>JANHMN010000005.1:52199932-52213931 GCA_030674055.1 Rhabdomys pumilio
GTCCTTCAACAGAGGAATGGATACAGAAAATGTGGTACATTTACACAGGAATATTACTCAGCTATTAAAAACACTGAATTCAAGAAATTCTTAGGTAAATGGATGGAACTAGAAAGTATTATCCTGAGTGAGGTAACCAAATCCCAAAAGAACATACATGGTTTGTACTAACTGATAACTGGATATTAGCCCAAATGCTTACAATATCCAAGATATAACTCACAGACCATGAGGATTTCATGATCAAGGAAGAACTAAGTGTGGGTGCATTTACCTTCTTAGAAGGGGTAACAAAATACCCATGGGAGCAAATATAGAAAAAAAGTATGGACAGAATGTGAAGAAGGGGTCTTATGGAGACTTTTCTACCTGGGTATCCATCCCTTGTGCACTCACAAAAGGTAGACTCTGATGTGGATGCCTGGAAGTGCATGCTGACAGGTGCCTGGTATAGCTGTCTTCCTAGAGGTCTGCCAGAGCCTGAAATATACAGAGGTAGAAGTTCACAGCTAACCATTGAGCTGATCATGTGGTTCTCAATGGAGGAGTGAGAGAGAAGACCGAAAGGGCTGAAAATGTTTGCAGTCCTATGAGGAGAGCAACAATAATAACCAACTAGATCTCCCAGGGTCTAAACCACCTACCTTTTTCAGTCAAAAGGAATATATATATTCTTGTTGCATATGAAACAACAATAATTTAAAATTAGGGTTAAACTTTGAGAGTGGAGTGTATTGAAAAGGGTAGAGACATGGTAGCTGGAAGTGACTAGAGAGAGAAAAGGAGATAGGGCAAAGTGATTCATTTCTATTTTAATTAAAAATAATTTTTGCTGGTGAGGTAAAACTAGAAAATGTTAAGTCTAGATTGAGATGTGTAGGAGACCGTATCTACACTGAATAAAAGCATAAGCTATCTTTATTTTTAGGGGTTGAGAAGTTAACTGAATAAGTTTAACTGCTCCATTTGAACTTTCAAGTAATCAATAAAAGACCATCAGTATCAGAAAGAGTTTTCAGACAGAGAGATTATCTGAAGTCCAAAGGTCTTTTGGCACAAATAAGCTGGTTTTGCTCAGAATGTAGTAAAGAATGCAATGTATTTAAGGGCAAGGTAGAATCATACACTGGGATAAGGAAAGCTTATGCCATTTAGGTGTATTTAAGGCTAATTCCAAGAGTTTTATTAGAGTAAATGAGTAGAAAATTGTTCATGAAATACACAGCAAAGAAATTGACATAAGGTAAGTGGTTAGTGTGTGCTAGTGATGGTGATGTGTATTTGAGTAGGGAAAGCATTGAAATTTTTGTGTTTTAAATAAAGCTGTGTGATTTCTGGGTTTTTGGGAAGAATGCATTTCAATATAGAGTTATACAAGTTTGGGAGGGTATAAGTAGAGATAGTAAAAGTAACTAGTATCTCTTGTAGTTTTTTAAATCAGAGGTGTTGTCTCACATCATATTTGGAGGCAGTAAGGAGCCACTGAATCTTTTTCATGAGGGAAATGCTGTGAACAAACAGAATCATCAATATATCAATACGTGTAAGGCTGCATCCGCCTAAATATCAATATGATTTTTCATATTTAATCTTTTAATTTTATTGACATTTTGGTTAAACAATATGTTACTTGTAGGAACATCCTTAAAATATTTTAGAGACATTCTCTTTTGTCTTTTTACAACACTTGAAAATTTCATGTACAATACTTTCTATTTCCCCTTCAAATTATCCTTGTATTGTCCCACAACATATGACCCTACCAATTTTAACCTATTTCAAGTATTTTTATTTATTTATTTATTTATTTATTTATTTATTTATTTATTTATTTATAATCTATTAATTCTAGCCATTAAGACTCGGCCACATTATCAGGCAAGTGTCATCTTTTGGAAAATAGAATTTATTGTCATTGACCTTAATCTCAAAGAATAATGACTCCTGATTCCCAAGAAACAATCAGTTGCCAAGTAGGAATCTTGAGAGGATCTCTCCCTACTATTTTCGCATTTATTTTATTCTATCTTCAGTAGGCCTTATGCAGGTAACCACACCTGCTATGCGTTCATTGTTGTATTAACCATTTCAAGTACAGAAGACAACATTTCACAGCACTGGTTGTCATTTTCGACATCTTAAATTAAGTTTCTTTATTTGACTCATTTACTGAGCACTGATCTGTGTATTGGCTTCATAGTTGATGTTGATCTTTCATTTAGGGATAGATATACTCAGTCTCTTATTTTCAACACTTTGATAAGTTATTCATCTTTCCTTTGACTCTTGTCAAATATAAAAAGAAATTTGTCTTTTTGTGAATAGACTGGGTACATAGGTACAATCTTTTGCACTTAGAGAAAAATTTGCCCAAACTCACATTGCACAAAATACCAGGTTCTATGACATTCCTAGCATGAAAGTTTGACCAAGATTATAGTATCAAGTATGGAATTCCATCATGTGGATAGGCTTTATATCCACTGAGAAGGAAATTAGTTACCACATAACAGTCATACACTATTGCACCAGTGGATACATTTTGTATGTATGCTATTATGTCCAGCAATATCTAGTGCTAAGAAAGGAAAGTGATGTTTTTTCTCTTCCAATAATTGACAAAGAACTTTCTAGTACTATGTAATCTAGCCAGATGAGAGGTTTTCCCAGTTGGTTTGAGATAGTTATTTCTATGCCCTGCATCCAAAGTGTGTATTATTTTCAGCAATAGAATCTTACCATCTAATCACAGTGAGAAACTAAAGTCAGAGACAACAAGATTTGTTGTTTTAGAGATCTCTGGGACGTCCTTGATAAGTAATTTTGAATATCACATGCTTACAGTTTCTATCTTTATGAAAGTATTCTGCAAAAACACATCAAAACCAAAAAATAAGATTGCTTCAAATATTGTTTTCTACTTTGGCCAGTGTTTTTTGATTGGTCTAAAAACAAGTTTACTAAGTAATTTTATTTAAGTTCCTCCACTTGTAACGTAGTTAAGTGAAAGTTTGAAAATATGCTTTCTAACAAATACACATATTTTTATTTAAGAATTCTAAGCACAGAACTACAAAATGATGCTGTATATGAAGGGAGATAAGCATGATAGTTATGGGCAATATAGTAATCACTATCTCCTGTCTAGGAATCTGTTATTAGTGAAAACATAATTGGTCATTTTTAAAAATATTTAGATTTTATCTCCTAGAGCTGGAATTACAGTTTCTTTAAAACATTCAATATAGGTGCTGGGAATCAATCTTATGGCCTTTGCAAGAACATCCAGTGTGACTTAATGTTTTAACATCTTCCCCTTCTTTCATAATCCTGAATTACCTATTCTATGATTCAAAGTTGTTTCATTTTCTAAAGAAATTTCTGTTCATCTGAAAATTTTGTCATTATTTTACTTTGTAAAATGACATACAAAATATCAATCTTTTAAAGTTAATGCTTATTTCAGGGTCAAATCAGATAGCCATTATTCTTTATGGATATTAATTTTATATGTATATTAAGTGCAATTAGGAAGCTATTTATGCAGCTAATTTATAACATATACCATTTAGAATATCCTCTCAATACTAAATTAATCAATGAATTATGGCATTATATTTATGTAGCATTATCAGATTTATGTTTAATCTAGGATTCTAGATTGTAAATATCTAAGATTCTATTTTTATTATATTAATGGTTATTTTCTTATTATGTTATGAACAGTTTTCATAGTTGATAACATCAAATAATTAAGATAATATAAAAATATTGAATTGAACTCTCAAGGGAATTTTCAAATTTTAAAGGATACGGATATTGATATTTCCTTGTAGTTAGTGAACTTCATTTTTATTCCAGAATATCCTGCAGAATTTATGTAAGATCTAAGTATCCTTACTTGTGAAAATTCTACAGTGCTCAATAGAAAAATCTTATATTTGAGTTATACATGTGGCTCAGTCGGTGGAGTGCTTCGATAATATACATGTTGCCCTGAGTTTGATTTTCAGCACTTTACAAACTATGCATAGACACTCAGTCTTCCAATCTCAGCACTCAGAGGGTAGAAATACAAGAATCTAAAACTCTAGGTTATACGTGATTATATATGTAATTTGAAGGCATCCTGTTATACATGACATCTTGGCTCAAAAAAGAAAGAAAGACAATAATAACAAGGACAAATGTACATATTATCTTGGCTCAAAAAACATGAGAAAACACCAAAGACAATTATTTATTTATTGTTTATTATTTATTATTTATCTATTATTTATTGTTACTAATAAGAGTATTATCATTATTTAGTATTATATGACTCAATGAAGCTCTAAGTTGTTCTTAGGTAATCATTGTTTAGGTTCAGTTCACCAATGTCACATAATTAATTATAGACCTTAATATAAAATTGATATGATAAAAGAAGTGGGAAAAGGCATATCATCATGGAAAGATAGGGAGGCAAATGCAGAATAAGGTGGAAAGAAAGAATAAGGGAATTTTAGGATACAAGTGATCTGATAGAAGAAATGGCAGAAGGAAGGGTTCCCTATGGACAGGGTAAGTAGGTAAATATAAGAGAAGAAAAGTGGGTCTTCGCTATTCCTAGCTTTAAAAAAAAGGGGGGGGGGAAGTTGTTAGAAACAACATCTTTAAAAAAATGTCAGTCCTCTAGAAAAAAAATTATCTTGATACTAAAACTTGTTCTGAGAATTGTATATTGCAGAATACACAGCCTTGGTGTATCTACTCATCAAGCAAACTGAGCAGACCTGCTGAAACCTCCGATATCCTGGAATTCCAATTGGATACAGTGAAGACACAGCATCAGAGGCTTATCAATCTACTCTTCCCCTCACCCCTCTTCTAATATCTCGACGCCCGTAATCAGCTTGAAGAAGTTAAAGAAGAGTCAGCACCCCTATTCCCTGGGCTTGGGGACTAAGGTGGTTAATATTGGGTTGTCTTTCTGGGGAAAAGTAGTGGTTTTGTTGGAACAGGGAGGATTAGCTAGGATTTACTGCACAGCTATAACCTATTGGTAGTAATCAGCCCTTAATAATTCTGCACCACTAAGGTCTGTCAGATGTTTCTGGGCCAGAAGGCTGAAGATTTGATGCTCCAACGTTCGGTGCTATAGGGGCTGTCCAGGTGTTAAGTGGTCTCTATAAATTGGCTAAGTTTTAGAAGCTATGCTTAATGCTTCCCATAATTTCAGTTAACTAAGTCAGTCTGGATTTCTGACGGGGTTGAAAACCTATAGTCTCATAGCCAATTCTGACTATTTACTTTAGAGAAAAGATCTGAGTGGATGGTTTTTAGCTGACATTCATTCTAAAGCCAAGGGGGGAAAAAGTCAGGTTCAAAACTAAGTGTTTTAGTCTGTTGACAGAGGTTCTGGTTAGTCAACAAAATGGTGGACTGGGTATTAGGACTAACTAGTACCTCACTGGTACAAATAGGAATAATTATGCTCTTATTGTATTATGAGAGAACAGTTTTTTTTTAACAAGAGGGGTGATATGTAGGAGGAGCTAAGAGGGAAGAAGTACCAAGAGGAAGATAAGGAGTAAGGAGAGGAGAAGAAGAAGGAGAGGAGAAGCTAGGTGATGAGAGAGAGGAAGAGTGAGAAAGAGGGTAGGGGACATGGAGGCAGATGTTCACGTGTCCCCACCAGTCAAAGATAAATTATATATCCAGGTTGGGTACTGGGTTACACTTCTGATTGAGCATTACCAAACTAATTAACAGTTAAAAAAATTGTATAAAAGCAAAAAGGAAAGGGGGGGCATGGGATAGGGGTTTTTTAGGGAGGGGGAATGGGGAAAGGAGATGGCATCTGAAATATAAGTAAAATATCCAATAAAAAGAAAAAAAAGAGAAGAAAGGTGCTTAAATTAAATACATTTAAAAGAAGCTTGTTGCAGAAGACTGATAAAATCATCTTTAACAAGTTCTTTTATTGTTTGATATTTATTTGTATATATATATACAAATATATATATATACAAATTTAATATTTATATATATACATATATATGTGTATGTGTGTGTGTGTATGAATGTTTCTCCTGCATTTATGTATATGTGTCACTTTCACGTCTGCTATCATCAGTGACCAACAGGAGTGTCAATCTGTAAACTGAATTACACTAGGCTATATGCTGTAATGCTGGTGCTTGGAATATAAGCCTTCTTAACTTCTTAACTTGCTCCTCTTAACTTCTGAGGCATCTTTCCTTTATCAATTGCAATTTTCCTTTCAAAGATCTATTAGTTGTTAAAATATTCATGCTATATAGACATTGTTTTAAAATAGCCTTTGATATTAATCGAATTTTTAAATTATGTATGCATAAATTATCACTACAGAATCAAAAGCAGAGGACCAAATACAAATAATGTATTAATAAATCTATCAGATTTAAGTTTTCAAGTATTAATGGATGACTGCAACATTATTTTATGTTAGAACTTGTGTTGATTATTAAAAAGGAAAAAAAAATGTCAAGAAGCTTCACTTGAAATCAGAGTTAAATTTAAGATGGTTAACAAAATACAGGCAATATAACCAGTATTGCGGGATGTTCCTTTTTTTTTTTTTTTTTTTTTTTTTTTTTTTTTTTTTTTTTTTTTTTAATAATGGATCTATCTGCTCAGACAGACAACTTTTAAAAATTAATGACTTTGCTTCTCTTATGATATATATGGCTGGCAGACATTTGAGCAATTAAGCATACAATTTTTTCCTGTTTTTAAAACGTACTTGTACTACAGAGCCATATATTTTTTAACCAATATGCTATCAGAGTTTTAAGAATCATGTGCCAAATACTAAGTGAAAACAATTCTGTTTTTTTTTATGTTTGCAATACAGATAATACAAAAGAACAATTTCATGCCCTAATATTAGAGAGCAATATATATATATATATATATATATGTGTGTGTGTGTGTGTGTGTGTGTGAGTGCGCGTGCGCGTGTGTGTGTGTGTGTGTGTGTGTGTGTGTGTGTGTGTGTGTGTAGTGTGTGTATTCCACTTTTAACTGTCAAGAGTTCTCATGTGCCTTTTATCAATTTATTCCTTCTATATGATAAATTGCTTCTCTCTATATTGAAAGAACTTTTATGTGTTATATAAAGAGTCTTCAGGTGGATGTTATATGTAGCCATGATTAACTAATAATCTTTTATTTGATTAAAACTTTTAATATATGTCTTAATTCTATGATTTATATTTAAGAATGAGTATCTTGGTGTTATTAGCATATGTATTTTCATTTTAAAATTTTAATTTCATTAAGAATTGTTAATTTCTGAAAAAAAATACTCAACATAGAATGCCAGCTATATTTATTAATGGAACACATTGATTCTTAGATTGCATGGGAATTTATGGAATTCTTATATTAGTTCTATGTGTCTATGTGTGAATGTTGGAATAGATTAGGCTTTGTTATATTTGAATTTCCCTCATCCAGCTTTTTAGTTATTTTATTATATTTTTTTTTTGTATTTACTCCCTTTATATGCCAATTACTACTCCCTCATGGTCACCCCCTCCACAATCCTTCTTTCTTCCTCCTCCCCTTCTTTTCTGGGCTTGTGGAGGCCCACCTGGGTATTCCTCCAACCCTAGAAATTCAGGTCTCTTCAAGGTTATGTGCTTTCTCTCCCACTGAGTCCAGAAAAGGCAGCCCAGTTAGTAGAACAGATTCTACCTACAGGCAACAGCTTTTGGGATAGCCCATACTCCAGTTGTTCAGGATCCAAATTAAGGTCAAGCTGCACATTTGCTACATATGAGCTGTAAGACCTAGGTCCAGCCTGTGAATGTTCCTTGGTTTGTGGTTGAGAAAGTGAGAGCCCCAAGGGTACAGATTTGTTGAGTCTTTTGGTCTTCTTGTGGAGTTTCTATCCCCTTTGGTGTGCATTGTCCTTCTTCCTATTTTTTTTCAATGAGTTCCTAAGCTCTTATCCATTGTTTGGCTGTGAGTGTTATATCTGTGTGAGTCATATGTAAGATGGAGCCTCTCAGAGGACAACATGCTCCTGTCTTCAACCAAAACAGTGTATCATTAATAGTGCTGGGGATTGGTACTTGTTCATGGAATAGGTCTCAAGTTGTGCTTGTTATTGGTTGCCCATTCCCTCAGTCTCTATTCCATCTCCTGTGCCTGTGTTACTTGTAGACAGGAAAAATTTTGGGTTGAAAGTTTTGTGGGTGGGTTGGATTCTCTATTGCTCCATTGGGGTTCATGTCTGGCTATAAGAGGCAGCCTCTAGGTTCCATATCATTGCCAATGTAATGAGTCAGAGTTAAAGTCACCTGCACTGATTTTTGGGTGCCTCCTTTATCCTAGGTCTCTGTCTACTCATGAATATGCCTCCTACCAACCTCCACACCCTCAAAAGTAGTCAGGGGCAGCTTTGCTTGTTGAAGGCCAAAAATCAGCCATAGGCCTAAGTCAGAATGCCAACACAAAGTCTTGTGTGTCTCTGGAAAAATAATGAAACAAATAGCTAATGTAAACAAACAGCTTTGGTGGAAATTTGCCAACCTAAGTCATCATAGACCTTGTAGATAGGTAACTTTAACAAGCAGTTTTGATAGAAAGTTGCCAAGTATTAGTCAAAGTCCTTGTAAATAAGTAACCTTGATGGATAGTATCAACTTAGATAAGGACAAGTAAATCATAGGTGGAGTCATACTGACCTGTCCCCTGAAGCTTCACCCAGCTGATACTCTGTTCTGAAAGATATATGTACTCTCCCTGAACACTTACGTTCCTGAGTCATCCCCTTCCCCCACATCCTGCCTTTTTGTGTATATAACCCCTGTGTGAAAAAGTAAAACTTGCAATTTTATCAAACTATAGACAGATCACCATTCTTTGCTTCAGCCTGTTTCTCCACTTTCTTTTTCAGGTGATTACCCATGACCCCTGTTTAATGCCCTGTTGGACAGGACAAACAGTTGCAGATTTTTATTTATTCTCATGGCTACCTAGCCATCTCACCTCTCTTTTCCCACACCTGAATCTGAACCATCTATCCCCCTCACCATCCCCCCTCTCTCACAGCTCCCTTCCTCTATCTGCCTCTTATGCCTATCGCATTCTTCATTCTGAGTAAGGTTCAAGCTTCCTTGCTTGAGCCTTCTTGAATAGCTTCTTTTCGTCTGTGGAGTGTAACATGGTACCCATATTTTTCTCTGATATATACTTAGAGGTGAGTACACGCCAGGCATGTAATTGTAGGACTAGGTTATCTCACTCAGGATGATATTCACAAGTTCTATCCATTTGACTGCAAAATTCAGAATATCTTGTTTTTTTTAATAGCTGAATATTAGTTCATTGTGAAGCTTATCAGAGTTTCTTTTTCCATTCTTCAGTTGACGGACATCTAGGTTGTTTCTAGTTTCGGACTATTATAAATAAAGTGGCTATAAACATATTTGAGCAAGTTTCTTTGTGACATGTTGGAGCATCACTTGACTATATGCTCAGGAGGGGTATAGCTGACTTTTGAGGTAGAAATATTCTAAATTTTCTGAGAAACTGCCATATTGATTTCCAAGTTGGTTATACAAGTTAGTACCAGTAATGGAGGAGTGTTCCCCTTGCTATATATCCTCGCCATCATATGTTATCTCTTGAAGTTTTTAGCTTAGCCATTGTCAGGGGAGTAATATAAAGCATCAAAGTTCGGAATTGCATTTCTCTGATCACTATGGACTATGAACATCTCTCTCTCTCTCTTTCTCTCTCTCTCTCTCTTTCTTACTGGATAGTTCTTTATTTATATTTCAAATGTTTTCCCCTTTTAGATCTCCCCACTAGAAACCCTCTATCCCATTACTCCTCCCCCTTCCTCTATGAAGTGATTCCCCCATACACCCACCACTCCCAGCTTCATGCCAAGGGATTCCCCTACAGTGGGGCATCGAACCCTCAACAGGACCAAGGGCCACATTCTGTGCAGGAACTTGTCCATATTACCAATGAGCTCAAGGGTATTTCCCACTTTCTCTTCTGTGGTTTTATGTTGAGGTACTTGATCTACTTACTTGAATTTGAGTTTTCTGTTCTCATTCTTCTACATGTAGACATCCAATTAGTTAAGAACCAGTTGTTGAAGTTGCTTTCAATTTTCCATTTCATTGTATGGTTTTGGCTTCCTTATCAAAAATAAACTATTCATAGATGTGTGGGTTTTTTTCTGGTTCTTTGATTCAATGACATTGATTAACATGTATATTTTTGACCCAATACACTGCAGTTTTTATCACTATTGCTCTGTAATACAACTTGAGTCCAGAAATGGTGATTCTTTCTTAAGTTCTTTTATTGTTCAGGATTGTTTTTTCTATCCTGGGTTATTTGGTTTTCTATAGAAAGCTGAAAATTCCTCTTTCAAGATTTATGAAAAATGTGTTGGAATTTTGATGGAAATTGCATTGAAATTGTAGATTGCTTTTTGTAAGATGGCTATTTCCTCTATGTTAATCCTACCTCTCCATGATCATGAGAAATTTTTTCATCTTTTGATATCTTCTTCAATTTTTTCAAAAATGTGAAGTTCTTGTAATACAGATATTTCACTTGCATTTTTAGAGTTATACCAAGATATTTTATATTATTTGTGGCTACTGTAAAGGTTATTGTTTCCATAATTTTTTTCAGCCAATTTATCATTTGTACAAAGATGGTTCCCTGATTTCTTTGAGTTAATTTTGTATTGAGTCACATTGCTAAAGGAGTTTATCAGCTTTAGGAGTTCTGTAGTATAATTTTGGAGGTTGCTTATGTATACTTTCATTCATCAGCAAGTGTAGATATTTTGAGTTCTTCCTTTCCAATTACTATCCCCTTGATATACTTTAGTTGTTTAATTGCTCTGGCTAGAAATTAAAGTATAATGTTGAATAGCTAGTGAGAGTGGGACGCCTTGCCTTGTCACTAATTTTAGTAGAAATGCTTTAAGTTTTTCTCCATTTAGTTTGATGTTGGCTATTGGCTTGCTGTGTATTGTTTTGATTATGTTTAGGTATGTGACCCGTATCCCTGATTTATCTAATACCTTTAACATAAAGGGATGTTTGATTTTATCAAACACTTTTTCAATGTCTAATAGGATAATCACGTGATTTTTTTCTTTCAGTTTGTTTATATGGTGAATTATGTTGATGGTTTTTATATATTAAACCATTCCTTTATGTCTCAGATGAAGTCTACATGATCTTGATAGGTAATGTTTTTTTATGTGTTGTTCCAGATTCAGATTCAGATTTATATCCAGATTCGGTTTGTGAGTATTTTTCCATCAATGTTAAAAAGAGAAATCAATATGAAGGTTTATTTTTGTTGTTGTTCATTGTGTGGTATAGGTTTCAGGGTGAATGTTGTTTCATAGAATTAGTTTGACAGTGTTTTAATTGTTGTAGAATTACACACCAAAATATCTGGCCCTGGGCTTGCTTTGGTTGTGAGAGTCTTAATGATTATTTATACTTCTTTAGGGGTAATGGGTAATTTAAATAGTTTACCTGATCTTGACTTAAATTTGGTAACTTGTATCTGTCTAGAAAATTGTCTATTTCATTAAGATTTTTTAGTTTTGTGGAGTACAGGTTTTTGAAGTAAGACTTAATGATTCTTTGAATGTCCACAGTGTCAATTATTATGTCTCCCTTTTCACTAGTGATTTTGTTTATTTGGATACTGTCTCTCTGTCTCTTGCTTAATTTGATAAGGGTTTGTCTATCTTGTTGATTCTCTCAAAGAACCAGCTCTTAGTTTCATTGATTTTTTTTTTTTTTACTGTTTCCTCTGATTTCAGTCCTGATTTTGATTATTTCTTGCCTTCTACTCCTCTTTGGTATGCTTGCTTCTTTTTCTTTTCTAGAGCTTTCAGGTATACTTTTAAATTGCTGATATAAGAACCTTCTAATTTCTTTCTTTTTTATTGAATATATTATTTATTTACATTTCAGATGCCATCCCCTTTCCTTATTTCCCCTCCCTTGAAATCCTCTATCCCATCCCCTCTCCTCCTTTTTGCTTTTATATAATTTTAATTACATACAAGTATTAAGGTCAGTTCTAGGTTGAGGAACAAGCAATACAATAGATGATTGAGGCACTACATGCTGTGAACTTTCCTCTTAGGATGCTTTCATTCTGTCTCATAAATATGGCATGTTGTGCCTTTGTTTACATTGAATTCTAGAAAGTCTTTAAATTTTTTTATTTATTCTCTGAACCAGAGATCATTGAGTAGAGAGTTGTTCAATTTCTAAGATCTAGGCTTTCCAGTGTGTTGATGTCCTATTTAATTCATGCTAGTCTGGTAAGATACAAGGTGTCATTTCTGTTTTCTTCTGTCTGCTGAGGCTTGCTTTGTGACTGATTGTGATCAGTTTTGAACAGGAATCCATGAGGTGTTGGTAAGAAGGTATTTTCTTTTGTATTTGGGTGAAATATACTATAGATGTTTATTAGATCCATTTGAGTTGATTCATGTCTTTTAATTTCATTGATTCTGTTTAGTTATTTTTTTGGTTGTTGTTGTTGTTTGGGGTGTTTTGGTTTTTAGTGTTGTTGCTGTTGTTGTTTGTTTAGATGTCATGTTGTTTGTTGAAGTGAGATGTTTAAGATTCCCACTATTAATGTGTTGGGTTCAGTGTGTGATTTAAGCTTTAGTGATGTTTCTTTTACAAATGTGGTTGCTCTTGTGTTTGGGGTATAGATTTTCTTAATTGAAATATCATCTTGGTAGATTTTTCTTTGATGAGTATAAAGTGTCCTTCTCTATCTCTTTTGCTTATTTTTGATTGAAAGTCTCTTTTATGAAATACTAGAATGGCTAATCCAGCTTGCTTCTTTTGTCCATTTGTTTGGAAAACTTCTTTCCAGCATTTTATTCTGAGGTAATAGCTATATTCATGACTGAGGTGTATTTCTTGCATATAGCAGAATAATGGATCCTGTTTTTCTATCCATTCTGTTATCCTTTTCTTGGAGAATTGGATCCATTCATGTTGAGTGATATTAATGACCATTGATTGTTATTTTCTGTGGTTTTACTGTATATGTGTGTGTTTCTTGTTTTTCCTAATATAGAATTACTTATTTCCTGTGATTTCTTACATGAGGTTATCCTTCTTAGGTTTAAGATTTTCTTCTAGCATTTTCTGTAGGATAGGATTTTGCATACATATTGTTTGAATTTGAATTTGTCTTGAAATATCTTGGTTTCTCCATCTACAGTGATTGAGAAATTTGTTGGGTATAGTAGTGTAGGTTGGCACCTGTTGTTGTTAGAGGTAGAATGACATCTTTTTAGGCCCTTCTTGCTTTTAGAGTTCTGTTAAGAAGTCAGGGGTAATTGTGATAGGTCTGTCTTTGTATGTTACCTGCCTTTTCCCCTTGTACCTTTTAATATACTTTCTTTGTTCTGTAGATTTTGTGTTTTGATTACTATATGGTGGGATGATTTTCTTTTCTATTTCATTCTAATTGGTATTCTATAAGCTTCTTTTATGTTTATAGGCATCTCTTTCTTTAGGGTGGGAAGGTTTTCCTCTTTGATTTTGTTGAGAATATTTTCTGGGCTTTGGAGCTTGGACTTCAGTTTCTTTTATTTCTATTATTTTTATATTAGGTTTTTCCCTAGTATCTCAGATTATCTGGATGTTTTATGTCTGAAAAATTAACTTTAGCATATTGATGTTCTGATATCTCAATATCTCCCATTGCATTTTTTTATGCCTGAGATTATCTCTTTCATCGCTTGTATTATGTTGGTGATGCTGGCATCTGTTAATTCTATTTTCTTCTCTAGGTTTTCCATCTCCATGATTTCCTAAGTTTGAGTTTTGTTCATTGCTTCTATTTCCACTTTCATGTCTTGCATGTTTATGTGTATTACCTTCATCTGTTTAATTGTATTTTCCTGTATGTGTTTAAGGGACTTATTTGTTTCCTCTTT
>JANHMN010000005.1:52213941-52231441 GCA_030674055.1 Rhabdomys pumilio
ATTGTATTTTCCTGTATGTGTTTAAGGGACTTATTTGTTTCCTCTTTAAGAACTTCTATCTGTTTGATTGTATTTTCCTGTATTTCTTTAAAAAAATTTGTTCATTTTTTTTAAAAGTTTTATCTCATCTTGATAATATTGAATTAGAGGTAATTTTGTTGTGTTTTGGTTGTGTTATGATATCCAGGGCTTGCTGTAGTGGTGTAGCTGCACTTTGAGGTGATATATTTCTCAGCTCTTGTTGATTGTGTTCTTTCCAGGGCCTTTAGCCATCTGGATGGCTTTGGTCCTTGGATGTTCTTGTAGTAGGTATTGGGAAGGGGTGTACCTGAATAGACATGGTGTGGCAGACCTCTGATAGATATCTTTGAGATATGTGGTTCTGAACCTAAAATTATATATGGTCCAGGAGCCTCAGGTCTGACAAAGTGAGGCAGAGAAGAATCAGGAAGATGGAGGTTCCACTGGGATGACAGGCTGCTCAGTTAATCTTGGCTTGGCCCAGAGAGCTTAGCCAACAGGGAAGATTCACGAGTGAAGGAAGTTTACCTATAAATGTCAAGAGTCTGATGGAGATGGAGGAGAGACAGTGGGAAAATGCAGGTTACCTTGGGATAGTAGGCTGATCAGCACAACTTGGCTTGGGCCAAAAGGCTCAGAGAACAGCAAAGGTAGATGGGAGAAGGGAAGCTTACTTATATGGCTCAGAAATCTAATAGACATGTAGAAAAAGCAGCAGGAGAATGGGGTTCCCCTGGGCTGCCAAACTGGTCAGGGCCCACAAGAGGCTTTAATTTTTTTTTCTGCATTTATTTTACTTGTTTAATTTCTGTTGCTAGAACTTCCAAATGTATGATAAATGAAAGCAGAAAGTTGGTGCATCTTTGCCATGAACATGGTATGCATAATAAAAGGCTGAAATATTTGAGAATGAATATATGAGATATGGACTTTTATATATGCTTTGTTAGAGGAGGTCTTAAACTTGTTCACTCTTCACTCTTTTTATCTCACTAAAAATTTTACCAAACCTATGTATATATTTGTGTAGAATAAGTATAAAAATAAAATATTTACTGGACATAAATATTAGGTAATTCCTTTTTAAACAAATTTTTGTTATTTATACAATTATGGGTAAAACCAAATTCATATCCTATGAAGCAGAATGTGCTTATTTGTGAAGAATTAAATCTTGGCTAAATAGTTGGAACTTTAATATAGAGTACTGGCATTTTTTCTATTCTTATTTCATCATTTGATTGTCATACAATTTATCTATAATAATGGATTTTATTATGTAATTTTCATGGATATAAATAATTTGTTCTAATCATTGTTGGCCTGTTATGCTCTCATATGGCACTCAAAGGCTTAATAATTCATTCTTCTCAATTTGTTGCCCTTCTGTGTTTGTGTTCTTTTTTATGATTCAATGAATGTCATTAGGGTTGTCTACAGGATGATGGATATAAGTTTATTTATAGGAGTATGGAAACCTTACCATGACTAGTAGTGAAGAACATGTTGCAATAAGAATATGGGAGGATGCTTTTGCTCCAAAAATCCATAATTAGACAATAATCCCATTGTCTGATATGGACCAACCACCTTATAAGTTGTTGATTAGAGAAAACCCTGAAGCCCTCTAAAGCAATAAAGATAATTATCATGAGTATTACTTGTTAACAAGTATAATACTATTATTTTTCTAATATTGTTTCATAACAGCTGGCTAACCTATACAGATATGAAAGGTGTTATTTAGTTTGCTGAGAGAGAGAGCTTCCATTAAATGTCATAGTAAGCTGTTGACTCTGTGTTCAACAGTTGCAACCAGGATATATAATTACACTTGTGCAATAGTGACAAGTCTGTTATGGAGGTAACAAAACACTTTCTATTTGTATCCAATCATCACTCCTAAGGAGGGAATTGGTTTAAGCAGTCAAAAGCTTGTGGCTAAGAAAATCATAGGCTAAGTCCTAGTAGAAAATCTACTGTTTTCCTCTTATTTAATGGACATTATATAAAGGCCATATTGTCTTCTCAGTAATAGTGTTTGTGGTTTCAGAATAGGGAAGCTCTCAGTTACAGTCAGAGAGGTTTGTTTTGAATATGGTCAATGGTAAATGCATTGACCATTGACTCACAACTGGTCAAAATACTGAGACTAAATGATGGGTGAATGGACATCTTCAGTATTTTCATAGTTAAGTAATATTTTGATTTTATAATTTTAAATTCTGAGAATATGTCTTTCATGATTGAAAATTCATTCCTAATTGTGATTCAGAACATATTTAAAGATTCTTTTTATCATTACATATGAAACCTAAACTAGCAATTCAAACTTTTTTTAAAACAACACAACCAATATGATAATTGGATGCTTAAATATTAAGGTATGATAGTGAAAAAATATTGAAACTCCTTGTTGTCTATAATTATTATAGTTTTTAAAACAGCAGAAAACAATATTCACTAAAAAAATCAATTGAAGTTTATAACACAATAGTCTTCGTATGGGTTAAGGTATTTTAGGTAGCACGTGCTGACAGTGTATGATGTGATAGCAACACTCTTCAAAGTGTATTTGTCTTGTGTTGAGAACAAATGTAGAAGGGAAGTCTCACAATGAAACACAGGTTGGCATTTCCAGCAGCACTTCAGATTTATTAAAATTTGTTTTGCTTTTTAATTAATTTGGACGGTTGCACATTTGGAAACTTCAACTATTTGCAAGACTCCTACAAAACACACTTTGTTAAGAAAACATATACAGAGCTGCAACCCATAGTTAAAATATTGTATAGGTTTTTATTAATATTTAAATCACAAAAGGATGTACAAATCAATCACATACATTTTTTGTATGTGCTGGAGTGACTGGGAATATTTATTGTCAATTATGTATACATCATAATAATTTTTATTTTACTGTTGGTATTTCCTTATTTGAAACATGGTCTCATTCTGTAGATCAGTTAACTCCTGGTTCATTATGTTATTCAAACTGGCATGAACCTTGTAGTAATTTTTTCTCAGTCTCTGAAATGCTTGAATTGTGGATGTGAGGGTTAGGGTTAGGGTTAATGTTAGTTGAGTTTAAAAAAGGATTCTTGTATTCAAGGGATAAATATTATTTTGTCATTGTGTATTATCCTTTTACTGTAGAGTTTAATTCAATTTATTCATATTCTGTTGGAGATTTTTTAAATTTATATTACCAGTACTAATTAGCCTTCCCTTTTTTTCTTGTAACACCTTTTCATTGTTACTAGAGTAACACTTGTCCTAGGAAATTATTTTAAAAGCTGTTCCTCCTTTTCATCTTTAGAAAACTAATCAGATAGATTATCATTAATCATTTAAACACTTGATAATATTCATCAGTGAAATTATCTGATCCAAAGCTTTCATTTGTTGGAAAGTTTGCAATTGCTGTGATCAGACCATGCAAATTTCTGTTTCCTTATGTTTTAGTCTTGGTTATTTGAGTGTTTACAATTATTTTCTTGACACTTATCAATCCAATTTCACTTGCAAATTTATTTAAATCTTCTTAATTATTTACTAGTACAAATAAACATTTATGCATTTTGTTGAGATGATCAAAACTTATTTATTAATATATTACTGTTATATTTATTTGTAAGCTAATCTCTTTTTTGGCATTCTGACTATTTAATTATCACATAAAAATTTTAAATTCTATTATTACTGCCAAAAGAAGAGAAAGCAAAAGAACCACAGAGGAATTTAGCTTTGCAATTTGTCTAGGCTTGAACTCTCAATGCTGGAAAAACCCAAGAAAGTGTCCCAGGTCCACAATCAGGGGCTTATGCTGGTCTGGCAGGTTGCTTTCTGCAAATTGTGTTGTAAAGACCACTATCCACAAACAAGAAACATCTGTTCAGAGAAAATGTGAAACAAACTGAATGGGAAGCATGAAGGGATGTCCTCATCACACATTTAAAGGCATTATACCTACTGTTCCCTACAGCTCTTTGATCACTCCATTGTTTGTCCAAATGGCTCTTTGAGGACTATTAGAGAGGCTAGTGGATGAGGACTTCTGATGTGAACTGGTTTTTACTTTTCTGGTGCTATGAGAATCCAATTGGTAGTAAGAACAGCAGTAGATGTTGAAGGAGAGGAGAATTACTTGGGGAAAAAAGGGTAGTGAAGAGTGTGATGAAGTGTCTCAATAATCTTACTTTCTGAGTGAGGGTGTTCTAAGAAGGATATACTTATATATATACCTAGATAGTACAGAGTTAAAATGTAAGGCTTCAGTTTCTGTGAAAATGCTGAGCACAGCAACATTTTGGTTCCATTTGGTTGCTTTAGGTTTCATGTCTTCTACATCTGAGACAATGCTTTAGTTGAAGTCATTTTTAATATCGCCACACTGAGATACATTTGTTTTTTAACTTGGAGGGCTGGACAAAACTGCTTTTCGTGGGCTCAAGTTGCTTAGTAGAAGAGTCTTTATATTTCTTTGGCAAAAATAAGATGGACACCATATTGTGTACTTTGCCACAGTTCACTGCAACAAGCTGAATGACTTGGAGAATTAGTATCTGGCTAAAAACACTCTTGGTCTTGGTTCGGTTTATCTATAGGTTGTCCAAGTGCCCCAGGTCTCTAGAGTCATCTAGTACAATTTCTTAATCATTGCTTCTTTGGGGACAAGCTGTTGTTCATCAAAATAGATGAGTTGTGACTTGACGTGTTTTACCAAAACCTCATCATGTTTCAGACACCAGTGCCTAAAGATGGTGGTGTTGAAAGGGTCACCAGGATGACAGCATCAGCTCAGTATCATCTATCATCTTCTGCACTTAAGAAATAGGTAGGAAAAGGCTTCTCAGTGCTTCTTGTAGTGAACAAACTGTAGGATATGGCATTGGAACTCATGGTGATCAATCTTCAGTGGCTTATTATATAGCTCAGAGAAATCTAGTAGAAATGAAAAGATGCCCTGCTGTGAATTTAGTCAAATGCCATTTGTGTTGTGTTAATGTGCTCCCCAAAATTGCAAAAGAATCTGCATATCCACAAGTAAAACACTGAGGGAAGCTGCTGCCCTTTAGTTTTTATTGGAAAATAAAGTTGATGGTGGCTAATGGTTGAGTAGAGAGACAGATCTGGAAACTTTTATGATTCCCAGTCAAGGGACCAAGGAGAGGAACAGCCACAACACTGGGGTGGGAGAGAGACATCAGGCCTGAATGGTAGAGAAGACTGAGAGATAGTCATGTAGAGATGCAACAGAGGTGGCTGCAGGTCTAGGTTCGGGCAGCAAAGATAGAATATAGACTTTAGTAATAACTCGGCAATGTCAGAGAAGGGTACATTAGCCACATGGAAAGTTGCCTAACCTTTTGCTGTGTAAGTTATATCCACATATAAAGGGTATGTGTGTGTGTTTGTGTGTCTTTCGTTTGGGAACCCAGAACATTGGTGTGGGTATCAAGGAACAAACACATGCACCACAGACACATATATTTGAGTAGCATTAATTGGTTTCAAGTACATTATTCTTGTCTTTTTACAACTTTTCCTCAAACAGTAGGTAGAAAGGCTTTCGGAAAAAAAAAAAAAGAACCAAACAAGAAACAAAAATAAATAAATAAATAAATAAAAGTAAAACCAAGGCTTCTAAATCATCTCCAGGATCTCCTCAGTGTCTCTTGAAACAAAAAAAATCTATCAAAACAGACCCTAAAAGAAGCAAGAAAACCACACTACTTTAAAAAATAATCATTCTCTAAAACCTGATCCACAATTTCTAGCATCACCTCACAATGAGTATTTATATCACTTCTAGAAAACTTTTTCCCTTTGATAATTGTTGAATACACCAAGATAAAGGATGATATCAACTGGTTCATTTACAAATTTTTTGATAGATTAAAAAAACTCTCATTTATCATACTAATGAAGTTATCCTTGTCATCACTGAAGGCTGTCTCTACACTGTAATAGCATCTCTAGGCTATGTCTGACTGATGATTATCGATTTCCATGGAATTGACTCTTCAACTTTGATTCTGTAGGTGGAGATGATGAGATGCAGATTTCAGGAAGTTTCCTTGGAAGCATAGCTTACAGCTCTTTATCTAATTTAAAGCTGTCAAATTGCTGACGCAAGTGAGCCAAGACTTATTTCTTAAAAATGTGTTGGAAGAAGAAGAAAAGATATTGTCATGCACATTGCACTCCAATGGCACATGAGTTCCCATAGTGTGGCAGTGGTGGCTGGGTAAGTTTTCAGGGAATTATCCATTACCAGAATGACTGACTCTATGTTGATTATACTTTCTGGACTAAAGGACATCCAGTAGTAACTTTTTACAATCCCAGTTTTCAGTCCTCAACACATATATGGACGAGTAACACCAAATTAACTTTACAAATTATATTTATAAATATGTTACACACATGTAACAATAAATAAATAATAATAGTACATGAAGTTGACGAGAGGAAATGGGACACAGCTGGAGGGAGAAGAAAGAGTGAATGATGTTAGTAAGGTACTTATACATGAAATTCTCAAAAAATTAAAATCTAAATAAAAATAAAATTTAAAAATAAAAAGTAAAACCAGTAGTAAAACAAATTCACTCTAGCATTAGAAGCAGCAATTTTGGATCAGTATGCACTCAGGAATGACCCAGTTTTATCATTGGTTTTAATGTAAACCTAACACAAATTATACTCACCGAAGTAGAGAGCATTGCCTGAATGATAGCCTTGATTGCCTTCAGTGGTGTGGGAAGAACCACCAGATTGTAGGCAGCACCTTCTGGCAATAGCTTACATTAAGAGTACAGTAGAAAAAAAAAAGCATTTATTTTTCCAGTTTATTTTTTGCATTAGATTGAGACTAACAAGATTTTGTGGGTTGAATATCTATTGATTCTCATCAAAAAGTGAGTGACAACTATTGTGGGACTACTCTGATTGATGCAACATTTAGCTTTAAAAATCTAATAATTACTGGGTTCACAGGTTTCTTGTGTGGATTAGCTCTTTCTGTATAAAAAAGTTCATATTTTCATTTCCTTGCTTTTGTTTCTCTAGATAAGCCCGACTAAAACAGCCAATGGTAGCTCATCAGGACAAGATAGATGAAATGAGAAGTTCATTAAAAGAATGGACATCTGCACAGGTATAGAGACAGTGCAGAGATTGAGATTGATAAGTGCTGGCACTAGAATGAACTGTGGTATTACATTTGTTAGACAAACTGTCTTGGATATTATTAGGTGGAGCTTCCTTTATATGTTAGAAATAAAAGATAAGAAACTTGTGGAGATTTTGACTAAAGTACCTGTAATAGACTGATAATCCAATGGGCTCATTACTTGAAGGTAATGTATTTCTTTCCAAAAGGCTTTAAATTCTTGTATCATAGAATCATTCTGAAGTAGAGTCACAAGGCCCCAGGTGACTATCATACATTCTATGAACTACTCCCATAGCAACAAGAACAGAAATCAACTTCTACTGAAGAACTCAGAGTTGAGTGGCCCTAATGGTGGCACATAGTGAGTTAAAATATGTTTTAAAAAATGGAAATGATGATGATCTTTTTCTGTATTTATTTTCTCTGCTCTCTCAAGATATCTATAATAATTTCTGCCATTCAGCTATTTTCAGATATATTTTCTATAGCCAGTTTCTATTATGTCAGGCAAACACCATCAGCTTCTAGATTCCCAACTTTGCTAGTTCCTATAGCAATTAAACCTACAGAATACAGTAGGTAACCTGTAATTTCAAGTAAATTCAAATACTTTTCTCTAAGTTGCTGGTTGATTTTTATCTGTGAAAATGTTCATGCCATTATGATTCAATAGAGCCATGTCCTGAAAACACTTTTAGGCTAGGGCATAGTCAGTGACATCCCAGAGTAAACAGGCTTAGGCAAATTTCCTTAAGCCAGGATCAGGGCTTCCTATGCATACATATGGACTGATGGTATATTTTCTTCTCAGCAACTCAAATCATCTTGGCATGACAATGTTTATGTCCTGTTCCATCCTCTTTCATCTTTGTCATCTAATTTAGTGGTAAATAGAAGACTACTCCACATCTTTTGCCTTCAATACACTCTGCTCCTAGTGGATCTACTGCTGCTGCCTGCTTTCCCTCCTATAGCATCATTACTCTGTCCAGGAATACTTCAAGGGAATGACTGGGTGCAAATGTTGGAAACTAAGAACTCTGTTGCTAAGGAAAATCAAGAAAAATAAGTGGTAAGAGAGGAAGAGGGGAATCGGACCATTTCTATTCCAGTTCTGTGCACTCCTCTTCCCTCTCATGTGGAAAGAAAAGACTGAAAGGGATCATCTTCGGTGTTACCTCTAGAGTGGCCTTACAGAGGGAAACAATTAGCTCTGAAGATAGACTAAAGGTCTGAAATGTATAATATGGGATCAAAGGAACCATTGACACTCTTATGAACACAGTAGGAAGATTCTACCTTTTAAAAGTTTCTGGGGTGGGGACCAAATTTCTACTTCTAGATGTGTAAATGAGTCCAGGTACTGACAGGAGGAGTAGGAAAATTTGTTGGTTGGCACCTTAGGCATTGAGTGACAGGTTTCTTTTTTTTTTTTCTTTTCTTTTTCTTTTTTAATTTTTGACTTAGACAACTCACTGCTACTAATGAGACCAAAGACAATAAGAAATTTCCCCCTACATCATCCAGAGAAAATCACATCCAGAAGGGTGTGGTGAGACTAAAAACAACTAAGTGGACAGGAACACATTTATATTCTTCCTTCCTTTAGGTTAAGTCATCTTTCTTTGCCTTTTTTCTACTTCTTTAACAAATAAAGGAAAGCTATTTGTTTGAGAACTTCTAGTTTTATCTTCATAAAGTTTCTAATTATTACTTCCTTGACACACCTAATAATTTTTGGTACACTATTAAATTTCTGTTTGTTGTGAGATACCTTATATACTGTTTTGATGTACCAGTCATTAATAAACTTAATGTTTAATTGCAAAACATTCATGATAATTTTTAGCTTTTCTTTTTGTTGTTGATTTCTTGTTTCACATCAAGAGATAGATAGTATTACATCAATACTCTTCCAATTTTACATATTTTTAATGAGACATTCTCAAATATTCTGCTTTAAAAAGTGAGGTAAGGATATTTTAGACTAATGGGTGTTTTGGTTAAATCACATAAATTCTTCAGTGAATTTGTAATTAACAAATATAGTTTATAAACTCAATGTTCTATTCATTATGGTGAAATATTAAATAATTAAATATTGAAGTATATATCTCCATCAAATTTTCTTAATAATTTCTATGTGTATAAATACTTTTATGTTGATCATGTTGTTTATATCTTTCTAGTAAAATGTACTGCTATATAATTATTTTTCGGTGTCAATGTACAATTTTGAGTGAAACATGCCTGTGTGATAGAATTGCTATTCCTATTGTCTTTTATTTTATATTTTGTAGAATATTTCTTTACACCCTATCTTTTAGCCTATATTTGTTTTTAAATCTGACATGAAATCCTTGTTGGTATACTTTGGATGGATCTTTTTTAAATCCCTTCAAACAATTCAAAACTTTTGATATTTTAGTTTAAGTCATTTATAGCTTAATTAATTGCTGATATAAATGGGTTTACAATTTTCATTTTGTTAATTTTTTTATCCTTAAATAATTTTTCACAGTCCAGTCATTATACCCTTCCCAGTCTGCCCTCTGCCTGTTCTTTATTTCCTTCCTCCCCCTTTCCAAGAGACTATCCTACCTTCTCCCCAATCCCACCAGATGTCCCCACACCTTGGAGCCTCAAGTCTCTCAATGGTTAGATGCATCTTCTCTCACTGAGGCCAGACCAGGTAGTCCTCTGCTGTATATGTGTCTAGAACCTCAGACCAGCTCATGCATGCTACCTGGTTGGTGGCATAGTGTCTGTGAGATATTGGGGTTCAAGGTTAGTTGAGACTGCTGGTTTTCCTATGGGGTCACCCTACTCCTCAAATTCTTCCAGCTTTTTTCTAATTCACCCACAGGGGTTCCAAGCTTCTGTCCATTGATTCGTTGTAAGTATCAGCATCTGACTCTTTAAGCTGCTTGTTGGCCTTGTCATAGGGCAGTCATGCTAGGCTACTGTCTATAAGCACACCATAGCATCAGTAATAGTGTCAGGTTTTGGAGTCTTTCCTTGAGCTGAATCTCAACTTGAGCCTGTCACTGAACCTCGTTTTCTTTAGTCTCCTCTCCATTTTTGTCCCTGCACTTCTTTTATACAGGAACAATTCTGGGTCAGAGATTTTAACTGTGGGCTGGCAACCCCATCCCTCCACTTGATGCCCTGTTTTTTACTGGAGATGGACTCTACTAATTCTCTCTCCCTACTATAAAGCATTTCATCTAAGGTCTCTCATCCTAAAGGGTCCCTCTACCTCCTACCTCCAGAGGTTGCTTTTACCATTATTTCTGCTATTCATCAGGGATATCTTGATTCTCACTCCTTTCCATTTTTGATCATGTTCCTCTTTTCCCTTCCCATACCCTCTCTCAACCTGATCCCACCCTCCTTCTCCCCACTCTGATTGCTTTCTTTTCCCTCCCAAGTAGAGATGAGGCATCCTCACTTGTGCTTTTTGGCTTGTTAACCTGCTTGAATTCTGTGGATTTTATCCTGGGTATGTTGTACTATTTTGGCTAACATCCATTTATTAGTGAGTACAAACCATGCATGTCTTTTTGAGTCTAAGTTACCCCACTCAGAATGATATTTTCTAGTTTTACCCATTTGCATGCAAATCTCATGATGTCCTCATTCTTAATAGCTGAGTAGTATTCTGTTTTGTAAGTTAACCACATTTTCTGTATCCATTCTTCTGTTGTGGAACATCTAAGTTGTTTCCAGCTTCAGGCTATCACAAATAAGGCCACTATGAACATAGTGAAACACATTCCCTTGTAGCATGTTGGGGCATCTTTTTGGTATATGACCAAGAATAGCATTGCTCAGTCATTAGGAAGATCTATTTCCAATTTTCTGAGGAAGCTACAGATTGGTTTTTATAGTAGTTGTTCCAGTTTTCAATCCCACCAACAATGGAAGAATGTTTTTCTTCTCCCCAATCTCATCAACATGTGATGTTGTGTGACTGTGATAGGATGGCTTTGGGTTTTGGTAGAAGAACTGGCTAAAAATAGGCCAGAGACCCAACAGGTGTCCATTGCCTGTGAGGGACAGGCATCTATTCCACAGTACTCCCAGAACCCAGGGTCCTGACAAGCGGTCTAAGATCTCCATTCGATCTGTGCCATTCAGTCATGTAGGATATACAGCCTCTCCCAAAGAGGTGCCACCAGCACAGGTAGAGGGCATGACCACAGGCCCTAGACAAATTTGCATACTAATGAGATAACTGAAGGCCAGAGGGCATAGCCAATTAAGCATTCTTTCCCAGACCCCTTTTTTCCTCCCTGTTTAACTCAAGTCTGCCCTGAGTTTCACATTCAAATTCAGCTTTCATCCGTCATGTCAATAAAGATTTTAGAATCCTGGAATTTCTCATGTCTGTTGGTACCTGTTGTCTTGTGGCAGTTGTGGAGGACATCCCTGGGTCTTACCAGCTGGTTCCTGCATGCTGTCACCTGAGTTTTTGATCTTAGCCATTCTGATTGGTTTATGGTAGAATTTGAAGATCATTTTGACTTTCGTTTACCTGATCATTAAAGACTTTGAACATTACTTTAAGTGCTTCTGGACACTGAAGAATCCTGTGTCATGAATTCTCTGTTTATTTCTATAACCTAAATTTTGATTGTTTTTCTTTTTTTGAAGTTAAATTCTTGAATATATATATTGGATATTAGCCCTCTCTCAGATGTGACGGTAATGAAGATTTTTTTCCCAATCTGTAGGTTGCCGATTTGTACTATTGACTATGTCCTTTACAGTATAGAAGCTTTTCAGTTTCATGAAGTCACATTTATCAATTGTTGATCTTATAATCAGAGCCATTAGAGTTTTGTTTAGGAAATTTTCTCCTGTGCCAATGAGTTTGAGGCTCTTTCCTTTTTTTCTTTTATTAGATTTAGTGTATCTGGTTTTGTGTTGAGGACTTTGATCCACTTGGACTTGAGCTTTGTGCAATGTGACAAATATGGATCTATTTTCGTTTTTCTAAATATAGACTGCAAATTAGACCAGCACCATTTATTGAAGATACTTTCTTTTTTCATTGTATATTTCTGACATTTTTGTCAAAGATCAAGTGTCTGTAAGTGTGCAGTTTTATTTCTGGGTCTTTAATTCTATTCCATTGATAAATCTGTCTGTCTCCATAAAGTTCTGTTATTTTTCTATTTTTAATTTTTGTTGAGATTTATTGATTTTCATCTCTAAGTGAGGTGTTTTAAATAAAAAAAAACATAGGCTCATATATCTGAATGTTTAAGCCATCAGGAGTTACTACTATTTGTAAGGATTAGGAATTGAGGCATTTTTGTAGTGGATGTGGCCTTTGCTGAAGAAGTTTGTCACTGGTTCTGGATTTGGGGGTTTCTGTGGGGAGCCGACAGAAGGCAGCTATCATCCTTGCAACCATCTTGAGCCATATACCCTGATAAGAGACTTAATTACAATAGCCCGCAACAGCTGAGCACACTCTGATAATATCTTGTATTAGATACCAAGGATTTTCCCTTGGATGTGTGAAACTTAAAGGTGTTATTTAGAGCCTAGACTTACGGGTGTGACTTAGAGATCAGATTTAGAGATAAGACCTAAGGGCATGACTTAAGAGGTGACTTAGAAGTGAGACATAAAAAAGGCGAGAGGCAGACAGAAGAGTACAGTACAACTTGGAGCTAGATATTAGGCACTTGGAACTTGGAGGAAGAACTTGGAATTAGATGCTAGACATTAGTTAGTAGGCATTTGAGACTTGAGACAGGCAACTAGGATTAGGACCTGAGACTTAGTGCTAGGAACTAGGGATTAGGAAATAGGGACTAGGAACTCAAGTCTTGGGACTTGGAATAGAAAGAGAGACTGAAGAATAAACGGGATTGAATCACATTCAGTCTGGTGTCCATTCTTCGAGTCTGTCCTCACTCTCTCTCTTGCTGAACCCAACCCGCGGACTGGAGCAGCTTGGGACAGTGCAGGCTAACAAGTTAGTTTCCAATGCTTTTAGCAGCTCAGGTTTCAACATTGATAGAGCGGTCACCAACATTTTGGCCCCCAAACATGGGGCAACTCGTGCTGCGACAGGTTTCAAAAGCCCCAACTAGACCCTGTGTCTCTTTTCTTCCTGCTGCCTTCAGATAGAGATATAAAACTCTCAGATTCTGTGTCTGCCTGCATGCTACCACGCTCTTCACCATGACAAGTGACTAAACCTCTGAAACTGTTAGGCATCCCCAATTAAATGCTTTCTTTTATAAAAGTTGCAGTGGCCTCTTTATGATGTCTCTTCATAGCAATAAAACCCTGATGAAAATTCTTAATTTCTCTTTCTGATTAATTTTGGTTTAACCACCATAGATATATTATGTAGTTATACTTTTGTTTCATCTACAAGAGGTCCCTTTAGAATATGATATTGTGATGAATGCATTATGTGGATGAAATTATTTAATTTTTATTAGTTTGTAAAAGTCTCTTTCTGTAAATTATAAAGGACAGTTTTCATCAGTGATACATTCTTGACAGGTTTTTCTTTCTTTCTGTAATTAATAGGTATAATCTCACTCTTTGGCTTAAAATATCTCTGCTGAGAAAGCATTTTAAAGAAAGTATTTCGGGGTTTTCTTTACACATAGTAATCTGCTCACTGTTCTGCTTTACAATCTTTCTTGCTTTTTTTATTTTAAGTTATAGTATATGAGGTTTCAAAATGTTACTTAATCTGGTTGCATTTGGCTTGTAGAACTTGAATATTCATTTCTGTTTTTGCATATTTGAAATTTTTGCCATACTTCCTAGAGAAAGAAATTTAAAATATTGAAAATATTATCACACAGATGTCCTCGATATTATACCCTGGATTCACGCCTATGTATGTGTACTTTTAGAAATGAGTGATGAATATATATTGAAAGGAATATTTATTAGGTGGTTTTCATAATATATTCTTTGAAGTCCAACATTGACTCTATTTATGCTACCAAGAATGAGTTTCTGATAACTTTTCAGTCTATGATGCTATATTCCTGAGAAGATGATGAGGCTAGTATTGATTGTAGTGAAAGATAGCAGCAGTAGCAGTAGTAGCACGGGCAACAATAGTGTAAGTAGCAGAAACAACAGGGATAACGCTGAGCAGGCAATAAGTAGCTATTATTAGGAAACTTCTTATGTCTATTTGCTGAATGTTGTTAGTCACTGTGAGAGGAAAACAGAAAATCATATCTTGCTTGATTTCAGATGTAATAAAATTGACACAAGGACTAATTTAATTATCCCAATAAGTATACATATACATATATACGTATGCATATACACATATATATATATATATATATATGATTTAACAAGTGATTTTTTTGAAATATTTTTCAGTTAAAAGTATATGAAATACATAGAATGTATGTTTTAGATACAATAGAGTAGAAAGATTAATTTATTTTAACTTACCTATATCAGATATTTAGAATTTATCTTTTAAAATTATAAAAGTAATTTTAAGAACAATTGTATTTATTATATTGCTACTATCTTGAATATACTGACATATACACTGTTCTTAAATAATATATATTTATTAATTATAATTTATTACATAATTATATTATCATAATTAATTGTATATATAATTGTAATATAATATAGATAATATTTTTAGTGTTGTGCAACATAATTTTATTATATTTAAGTTCCTCTGTATCAACTTGTTCCAGACATATCCCTATATCTTACCACCTAAATTTGTGTCTTTTTTTCTTAACTAATGAAGAACTATTTGTGTTACCAAATATTTCTGGATATGTTGTCTTCCACTGGAGCATGATATATATGATAACAGAAATAAAAGCAATACTTTCTATAATATCTCTATTGTTTAGGGATGTTTTGTAAGTCAAAAATATTTGTACATTCATTTTAATTCTTTAAATATTCAGTAATAGATACTATATGCAGGTGTTGCTTTCAAATATAAAATAAGCAAAAGACTTACATTTGTTCAACTATTAGATAATTACTTCATACTAATTAGCTTTTACCTAATTTATCTAATATCTACATCAACATAAGATTGAGACAAATGGAATGTAATTAATAAATGCATTTTACAAATTAATATATTTCCTCATTATTATGTATTCTCCAGGCTAAAAGCTAGATTATTTTTAGAAGTCATGGTCCTGGATATTAATATACTTATAATGTAAGAATTTTATAGCACTAAAAATATGAAAAGAGCTTTGTAGGCACATAAAAAAATGTGGTCATATACTACTAGTAACATGGTCAAGAATATGTTTTTTTTTAATTTTCATGTTATGATATTTTCAACTAAAACAAGCTTCCAGTAAGACACATAGTAATTAAAGACAATGTTTTCAGAAATGCTCTTAAACAGATTAAGATGGTAGAGTAATTTGAAATAAATATAATGATAAAAATTCATCCTAGATATGACAGCTGAAGGGTGATAGAAGTGAGGCATCAGCAAGATATCTAAGAAATGTATTAAAACATTTTCCCTACAAAACACAACAATGTGTTTTCTGTGAATCAATATAGGTACCAGTCGGCATAAGTCAATGAATTAACTTATGGCAACAAAGTCTAAAGACAAAATAAAGAACAGTTGTTCATCCTAGATCTGAGAAAACTTTGGTATGTTAGACATCTAGATCTAAATAATAGGAAAAAATATCAAGACATAAAATATAATCATATTGTCTGCCTCTTTATTTAAAAAGACTAGGAAACAAAACAAATGGAAGTATTTATCAGTAAGTTAAGCCACAGTGTTTCTGATAGTAGATTAAAAAAAAAAACATATTTAGGATACTAAAGGACATGCTATTTTTTACTCCAGGAGCTCAATTACCACCTTTCCAAAACCAATAGGTACCACTGACCAGAGACCCACAGCAAATAGGTATTCATACATATTGTAGATTCTTGTTCTGTGTCTATACAAAGCATGCTAACATTTCAGGCTTTTCTGCTATACTTATATTACCATGTGAATATTCTCCAAACTACAGAATCCCTGTTGCTGTTGACCTCCTCTCTTTTGTAACTTGTGGTTCTGGTCATTATACTTGGTATTAAATACATCTCTACAAGGGCAAAGTTAATATCTGTGTCTCTGATATCTGTTTTATAAAAAGCAACCTATTTTATTCACAGTGAATAAGAACTACTATAGCTTATTATGTAACTAAATTCCATACATTATCAACATTAATGCAGTGATATAATTCAATCTCAGTCACCAAAGATATCACTTACATATACTAGTTCACACATTGGTCACAGAAACTCGGTAACTCTGTTTTGATGGTATAGATCTCACACATACTATGATTATTTAACATATACCCCCACTTTACAAAATGGTACCAAAAAAAGCAGTGAAGATTATATATATGTTCAATATGCTTGTACCCCAGCCATATTACATGGAGGTCTTTCATTCATACAAAATTCTATGGCACCTTTGTAGGTGTTATAGATCAATGCCACTACTTCTTGAATGATCTTATATTTTAGAAATATAGCAAAAATAATTTCCATTTCCATGGACTACTCCTGGGAAAAATGAGACTGAAGGAAGCCTAGGAATCTTCAGCAACACTATAAATTATAACATCATCAGTCATTGTGGAGATATGAAATAAAATTTCCACTGTAGGTTCATAGGAAATGACATTATTTTAAAAACATTAGGACATGTGGCCTTGTTAGAATAGGTATGGCCTTGTTGGAAGAAATATGACCCTGGGGTGTGCTTTGAAGCTTCTGATGTTCAAGCCAGATATAGTATCACTTTCATTTCCTGCTGCCTATATATCCAGATGTAGAATTCTCAGCTTTGACAGTAACATGTCTTCCTGTTTGACACCAAGCTTCCTATCATGACAATAATAGACAAAACTTCTTAAGTAATAAACTATCAAACAGTAAGCCAGCCCCAATTAAATACTTTTCTTTATAAAAGTTTCCATAAGCAATAGAAAACAAGAGATAGAAGAGAAAAATCTCTGGTGTCAAAGATACTATATAAGAAACCTATGTATTTGTCAAAGAAAATACTAAATCTAAAATGTTCCTGACACAAATAATCCAGGAAATCTGAGATACTATTAAAAAATTAAATCTATGAAAAATAGGAGAAGTTCCAGAATATACCGCAACAAAATTATAGAAGAAAAATTCTCCAATCTAAAGAAAGAGATGTGTATAAGCACAGAAAATACTCATAAACTGTGAGATAGATTGGACCAGAAAAATAAAATTATTCCA
>JANHMN010000005.1:52233941-52308514 GCA_030674055.1 Rhabdomys pumilio
CAATCCAGAAACTGTTCCACCTCAGAATCCATTCTGTTTGCAGACATCAAACCCTGACATTGTTGCTGTTGAAAAGGGGCCCTTGCTGACAGGAACCTGGTATGACTGTTCCTTAGGAGGTTCTGTCATCAACTGACCAAGAATGAACTAGGGGACACCAGTAGGGGAGCTAACAGAAGGACTGGAGGAACATAGGGGGATTGAAACCCCATAAGAAGAACAATATCAGCTGGACGGACCACCCAGTGCTCCCAGGGACAAGAACACCAACCAAGAAGTGTGCCTTAAGGGATTCATGGATCCAGATACATGTGTAGCAGAGATCTTGTTTTGTCTTAAATCAATGGGAGGAGAGGCCTTGGTCCTGTGGAGGTTTGATGCCTCAGTGTAGAGGAATGCTGGAGCAGTGAGGCTGGAGTGGGTGGGTGGGTATGGGAGCACCATTATAAAGACAAAGAAGAAGAGGGAAGGGTGGATGTAGGACAGGGGGATTGTGGAGAGGTAATGGTGAAATTGGATAGAATTTGAGATGTATTGAAGGGAATGATTAATTAAAAATTTGTCCTCCCCCCCCCAAAAGAAAGTAGTACTAAAAGGAAACTTTATAGCATTAAGTGCCTTCATGAAGAAATTAGTGAGATCTTATACTACGGACTTACTTGAAAGTCTTATACACTTGAAAGATCTAGAACAAAAATAGCAAACATATACAACAGGAGTAAATGGAAGGAAATAATATAACTCACAGCTGAAATCAATAAATTGGAAAAAAAAAAGTGACCGCTAGTTGAACCAGCATTATTTGTTGAAAATGCTGTCTTCAGATCTACCTATATGTCTCTGTACCAATACTATGCAAATTTTTATCACTTTTCCTCTGTAATACAGCTTGAGATCAGAGATAGTGATTCCCCCAGATCTTTTATTGTTGAAAATAGTTTTTGCTATGTTATTTTTGTTTTACTCCAAATGAATTTGAGAATTGCTCTTTCCAACTCTATGAAGAATTGAGTTGGAATTTTTTTTAATTGGGTATATTATTTACATTTAGATGCCATCCCCTTTTTCCATTTCCCCTCCCTAGAAAGCCCCTATCCCATGTCTCCTATACCTTTTTGCTTTTATAGAATTTTTTTAAAAACTTAATCAAAGGCTTTATAAGTTTGTTAATGCTCAATCAGAAGTGTAACCCAATACCCAACCTAGATATATCAACTATCTGTGACTGGTGGAGACACGTGAACATCGGCCTCCATGTCCCCACTTTCTTTCTCTCTCTTTCTCTCTCTCATCACCTAGCTTCTTCTCTCCTTCTCCTCCTCTCCTTACTCCTTCTCTTCCACTCCGTACTGCTCCCACCTTACCTCCTCCTATATCACCCTTCCTGTTAAAATAAAACTTTTCTCTCAAAATACAATTAGAGCATAAGTATACCAGTTTTACCAGTGAGGTACAAGATAGTCCTAATACCCATCCATCATTTTGTTGACTAACCAGAACCTCTGTCATCTCCCCTAACTAAAACACTTAGTTCTGAGCATGTTTTTTTTTTTCTTGGCTTTAGAATGACTGTCAGCTTAAAACCATTCACTCAAATCCTTTCTCTTAAAGTAAATAGCCATGATTGGCTATGAAACTATAAATTTTCAACCCCGTCAGAAATCCAGAATGACTGAGTTACTGAAATTATGGGAAACACAAAGCATAGCTTCTAAAACTTAGCCAATTTGTAGAGACCACATAGCACATGGACAGTCACTATACTGCAAAACGTTGGAGCATCTGATCTTCAGCCTTCTGGTCCAGGATCATCTGACAGACTTTAGTGATGCAGAATTATTAAGGGCTGATTCCTCTGTCTGGGCAGATATAATCAGTCGACTATTCTGCAAGTGTGTCCTTTTCTGGACAGTAATTTGTCTGTAGATGGAAAGAGGCAATTCTTGCCTAGTGGCTGTCTCAGAATTGGAGTAACTCCAAAGATGCTCAGTTTCTTCTTAGATTTCAAGACAGGAAGCTTTCAGGACAGACAGGTCTCTAATCAAAATGAACATTAATACAGAAATGTTTGTAACATCAATTCTATGGATTTCTGACATTTTGAATACCAACTATCCATGTAAGGTAATCTGGACTGTTGTCTCTTAACTCCTCTCAACTATTTCTACATAAAATATAGAAAACACCCTAACAATAAACTCAAAGCCATGAATTTGCGAGAGGCACTTATCTCATAGGCTAACCATCACAAATCAGTTTAAAAAGTTAAAGAAGGACTGGGTCTAGGCCTTGTATTCCTAGATGTGTCATACAGGCACAATGCCTATGAGAGTAACAATATTCATCTCACTTTTATATCAATAATAAGCTTGTACAAATGAAAACCTTGAATTTGAAATCAAAGTAAATGCTGTACCATTTAAGAAACTATAACTTCATCTTGATAACAATTATACATATTTCTACCAATAGGTTATGGCTATGCAATAAGTCCTAGCTATTCCTCCATGTTGCAACAAAACCACTAGTTTTCTCTAGAAAGACAGCCCAATATTAACCACCTTAGTCCCCAAGCTCAGGTTAATATGGGCGCTGACTCTTCATTAACTTCTTCAAGCTGATTACTGGCATTGAGATATTAGGAGATGGGGGTGGGGGGAGGAAGAGTAAATTGATAAGCATCTGCCACTGTGTTTTCACTGAATCCAGATGAAATTCCAGGACATCAGAGGTTCAAGCAGGTCTGCTCAACTTGCTTGATGAGTAGATACACCAAGGCTTTATATTCTGCAATATACAATTTTCAAAACAAATTTTAATATCACGACAAATTTTTTAGAGTGCTGACATATTATTAAAGATGTTTGTTCTACAACTTTTCTTTTTTTTCCCTTTTTTATTGGCTATTATATTTAGATTTCAGATTTTATCCCCTTACCCAATTCCTCCCACCCCCCTTATCCCCCCTCCTCCTGCTTCTATGAGGGTGTGCCTCCACCTACCCCCAGTCCCACCTACTCACCCTTACATTCCCATCCACTCAGTGTTGAGCCTTCATGGGACCAAATATCTACTCTACCACCATTGCCCAAGAAGGCCATTCTGCCCTACATATATAGCTGGAGTCATGGGTCATTCCCTATGTGCTCCTAGGCTGGTGGTTTAGACGCTGGGGAGCTCTGGTTCATTGGTATTGTTGCTCTCCTTATGGGGCCACCAACCCTTTCAGCTCCTTCAGTCTTCTCTCTAACTTCACCATTGGGAATCCTTGATCAGATCAATGGTTAGCTGTGAGTATCTGCCTCTTCGTATGTCAGATTCTGGGGGACCTCTAAGGAGACGGCCATATCAGGCTCCTGTCAGCATGCATTTTCTGTCATCCAAATCAGAGTTTATTTTTGGTGACCACATGGGATGAATATCCAGGTGGAACGGTCTCCAAACAACCACTCCTTTATTTTCTGTCCCACATTTTGTCTCCTTATTTACTCCCTTGGGTATTTTGTTACTCCTTCTAAGTAAGACCTAGGCATCCGCATTTGTTCTTCCTTCTTTTGAGCTTCATGTGGTCTGTTAGTTGAATTGTTGTTTCAAACTTTTGGGCTAATATCCGCTTATCAGTGAGTAAATACCATGTGTGTTCTTTTGTGATTGGGTACCTCACGCAGGATGATATTTTTTAGTTCCATCCATTTACCTAAGAATTTCTCTAATTCACTATTTTTAATAGCTGAGTAATATTCCATTGTGTAAATATACCACATTTTTTGTATCCATTCCTCTGTTGAAAGACATTTGGGTTCTTTCCAGCTTCTGGCTATTATAAATAATGCTTCTATGAATATAGTGGAGCATATGTCCTTGTTATATGTTGTAGCCTTTTCTGGATATATTCCCAGGAGTGGTATAGCTCGGTCCTCTGGTAATGCTATGTCCAATTTTCTAAGGAACAGCCAGACTGATTTCCATAGTGGTTGTACCAGCTTGCAACCCCACCAACAAGGGAGAAGTGTTCCTCTTTCCCACATCCTCTCCAGCATCAACTATCTCCTGAGTTTTTGATCTTAGCCATTCTGACTGGTGTGAGGTGGTATCTCAGGGTTGTTTTGATTTGAATTTCCCTGATGACTAAGGATGTTGAGCATTTCTTAAGGTGCTTCTCAGCCATTAGAGTTTCCTCAGTTGAGAATTCTTTTTATCAGCTCTGTTCCCCAGTTTAGATGGGGTAATTTTGTTGTCTGGAGTCTAATTTCTTGAGTTCTTTGTATATATTTGATATTAGTCCTCTATAGAATGTAGAATTGGTAATGATCTTTTCCCAATCTGTTGGTTGCCATTTTGTCTTATTGACAGTGTCCTTTGCCTTACAGAAGCTTTGCAATTTTTTGAAGTCCCATTTGTCAATTCTTGATCTTAGAGCCTAAGCCGTTGGTGTTCTGTTCAGGAATTTTTCCTCTGTGCCTAGATATTCAAGGGACTTCCTCACCTTCTCTTCTATTAGTTTCAGTGTATCTGGTTTTATGTGACAGTCCTTTAGCCACTTAGTCTTGAGCTTTGTACAAGGGGATAAGAATGGATTAATTTGCATTCTTCTACATGCTGACCTCCAGTTGATCCAGCATCATTTGTTGAAAATGCTGACCTTTTTCCACTGGATGGTTTTAGCTCCTTTGTCAAAGATCAAGTGACCATAGGTGTGTGGGCTCATTTCTGGAACTTCAATTCTATTCCAATGGTCTTCCTGCCTGTCTTTGTACCAATACCAAGCAGTTTTTATCACTACTGCTATTTAGTACAGTTTGAGGTCAGGGATGGTGATTCTCAGAGAAGTTCTTCTATTGTTGAGAATGGTTCTCACTATCCTGGTTTTTTTTTGTTATTCCAATTGAATTTGCAAATTTCTCTTTCTATCTCTATGAAGAATTGATTTGGAATTTTGATGGGGATTGTCTTGAATCTGTAGATTGCTTTTGACAAGATGGACATTTTTACCAAGTTAATTCTGCCAATCCAGGGGCATGGGAGATCTTTCCATCTTCTAAAATCTTCTTCCATTTCTTTCTTCAGAGACTTGAAGTTCTTGTCATACAGATCTTTCACTTGCTTGGTTAGATTCACTCCAAGATATTTTATATTATTTGTGGGTATTATGAAGTGTGTTATTTCCCTAATTTCTTTCTCATCCTGTTTATCCTTTGACTAGAGGAAGGCTACTGATTTGTTTGAGTCAATTTTATATCCAGCCACTTTGCTGAAATTGTTTATCAGGTTTAGGAGTTCTCTGATGGAGGTTTTAGGGTCACTTAAGTATACTATCATATCATCTGCAAATAGTGAAATTTTGACTTTTTCCTTTCCTATTTGTATCTTTTTTTATTTCCTTTTGTTGTTTAATTGCTCTAGCTAGGACTTCCAGTACTATATTAAATGGGTTAGGTGAGAGTGGGCAGGGCTTGTCTAGTCCTTGATCTCAGTGGGATTGCTTCAAGTTTTTCTCCTTTATGTTTGATGTTGGCTACTGGCTTGCTGTATATTGCTTTTACTTTGTTTAGGTATGGACTGTGAATTCCCGATATTTCCAAGACTTTTAACAAAAAATGATGTTGAATCTTGTCAAATGCTTTCTCAGCATCTAGTGAGATGAACATTTGGTTTTTTTCTTTGAGTTTATTTATGTAGTGGATTACATTGATGGATTTCAGAATATTGTACCATCCCTGCATTCCTGGAATAAAGCCTACGTGATCATGTTGAATAATTGTTTTGATGTGTTGTTGGATTTGGTTTGCGAGAAATTTATTGAGAAGTTTTGCATGAATATTCATAAGAGAGATTGGTATGTAGTTCTCTTTCTTTGTTGGGTCTTTCTGATGTTTAGATATAAGCATAATGGTAACTTCATAGAATGAATTGGGTATTGTTCCTTCTGTTTCTATTTGATGAAATAGCTTGAAGAGAATTGGTATTAGGTCTTCCTGGAAGGTCTTATAGAATTCTACACTAAAACCATCTGGTCATGGACTTTTTTGGTGGGGAGACTTTTAATTACTTCTTCTATTTCTTTAGGGTTTATAGGACTGTTTAGATGCTCTATCTGTTCCTGATTTGATTTTGGTATCTTGTATCTTTCTAGAAAATTGCCCATTTCCTCCAGATTTTCCAGTTTTGTTTAGTACAGGTCTTTGTAGTCGGATCTGTTGATATTTTTAATTTCCTCAATTTCTCTTGTTATGTCTCCCTTTTCAGTTCTGATTTTATTAATTTGGATACTCTCTCTGTGTCCTTTGTTTACTCTGGCTAAGGGTTTATCTATATTGTTGATTTTCTCAAAGATCCAGATCCTAGTTTTGTTGATATTTTGTATAGTTCTTTCTGTTTCTACTTGGTTGATTTCAGCTCTGAGTTTGATTATTTCCTGTTGTCTACTCCTCTTGGGTATTATATTTGCTTCTTTTTGTTCTAATGCTTTCAGGTGTGCTGTCAAGTTGTTAGAGCATGCTCTCTCCGGTTTCTTTTTTAGGTACTTAGAGCTATGAGTTTTCTTCTTAGTACTGCTTTCATGGAGTCCCACATGTTTTGGTATAATGTGTCCTCCTTTTCATTAAATTCTAAAAAGTCTTTAATTTCTTTCTTTATTTCTTCCTTCACCAAATCATCCTTGTGTAGATCGTGGTTCAGTTTCCACGTGTATGTGAGATTTCCATTGTTTTTTTCATTATTAATGACCGGCCTTAGTCCATGGTGGTCTGATAGGGTGGAAGGAATTATTTCCATCTTTTTGTATCTGTTGACACCTGTTTTGTTAACAGTTATATGACCTGTTTTGGAGAAGGTACCATGAGGTGCTGAGGAAAAGGTATATTCTTTTGTTTTAGGGTGAAACGTTTTATATATATATAAAATGTTTTATACATATATATATATATATATATATATATATATATAAAATGTTATATATATATATATATATATATATATATATATATACACAGTCCATTTGGTTCCTTACTTTTGTTAGTTTTCTTGTGTCTCTGTTTAGTTTCTGTTTCCATGATTTGTCCATTGCTGAGAGTGGGGTGTTGAAATCCCCCACTATTATTGTGTGATGTGTGATGGATGCTTTGAGCTTTAGCAAAGTTTCTTTTATGTATGTAGGTGTTCTTGAATTTGGGGCATAGATGTTCAGAACTGAGAGTTCATCTTGGTTCATTTTTCCTTTGATGAGTATAAACTGTCTTTCCTTATGTTTTTTTATTGTTTTTGGTTGAAAATCAATTTTATTGGTTATTAGAATTGCTACTCCATCTTGTTTCTTGGGACCATTTGCTTGGAAGATTTTTTTCCATCCTTTGACTCTGAGGTACTGTCTGTCTTTGTTACAGAGGTGTGTTTCCTGTATGCAGCAAAATTCTGGGTATTGTTTATGTATCCAGTCTGGTAGCCTATGTCTTTACAGTAGAGAATTGAGTCCATTGATATTAAGAGATATTAAAATAAATGATTGTTGTTTCCTGTCACTTTTGTTATTGGAGGTGGAATTATGTTTGTGTAACTATCTTCTTTTGGGTTTGTTGGGAGATTACTTTCTTGTTTTTTTTACATTGTAATTTCTCTCCTCGTGTTAGAGTTTTCCAACCATTATCCTTTGAAGGGCTGGATTTGTGGGAAGATATTTTGTAAATTTAGTGTTGTCTTGCTTCTCCATCAATACTGATTGAGTTTTGCTGGGTATAGTAGTCTGCGCTGGCATTTGTGTTCTCTTAGGTTCTGTATGATATCAGTCCAGGATCTTCTGGCTTTTATAGTCTCTGGTGAGAAGTCTGGTGTAATTCTTATAGGTCATCCTTTATATGTTACTTTGTCTTTTTCCCTTACTGTTTTAATATTTTTTCTTTGTTTTGTATATTTGATGTTTTGATTATATCATGATGTTTTGATTATGTGATGGGAGGTATTTCTGTTCTGGTCTAGTCTATTTGGAGTTCTGTAGGCTTCTTGCATATTTAAGGACATCTCTTTCTTTAGGTTAGGGAAGTTTTCCTCAATAATTTTGTTGAAGATATTTACTGGCCCTTTAATGTGGGAGTCTTCATCCTCATCTATACCTGTTATCCTTAGGTTTGTTCTTCTCATTATGTCCTGGATTTCCTGGATAGTTTGTGTTAGCAGCTTTTTGCATTTCACATTTTGTTTGACAGTTGTGTCAATGTTTTCCATGGTATCTTCTGCACTTAAGATTTTCTCTTCTATCTCTTGTATTCTGTTTGTGATGCTTGCATCTCTGACTTATGGTCTTTTTCTTAGGTTTTTTATCTCTAGGGTATTCACCCTTTGAGATTTCTTTATTGTTAGTACTTCCATTTTTAGATGCTGGATGATTTTGTTTAATTCCTTCACCTGTTTGGTAGTGTTTTCTTGCCATTCTTTAAGGGATTTTTGTGTTTCCTCTTTAAGGGTTTCTATCTGTTTCCCTGTGTTCTCAAATTCTTTGAGAGTGTTATTTATGACCTTTCTAAAGTCCTCCGATGTCATGATGAGAAGTGATTTTAATTTTGTATTCTGATTTTCCGGTGTGATATGGTGTTCAGGTCTTGCTATGGTGGGAGAAATGGGTTTTGGTGTTGCCAAGTAAATTTGTTTTCTCTTGTTTATGTTCTTGTGCTTGCCTTTCTCCATTTGGTTAACTCTAGTGCTACCCTCACTCACTGGTTCTGATTGGAGACTGTCTTTAAAGTTATATTGCCTGTGTCAGAATTCCTCAGGGTCCAGATGTCTCTGTGATCCTGAGCTCCAGCTGCTCTGAGTGCATTGTCTCCTCTAGGATGTCTCTGGGTAAGGTGTCTTAGTAAGAGCAGACCAGCTTGGTGTTCGCTGCTCTGAGTGTAGTGGTTCCTCTTGAATGTCTCAAGATACAGTGACTGCTGCTCTGGGTTCTGTGGCTCCTCTAGGATGTCTCTGGATATGGTGTCCCCTGCTTTGAGGTCGGTGGCCTCTCTAGGATGTTTCACAATATGGTTTCCACAAGGGTGCCAACCCATTGGGTGTCTGTCTCTCTGAGGACACTGGCCTCTCTGGGATGTCTCAAGATATGGTTTTCTACAAGGGCGCAGACCTGCTAGGTGTCTGCTCTTGCCACTGGAATCTGGAGAGGGGCAGAAGGGGAGTGGAATTCCTCAGGGGTGGGGTTTGGGTGCATGAGGGGGATCCTGCGAGCTTTCTGCTCTAAGTTGTGGTTCTGGGGCATAGGGAGGTGTGCCACTGACCTTATCTGCCTCTCTGAGGACACTGACCTCTCTGGGATGTCTCAGGATGAGATTTCCACAAGGGTGAAGACCTGCTGGGTGTCTGCTCTCTTGTTGAAATTTTGATCTAGACTTCATTGAATCTGGAGATTGCTTTTGGCAAGATGGCCATTTTTACTATATTTATTGTGCTAATCCATGAGCATGGGAGATCTTTTCATCTTCTGAGATTTTCTCAAATAAGAAAGACAATTTAAGACCAAATTATCTTATGAACATTGACACAAAAATACTCAATATAATACTAACAAACCAAAGACAAGATCACATCAAAGCATCATGCACTGTGATCAAGTAGGCTTCATTCTAGAGGTGCATGCATGATTTAAAGTTTGAATATCTATCCATGTACTCCACCATATAACCATACTTAAAAAAAAATACTGTGATCATGTCATTAAATGCTGGAAAAACATTTGACAAAATCTAATACCTCTTCATGATAAAAATTTAAAGACTGATCAGGGCTAAAAGGTGTACACCTAAACGTAATAAAGTCCATATTCAGCATGATGATATCCAACATCAAATAAATAGAGAAAAACCTACTAAAATCAGCCATAAAACAAAGCTGCCCTGTTCAGTCTCTCCATATCTATGCAATATAGTACTTGAAGATTTAGGTAGAACAATGAGACACTTAAAGAATATCAATGGGATACAAATGGAAATGTAAGAAATCAAAATATTTCTTTTTTTTTTTTTTTGAAGGTTGGGTAGTTTGCATCTTTTTTTTTAATTGGGTATTTTATTTATATTTCAGATGCCAATCCCTTTCCCCATTCCCCTCCCTAGAAAACCCCTATCCCGTGCCCCCCCTTTTCCATTTGGCTTTTATACAATTTTTTTAAATGTTAATCAAGGGCTTTATAAGTATGGTAATGCTCAATCAGAAGTGTAACCTAATACCCAACCGAGCTATGTAAACTATCTTTGACTAGTGGAGATATGTGAACTTCTGCCTCCATGCCCCCTCTCTCTTTCTCTCTTTTTCTCTCTCATTACCTAGCTTCTAATCTACTTCATCTTCTCCTCTCCTTACTACATCTTTTCCTCTCAGTGCTCCTTCCCCCTTAGCTCCTCCTACATATTACCCTCCCTGTTAAAACAAAGCTTTTCTCTCAGGGTACAATTAGAGCATAATTATTCCTATTTGTACCAGTGAGGTACAAGATAGTCTTAATACCCAGTCCATCTTTTTGTTGACTAGCCAGAACCTCTGTTGTTTCTCTTGACTAGAACACTTAGTTTTGAACCGGGCTTTTTCTTGGCTGTAGAATGAATGTCAGCTGAAAACCCTCCACTCAGATCTTTTCTCTCAAGGTAAACAGCCAGGATTAGCTATGAGTCTATAGGTCTTCAATGCCGTCAGACATCCAGAATGACTAAATTAATGTACATAGTATCATAGTATATATTCATGACCCAAAAATTTTACCAGAAAAATCCTACATCTGAAAAACACCTTCAGCAATGTAGCTGGATACAAAGTTAACTAAAATAAAGAAATCAGTAGCAGTTCATTATACAAAATATAAGTGGACAGAGAAAGAAGGCAAAGAAACTAGAGAAACAATACCCCTCACAACTAGGGAAACAATACCCCTCAAAATAACCACAAATGATATAAAACATCTTAGTGCAATTCTCTCCAAGCATGTGAAAGATCTATATGACAAGAACTTCAAGTCATTGAAGAAAGAAACTGAGGAGGATATCTGAAGATGGAAAGATCTCTCATAATCATGGATCCATAGGATTAGTATAAAAAATGTTCATCTTACCAAAACTAATGAACAGATTCGATGCAATTCCCATCAAAATTCTAACATAATTATTAACATACCTTGAAAAGTCAATGTCTGACCATATAGATAAATAAAACAAAGTATAGCTAAAACAATCCTGTACAATAAAAGAACTTCTATGGGTATCACCATCTATCATTTCTAGTTATACTACAGAGATTTGGTAATAAAAAGTGCATGATATTGGCACTAAAATAGACAATTTCGTCAATGAAATCAAATAAAGGCCCAGACATAATTCCTCACACCCAAAGACACAAAGAAGGAAAAACTATACAATGGTGGGGGAAAAAAGGCATTTTCAACAAACGTTCTTGACCTAAGTCAGTATCTCCATGTAGAAGAATACAAATATACCCATTTCTTTAACTCTACAAAAAACTAAAACCCAAGTGGATCAAAGATCTCAACATAAAACAAGATAAATTATAATTGTTAGAGAAGAAAGAGGAACATAACCTTGAACATATTGGCTTAGGAGACAACTTCCTGAACAGAACACCAAGAGCTCCGGCAATAGGATCAACAATTAATAAACAAGACCTCATGAAAGTGCAGTGCTTCTGTAAGCCACAAAACACAGTGAAAGGGACAAAATGGAAGCCTACAAAATAGGAAATTATCTTCAATATCTCTATATCCAAAATAGGGCTGATATATAAAATATGTAAAAAATTTAGCAAAATATACAAGAAAAAACACAAATAGCACAATTAAGAATGGGGTACATACTTAAACAAAATTCTTAAAAGAAGAATCTCTAATGGCTGATGATCACTGAAAGGAATGTTCAGCAACCTTAATCATCAGGGAAGTGCAAATCAAAACAATTCTGAAATTCCATTTTATAGCTCTCAGAATGGCTAAGATCAAAAATTCAAGCTACAGATCTTGCCTGCCTTTGATTTCTTCTAACTGAGCTGCTTTGTATAGTCTCAATAGGAGATGATGTGACAAGTCCCATTGCAACTTGATATGCCAAAGTGAGTTTATAGCCAAGGAAAGTAGGGATGGGGAGGTAAGATGAAAGGCTAGCAGGACAGGAGGTATAGGAAAACTACAATCAAGTTTTAAAATAAATAAATGAGTAATAAAAAAGAGTTGCCATGTTCATGGTGTCTCTTCACAGCAATAAAATAACCCTAACTAATACAGTCATTAAAGATTGCAGAAATTATTTTGCAATACTGTTCTCAGTTTACAGAACTTCACAAAGACTATGGTAGTACCCTATTATTATAGTCAGATATGCTACACTTTAAAAAAAAAAAAAGATACTCTTGCATTCATCCACAGAAAATATTTTTCTGAACAAAAACCAGTCTCTTAGTTATGGAATAAAGAGCTAATTATTTCATTAAAAATGTAGATTATTAAAGTGATGGTATGATGGTAGTCTGTTTTCTATGACCCATGTTTTTTACTAGCCTTGAATAATTGGCTATGTTCCTATTAGTATGCACCATTTATTTCCTATTGAGTGGGTCTTAAGTGCAACTAGATAGCTTTTGGTTACTACCCCAGATTTTAGTGCTACTGCTGCACTTTTAGAGATATCTTGCAATGTTAGTTAGAGGTTTATTTTATAGGTGTCACAGTTTGATAGTATTATTTATTTCTTCCCTCTCCTGGCAGTTTTCATAATACTTTCTGGTAAACCTAGACCACAGGAAAGAGGCCTTCAACTTGTAAAGCATTCTTATAACCACAGATAAATTTAGCATTCACTCTCATCAAAGAATCTTTTATTTACAGCAAATAGAGACTTACAGAAAACTATAGCAGGTAATAATTCAAAAATCAACCTGTTGTGTAGAATATAGTCCAACAGATACTTTTACCAGACACCTTGTCCACTTACTGCTTAGGAAATATCTTTAAAGAGTAGATAAAAAGATTGTAAGAGTAGAGGACAAGAGATTCTGCTTCATATTTTATCTCCTAAAAATGACAAAGAATCTTCATTTATTATATTTATACAAATACTGAATGAAGGTAATATAAATTCACACGATAATGTGAAATGGAGGGATCTCAAGAAGGCCCAATTTTAGAGAAATAACTACATGTGATTTATAGCTGCTGAGGAATGGAGAATTGGCCTTTTTCAGGGATTATCTTTTAATTATTATCTAGCTAAAAGCTGATTAGCCTTATAATCAGATACACATCAGCCACATTAAACAGATTTGTATATATAACATTTAAATTTCAGATTGTAATTATATATTTATGTATTTCTACACATGTGTAAAAATAGTAACCAAAAAGAAGCTTTAGTTTGAGATGGAATGGGAAAGACATGGAAGATTTTAGGGAATGGAACATGGGATTGGTTGGATGGAAGGCAGGGATGGGGAAAGTGATGCAATTACATTCAATTAAAAATTTTAATAAAAATGTAATAAAATACTATATCTTTAGAACACAGATGTAAATGCAGAGAAGACAAAACATAAAATTAAAATAAATATAGAATTTCTAATAAAGTAATACTTTTCTAGAAACTAAACTTCACTAATGAATACTATAACTTTTCTAATCAACAACACAAATTATTTGTTTTAAGAAAGCCCAGAAAACATCTTTTAAAAATGGAAACACACTCTCCAAATCTTTAGATTTGAGTATAAAACTTACAATAACTGAAGAATCCAGGGAAATAACAAGGGATAATGTGAGATGTTGCAGAGGATATTGTAGTAGAATATAGATACTATGAAATGGGAAATAGTAAAAGTGATTGGGGCTTGATTGGGAGGTGGAAAGAGGATAATACAAAAGAATATGGAAGAATGGGAGATATAAATGGGTAACTAAAATCATGAAAGTATATAAAAAACAAAGGAGATTCAGATATTCTAGTGATGAAGTTTACAATTGAACAATCAAAAGAGGAAACCTTAGAATCAAAATATAAATCATTGAAAACATGTATTAGTCTTACTTTGGTTTGGCTTTCTATTTTCACTTACATGCTGTCAGTTTGGATTTAAAGTGATTAAATCTAAAACTTCACAAATAAAGAAAACATCATTCTGAATGCAGTGATTATTCTCAGTTTTACCATGCACTATTGTATCATTCCTCCTATATCTCTTACACTACCTCATACTTGGTAGATTAATCATCATATTTTGCATACCATCCACATTAGATGTAACACCTATTCTACTGTCACTTATGCTACTAAAATTTATTGTATTTGTAAATGACCACAAAGTATCAGTCAAGAGGCACTTGTTGATAGGCACCTGGTATGGCAGTCCTTTGGGAGGTCCAGAAAATGCAGTTGTGGATGCTTGGATCTAATCATCAGACTGAACTCAGGGAACCTGGTGGGGGATCTGGAGTAAGGGCTGGAAGGGCTGAGGGTAATTGTAACCCCATTGAAAGAACAACATGGGCTTGCCTGACCAACCAGTTCTCCCAGAGACTATCACCAACCAAAAAGTGTAAAGGGAGGAATCCATGGCTCCAGATACTTATGTAGCAGAGGATAGCAAAAAAAATGGTGGCCCTTGGTCGAGGGGAGGTTGGATGCCCCAGCATAAGGGATGTTGAAGCAGTGAGGCAGGAGAGGATGGGTGGGTGGGTGAGCTCTCACATACAAGCAAAGTGGAAAGAGAGGGTGTATGTGGGATGGGGGGTGGTTATGGAAAGGTAACCTGTAAGTGGGATATCATTTGAGATTTAAATAAATGGAATAATTAATTTTTAATAAATAGCTACAAAGTGTCAGAGAAAGGATCAAAAAAGGCACTGGGGACAGAGTAACTCCATTAAGAAAATAGTAAGGCTTCAGGTCATTTAAGAAAATGAAATTTGTTTAGAGTTTAGCATTGGTAATTAATATCAGTCATCCAGTGGAGGATTTAACAATGTATTCTTAGTGGATGAGTTCAAGTAACTGAACCAGGTAAAGGCCAAAGAATGAAATGGAAACAAACCCCACAGGTTCATGGCTGAGTACTAAGAGAATTGTATTTAGCATAGTAGGAGGAAACACATGAGAGAAGGACAGACTGTTTATTTAAGGAAACAAAAAAGACTGAAACTTTTCTAGATTGGTGAAACACTCTACAGTTACTTGTTCTCTGTACTTTGATCTGTTGTGAATCATATATTAACCATTGTACTCTGAAAAGAGAAATTTCCCTGATGAAGATTGAGAGTTCTGCTAGACTAACAGCATAAAGATGCATATTTAGGGAAGCAGACACCCGCCCGGTCTGCTTCTGGGGGCACCGAATCCCTCCTGACCCATCCTTGAGGGTGCAAGGAACCCAGAGCAGTAGGTAAGAAGACCCATTCACTGCCCTACACCCAGAGCTGAGGGCAGGGAGTGCTCAGATTCCAGCAGAACACCAAACACCACCCCTGCTGAATAGCACACCCCTTCCACCTCTCTCCTGGATCTGAGGCCCTAAGCAGACACCTGCCAGTCTGCTTCTGAGGGAACCGGATCCCTCCTGACCCACCCTAGAGAGTGCAAGGAACCCAGAGCAGTAGATGATCTACTGAACCCAGAGTGGCAGAGGACCAAAGGAACTCAGAGCGACAGACAACATATCACGAGACACAATAGAGGAGCCACAGCACTGAGAGCAGTGGACACATTAGCCTGAGACATCCTAGAAGAGATATTACACCCAAAACAGTGGACACCTAGCTGGACTGCTACCTAGGACACACCATATTCTGAGTTATCTTAGAGCTATCATCGTACTCAGAGCAGCTAGAGAAGATCAAAGAGACATTGGGACCCAAAGGAGACCAGAAACAAGCATGATAACTGGAAAGGGAGGCTTCAATAAGAGACAGAAAGTACAGGGAGCACTAGAGTTAACCAAATGGCAAAAGGCAAGCACAAGAACATAAGCAAAAGAATCCAAATTTACATGGAAACATCAGAACCCAGTTCCCCCATTATAGCAAGCCCTGAACACCCCATCACACCAGAAAAGCAGGATTCAGAATTAAAACCTCTTCTCATGATGATGCTAGAGGACTTTAATAAGGATATAAATAACACTCTCAAAGAAATTAAGGAGAACATAGACAGACAGATAGAAGCCCTTAAAGAGGAAACACAAAAATCCCTTAGGGAATTGGAAGAAAAAATAACCAAACAGCAGAAGGAATCAAACAAAACCTCTCAAGATTTAAAAACGGAAGTAGAAAAAATAAAGAAATTACAAAGGGAGACTATCCTGGAGATAGAAAACCTAAAAAAGGATCAGGAGTCATAGACACAAGTATCACCAACAGAATACAAGAGATAGAAGAGAGAATCTCATGTGCAGAAGATACCATGGAAAACATTGACACAACTGTCAAAGAAAATGCAAAATGCAAAAAGCTACTAACCCAAAACATACAGGAGATCCAGGACACAAAGAGAAGGCCAAACCTAAGGATAATAGGTATAGATGAGGGGGAAGATTCCCAACTTAAAGGGCCAGTAAATATCTTCAACAAAAGTATAGAGGAAAACTTTCCTAACCTACAGAAAGAGATGTCCATAAATATAACTGAAGCCTACAGAACTCCAAATACTTTAGACCAGAAGTGAAATACCTCCCGTCACATAATAATCAAAACATCAAATGTACAAAACAGAGAAAAAATACTAAAAGCAGTAAGGGAAAAAGGTAAAGTAACATATAAAGGATGACCTATAAGAATTACACCAGACTTCTCACCAGAGACTATAAAAGCCAGAAGATCTTGGACGGATATCATACAGACCCTAAGAGAACAAAAATGCCAGCCCAGACTACTATACCCAGCAAAACTTTCAATCAATATTGATGGAGAAACCAAAATATTCCATGATAAATTCAAATTTGCACAATATCTTAACACAAATCCAGCACTTCAAAGGATAATTGGGGGAAAACTCCAACACAAGGAGGGAAACTACAACCTAGAAAAAGCAAGAAAGTAATCTTCCAACAACCCTAAAAGAAGACCCCTACACAAACATAACTCCAATGCCAACAATAACAAAAATAACAGAAAACAACATTCATTATCCCTTAATATATCTTAATATCAATGGACTCAACTCTCCAATAAAAAGACATAGACTATGAGACTGGATACATAAACACAAACCAGAATTTTGCTGCATACAGAAAACGCACCTCTGTGAAAAAGACAAACACTACCTCAGAGTAAAAGGAAGGAATACAATCTTACAAGCAAATGGTCCCAAGAAACAAGCTGGAGTAGCCATTCTAATATCAAATAAAATCAATTTTCAACCAATAGTAATCAAAAAAGATAAAGAAGGACACTTCATATTCATCAAAGGAAAAGTGTACCAAGAGGAGCTTGCAATTCTGAAAATCTATGCTCCAAACACAAGGGCACCCACATACATAAAAGAAACTTTACAAAAACTTAAAGCATACATTATACCCCACACAATAATAGTGGGAGATTCCAACACCCCACTCTCAGCTATGGACAGATCATGGAAACAGAAACTAAATCGAGACACAATAAAATTAACAGAAGTTATGAACCAATTGGACTTAACTGACATCTATAGAACATTTCATAGTAAAACAAAAGAATATACCTTTTTCTCAGCAAATCATGGTACCTTCTCCAAAATAGACCATATAATTGGTCACAAAACAGGCCTCAACAGATACAAAAAGATTGACATAATCCCTTGTACTCTACCAGACCAACATGGACTAAGACTGGTCTTTGACATGGACAAAAACAATGGAAAGCCCACATACACGTGGAAACTGAACAATACTCTACTCAATGATAACTTGGTCAAGGAAGAAATAAAGAAAGAAATTAAAGACTTTTGAGATTTAACTTAAAATGAGGATGCTTCATATCAAAATTTGAGGGACTCCGTAAAAGAAGTACTGAGAGGAAAAATGATAGCTCTAAGTGCCCACAAAAAGAAAATGAAAAGAACGTACATTAACATCTTGACAGCACACCTGAAAGGGTTAGAACAAAAAGAAGCTAATATACCCAAGACGAGTAGATGGCAGGAAATAATCAAACTCAGGGCCAAAATCAACCAAGTTGAAACAAAAAGAACTATACAAAAGATCAACAAAACCAGGAGCTGGTTCTTTGAGAAAATCAACAAGATAGACAAACCCTTAGTCAGACTAACCAAAGGGTGCAGAGACAGCACTCAAATCAATAAAATTAGAACTGAAAAGGGAGACATAACAACAGAAACAGAGGAAATTAAAAAAATTGTTAGATCCTACTACAAAGGCCTATACTCAACAAAATTGGAAAATCTGGATGAAATAGACAGATTTCTAGAGAGATACCAGGTACCAAAGTTAAACGAGGAGCAAATAAACCATCTAAACAGCCCTATAACCTCTAAAGAAATAGAAGCAGCCATCAAAAATCTCCCCACCAAAAAAAGTCCGGGGCCAGATGGTTTTAGTGTAGAATTCTACCAGACCTTTCAGGAAGGCCTAATACCAATTCTCTTCAAACTATTCCACAGAATAGAAACAGAAGGAACAATACCAAATTTGTTCTACGAAGCTATAATTACGCTCATACCAAAGCCCACAAAGACCCAACAAAGAAAGAGAACTACAGACCAATCTCTCTTATGAATATTGATGCAAAAATACTCAATAAAATTCTCACAAATCAAATCCAAAAACAAATCAATGCAATCATCCATCATGATCAAGTAGGCTTTATCCCAGGAATGCAGGGATGGTACAATACTCGAAAATCCATCAAGGTAATCAACTACATAAATAAACTCAAAGAAATAAAACACATGATCATCTCACTGGATGCTCAGAAATCATTTAACAAAATTCAACATCCCTTCATGTTAAAAGTCCTGGAAAGAGCAGGAATTCAAGGTCCATACGTAAACATACTAAATGCAATATACAGCAAACCAGTAGCCAATATCAAACTAAATGGAGAGAAACTTGAAGCTATCCCACTAAAGATCAGGGACTAGACAAGGCTGTCCACTCTCACACTACCTATTCAATTTAGCACTAGAAGTCCTAGCTAGAGCGATTAGAAAACAAAAGGAAGTCTAAGGGATACAAATAGGAAAAGAAGAAGTCAAAATTTCTCTATTTGCAGATGATATGATAGTATACTTAAGTGACCCAAAAATTTCCATCAGAGAACTCCTAAACCTGATAAACAACTTCAGTAAAGTGACTGGATATAAAATCAACTCAAACAAATCAGTAGCCTTCCTATACTCAAAAGATAAACAGGATGAGAAAGAAATTAGGGAAATGACACCCTTCACAATAGTCACACACAATATAAAATATCTTGGAGTGAACCTAACCAAGCAAGCAAAAGATCTGTATGATAAGAATTTCAAGTCTCTAAAGAAAGAAGTAGAAGAAGACCTCGGAAGATGGAAAGATCTCCCATGCTCATGGATTGGCAGGATTAATTTAGTTAAAATGGCAATCTTACCAAAAGCAATCTATAGATTCAATGCAATCCCCATCAAAATTCCAAATCAATTCTTCACAGAGATAGAAAGAGCAATTTGCAAAATTATTTGGAACAACAAAAAACCCAGGATAGCGAGAAATATTCTCAACAACAAAAGAACTTCGGGAGGAAACACCATCCCTGACCTCAAACTGTACTACAGGGCAATAGTAATAATAACTGCATGGTATTGGTACAGATACAGGCAGGAAGATCAATGGAATAGAATTGATGACCCAGAAATGAGCCCACATACCTATGGTCACTTGATCTTTGATAAAGGAGTTAAAACCATTAAGTGGAAAAAGGACAGCATTTTTAGCAAATGGTGCTGGTTCAACTGGAGGTCAACATGTAGAAGGATGCAAATCGATCCATGCTTATCTCCTTGTACAAAGCTCAAATCCAAGTGGATAAAAGACCTTCACTTAAAACCAGATACACTGAAACTAATACAAGGGAAGGTGGGGAAGACCCTCGAATACCTAGGCACAGGGGAAAAGTATGTGAACAGAACACCAATGGCTTATGCTCTAAGATTAAGAATTGACAAATGGGACCTCAAAAAATTGCAAAGCTTCTGTAAGGCAAAGGACATTGTCAATAAGACAAAACGGCAACCAACAGATTGGGAAAAGATCTTAACCAATCCCACATCTGATAGAGGGCTAATATCCAAGATTTACAAAGAACTCAAGAAATTATACTTCAGAAAATCATATAACCATATTAAAAAATGGGGTACAGAGCTAAACAAAGAATTCTCAATAGAGGAAATTCTAAAGGCTGAGAAGCACCTTAAGAAATGCTCCACATCCTTAGTCATCAGGGAAATGCAAATCAAAACAACCCTGAGATATCATCCCACAACAGTCAGAATTGCTAAGGTCAAAAACTCATGTGATAGTAGATGCTGGCGAGGATGTGGAGAAAGAGGAACACTCCTCCACTTTTGGTGGGATTGCAAGCTGGTATAACCACTCTGGAAATCAGTCTGGTGGTTCCTCAGAAAACTGGACATAGCATTACCTGAGGACCCAGCTATACCACTCCTGGGCATATACCCAAAAGACGCTCCAACATATAACAAGGACATATGCTCCACTATGTTCATAGCAACCTTATTTATAATAGCCAGAAGCTGGAAAGAACCAAGATGTCCCTCAACAGATGAATGGATACAAAAAATGTGGTACATCTACACAATGGAGTATTACTCAGCTATTAAAATAATGAATTCGAGAAATTTATAGTCAAATGGATGGATCTAGAAATTACCATCCTGAGTGAGTTAACCCAATCACAAAAGAACACACATGGTATTTACTCACGGTTAAGTGGATGTTAGCCCAAAGACTTAGAATAGTGAAGACTCAACCCACAGACCACGTGAAGCTCATGAAGAAGAAAGACCAAGAGGGGATGCCTCAGTTCTACTTAGAACCAGTAACAAAAAAAACTCAAGGGAGCAATTATGGAAACAAAACATGGGACAGAAACTGAAGGAGGAGCCATCAGGAGACCATTCCACCTGGACATTCATCCCATGTACTGTCACCTAAGCTAGACGTTGATGTAGAAGACTGGAAATGCATGCTGTCAAGAGCATATTATATCTGTCTCCTTAGAGATCTGCCAGAGACTGACACATTCAGAGGACGATGCTCACAGCTAACCACTGATATGATCAAGGGTTTCCCAAGGGAGAACTTAGAAGACTGAGGGAGCAGAAAGGGTTTGTGACCCCAAGAGGAAAGCAACAATACCAAACAATCCAGAGCCCCCCAGGGTCTGAACCACCTGCCAAGGGATCACATAGGGAGGGACCTACGACTCTAGTGGTATATGTAGGGGAGGATGGCCTTGTTGGGCATTGGTGGGAGAGGAGATTCTTGGTCCCATGAAAAACCAACACAAAAGGGGGGGGAGTGTGAGGGTGAGGAGGGGGTAGTGGGAAATATGGGTGGGTGCGGGCACAGCCTCCTAGAAGGGAAATAAGGAGGGGGGATGGGATAAGGGGTTCCTGGGTGGTGGGGGAAATGGGATAAGAGGATAAAAATGGAAATGTAAATATTATAACCAACTACATAAAAGTGGGGAAAGGTTGTTAGAACCAATATCTTTTTAAAAAAAAATGTCAGCCCTCTAGGGAAAAATTTTTTTTTCTTGACACTAAAACTTGTCCAGAGAATTGTATATTGCAGAATGCACAGCCTTGGTGTATCTACTCATCAAGCAAAATGAGCGGACCTATTCAAACCTCCGGTGTGTGGGAGTTCCATCTGGACGCAGTGAGGACACAGAGTCAGAGGCTTATCAATTTGCTCTTCCCCCCACCCCTCTTCTGATGTCTCGAAGCCCGTAATCAGCTTGAAGAAATTAAAGAAGAGTCAGCGCCCCTATTCCACAGGCTTGGGGATTAAGGTGTTTAATATGGGGCTGTCTCTTTGGGGAACAGCAGTAATTTTGTTGGAACAGGGAGGATTAGCTAGGATTTATGGCATAGCCATAACCTATTGGTAGAAATCTGTATAATTTAGTATCAAGATAAAGTTATAATTTCTTAAATAGTAAAAAATTCACTTGGATTTCAAATTTAAGGTTTTCATTGGTATAAGCTTCTCATCGATATGAAAGTGAAATGAATATAGATACTCTCATGGGCATTGTGCCTGTATAACACATTTAGAAATACAAGACTTATACTCAGTCCTTCTTTATCTTTTTTAACTGACTTGGGATGACTAACCTGTGAGTTAAGGGACTATAGCAAATTCATGACTTTGAGTTTATTGTTAGGGTGTTTTCTATATCTCATTTAGAAATAGCTGAGAGGAGATAACAGACAACAGTCCAGGTTACCTTATATGGATAGTTGGATTTCAAAACGTCAGAAGTCCATAGAATTGACGTTACAAATATTTCTATATTATTGTTCATTTTGGTTAGAGACCTGTCTGCTCCTGACAGCTTCCTGTCTTGGATTCTAAGAAGAAATTGTGCATCATTGGAGTTACTCCTGTTGTGGTGAGACAGCCACCAGGCAAGAATTGCCTCCCTCCATCTACAGAAAAGGACACACTTGCAGAATAGTCGACTGATTATATCTGCCTAGACAGAGTAACCAGCCCTTAATAATTCTGCAGCACTAAAGTCTGTCAGATGAGTTTGGGCTTGAAGGCTGAAGATTTGATGCTCCAACGTTCGGTAGTATAGGGGTTGTCCAGGTATTCAGCAGGCTCTATAAATTGGCTAAGTTTTAGAATCTATGCTTATTGCTTCCCATAATTTCAGTTAATTTAGTCATTCTGGATTTCTGACGGCATTGAAGACCTATAGACTCATAGCCAATCCAGGCTATTTACCTTGAGACAAAAGAACTGAATGGAGGTTTCTCAGCTGACATTCATTCTAAAGCCAAGAAAAAGCCCGGTTCAAAACTAAGTGTTCTAGTCAAGAGAGCCAACAGAGGTTCTGGCTAGTCAACAAAAGGATGGACTGGGTATTAAGACTATCTTGTACCTCACTGGTACAAATAGGAATAATTATGCTCTAATTGTATTCTGAGAGAAAAGCTTTATTTTAACAGGAAGGGTAATATGTAGGAGGAGCTAAGGGAAAAGGACCACTGAGAGGAAAAGATGTAGTAAGGAGAGGAGAAGATGAAGTAGATGAGAAGCTCGGTAATGATAGAGAAAAAGAGAGAGAAAGAGAGAGGGGGCGTGGAGGCAGAAGTTCATGTGTCTCCACTTGTCAAAGATAGTTTACATAGCTAGGTTGGGTATTAGGTTACACTTCTGATTGAGCATTACCATACTTACAAAGCCCTTGATTAACATTTAAAAAATTGTATAAAAGCCAGATGGAAAAGGGGGGGGCACGGGATAGGGGTTTTCTGGGGAAGGGGAATGGGGAAAGGAATTGGCATTTGAAATGAAAAGCAGTTAGAATAACTTTAATATAAACCTATGTTATGAAAAGTGTCCACATACTTTTCTTATCTTCTGTTTGTCATCAGTTTTGTTAATAACTTCTTGCCTAACAGAACAATGCTTTGGCAATGACCCAGAGTGTTCTGTAAAGGTGTCATGATAAATATTAAATTTTCCACATCTTCTGGCAGCAGAGGTTGTTGCTCAGATCAATTCTTCTATCAGTACTAAATATCCTCTTTGGCTGAATGCTTGCAAGCCGATAACCTGGATAAAATATAGTCTATATAGTTGAAGCTATCAGGCGAGTGATTGCTTTTCAAGACACTTTTTCAAAATATCTTTTTTCTGTCTTTGATGCTATCTCTCTTTAATTATTTTTCTTTCCTGTTTCAAATGCTAGTCTCTATGGAATTAGAATTAATTTATACTCTTTTTACCATAGCTTCACCATATTGAGAAATTTTATTCTTACACATTTTTAATTACATTAATTTCATTAAATATAACTTCCCTCCATAATATGTGTACCTTTTCTGAATTCATATGCTACTTTCAATGTCTCTTCTCTAAAATATTAATTACATATTAGTATTATTATTACTACTACTATTATTATTGTGTATATGATACACATGTAAGCATGTATGCCGTAATACTTACATGCAAAGCCAAGCACAAAAATTGTGAAGTTTGATCTCTTTATCTTTACTTGGGTTTGAAGAACTTAACTCAGTTACTGGGCAAATGCTTTCACTTTCTAAGTTAACCCTCATCCCCAAGTAAGCAATCATTAACTTTGTATAATATTTCATATTTATGACTGTTTCTATTTGACACATTATTTTCATAACTTTATTCATTTTATCAAAAAAATTATAATAGAATAAATTTATTATTAAATGGACTTTGATGTTTATTACTAAGAAATGCATTGTTGATTGATATAGACAGAAATACACCGAATAGTCTGGCCTTCAAGAAAATTTTCTACAAGAAATAGAATTTGTATAACTTTTATAGAATGAATAACTATTTTCAGTTATTTTAAGGGAAGAATGAGTAGTCTGAAATCTCAGATAAATTAGTTTAGCAAGTGGTTTTGGGACTATGTAGAATTATAGCATGCATACTGCAATGAATGTGCATTTAGAAATGAGGATGCTATTATAATATATGTGGAGCACAGGTAAGTACAGTCTTGATCATGAATTATTTATAGAATGTTGACCTTCAAAAACCTTTTACTGAAGTCAAGTTTTTGTTGGTTTTGGCCACATACACATTGAGGCTTATGTTACCTCTTATGAGATTTAAAAAGATGAAATTTAGAATATATTCTAGGATATATTATTCAAAGGTAAGAAGTGAACTATTAAAATAAATCAAGGGTGAATGAGAATAAGAAATAAAACTGATGATACACATGAAGAGAAGGGGAATCATAAGAAAGTCAAATGCTGATCTCTTCTCTGCCAGAATATATGTACAAAAGAAAAAAATGCAAAATCACACCAGGTATTCTGACTTAGGTGACAAGATGGATAATAAAATCATTCAACAAGATGTAGTAGATGAATATTGTTATTTTATCTATGTTTGATATAAGAAGACTTTGAGAGAATCACTGCAGAGATGTTAAATATAAATTTCAAGCCAAGAGAAAAAATTTGAAGCTTTTAATAGATTTTAGATATGGCATTCAAATCTGACCATGTATCCAATATTGCCCAGGCTGATTAAGGAAATAAAATGTATAAAAAATTATGTATTCAGGATTATATCTGGTAGAGTTTCTGAAAGTACACACTGGAGTTGTTGTTTACCCTGTGTTAATTTTTGATCATTAGACTTTCCTACTTTCTTTAATTTAATACATTTTAAATTAAAATATATTTACACTATTTCTTCCTATATATCTTCTATTGAACTCTTCCTATATTTTCTATCTCATTTTGAAATTGATGATCTTTTATTTTATTTATTATTTATTTATTACACTTCATAAACACGCACAAATACCACACACACACACACACACACACACACACACACACACACAGTATACAATTACTTAAAGTAAGTATAAAATAATGTTAAGTATTGAGGTTTCAACAAACAAACCATCTTGGTGTTAGTTTTCTAAACTTGTTTCTTTGTTGAAATAACCAAATGGCATTTAAAATTAAAATGACTGTTATCTGATAGTTTTCTTAGTTTTGTTTTTACAAGTTGAATGCTTTAAAGTAAGCTTTGTATGTAATCTTAGCAGACCTGGTACTTCCCTGTTGCCCAAGCTAATATAAAATTTACATTGACAATTATACCTCAGATTCCAGAGTACTGACTTTTGTACTTCTGCCACTGTGTTTGTCACAGTTTATCTCATATTTTAAAATTATTCTAAGAAAAATATTGTTTAACACTATAAGTTAGATCTCTAATAGAGTACTGTTCTAGCAGAAAAAAATAATCAATACATTCAATAAAGATATAAATCACTCTAGCATTGTTGAATGTTTATATCTATATCAGTTTTATGACATAACCCTTCCATGGCATTAAATTAAAAATGGCTTAGGCTACCATCTGAAAAGGTAGTATGGAATTCAGAATTCTCTAACATGCAAGGATTTCTTTCATTCAATTTTCTATTTATTTCTGTTTTTCCTAAACCTTTATTTTCTGATTTTTTTCTATAGCTAATTCTATTAAATTGTACTTTGCTCTGATTATCCCAAGTTCTGCATATCTGATATATGATGTGCATCCACATAAACTATGAAATATATTTGAAGAGAGTTTTTATTACAATGCTGCCCAAGAGACAGGGAAAACTGAATATTTATTATAATTTTTTGAAAGATATGTTGTGGGACATTTCCTAGAAAGGTTTTTATTTGATACACTAGGCCTTTTTCCATACTTTTTTTTTGCCAACTCTTTGACTCTGTGTACCAGTTAGACAACAGGCTCTGAAGCCAGATGGCCTGATTTTGAATTTTGGATTTGTGATTTACTTGTAGTCTAATTTTGAAGAATTACTTAATCTAATCTCTCATATCTTACCAATAAAAAGCAGAAATTATTATAGAATTTCACTAAGAGTTAGGTGAGTAAATTTATGCAAAGTATTAATATATTGCTGAACATGTTTAACATAATGCTTGCTAATAGTTGATTGATATTACATTAATATTTCATCTATTATCTCTGATGCTCAAGTCCTCTGAAATTATCTTATTTTCTCTATAATATATCCTCAAATGGATCATTATAACTCCTATGTTCTCTTCTCCAAATCTTCAAAACTCTCCAAGATTCATGAGAAAGAACACATAAAAGCTTTCCTTGGAAGTAATAATAACTGTGCCAAAAATATGTATTGTACATAAAACAATCAAAATGGAATTTCAAAAGCTGTTACACAGTAATATTTGTACAGAAAATATAACTATAGGGTATTTGGTTTGAAAGAAGTCAGTTTTTATCTAATAAAAAAGAATTATCTCTTAAATATCAGAAAATGGGAAAAGTAGGAGAAAAATGTCTTCGCACTAAATAGTTTCAATCCTGAAAAAATCATTTATTATCACTCCTTTTCACCTGAGGAAACTCATATCTCCACAACTCTGTATTCTGTAGAGTCTGACTTGAATTTCATTTATTAAAATGGATTCTGTGAGTTTAGGCATGGTATGAAAGTATAGTGTCAAGGGAGTATGTCTACGTGTTGACATTTTCAAACCTTTCTAAACTATATCCACATATTATAACAAACAGGTTTTACTCAAACTGATATACAATTCACATCTCAGATATTTTTCCATTTTTACTTTAAGAAAAATTTCTAAAGAAACTAAATATAGAATAATAATAATAATAATAATAATAATAATAATCTTTAGCCCATTTTTTTTTTATAATCCAACATTTTCAAATATTTATCTTCAGCTTCATAAAATTAAAAGTAACAAAATTCAATTCAATTAGCTTCTGTTTTAAACCTTGCATTGATTGATGACTAAGAGAAAATTTTATTAACTGGCTACTCATAAACAAAATGACATAGGGAATAATATCTATTTTTGTAGTCAAATATACCTCAATTGAAATATGTTCTACCATTACTTACTAGCACAAATTTGGGCAAGTCTTTTGAGCAATCTTTTCCTCAGTGTTCAAATCTGTAAAAAAAAAAAAAAAAAAAAAAAAAAAAAAAATAGCGTATGTTAAAGATGTCCTAAATGTCATATAAAGTATGTAGTATAATTTTAGGCACACAAAAGATGCCTGTAATGATGCTAGATTTGAGTATCATAATTTGAAATATCATTTAACTTTTCAAATGTAGCTAGGTCACAATATATAGTGATATGTAAATTATAGAATAATCACCACTGTTAGTGTATACTTCCACATTTAGATTAATAATTTTTACAGGCAGAATCCTGTACATTAAAATTTTCTAAGAGTATCACCATTCCTGATTTCCAACTGTACCACAGATCAATAACAACAACTACAAAAACAATAACAACAACAAAATGTTATTGACAGGTTGATCAATAGGATCAGATTGAGGACAAAGAAATAAATGAAATCAACTATAAAAACTTGATTTTGACAAAGTAGTCACTCTATACAATAGAAAAAAGAAAATATCTTAAACAAATGGTGTTGGTCTACCTTAATGTCTGCATGCAGAAGAATGCAAATAAACCCATATTTACCTCCCTGCACAAAACTCAAGTCCAAGTGGATAAAAAAAATCTCAGCATAAAACTTAATACAGTAAATCTGATAGATAAATATCTTGAATTCATTAGCATAGGAGATAACTTCTTGAACAGAGATCTAAAAGTCCAGGCACTGTTGTCAACAATTAATAAATGGGATCTCAAGAAACTGAAAAGCTTTTATAAGGCAAAAAGGCCACAACAACAGTTTACTGAATGGGAGAAATCCTCACCAAACCTACATCTGATAAACCAGATTGTTGATATTCAAAAATACGTAAAGAACTCAAGGACGTGGAAGTCAAGAACACAAGTAATCCATTTAAAATTGGATACAGAACTAAACTGAGAATTTTCAACATAGGGATTTCTAATGCCCAAGAAGTACTTAAAGAAGCATTGAATATCTTCTGTTAGCAAGGAAATACAAATCAAAATGTCTCTCAAATTCCATCCTATACTAGTCAGAATGATCAAGATTAAAAAGTCCAGTGACATAACATGCTGGCCAGGACATGGAGTAGGGGAAACACTCCTCCATTCTTAGTGGGAATGAAAATTTTTATAATAGCTTTAGAAGTCTTACTGGCTTCTTATAAAAATTGGGGTAATTCTATTTGAAGACCCAGCAATACCACTCTGGGAATATACCCAAAAATATGCTCTGACATACCACAAGGACACTTGCTCAACCATGTTTATAGCAGCTTTATTTGTAATAGCTATAAACTGGAAACAATCTAAATTCCCATCAATAGAAGAAAGGACTAAGAGTGTGTGGTACCTTTACACAAATGGAATACTGTTCAGCTATTAAAAACAATGAAATCATGAAATTTACAGGCAAATGGGTGTAACTAGAAAAGATTATTCTGAGTGAAATAACCCAGACCTCAAAAGACAGACATAGTATGTACTCACTTATAAGTAAATATTAGCCATAAAGCACAGGATAGCCATGCTACAATCCACAATCCCAAAGAAGCAAAGTAACAAAAAGGGCCCAACAATAATTGCTTGAAAAATGTCAGAAAAATTAGAGTAGATATCAAGGGCAGATGAAGGGAGGGACGTGGTAAAGGAGGAGTGGGTAGGGTAACAGGAGTGATCAAGTATGTGGAGGTCGGAAGAAGAATTTAAGGGAAAAGAGAACTGGAATTGGTGCAAGGACATCTCTGCGAAGAGCTAGAAACCTAGAATAATGAAAACTCTGAAGAATCTATGAGTCCGTGCCTAGCTAAGACTACTAGCAATATGGTATGGGGTTGTTAGCTTGAATCTGATCACAGGCATGGATCCTGTTGGTCCGTTGTGGTTCTTGCAGGTTTGCCACCCCAGTAGGCTAGAACCGAGGCTCTGGGCAGTAGAATTGCAGGATTTTTGACTGAGTTTCTTCCACACAGTGCCTGGTAGATGCTGGACTGTGAGAAGCCTCTCGGGGCTCCAATCGGGAGTGGGAGACCTCAGTCTGAAGTTCCATGGGGGGCAGGGCTCTTGAGTGGACCAAGAGGCCTATGGTCTCCATTCTGGGCTCCCAGATGCCACTGGGGACCATGGAAAAACAAAGACGCCAGAGGAACAAGGGTAGAAAGGAAGCCCTGACAACACCCCTTGGGAAAGAGACTCTGGTTTCTGTACTTGTTTGGCTGACTCTGTGGCACAGCTAGCTTGCTTGAATTGGTGGTCCCTGTGGCTGGAACACAGAGAAGTACTCCACAAGATATTAGACCATGATTCGGTAATTGAGACCTTCTCCACATTTGCACACTGAAGGACCCAAAGACATGAGGAAGTCCATGGATTAAAAAGGGTTTATTGTCATGGCAGGAAATAGATGGATCTGGCTACAGACCCATGCAGCTCAGGCAAACCTGAGTTAAATAGGGAAGGAGGAAGGAGGAGGGTCTAAAAAGGAATGCTTAGTTGGCTACACCTTCTGGCCTTCAGGTATCTCATTAATATGGAATTCTCTTGAGGCTGAAGCCTGTAGTCACGCCTTCTATCTGTGGAGGGGATAGTAGGGGTGTTGCCCTACGTGACCTAAAGGTGTGGGTCAATGGAAGTCTTTGGCCTTTGTCAGAAGCCTGGAATCTGGAAGCCTGGTGAAATGTATTCCGTACCTTGCAATGCCTCTGGCCATTTCTAGCCAGTGCTCCACCAGAAACTAAGCCATCCTTTCAGGGTCCCACAATAGGGGATATGGTACATGAAAAGACCATCTCCTATAATCAGAAATGATTTCTAGCAACTGGACTAGGACACTAACCAAAGCACAAAACTTTAGAATCATGATTTTTCATGCCAACAGAATGTGTAGGAATAAAGATTAGTCCCCCAACATATATATAGCAAAGGACTGCATGGTTTGGCTTCAGTGAGAGTAGATGAGTCTATTCCTAGAGAAACTTTAGGCCTCAGGGAAGGGAGATTCCTGGTGGGGTGTAGGGGGAGCACCATATCAGAGGCAAGGTGGAGGAGGAACGGGATGAGAATCTCTGGGAAGAGGACTGGAAGATAGAGGCAACAGCTGGAATATAGATAAATAAAATATTTTTTAAGAAAGAAAATCCCAATAGCCCTTCATGTTAAGATATTAGAGATATCAGTGATAAAATTCACATACTTAAACAAAATCAAAGCACTATAGAGAAAGACAATAGACAATATCAATTTATATGGAGTGAAACCTAAAGCAATTCCATGAAAATCAGGCACAAATATGATTGCTATGTTTTGTTTATATAAAAAAAAAGTTGAGAGAAGGAATAAGTTTGGTGGAGGTGTGGTAAAGTGTGAAGAAAGGAGATACCTTCATGGGCTCATGTTGAAGCACCCCTCCTCACTGAAGGACTAGCCACATGACTGTCTTGTATAGAATAGAGTTTATTCAGGGCATGGGGAGTTGAGTTGAGTTGGTAGCAGAGACAGAGAGAGTCAGAGAGAGAGTAGTGAAGTAAAGGATTAGAGGCCTGCTATGAGTCAATCAGCACATGGAGAGAGAGAAAGAGGAGATGGGAATGGAGAGGGCAGAATAGGTGAGAGGATAAAGTGAGAGCAAAAAGGCAAGAAGAGTGGAGTGGTCAAGCAGCTCCTTTTATAGTCAGGCATACATGGCTGTTGCCAGTTAACTGTGGGACAGAGCCAAGACAAAATGCTAACCCTCTCTCCCTATCTCTTCTATATAGTACTTGAAGTTCTAGGCAGAGCAATAAGAAAATTAAAGGAGATCAAGGGGATACAAATGGGAAAAGAAAATATCAAAGTATTGTTATTTGTAAACCATATGATAGTATACATGGAGACCCAAAAAATTCTACCAAAAAATGCCTATTTCTGATAAACAACTTCAGCAAAGTTTCTGGTTACAGGATTAACTTAAAGAATATGAAGTCATCCTCTGTACAAAAGATAAAGAGGATGATAAAGAAATTAGGGAAATACCCTTCACCATAGCCAGGAATAATATAAAATATCATGGTGTAACTCTATTCATGAAAGTGAAAGATCTGTATGACAAGAACTTCAAGTCACTGAAGAAGGAAATTGAAGAAGATCTCAGAAGATGGAATGGTCTCCCATGCTCATGGATCTACATAGCACTTGTCAATTTCAGATTTTACATGGTGTGTTATTATAATGTGTATATAATATTAATATTTTATATGATTTAATAGTATATATTTTCCAATGTTTACCTCTTTATCTTTACTTCTTTTTCCTTATTATAAATAGTACTTAAATAATTATTATCAAGGTATAACCTCTATCTTTGTCACACTATTCGGTTTGATCCTGATACAACAGTCAATTTTTTGTTGTTGTTTTTAAATTTTCACTTGTTTCAAAGAACAATATGATTGAAGTCAAAGAACTTTTGAAGCTAGGTACAATGTATTTTGAATCAGCAAGATGTGATATAAGTACTAAATATGTAATGAATACATGTAAATCTTCTTGATGGTAAAAGCAAAATCAACAAAATGATTCACTAAAGAAATACTTCAAAGTATTTACTGTCTGATAACTTCTTTTATTTCTTTGAAAATGAGCTTTTAAAAAACCATCAATATACAATCAAAGAACCAGAGAAAAGGTTACCCAAATCAAAGAAAAATCCTGGATTAAATGTAATCTGATATTTTTCTCATTTTAACACAATGGGTGCAAAACCATTTCAATCTCACACCCTGCATTTGAAAAATAGATACTTACTCTTTACTGAAATAAATGTGTTGCTTCTATATTGTTTTCTGAAACTATTCAATCATAAAATGTAGGACTATTTTATAAAAACAAACAAACAAATTACTTTGAATGTAACTGCTGTCCAAAAACATCCTTTGGAACAGTGGTGTTATATTGGGAATATATAACAGCAATTTGGAATAAATTTCCTGACACATACATTTATCATGATTTTTTTCTGGTTCAGAATAAATTATACAAGGGAAATTAGAACCACGGAATGAATCATTATGCTTACAGCATTCCTTTTTCTTAAGATTTTATGTTTATTAAAATGTAAATGGTGAAAGAAATTAATAGTAATAGAATATATATTATAGCATTTACTTTAAAAAGTGTAAAAAAGCCAAAAAAAGTGGAAGCACAAATTACAACTTAATGTGAAACTATACTCCTAAAGATATGTACAATGAGATATCGAAAATTATGGTAGATTAAAATAAACTGCATAAGAACATAGTTTTCCCACACCCTTTCTCTCCTATTTTTCCTAGTATTTCTCCTTCATTATATTTGTCAATATATTTATTTTTAGGGTGATTTTCCAACAAAAGGAATAGCATTCTTCTCATTATGAAAGTTAATATCTATTGAAAGTAAAAGGAGAGATGACAATTATACCATTTATCACTAGGGCTATATTTAATGAATAATAAGTAATTCATATACAACAGTGAATTATACAAGACAAGTGCTAACCTTTATGTAAGTGTCTAAAAGAAGCTCACTCAATAATGATATATTTCTTTGTTTCATAATATTCTTAAATGATTAAGATGCTTATGAGTACTGCATATTTTTTTCTTTCAGCTGTGGTATTACATTAATCCTTGACTTCTGAAGTGACAGAAAACCTAACTCTTTTTCTGAGGAGCAAAACAAAAAAGAAGACATGGAAGAATATATTTCAAGACACTTGAGTTAATACCTCTTGTTAAGTTCTGTCACTTGAACTAGATTTAATGGGAATACAAGTACCATGTGAGAGCATGAGCATAGTAGGGAGGAAATTCTTGCTTTGTGTATATGATGAACCAATATTTTTTTCTCAGTCTAATCACATTTATTCTAATGACAAACAATGTGTGGAGTAAAATCAAGAGTCTCCCCTCCCTTTGTTACTAGATAAGGCAATCCTCTGCTACATATGTAGCTAGAGCTGTAAATTCTTCTATGTTTACTCTTTGGTTGGTCATTTAATCCTTAAGAGCTCTAGGTGGTCTGGTTAGTTGATATTGTTGTTCTCCCTATGTGTCTGCAATCTGTTTCAGCTCTTTAGTCCCTCCCCTAGCTATTCCATTGGGGTCCTCAGGCTCAGTCTCATGGTTGGCTGTGACTATCTATATTTGTAGTGGTCAGGTGCTAACAAAGCCTCTTGGGTAACAGCTAGACCAGGCTCCTGTCAGCAAGTACTTCTTGGCATCAGCAATAGTGTCTGGGTTTGGTGTCTAGAGATGGCATGGATCCCTACATGGATCATTAAATATCTCTGGATGACTTTTCCTTCAGTCTCTGCTCTATTTTTGTCCTTGTCTTTTCTTTAGAAAGTAAAAACCCTGGGTTAAAAATTTTGAGATGGATGTGCAGCCCCATCCCTCAACTGGACAATAAGACATGGAGGCCATGTCTATCTATTGGAGGTGTTCTCTATCTCCCCTTTGTTGGGTATTTCAGATAATGTTATCCTCACTGAGTCCTAGGAATTTCTTGCTTTTTTTACATCTGGGACATTCTAGTGGTTTCACTGGTTCCTCCAAACCCACTGCTACAGATTAGTATTCATTTTCTTTACCCTCTGAATTACTCTTCTGGGTCTTCCCATACCAATCCTGACGCCCTTCTGCCTTACACCCAGGACCCTCTCTATATATATTTCTCATAGTTATATTGCTCTCCCCTCTAAGTAGTAATGAAGCATGCCCACTTTTGTCTTCCTTCTTGTTAAGCTTCATTAGAGTGTTGAGGCTAATATCTATGTATAATTATGTTCAAACCATGTGTGTCCTTCTGGGGTTGAGTTACATCATTCAGGATATTTTCTAGTTTCATAAATTTGTCTGCAAAATTTAGGAAATCATTCTTTTTAATAGCTGAGTTGTATTCCATTTTGGAAATGTATCAATGGAATGGATTTTCTGTATCCATTATTCCACTGAGAAACATCTGGGTCTTTTTTCAGCTTCTGACTATTATAAATAAGGCTTCTATAAACATAGTGGAGCACATGTCCTTATTATATTTTGAAGCACCTTTTAGGTATAAGCCCATGGGTGTTATAACTAGGTCTTCAGGTAGAACTATTTCCAATTCTCTGGGGAACTGCCATATTGATTTCCAAAGTCACTCTACCTGCTTTCTATCCCACTAACGATATAGGAGTGTTCCTCTTTCTTCTTATCCTCTTCAGTATCTGCTGTCCACTGAGTTCTTGATCTTAGCCATTCTCATTAGTGTAAGGTAGAATCTCAGAGTCTTTCATTTGCATTTTCATGATGACTGAGGAAGTTGAACATATTTTTAGGTGCTTCGCAGCCATTTGAGATTCCTCTATCCAGATTTTTCTTTATTATCTCTGTACACCATTTTTAACAGGGGTATTTTGTTCTCTAGAGTCAAACTTTTTTAGTCCTTTTATATATTAAATATTAGCCATCTATTGAATGTAGGATTGGTAAAGATCTTTTCCATTCTGTGGGTTGCTGTTTTGACCTACTGACAGTGTCCTGTGCCTTATAGAAGCTTTCAAATTTTATGAGGTCCCAGTGTCAATTGTTGATGTTAGAGCATGAGCCTTTGATGTTCTGTTCAGGGAGTTTTTTCCTATGCCCACATATTCAACGATCCTATAAGATTCAGCCTATCTCATTTAATGTGAAAGTTATTAATCCACTTGGATTTGAGCTTTGTACAAGGAGATAAGTGTAGATAAATTTGCATTATACTACACAGTGATTGTTAGTTGAACCACCACCTTTTGTTGAAAAAAATTTTTTCCCACTGGATAATTTTGGCTCCTATGTTAAAGATCAAGTGACCATAATTGTGTGGGATTATTTCTGGGTCTTCAAATCTATTTCATTGATCTATATATTTATCTCTGTACTGGTGTCATGCAGTTTTTATCACTAATTGCTCTGCAGTAGAGCTTGAGGTCAGCCTTGGTGATTTCCCCAGAGGTCTTTTATTTTTTGAGAACTGTTATTTCTCTCCTGGGTTTTTTCTTATTCCAGATGAAGTAGAGAATTACTCTTTCTATCTCTGTGAAGAAATGAGTTGGAATTTTGATGGGGATTACAGTGTTTCTTTAGATTTCTTTCTGAAAGACAGCCATTTTTACTGTTAGTTGTGTTAATTTATGAGTATAGGGGATTTTTCCATCTTCTAATGTCTTCTTCAATTTCTTTCTTCAGCGACTTGAAGTTTTTGTTATACAGGCTGTTTACTTGCTTGTTTAGAATTACACGATAATACTTTACATTATTTGTGACCATTGGGAAAGATGTTGATTATCTCATTTCTTTTGGAGCCCAATTTATACTTTGTGTAAAGGAAGATTATTGATTTATTTGAATTAATTTTATATCCAGCCACTTTGCTGAAGTTGTTTAGCAGCCATAGGAGTTCTCTGGTAGAATTTTTGGTGTCCATTATGTATACTATCATATCATCTGAAAATAGTAATATCTTAAATTCTTCCTTTCCAATTAGCATCCATTTGGCTTTCTTTGGTTGTCTAATTACTCTGGCTAGAACTTCAATTACTATATTAAATAAATATCGAGAGAGTAGGCAGCCTTGTCTTGTCCCTGATTTTATTGGGCTTATTTTATATTTCTCTTCGTTTAATTTTATATTGGCTATCAGTTTTCCTTTATATTGCTTTTATTATGTTCAAGTATGTGCCTTGAATTTCTGATCTTCCTAAGGTTTTTAACATGAAGAAATGTTGTATTTTGTCAAAGGCTTTTTCAACATCTAATGAGATAATCATGTTTTTTTTTCTTTGAGTTTGCTTATGTACTGGATATCATTGACGGATTTCCATATATTGAACCATCCCTGGAAACCTGACATGAAGTCTACTTGACCATGGTGAACCATTTTGATGTGTTCTTGAATTCAGTTTGCAACAACTTTATTGAGTATTGAGTATTTTTGCATCAATATTGATAAGGCAAATTAGTCTGAAGTTTTCTTTCCTTGTTTAGTCTTTTTTGTGGTTTAGGCATCAGAGTAAGTCTGGCATCATAGAATAAATTAGGTATCATTCCTTCTATATTTAATTGAATATTTTGAGAAGTATAGGTTTTCTTTGAAGACCTGAAAAAATTCTGTACTAAAGCCATCTGGCCCTGGGATTTTTCTTTGTTTGGAGAACCTTAATTACTGATTGTATTTTCTTAGGGATTATGGGAATGTTTTCGTAGTTTATCTAAACCTGGTTAAAGTTTGGTACTTGGTATCTGTATAGAAAATCATCCATGTCATCTAGAATTTTTAGTTTTGTTAAGTATAGGCTTTTAAAATAGGATCTTACTTTTATTTTTCATTTTTTCAGTTTTTGTTGTTATATTTCTCTTTTCATTTCTGATTTTGTTAATTTGAATATTGTCTCTGTGCACTCTAGTTATTTTAGCTAAGGGGGTACTTATCTTGTTGAGTTTCTCAAGGAAACAGGTCCTAGTTTTGTTGATTCTTTGTATAGATTTATTTTTCTACTTGGTTGATTTCAGCTCTCAGTTTGATTATTTACTGCCTTCTACACCACTTGGTTGTATTTACTTCTTTTTGTTCTAGAGCTTTCAAATGTGCTGTTAAACTGCTAGAGTAGGATAGCTCCAGTTTCTTTATAAAGGCACACGGAGCTATGTGCTTTCTTATTAGCACTGCTTTCATTGTGTTCGTTAAGTTCTTGAGTGCTGTGCCTTTATTTTTGTTAAATTCTAAAAAGACTTTCAATTTTTTATTTATTTCTTCCCTGACTAAGTTATCATTGAATAGAGTTGTTTAGATTCCACATCTATGTGGGCTTTCTGTTGGTTTTGATAATATCGAAGACCAGCCTTAGTCTGTGACTGTACAATAGAATGCATGGGATTAATTCAATCTTGTTTTTGTTGAGGCTTGTTTTGTGTCCAATTATATGGTCAATATTCAAGAAGGTATCTTGAGGTGGTGCCAAGGAGAAGATATATTCTTTTGTATTCAGCAAAATACTGGGTCCAATTTACCTATCCATTCTGTTAGCTTCTGTCTTTTTATAGGTTGATTGTGTCCATTGATGTTGAGAGGTATTAAAGAAGAATGATTATTGCTTCTCATTTTCTTTGTTATTAGAGTTATGTTCATGTGGTTTTCTTCTTTTGAGTTTGTTTGTGAGAAGATTAATTTCTTGGATTTTTTGGGTATGGATTCCCTCCTCTTGTTGGAGTTTTATTCTTTTATCCTATGTACTGCTTTTTAATTGTCTATATTGCTTAAATTTGGTTTTGTCATGATTTATCTCTGTTTCTCCATCTACGATAATTGAGATTTTTTTTCTTGAGTATAGTAGCCTTGGCTGGCATTGTTTTTTTTGTTTTTTATTGTTGGTTGGTTGGTTGGTTGGTTGGTTGGTTGTTTGGTTGGTTGGTTTTTTGAGACAGGGTTTCTCTGTGTAGCCCTTGCCGTCCCGGAACTCACTCTGTAGACCAAGCATGCCTCAAACTTAGAAATCCACCTGCCTTTGCCTCCCAAGTGCTGGGATTAAAGGCATGTGCCACCACAGCTCGGCTTGGCTGGCATTGTTTATCTCTTAGTTTCTTTATGACAATTAACCAAGATCTTTTGGCTTTTAGAGTCTGTGTTGTGAACCATGGAGCAATTCTGATATGTCTGCCTTTCTATGTTACTTGACCTTTCTCCCTTACCTCTTCTGATATCCCTCTTTTGTTCTGTGCAATTGATGTTTTTATTATTAAATGATTGGAGGGATTTTTTTCTGGTTCTATCTATTTGGTGTTCTGTAGGCTTCTTGTATGTTTAGGGGCATCTATTTTTAGGTTAGATAAATTTCCTTCTATGATTTTGTTGAAGAAGTTTACTGGCCCTTGGATTTCTGAATCTTCACTCTCTTCTCTACATATTATTCTTAGGCTTAGATTTTCATTGCGTCCTGGATTTCTAGATGCTTTTTTGTGGGGATTTTTGTTTTGTTTTGTTTTCATTTTTGGGTACAGTGAACGTTTATTGATAGTATTTCAGAGAGTAGGGAGGGTTCCCTAGGACCCTCCTGTTGTTATGGGGGTCTGGGAAGGAAATTGTGAGGGAGATGCTCAGTGTTGGGGACAGGGACACCTCAGCAACCAAGGGCTTCTCTCTCACTCTCAGTTTTCTTGCTGGGGTTGGTGGTCTAGGATTTCTTACTCCTGGGAGGCCATGTAGGCCATGAGGTCCACGACCCTGTTGCTGTAGCCATATTCATTGTCATACCAGGAAATGAGCTTTTACAAAGTTGTCATTGAGAGCACTGCCAGCCTCAACATCAAAGGTGGAAGAGTGGGAGTTGCTGTTCAAGTAGAAAGAGACAACCTTGTCCTCAGTGTAGCCCAGGATGCCTTTTAGTGGGCCCTCAGATGCCTGTTTCACCATCATCTTGATGTCATTATACTTGGCAGGTTTCTCCAGGTGGCATGTCAGATCCACAATGGACATATTGGGGGTAGGAACATGAAGGGCCATGCTGGTGAGCTTCCCGTTCAGCTGTGGGATGACCCTGACCACAGCCTTGGCAGCACCAGTGAATGCAAGAATGATGTTCTGGGTAGCCCCATGACCATTACATCACAGCTTTCCAGAGGGGCCATTCACATTCTTCTGAGTGGCAGTGATGACATGGACTGTGGTCATGAGTCTTTCCACGATGCCAAAGTTGTCATGGTTGACATTGGCAAGGGCAGCTAAGCAGTTGGTGGTGCAGGATGCATTGCTGACAATCTTGAGTGAGTTGTCATATTTCTCATGGTTCACACCAATCACAGACATGGGGGCATCAGTAGAAGGGGCAGAGATGATGACATTTTTAGCTCTACCCTTCAAGTGGGCCCTGGATCTCTCCATGGTGGTGAAAACACCATTGGACTCCACTGTCAGGTCTTGGATGAGGTAACTCCATTTAACCTGTGTCCGTACGTCACTAGTAAACAGGTAGAGGGCGTAATTAGCAGGTCTCCATCTCCAGAGATTAAAATATTAATGAGTTATCTAAAGGCTGGAGAGAGTAGCTAATTAAAATATTCCCTCCCCTTTCCCTCCTCCCTATAAATACCAGGGGATCCTGGCTTTTTTTTGGGGGGGGGGAGTGCACCATCTACACCCATTCACCACGCCATGAACAATAAAAGCATTGGAAAACCAGACTCCATGTGTCTCCTGGGCCTGCCACCACCAGATTCCCAGCCTTTGGAACCCTGGAACCTCCCCAACACAGCCACCAGCCAGCCTGTGGCAGCTGAGTGAATGTGGGACCACCAGCAGTGTGGGAAGCCTTCCCCGGGCCCAGAACCCCGCTGCCAGACCACCATGGGACCTTGCCACCAGACTCTCCCTCCTCGAGTTTTTTTAACACTCCACAACATACTCAGCACCAGCATCAACCCCTTTGATGTTAGCAGGATCTTGCTCCTGGAAGATGGTGATGGGTTTCTTGTTGATGACAAGTTTCCCATTCTCAGGTTTGATTTTGCCTGCCCTTGAATTTGCCTTGGGTGGAGTCATACTGGAACAATTAGACCATGTAGTCGATGTCAATGAAAGGGTCGTTGAAGGCAACAACCTCCACTTTGCCAGATGCAGAGGAGAAGGAAGCCCTGGTAACCAGGCACCCAATAAGGCCAAATCCGTTCACAGCAACCTTCAGAATTTTGTATACAGGATGAGGCTGGCACTGCACAAGAAAGAATCAGCAATCTCGAAAACAGGGAGGAGCAGAGAGCCTCTGGATGTTTTGAGATAGGAGTTTTTTCTTTTTCTTTTTCTTTTTTTTTTTTTTTTTAATTTTCTTTGACTGCTGTGTCAATGTTTTCTAAGGTATCTCCTATGCCTGAGATTTTCTCTTCTATCTTCTGTTGGTGATGCTGGCATCTCTGACTCTTTCTCTCTTTCCTAGTTTTTTCATCTCCAAGATTTTCTCCCTTTGAGAATTCTTTAATGTTTCTATTTGCAATATTAGATCCTGGATGGTTTTGTTCAGTTATATCACCTGTTTGATTGTGTTTTCCTGTATTTCTTTAAGAGATTTATGTGTTTCCTTTTTGAGAGCTTCTATGTGTTTATCTGTATTCTCCTGTATTTTTTAATGGACTTATTTTTGCCCTTCTTAACGTCCACTATCATTTCCATGAGATGGGATTTTAGATCTGATTCTTGCTTTTCAGGGGTGTTGGGGTATCAAGGACTTGCTGTGGTGGGAGTAATTGGTTTCTGATGTTGCTAAGCAGCATTGGTCTTTGTGGCTTATGTTCTTCTGCTGGCTTCTTGCCATCTGCTTCTCTTTGGCATTAACTGGCCTTACTGTCTCTGACTGGAGACTATCTGTCCTGTGAACCTGGTTATGTTTTAAGTCCTTGGGTCAGGCTGTCTCTGGGTATGGGAGAAAGTCTGGAAAAGTCACATCTGTGAGCTTGGCTATGGCAGACCTCCTGGTTTCCAAGCTGACTCTCTGTTTGGGCAGTGTGGTAGGTGCTACAGTATTGGATCTTCTTCTCTGTTGCAGTTGGAAACTAGGAGCTAATGTCAGATTTTATTTTATTGCTGTTTTTATTATTTGGAATCCTAACTCAAACTTGAGAATAGTCCCTTTAAATTTCTCACTAGCCAATAATTTTGACATTTTATGGAGTCCTTTAGTGTTAAAGAAATATTGATGACTCCGATATGAAACGCATATTTGTAGCATTGCCTTTCAGGTACAGACTTTTAGCTTGTGCTTTATCTTCAGTAATGTGTTTCCTTTATTAGCAACTATATAAACTGCATACAAGAATGTACTAGGTCAATACATTTGCTTTCAAAATTACAACACAGTGCCCTAATAAAATGTACCATTTTATTAAAAGATAAATAATCTAACTCGGCAGTGGTGGCACATGCCTTTAATCCCAGCACTTAGGAGGCAGAAGCAGGTAGATTTCTGAGTTTGAGGCCAGCCTGATCTACAGAGAGAGTTCCAGGACAGCTAGGGCTATACATAGAAACAATGTCTCAAAAAAACAAAAAAAAACAAAACAAAAAAAAAAGAATGGTCAGGGCATTATCTATTCATTCAAATAGTATATGAATTTTTAAATGAATGTTCCTCCAACACAACTATTGTTTACTGTGAACACATGATCATGAGTGAATTTTTATTTGTAATTTCTAAGACACTGGAAAGGTTAAAAAAAAAACACCTTTATTTGCTGTTCAAAAATTGATTTATTTAATTTTTTCTTAGTTCACATTTTTAAAAATTGCTCTGATAGCTCTTAAGGCATATTTTTTTTTGACATTGCTGCTAAGAACAGAAACCTCTTCATATTTCTTTATTAGCTTCTTGGGAGGAGAGAAAAGTAAATATTTAAGAAATTAGACTAATTATTCTTGATGCAAATACAAGGTCATTGAAAAATCAATTTCAGTTCATCTATATCTATATCTGTATCTGTATCTGTATCTGTATCTGTATCTGTATCTGTATCTGTATCTGTATCTGTATCTATCTATATCTATATCTATATCTATATCTATATCTATATCTATATCTATATCTATATCATCACAATTATTATGATGGTTGCAACAATTGATATTAGGTTATGTAGTCAGTAATCTGGATAATAAAAAAAATGTGGATAATAGAGTTCATATAATCTTGCTATGTGATACCATAACTGCAAAATGTTCAATATGAGGTTCAATTTTTCTGCACCAGTCAGGCTTAAAATTAATTAACCTTTAAAATGAACAAGATTATCAGTTTTGAATTAAAGATCTTCTAGTATCCAAATAAAATTTTAATTCATAAACATACTCTATAAAAAAAACTAGGATCTTTTCTGACCTTTATCTTGTAGATCATAACAATTTTTCCATATGATTTAGTTTAATCCTCACCTAAAATTAGAACAAGAAAAATTTTTAAAGTCGGGGAAAATGGCAGGCATCTTGGCTGAGAGATCTTTTGTCTACTCCTTGGGCTTGCTAGAATCTTGCTCCAGCTCAGGCAAATTGAAAGTAAGGGGCTTAGATTTCAAGAGCCAGTGATTCATATCATTTCTAATGTTGTAAGCCTTTTTTTATTATTAAAAATTCTTTAATTTTTATTCTTGATATCTTTACCATAATTTACAGAGCAATATATACCTGAACTAATAAAAGGAAAAAGAGAAAAAAAAAACAGATAAAAACTGAAGAATATGTATCTAATTGACATAATATTGCATTAATCAATAACTATTGGTTAAATAAAAACCTTCTATTATGATTCATTATTTCCATCATTCAATTCATAGTAACCATAACAGACATTGCCTGAGCCCTTATCATAATTGTCTCCCACACATGGGTTTAAAACTTGATTTCTCTTGTCCTATAAATCTTTCTCCTTCATTGTAACCATCATATATCAACAAAGACACTCCAGTTAAACATTCAACAAATTTTAAAATATTCCATAGCTTTATACATTTAACTACACTTTTTAAAAGTTCCTATTGCAATATCAAAATAAAGTAAAGAAATAAAGTTTATTTTTCAGAGTGAAGTCATAGAACATATCCATAATTATTAGAACACAATACCACATTTTTAGTAGTCTAAACAATTCAATATCATGTTACAAAGTTTGGCTGTCAGCAAGAAAAATTCTTATATATGAATGTATGAAGGTGCAGCTTTAATACCTCATATCAGGATGGGTATAACTCTCATGCCTCACTGAACAACCACAGGTGGACTGGAGCCATTACAAGGTCCCCTTTAATTACTGGAGTTCAGGCCTCTATCCCTGCCTTGGCAAAATTAGAATCGCCATGGCCCTTCTATATTTGGAGAAAGGAGGAGATGTCAGGGGCAGCCCTGCTTATACACTGAAGGTCTAAAATCAGCCATAAGCCTAAAATCATCAATAGGCCTAACACTGATGCCTGCTAACACAAAGTCTTGGGTCTCTGTGGAAAAGCATTTAAGCAGATGGTTATAAGCTATTGTAAACAGGCAGCTTCTGTGAAAATTTACCAGCCTGAGTAGTCATAGACCATGTAAATAGGCAGCCTTGGCGGATAATACCAACTTAGATAAGGACACATGAATCATTGGCAAAGTCATAGTGACTTGTCTCCTGAACCTTCATCCAGCTGATATCCTGTTCTGAAAGATGTCTGTACTCCCCCTGAACACCTGTGTCATCCCCTTCCCCACATCTTGCATATTTGTGTTTATAACCCCTGTGTTAAAAAGTAAAAATTATGATTTGATAGTTTAAAAAAAAGAAACATTTTTAAATCCTATCTTTTAAAGTCCTGTTTCTAGAACAGGAATTATATAAAAATATTCCAATTTAAAAGTATCTTTACAGAACTGTTACTCTGTGTTGGCTCATGTCATATGTTAATGTCCAGAATGGCTTTAACCTTGAGTTATTTATTTTTAAGCCTACTTTCTTTTACCAATGTTACAGATTTTTAACTATACTGCATAAATTGTAAACCAATGTTTTATATCCAAGATATGCAGAACATTACATGTAAGACCAGTCAGAAATAAAGTAGTAGTGGGCATACATTTATACAGACAAGGTAAGATCAACTTGTTACCTGTTAAATCCAATTCTCATAAGCACAAAGTTTTGGTATTAGCTTCACTTTCTACCAAAGAAGCTTAAAAATTGCTGCTGCCACTTTCTTGCTGCAGGATCTAGGCAGGAGGCAGAGCTTCTTCAGCTACACTAGATTCCTAGCTAAAGGTGCCGGGTTCTAAGAGCTGCATCAGTTTATCATTTTTTTTTTTAAAAAATTCAGATGTTATTTTCTAAAAATTCTTGAAATAAATTAAAACTAAATTAAGGAGTGAACAACTATCAAAAAAGTTTAAACCATTTTTCTCTCTGAATATGAAGCACAGAACAACAATCAAGCAACAAAACAAAACTAGAGACACAAACTCACAAACATGCACAGACTAGTGCACAAAGAACAACCAATATAGTTGTGTCTGAAATTATGAGCTTGTTTCTGTTGGTGATTATTTCAAGTATTTATGTCATGTTAATGTACTTTTCTTAACTTTTTATTGGTGGAGTTTAGCAGTAACTGAGGGATGCTTGAGGAGATAAGTATCCTGTACCTGCACAGTTCTTTTTCTTGATTTTTTTCTTGTTTCTGGTTTGATCTAGGTTTTTGGAGAGCCAAAAGAGGAGAGATGGACAAAGCAAATATCCAAGAGTCAAGAGAAGGTGAGGATACATCCTGTTCCCACTAAGGTAATGCCTGGTTCTGGTTCTGGGTTTCTTTGGTGGGGCATCTTGTTTTCTTCCCTTTTCCACCAACACTCCATGACACTTGACTGTATTGTTCTTTGTGATGTTTACATAATGCAGCCCACCCTCTACTCTTGAAACCATCCCCAGAATCGACAAAAAATATCTCACTTGGGAAGTTGCCTTTTGCCACAGTTTGTGCCACACTATATTCTTTAGTCAATACTTTTGTTCCTTGCAGATATTCATTGCAATGACTCCTTAAAAGTCTCTGGCTCCTGCTACTTTATCAACACTGGAACCTCCCAGTGACTCCTCTAAAGTATTGCCATATTGATTTCTGCCATGTAGACACTGTAGTTTTTGACCTCTAGAACTGTCTTCTTCATGTACTTCAACAGTTCTCTGATTAGGTAGATATTGGAATAAGCCAATTCAATGCTCTGGATCTGGGCCTGAGAGTTATCTAAGGTGGTCAGTCTAGTGGCTCATTACTCTCATGCCCTTGGGGCAAACTCACCTGCATCTTCGAGAATCTGGGACAGCTTTACCCTGCTGCCCAGGCAAAGTTCAGGGCCTGTACTCTCAAGTGTTGCAGCTGGTGAGGGTCAGGACCAGATTTCCTGCTCTCCTAACCCTGGGGTAAGCACTACCATATGCCATAGATGGCAAGAAATAAGAGAGGGCTACAGGGAATCTCTCCTCTGGATGTATCAGCATCCATCTCTCATGACACCAAGGCTAGCTCTTCTTACTACTTTAGGTGGCAAAGGGTGAGGTTTCTGGAGAATATCTCTCATGTGATTATGCTGATCCAAAAAATTTTAGCAGCCATCTCTCTCAAGCTTTGGAACTGGCTCATCTGCACCACTGCTATCAAGATAAACTCTACTGTGCTTCCTAGGTGAGGTATTGGATTACTTTTCTGAGTGTTACAGCTGGTGAAATGCAGGACCAACTTTCTTGCTTTCTTGTCCCCAGGGCTATGTCTCCTGCTTGACACAATTAATGAGTGTCAAGAGGGCAAGGGAAGAGTATCTTTTCCTCATCTATGCCACCCACAGGAGACTAGTTGTAGGGTCATCTCTCCCACTGTCATATCCTCTCTTCACCTACATCTCCTACAAAGTACAGGGCCTCTTCTAAATACTGCAGATGCATAGGGACAGGCTCAGCTCTTCTGCTTCCATGCCTCCAGGGATAGCTCTCACACAATGCTTATGGGAGGCGTGGGGTCAGTTCTACTCAGGCCAGGGAGAGCAACTTGTTCCTGGGCAGCAGCCTAGATCAGGGACATCTGCCTGGACTTTTTTTTGTAACAGACTCCTTCTACTATAGGGCTATAGACCCAGTTGTGGCTTCCAGTAACAGGACAGGTCAGGACTCTACCATAATCTCAAGAACATCCCTGGTTATGCTCTTTAGGATATTTGTCAATACACACCAGTCTTCCATTCTACCTCTGTTTTTTTTTCCACATCTTTCAATTTCTCTTTCTCTTCCATTTTTACCACTACTTACTTGCTTTTCTTAGTGGTTTCCAGGGTCTCTGAGAATATGGGTACATTTTAGAAGTAGTTTCAGGAGTTCTGTGCTATGGCCATATTGGACAGGGTCTACTCCCCTAGGCCTGCATGTTTCTGGACTGGGGGTCTCTGCCCTTTTCTCACAGCCTTGAGCAGGCTTACAATCTGTTTTCCACAATAAACCAAACAACAGTAGGACCTGGGAGGCATTTCATTGGAGCCCTGCAGTCTGCTACAGGAGCTAGAAGAATGGACTGCCTGCTGAGATTGCCTTGACACCTTTGGGCTGCTATTCCCTCACCCAGCTAGAGAAGAGACTCTGGAGGGTGGGGCTTCCTCTTTATATGTGAAAGCAAGATATTAAACTTCAGGCCTTGATCAGAATACATTGTCTTGGCTCCATGCTTCTCTCACCCTCCATTCCCCTTTCATTCCCAGCCTTCCTCTCAGGTGAACCAGGTTTCCATAGCTGCTGGAGGCTACTGGGGTCTTTTCAGGCAAGCTCCCAGTATGGGCCTTATGGTGCCAGTCTGGTGGTCATCTCTGGTTCACTCCTGACCCTGCCTACCTAAATGGCCCATTTGTAGAGGGTTTTTTTTTTTTTGTTTTTTTTTTGTTTTTTTTTTTGTCTTGGCTTTACTCCCAAATGGGACTCATGATTCTAGGTCATGTTTTTTCTAGTTTCTGGCTTGATCTCTCCTGAGGACCCAGACTTTTAGTTGTGTCAGGTTTGCTTTATTCTTTCCCCAGGGAATGTTAGGATATTAATCAATCAGATGTTCATAGGTCAAAACACTGAGAGTATCACCATAGCCTCTCTCCAATCTGCCACCTACTAACACAAATGTGACAAAAGCAGTATAAGTAGAGGACTTACACTTGTAACTCCTCTAGAGGCAAAGTCATGTTCATTTTCAAAAAGGGATTTTCAAAAATGCAGGCAGGATAGCTCAGTGGGTACGGGCCACACAAGGCTAATAATCTGTGTTCAAATAACTAGAATTCACAAAGAAAAGAAAACTAACTTCGACAGATTTACCTCTTAGCCACAAACTCAGTGTTGTATATAAGAACCCCTCAAACACATATACACACTATACACAGATACATATTCATTAATTATAAATTAAATTAAATGTAAAGAAAAAAATCCTTGCACAGGAACCACAGTTACTATGAATTTGAGCTCCAGTTCTGTGTCATGTACAGAAGACAGTGATTTGTAGCAGTTCTTCTCAACCTCTGGTTCTGCTTCCTCTTGTACAACTTTCCCTAATACTTGGGGTAGGGAGGAAATAAAAGATATCTCATTTATAGATGAACACTCCACAGTATTTATTTTTCTATTGCAATCTACTTTTAATTATTTTTTATTTCAATACTTGATTATTAACATTGTAACCAAATATTTTTCTTTACGAAAATCCTACCACACACTCATTTGGAGTATCCTGCTGACTTGGCTAGTTTACTTTTATCCATTTTTAGTTAGGTTTATTCTGCTGCTCTGACTAAAAAAATAAAATACTCTTTCCTAAAAGGAATTGAAGGTAGTGTGTTTGTTAATTTTGACAGTCTGACAAAAACTAGGAAGAGGGAACCTAAGGTGAGAATTTGTTTACATTAGCTTGTCCTGTAAGCAAGTGTGTGGAGCATTTTCTGGACTAATGACTGATATGGGAAGATCTAGGCCAGCTATAAAAAAATTCAGAATGAGGTAGACTCAAAAAGCAATTCAGTATGCACTAGTCCTCCATGAACTCTGCTTCAGTTGCTGCCTTTATGTTTCTAACTTGAGTTCCTGCATTGGATTCCTCACTTAGAGACTGTACATTGTAAGATAGTAGTTCTCAAACTGGGTCAAAATCCCTTTGGGATTTAGACAGCCTTTTCACATGTGTCCCATAACAAATATACTGTAGATCAGTAATTTACATTATGATTAAAAACAGCAGAAAAATTACAAGTATAATGTAGCAATGAAAATAATTTTATATTAGGTTAATCACAACATGAGGAACTCTATTGCAGAGTCCCAAAATTAGGAGGTTTGAGAACCACTGTGTTAAGGTAAAATAAACCCTCCCACTTCAAGCTGACTTGAGTCAGTGTTTTACTGTGGCCAGTGCAATCGTCTCACCGGCAAGAATGCATGCGGGCACCATGATCCTCCTGCAGCAAGCATTTATTGCCATGTGAGGAGGAAGAGAGAGAGACCCAAGATGGCACTGCTTTATATACACCCTAGGGTGGGGTGGACATATCTGATTGGCTGCTTGCTCAAAACCCGTATGACATCCTGGGTTGGACAGTGACTTGGCACGCTTTCACCACTTGCACATGCGCAATTTTACTTGTTTACCCAAGAGTGGCAGGTGTCAGTGCCATGTTGCAATGGCGAATGCTGTCACCGCTCACCGCAGCTTTCCACATTTTACCACAGCAAAAGACAAGCAAACTAGTACAAGGAGGAAAAGGTTTTATTGTCCTATATTTTCAAACTGCAGTTCAGAATAAGTGAGAGCAAGCACTCAAGCAATTTACTTGTTGACTCACTCAAAGGCTTATGCTAGGGATGATGACAAACACAGTGTGCTGGAACTTCTTGCATAATTTATCAATCAGAAAATCCTTCATAAATATACATCCAGACCAACCTTATTTGGACAATTTTCAAGTTAAGATCTTCAATTCTCAACTTCTCAGATGACTCAAGGTGGTATAGAGCTAATCAAAGTTAAGAAATAATAACTGTAATCCAAATCATATATTATACTAAATTTTAAGTTATTAGAGACTGTTAAATAATATTAAATTATTTCAAAGTGAAATCATATACTATAATAGAAAAGATATGATATAAAGAACAGTTATCTATCAAAAGTAAAATTGGAATCAATGAGCTTTTGCAAACTCCATGTTTCTGGATTCATTTCCAACAAGATCTAATGTGATATTTTGTACAATTTGACATCTGTTATTGGTGTTATCTTTATATTATGCTGTATAAATTACATATATATTACATAAACTATAACACCATATATATATGTATATATGAATATGTATATATGTATACATATATGTATATATATGTATATATATGTATATATATATGTATGTATATGTGTGTGTGTGCATGTGTGTGTATTATATGTACATACAGAAAGAGAGAGATCACAGTTTATTTAATATATAAAGAACTAGTTTTCAGATAAAATGCAATCAAGTCTTAAATAATTTTTAAAAGTAGACTCTTTAAAAGTTCTTTCAGGTTTAGAGCAAAAAGAAATAGAAAATTCAGAATGAGCCCCTTCACATGTCCAATTTCCTTCCACTCTAAGTCCCCACCAGGTCTGGATATTTGACACAATATATGAATCTAAACCAATGCATCATTATCAGTTAGTCTTCATAGTCTATATTAGCATTTAATATTTTCATTGTACATATCATGGAATTATATAGGTATGTGGTGGTTTGTATCAACCATTATAATATCCATACAACATATTTTACTGTCAAAAACTTGTTTTACTCCCCCATTCAACTACTTTCCCTGTTATTTCTGACATGTACATGGTGTAAGAGTATAATTTCTGAAAAAAATTATAAAATCAGTGTTCAGATAGTTTCTCCTCAGGAAAATCAACATGGAAAAATATTATTGAGTCTTGGAATCATGCAATGCTTTTCCATTGGCTGCTTATATTGCATTTCTTACACCAAAAGCTGAGTTTAGAAAATGATCAGAGGACTAATTCTTCTGAACTTATTAGTTATTCTAATTCCTGGCATCTCCTATTATCTATTTATTAACAAGTCATTTTTGTCATGTTGTCATTGCTGGTGTTGTTTGTTTGTTTGTTTGTTTGTGGTTTTTTGCCATTCACAGTGGTAACAGAAATGCAGTAACATATCCAGGTAAATATGAAACAGATGAAATGCACATCACAGAATCTCTATCTGAATTTTCCACTGATTATAATATCTGACTTTCTCTTAATGTAGTTATTTTTTCCCCTGTACTGAGGCTAAACAAGTTTTTTAAATATACTTCCTATCTTCTGTTTTTTTGATATGAAATTCATAAATATTTCTTTTTCACTTTGAAGCATTTGCTTTTTAGGGATCCTGTAAATGTCACTCTTATTTTCTCAGACAATGGGATGAGATGAGAGCAGTCTACTCAATATATGTGACTACATGGCTTGAGCTGAGTCTAGAGAATTTCTATGTAACTATCCCTAGGCTTAAGCCTGAAAGAATCTAGACTCTTTATAGTTTAATCTATGTCTAGAATATTTTCACCCTCCTCTCGTTATACTGAATAAACTCAACCTATCTAGCTCTGGCTCAATTCATCTGTTTGGGCAAAAACTCCTCCCTAAGCTGACAGGTTTCAAACTGGCTTCTCTTGACATCTGACTGAATTTTTCTGCCAGTCCTCAGAATAACTCTGGCAATCTGTTCTAAATATTCTGGTTCCTTTTCATTTTCTGCTTCATTCTGCTTTTGCCTACAACTTGTGCCTGTAAAACGGTCCCACTAAAATGGCCTTCTGTCCCAATCTGCACTGCTCTTAATTAGGGACTCTTTCCTGCTTGGTCTCCTGAGAGCTGGGCAAATACTGTCTCTGACTCATACTGTCAAGAATTTCTCTGATTCATCACTTTTTTGCACCTCAGTTATAGGTTACTTTCAAACCTGGTTTTATAAACATTCATTGTTTGGGATTAAAGGTATGCACTAATGTCATGTCTGTATTCCAACCAGAGGGAATAAAATTGTTTCATTCTAGCTAGATCACAGACACAGAATGTATGTGGATGTGATCTCTTGCTAGCATAGCCATGTTACTGGATTAAAATTCCTCTACATGGACTGCAAACTAAGGTACCAGCTTCTTGTTTCTTCATTATCACTGCAGAAAACTAAATGTTTCAGTCTATGTTAATATTGTTGTTTAAGGCATCATGTTTTCATGATATTGTTTTCAATTATCCCATAAAAATCACAAAATCATTTTGTTTTCAATACATGAATTAATGAAGAAATAAATCAGTGAAACTTTACCATGAAGTACAAGAAAAAATATGCTAAACCTACACCAATTAGAAAGGCAAAATAGCAAAACTAGCAATAAATAAAAGATATAATTTCTTCAATCTTATTTTGTTTTAAAGAAAAAGACAAGAGTAAACTAAACATCTTGCATAGTTTTCATTTTAACTTTAGGCATAATAGAAGGCATGTAAGAGACTCATCTTCCTTTTTAAATATGCATTTGTTGGCTTATTATTTGTGTAAATTTATGCAGATATACTTTAGCTGTTTTTCACAACTAAACTGAGTATTAGTCTATATTCTGCACATCTATAATTCATTACTTCAGTTATTTATGTCACAGTCAGTGAAATGCACAAAGAGAATTACCATATTACAAAGAGAGAGAATGCACACACACTATTATTAAATTCTAAGTAAAACAAATTAAAAATAAAATATTTCTGTTAGTTGAAAGTTAGACATTCTTAGAAACAGAATAAACCAAGAATTTGTTTAAATGTTATAACTTTTATTTATTTATGTAAATCATAGTCTTTTTTGTTCACATTTGGTTGATATATTGAAGGTGTGTGGTAAGAAAACTTCATTTTATTGACAATATAAGCAAAAACATGCTTATTTAAATGCACATATCTTGCAAACTTAGTATAATAAGAACAACTAACCTGAGTATTTAGAAACTTAATATAAGTCAGCTAAACTATAGCATCCTTTAGTGCCTTTTGGACTTATAATTCTAGAAAAACAAGTAATATAAATCTCTTTTTGTAGGGATTTAAAATAATTTACTGAAAATTGTGAATTTGAAACTAAAATATTATAACTAAATTTTTCAAATACTTTTCAGCAGTGTTTTTAAAATGTAAATATTTCTAGAATTATTTGTTTAAAGTGAATTACTAATTGATTTTCTTACATCATCCATGTATAGAGTATTATTTTAATATAGTTTTCTAGAAATGGTCTCAAATCTTGGTTTTACTGCCATATATATGCTGTTAGTTCACCTGTGTTAAAATATGATTGGATGATACTAAGTCTATTCTATATAAAATTTGACAATAATAGAGTATAGAAAACAGTTTGCCTATATTTTTTCTTGTGAATAAGTTTTTGTCAGTTTTTCTCCACTTAATTTATTTTCATTTTTTGAGGTGGGTAAAAAATTAATTTTATTGTTGAGTAGAAAACCGTCACCCAATTAGGATAAGAACAGAAGATATTTTTAACTCAAATTTCCTTTCTAAAAATGAAACAGAAATAAAAAACTACTGTAGAAGTATAAACATTGTAAATTAAATATGTTGCTAATCAGTATTTAAATAATTATGATTTTTTTCTGTCATGTACTTACGTGAATATGATTTAAAACTCTTTTAATTTTTATTGATATTATAGCTAGTATAGTAGCCATATGCATATTTCCAGAGAAAGCACTTTTGTTATTAGAATATTCACTAGTAAAATATAACACTTATGTGTTCAGTATTTTTATCATATGTGAAGCTTGAATGTGTTCATCACTCATGTTAAGCCACTTCTTATTCATTGATTACATTTCATAGTCATGTGGAATAGGTGAACAATTTTAGAGAGATGGCTACTTGAAATTCTTGACTCTGCATATACATTATAATGCTCAGACCTCATAGTACCACTATGTTGAACAATTCCAGATAAAGAAGAGAGTAATTTTGAGCTTTCTACAGTAAATTTTTTATATTTAATGGTACAAAAAGGATCAAAATCTAAGATTCATCCTAATGAGTTTGTTAACTTTGTGTAAGATAAAACCAGCCTGTGGATATCTTTTTTTTATTTTAGATATTATAATATAATTATACAATATATCTCTTCCATTTTCTCCCTACAAAACTCTTCCATATACTACTTCTTGCTCTATTTATAATTCATGGCCTGTTTTGTTTTTCTTTATTTGGCATGTCATATATGTATGCATATGTATATACAGTTTTATTTTTAAGTACAACTCATTCAGTTTGTATAATGTTATTTTTATGTATGTTTTCAGAGTTGATTATTTGTTATTGAATAACAATTTGTTGTAGTCTTCTGTGGAGAAGACTAGCTCTCACTTTCAGCTTTTGATAGATGCATATAGTTCTTTGTTTTGAGTTGAAACCAATCTACTTTGGCATGTCAATGGGTGTCCTTGTTCAGCCCCTGTTTAGACAGTCATGTTGGTTAGACATTATAGGTGTAGCTTTTTGGGGGGAGGGGGCATTGTTAATGCATTTATTTTTCATTACTTAATTACTTTATATCCAAATATCAGCTTTTCATCCCTTCTTTCATCAAAGTCACTTCCTCTCACCTCCTCTTGCCCTATTTTTCTTTTCTTTCTTCTTAGACAAGCAAAGAACTCCCATGAATATAAACCTGACTTGGTATATCAAGTTGTAGTAGGACTGGGTACAACTTCTATTGACAGTAGACAAGGTTGTCCAGGTAGTGGAAAGGGATCCAAAGGCAATCAATGGAGTCAGAGAGAGACCTTGATCCTGATGTAAGAGGCCCCACATGAGGACCAACATGAACATCCACTGCTTATGTGTAGGGGCCTAGATACATTCTATGCATGCTTTCTGGTCAGTAGTTCAGTCCCTGTGAGCCCCTATGGGCCCACATTCATTTATTATATAGGTTTTCTTGTGGTGTCCTTGACCTCTATGGCTTTTTCCATCCTTCCTCCTCATATTTCACAGGATTCTGGGAACTCTGCTTAATGTTTGTCTGTGGGTCTCTGCATTTGTTTTCATTAGCTGCTTGGTGAAACCACTGCTATACTAACCTCCTGTCTCCAAGTAGTACAGAATATTATTAATAGTGTAGGGGTGGGCTGTCTCTTATGGCAAGGGACTCAAATTTGGCTAGTCATTGGTTTCCATTCTCTCACTTTCTGTTCCCTTATAGGCAGGGAATTATTGTGGGTCAAAGGTTTCCTGGCTATGATGATATTCATGTCACTCCATTGGAAGTATTGCTTGATTACTGGAGGCAACTATTGTATATTCCACATTGCCTGTTGCTAGGAGTCTTAGCTTATGTCATCCTCATAGATTCCAGGGACTTTCCATTGATTTCTAGGTTCTTCCTGAATGAGGAGAGGATGGTGGGAGAGAGAATTAGGATAGAGAACTGGAATCAGTGGGGTATAGTTTCTGATATTCATAAGAGGTATAATCTGACAGCCAACTCTCGAACCCTCAGGCTTTTACAATATTTTGCCCCTCCCATCCAAAAAAAATTTTTGAGCCTTAGGTGTAATAGTTGTTTTGTAGATGTATCCACTGGGACTGGGTTCCACCATACTATTTTGTAAAATCTCTATAAAATTGCTATTTCTCAAATATTAGTATAAAAATGTAAAGCATAATTTCTAAAATTAAGTTTTAAAAGCTTAGAAAAACAAATAAGTATATCTATAAAACACTTTTGCAAACATATTTAATGACATTATATTTTATTGTGTGGTTCTATGATATTTATTTAACAATATTTTTGTTGAGAAATGTTTATGTTGTTTATAATTTACATGTTGTAATAAAATTTTTAAAGTAATAAAATTAAGCAAATTTGAAAGATACATTATAAATTCAGTTTATATTCAAATAGAAAATATAGTGTGATATCTATTGATTTATTAAAGCTAATAAAATACTTGGCAATGATGCTTACGTAAGGATAACTACAACTAAACATGTGAGCTTCATTTCTTAATCAACAGAAAACACGAAATTTTAGTTGTTGCAATTAAACCGTGTATATTTATCATACTTATAGATAATTTTAAGACATAAATTTATTTTATTCTTTATTATATTTTGACTGTAATCATGTATATAATACATTCTTGTGATATTCATTTGTCTTCTCTTATCTACCCATACCTACTTTGCCCCAGTTTCTATAATTAAGTCCTCACTTCACTCCTGTAACTTTCTTTTGGTTTTGTTTGTCTGCTTTGAATTCACTTTCTACCTCATTGTTTAGCCTTCACATGCTTTATGTACCCTTGTCCATGATATTAGCTGAAATTTGTAGAAATTAATATGGATGTCCCATTTTAGTGTATTTCACTGTCATTCTGAGCACTTTGACTCACCATGAATATTTATATTAACATATAAGTTGTAACAAAAAGAAGCTTCAAGAATGAGTGTTTCACTAGTCTATGTGTAGTAATATATATATATATATATATATATATATATATATATATATATAATCTCTCCTTATATATATATCCATATATATATATATATATATCCATCCATATATATATATATATATATATATATATATATATATATATATGGAGAGAGAAAGAGACAGAAACAGAGAGAGACAGAGAGAAACAGAGAGACAGTGAAAGACAGAGAGAGACAGAGACAGAGAGAAGGTATGTTGAAAATTAAGTAAAACTAGTAAATTCATTTCTATTGTCTATGATCTGTCCCACTATAAGTCATGGAATTTCTCCTATAATGTAGGCCTCACAACCAAAAAGAAATCAATTGATTAGCCTTTGTAACAACTGTGCCACTATTGTGCCAGTAAGAATATTTTTCCTAATAGTTACTATTGTTGCCTGCAATGTCTAAAACTGGTGAATATGATTCATATCTTTTCTGTCCCAGTTGTTTCTATGCCAACTTCTGTTATAATAATGTGAATCAAACTTTGCATAAAGTAGACTAACATTTTAAGTTGCCTAGTATGTTCAATGTATTCTTATTTTATGTTTATTTTCCTACTACATTTCCTTTTAAAACGTATTTAATTGTTATTGTTTTAGGTGAAGTATATGTGTACCATGTGCGACTCTGGTGCTTGTAGAAAACAGAAGATGACATCATATATTATGGAACTGGAGCCACTTGTGGTTGTTAGTAACCATGAAGATGCTGTAAACCAAACATAGGTCCTATGCTAGTGCAGCAATTATTTTTAATGTTATTTCTTTCCAGGCCCCAAAATAATTGTTATTATGTTCTCTTTTCACTATGAAAGTATGTAGTTCAGAAGATAAATTATAGATATTGCTAGTTACATTTGTCAAAAAGAATTTACTTTGCCTTATATTAACTTTGCCATGCTTCAGTAGGATTTGATTTGATGATTTTAAAGCAGGGTTTTGATTAATGGAACATTGTTCATCTCCTTTCTTTTTTTTTTAAACTTTTTTTTTTATTTAATTATTTAAAATACATTTCAGATTTTATCCCCTCACCCCATTCTTCCCACCACCCAGGAACTCTCTATCCTGTCCCCCCTCTTGCCTCCACTAGGGTGTGCCCCCACCTACTACCATTTCCCCCCACCCTTGAGTTCCTCCCAGCTTGGTGTTCAGCCTTTATGGGACCAGGGATCTCCTCTCCCACCCATGCCCGATAAGGCCATCCTCCCCTTAGTATACAGCTGAAGTCATGAGTGCCTCCCTTTGTGTTCCCAAGCTGGTGGTTTAGACCCTGGGGAGCTCTGGTTGGCTGGCACTGTTGCTCTCCTCTTGGGGCCACCAACCCTTTCAGCTTCATCAGTCCACCAACTTCTTCATTGGGAACCCTTGATCAGATCAATGGGCAACTGCGAGCATCTGCTTCTGGATATGTCAGATTCTGGCAGACCTTCATCTCTTTTCATTCCTAGTAGTTTTATAAGACAATGAACAGCCAGATATCCTCAGGCAAAATGTTGCTGTTTAATTCAGTTAAACCATTACCTATTTATCTCCTGCAACATTCAAAGAATAATGGCAGAATTTCAGAAAGGTACTGTTATATGTAATAGGCTATAAACTAAAAGAGATTTCATTTCATTGTATGAAGTAAGACAACAGCAAAAATATTTAAGATCCAAAATATGAGGCAGCCTGATGTAAATGGTGTGATCACTCAAACAGTGAAAGAGTTCGTATATAATGTATGAAATAAGAAATTTTTATGTGGAGAGAAATAGAACTTCATGTAGGACTTTAAGAATTAGTAAAATGATAACTAGAAATAAATGAAGCATAGAAAGAATGAAAGGATTATTAAACCAAGACAACCAAGAAAGAATGATGGTTAGAATAAAAAAAACAAGGTAGGAAACAGAAAGCAGTACTTAGAACATTTACATAATTAAAACATTTAAGCAGATAAAATGACTAAAAATGTGAAAATATAGTCTGACTCCATATTGTGAGATTTTATAAGCAGACTTAGAAGGTTGTATTTAATTTGCTAGAAATAAGACATTGACCATCACATTTTGAAATTTGTAATTAGGAATTTAAATCTAGTAACCACATGTCTTACAGCCAAATGAATAAAAGCAGAAAAAAAGTGCTGAATACTGAGAATATTGTTACAGCAAAATCAGAAATGAAAAGGGAGATGTAACAACACAAATTGAAGAAATTCAAAAAAATCATCAGATCCTACTAGAAAAGCCTATATTCAACAAAACTGCAAAATCTGGATGAAATGGACAAATTTCTAGACATCTTTGGGCCTTCCACTTTGTCTAGGTTCTTTGGGTTGGTGGGGAGTAAGATGGATATCCAGTACCTTATGCCAAATATCCACTTATAAGTGAGTACAGACATGCATATGATTTTGGGTCTGGGTTACCTCACTCAGGAAAATATTTTCTAATTCCATCCATTTGCCTGTAACAATCATGATGTCCTTGATTTCAATAGCTGATATAGTATTACATTGAATAAGTAAACCACATTTTCTGCATCCATTCTGTAGTTGAAATGCATCTGGTTTGATTCCAGTTTCTGGCTATTATGAATACAGATGCTATAAATATAGTGGAACACATGTTCTTGTGGTATTGTAGAACATCTTTCAGGTATATGCCAAAGAGTGTGATAGCTGGGTCTTGATATAGAACTATTCCCAATTTTCTGAGAACATACAAAAAGGATTTCCAGAGTGCTTGGGCGAGTTTGCACTTTCATCAGCAATGGGTTTGTGTTCCCCTTGCTACACACCCTCACCACCATGTGGTATCACTTGAGTTATTTATCTTAGCCATTCTAATGTGTATAAGGTGGAGTCTCAGGGTCATTTTGATTTGCATATCCCTGATGATTAATGATGTTGAACATCTAAGCCATTCAAGATTCCTTTGTTGAGAATCTGCTTAGCTCTACACTCCAATTTTAACTGGGTTATTTGCTTTGTTTCATTTTTTGGGGGGGGTAGGGGTTGCTTGTTTTTTTTCTTTTTATTTTTCTTTTTTTTCTATCTTTTTTTTTTTAGATGTGTGTCTAACTACTTAAGTTTTTTATATATTTTGCTAATAGCCCTCAGTGGGATGTAGGGTTTTTGAAGATATTTTCTGATCTTAAGGCTGTTATTTTTTTCTATTGATTGTGTCCTTTTCCTTACAGAAGTTTTTTGGTTTCATGTGGTCCAATTATTAATTACTGAACTATTTGCATTCATTTCAGGAAGTTGTCACATATACCAATGGATTCAATGCTATTTCACACTTTATGTTCTTTTACATTTAGTTTATTCCATTTTTGTTGAAGTCATTAATACATTTTGAATTTAGTTTTGCAGAGGGTGAGAAAGAAATCTATTGTCATTCTTCTACATGTAGACATCTGGTTAGACAAGCACCATTTATTGAAGATTCCTTCTTTTTTCCATTCTATGATTTTGGCTTCCTTGTCAAAAGTGAAGTATGTTTGGCTGCATGCCTTATTTCTGGTTCTATTCAATTCCATTGATCAACCTGTCTGTTTTTATACCAGAACCATACATTATTTTATTATTAATGCTCAGTAATATAGCATGAGATCAAGGATGGTGATATCACCAGATGTTCTTTTATTGTACAGGGTTCTTTTAGCTATCCTGTTTTTATTTTATTTTATTTTATTTTATTTTATTTTATTTTATTTTATTTTTGAATATGACGTTAAGTATTGTTCTCTCATGATATGATTGCTTGCATTGTGGAAAGAGTAGAGGAAATTATGGAGGAGGGTGACCCAATAGGAAAACCAGCAGTCTCAACTAACCTGGATCCCCAAGATCTCTTAGACACTGAGCCACCAGCCAGGCAGCATATACTAGCTGGTGTGAGGGCCCCAACACATATAAGATAGAGGACTGTCTGGTCTGCCCTCAGTGAGAGAAAGTGTACCTAACTCTGGAGAGACTTGAGGCCTCAGTGAGTGGAGAGGCCTGGCAGTATAGGGAGTGTGGGGATATCCTCTTGGAGAAAGGGGATGAGAAATGGGATGAGGAACTGTAGGAGAAGAGACCCGGACAAGGATAATAAGTGGACTATAAAATCAATTAAATATAATTAAACAAGAACAACAAAACATACAAACAAAGAATTGTGTTGAAATTTTGATGGGAACTGCATTGAATATTTATGTTATATTTGATAAAATGGCTGTTTTCACTATGTCAATCCTACTGATCAATATGAGCAAGAGAGATTTTTCCAAATTCTGACATATTCTTCAAGTTTTTTTCTTCAGAAAGCTGAAGTACTTATAGGTCTTTTACTTGCCTGGTTAGAGTTATACCAAACTATTTTTATATTATGTTTGACTTAGTTAATTTTGTATCCAACCCCTTTGCTCAAGGTGTTTATTAGTTGTAGTTCTCTGGTACAGGTTTTGTCATTACTTATATATACTATCATATCATCTGAGAATAAAAATACTTTGACTTCTTCCTTTCTAATTTTTATCCCCTTGATTTCCTTTGTTTTCTTATTGCTCTAACTAAAATTCAAGTGTAATATTAAAGAAATTGAGATAGAGTGGACCTCCTTGCCTTTTCTGTGATTTTTATAAAATTGCTTTTTCACTCCATTTAATTTAATATTGGTTGTTAGTTTGCTGAATATTGTATTTATTGTGTTTAATTATATGTCTTGAATTGTTAATCTTTACAAAAGTTTTAACAAATATATTTTCAGAGTATAATAAGATGATCATGTCATTTTTTTCTTTCAATTTGTTTATATGGCAGATTACATTGACTTGAAATTTTCTTTATTCTAATACTCTGTGTGGCTTGGGTGTTGGGCTGACAGTGGTAACACCTAGTGATTTTTTTTTTGTTATGTCTTCCCTTTCATTTCTGATTTTTCTTTTAATTTAGATACTGTCTCTGTGTCTTTTAATTAGTTTGGCTAAAGATTCATATATATTGTTTACTTTTCTCAAACAACCAACTATTGGTTTTGTTAATTCTTTTTCTTCTTATTTTCTAATTGATTGATTTCAATCCTGATATTATTTCTTAACATTTATTTTTCCTGGGCATGTTTGCTTCTTTTTTCTAGAGTTTTCAGTTATATTTTAAAATCATTATTATGAGAACCCTACAATTTCTTTATAAATGCACTTTGTGCTATGAACTTTTCTCTTAGCACAGCTTTCATTTTGTCCCAAAAGTTTGGGTATACTGTGCTTTATTTTCATTGAATTCTAGAAAGTTTGTCTTTATTTCTTCTCTGAGCCATTGGTTATTGTGTTGAGAGTTGTTCAATTTATATGAGTTTGTAGGCTTTCTATTAGTTCTGTTGTTTTTAAAGTCCAGTTTTATTCCAGTTTTAAAGGGTTACCTACTTCTGTCTTCTTGTATCTATTGAAACTTGTTTTTTTTTTTTTTAATTGAGTACATGGTTAATTTTGGAGAAGGTTTCATGAAGCAGAGAAAAACATATATTATTTTGTTTTAGGGTGAAATGTTTTTTAGATGTCTGTTAGATCCATTTGATTGACAACCTCTGTTAATTTTATTATTCCTCTGTTTCTGTATTCTGACCTGTCCATGGATGAAAATAGAGTGTTAAAGTTGCCAACTATTAAAATATGAGTTTTGAAGTGTCTCTTACTCTAAATGTTGTTTCTGAATTTAAATTACCTACTCTTTGGGAAAGTAGCTGATATATTGATAGATACTTCATGAAGAAATCAACACATCAAGAAATTAAGGCTTCCTTATAACATGAAGTATAGACTTGGCAAGGTGTCAGTAAATCACTTGAGAAAGAGCTTTTTAGAAGATCTTCACTCAGATGACTTCCACCTGTAAAATAGCATCACTAAACCTGCAGAGAAGACATTGAGTCATTTCCACTCAATAAAGCTAATGTTGAATACTATGCCCACTGCTGCTTTCAAGTTTTCAAGTTTCCAGATAATAATAATTAATAGATTCAATGATTACATGGATTGCTGTTTGCCAGAATGCCTAATCATTCCTGAAATATCTTGATAAACATTCTAATGGTAACAGAATTTAACAAATGATACTACATGGACTATGATTGCAATGACAATCAATAATAACATTACTGTGTTTTTGTAATTAATTATTCCTTGACCACTGCCTACATAGCTATATGCATATATTCATTGTGTATGTATGTTCTTTATACAAATACACCAAAATGATGTCAATAATTTACAAGATGTGGGATTATTAACACTTCTTTTTGTTGTTCTGAATTTGTCATATTCTCTATAATTATCCATAAATTTGATGATTATATTTAAACTATACTAGCAATTGTAATTATATTTATCTAGAATATTAAAAAAATCTCTATGTGCTTAAAATTTAGCAATGACATGCATAGATCATTCTTAGCACATATTTACTATCATGTACAGAATTTTATATGATAATTTAAATATGTGTCCATACCTGACAATCCTGAAACTGTAAGCCAGACCCAGTAAAATATTTTCCTTTTATAACTAATACTTTGATAATGGTGTCTCTTCACAGAAATGAAATCCTAAGAAAGCATAATAAATATACTGAATAAACAAGGTTTCATCAGAGACTAATAGTTGAAACATGTTTGAAGAACACTAAGAGGAACGTCATGAATATCTGGAGGGCATGCACATTCTAGAAGAGATGAGTTAGTTTTAAGTCTTTAACTTTGACATTTAAGTACCATGGTCAATAAATAGCCAGGAGACTTAGGGGGCTGCAACCAATTGCATAGAGAGGAAAGAAATAGGAGATGAGCTCAGAGAGTTTAGTGTGTAGCAGATCTCATTGTTTGATCTAGGTCAGTGAAAATCCATTATTTTATTGGCAGTAAAAGTGCTGCAGTATAAATATTTAAAAGGAAAATAGCTACTTAAAATAACTTTTTAAAAACTTTATATTGGTTATTTTGTTTATCTGCATTTCAAATTGTATCTCCCTTTCTGTTTTTCCCCGTGAAAACCTCCCATCCCAAAACCCCTCACCCTGACTCCATGTGGGTACTCCCCTGCCCACCCACCCACACCACTGCTCTAGTATTCCTCTATGCTGGGGCTTTATGCTTCAGAAGACCCAGGACTTCCCTTCCCATTGATGCCAGATAAGGCCATCCTCTGCTACATATGCAGTTGAAGCCATGGGCCCCTCCATGTGTATTCCTTGGTTGGTGGTTTAGTCCCTGGGAGCTCTGGGGTATCTGGTTGGTTAACATCATTGTTATTCCTATGGGGTCTCAAACCCATTGATCTCCTTCAATCTTTCCCCTAACTCTTCCATTGGGATCCCCTGCTCAGTCTGATGGTTGGCTGCAAGCATCTACATCTGTATTGATTAGGCTACGGCTGAGCCTCTTAGGAGACAGCCATATCAGGTTCCTGTCAGAAAACACTTCTTGGCATCAGCAATAGTGTCTGAGTTTGGTGGCTACATATGGTGGGATGGATCCACAGGTGACACAGTCCCCTAGACAGTTTAGACAAACATTTTAAAGCAGAACTACAAATGCTCTACTGCACTGAAATGAAATCAGCAAACTCTTTAAAAAATAGATTTGTTAAGGTCTATAAATATTGTATCACAAAATTGGTGAGCATAGAGGCTCAATTATTTTGGATCATTTTAGTCCATTTTTATTAATATTATTTTTCATTTTTTAGTTAACATAATAAAAATTAAATACAAAGTAAATGCTAAGATTAAGACTCAGTGACTGTGATGATTTGTATCTGCTTGGCCTGGGGAATGGCACTATTAGTAAGTGTGGCCTTATTGGAGTAAGTGTGTCACTGTGGGTATGGACTTTAAGATCCTCATTCTAAATCCCTGAAAGTCAGTCTTCTGTCTGCCTTTGGATGAAAATGTATATCTCTCAGTTAACCTCTGAACTGGTAAGTCAGCCCCAAATAAATGTTATTCTTACAAGAGTTGCCTTTGGTCATGGTATCTATTTATGGCAGTAAAATCTCGAATAAGACAATACTCTCATTGCTCAGTGCTCTCCTATCTACCACTCTAACATTAGAAATTCAGTTTTCAAAAAAGTAATTATTTCCATTTTAAAAAACTCTTCTTGATCCAAAAGCATATTCCAAATTTCAGCATGAATAAATATTACAAACAGAGATAGTGGAGATTGAGAGCCAAAATTAAAAATAAGCATTTCCACTGAAAACTATAAATAATTTCCAAATTGTGTGGATAAAGCAGATACGATTGTGACATAGTGCAAAAGCATTTCAGTTGTTTAAATGATGCAACCATCATTCATTATTGGTTCAAATGTGTCCTAGTACTAATAAAATAATAGAAAAACGTCTTTTTCATTTGCTTTCCACACATGGGATTACAAGTAAGAGAGTAGATTGGAAAAACTATATAAAAGTATACACTGAAATGTCAGAAAAAAATCACTAAACAGATTCTATAGACTAGAGATATGAATATTTAAATAACAATTATATTTATTTTCTTATCTGGCATAAGCTTCTAAAAGAAAAGTAAATTAACAAGAAAACCTAATTTTTTGTGATTTATCATTCTGAGGTTAATATAGGATATTTCTGGTTATTAAACCTCTATAATCATTAAACTTCATGCCTCCTCAAGTTCATGGGCACCAATTTTACCAGAGCACCCAACTGCACTTGAAAGTCCTGGCTTACTCTTCTTTTAAGTTTATGATATTATATTATTTCCCCTTCCTCTTCTTTTTCCTACATCTTCCATGATCTTACACCCCTCCCTCAAATTAATGTATTCCTTCTCTTAAATAACCATTGTTTTATGAATTACATATAAATAAATAAACACATAATTACATGATGCTGAATTTATTCAGTGTCCATTCATATGTAGGGTTCCAGTGCTTATCCCTCTGTATTGAATAATCAATAAGGGCCTTTACTTTGAGAATTATTAATTTTCTCTCTCACAGAAGTAGTTAATCACATGAAGATCTTCATGTAAGGTTTGGACACTGTGATAATTCTCTCATCTATATTAGGATGTCAACTATTGTGGGGGTTGGTTACTAGGGTCTTATATAAACAGTTCTGATGAAATATCATACATAAATTTTCCCTGTTACAGCTAAAAATAACTATATTACTGCAGACTTCTCAGTCCCCTGGCCCTTAAAATCTTATTGATTTATTTTTTTAGATGTGAAATATTTTTTGAGACTTGAGCATAAGATTTTTGTTGGAGTGTATCAGTTGTGACTAGTCAAAGCACAATCAGCTGTTCTCTGCATTTTGATTGGCTGATGTCATTTGTAATAGCCACTGTCTGTTGAAAAAATAAAGCTTCTAGATGAGAGAAAAGGTAAATACTGCTTGAGGGTAGTTATTTAGGATGTAGTTGGAAGATGTACTACTTAGGAAAATGATGGTAGTAGCTTCTATGTTAAGATCCATGACCTCATTAGTCACTTATTGGTGAGCTTAAAATTAGCTGGCTTTCTTTCTTTTGCATGGAATTGAGTACAATTAGCCAACAGGTTATTGCCAGGATAAAAGTGTTAGTTCTTTTTTAGGGATATCAATTTAAGCTGATCTTGATTATGATATATAGAAATCACAGCTTTGTAGAAATATTGATTATTTTCATCCCTCAGTTTTTTCTAGTACTATGTAAGTTAGTCCTAAAGGAAGAAGATTTCAAGTTAGTTTCAGATCAAATTCTGTGTCATATGTCCAATGTGTGTGGTGTCATCAGTAATATGAACTTACCTTCAGTTTCTGGAAAACAGTCAAGAGAAGCAAAACTCAGCTATATTTTTGGAGAAAACCTGGACTCCCCTGACCAACAACTTAAAAATATTTTTATCATGTCTGATAGTGGGACTTTTGTTTGTCTGTAGCTCTTGTTGAGAACATTGTCATTATCGGAAATTTAAATTCATATGAATATAATCATAGTAAAAAATTGACCCTACCTCACACAAATTTACACTTAGATACATCATATGCAAATTTAGCTAAATATAAAATGTTGTTTTGTTATCTTATTCAAGCATCCTAAATGGTTTTAATTCTTTCTCACTCCTCTTCTGTGTTTTTCTCCCTACTCTATCCTTGAATAAATAGTTCCTCCTTGTTTTACCCATTTTCCCTCTTTATATTATGCATATTCTACTATTCCCTTTACCCAAGCTCTTACATAAAGTCCCATTTTATATTTCTGGTTTCTCCAATTACTTCAGATTATATACTCATTTCCATTAATGTAGAACTAGGAACCACAGTTATGAGATAAACTGTGGCAATTTTCTTTCTGGGTCTGGATTATTTCATTCAATATGAAGAATATGGTTACATACATTTACCTGCAAATTCCATGACTTCATTTTCATATTCTACTTTATATGTTTACCATGTTTTAATTATACATTAATCAGTTGAAGTACAGTTAGTTTGTTTGCATTTCCACAATATTATAAATAGAATAGAAATGACATTGCTGAGTAAGAATCTATGGGGTAACATGTATCTTAACAACTCACATTCACAATTTTCTCAACAACTATTATATATCTTAATTAATAAGTGCAAACTATTTATAATTCACCACCATTTTTTTTAAAAAGTACAATTTAATGTTATTCTGCTCTGTGTACAGGTCAAATACCAATAGCACAATTCCAGTTTCAATAAATCTATATTGTAGATGATTGGTGATTAAAATTTTGGAGCATAGAATTACATTTTTTCCACTAAAAACCTACTGAAGACTCCAAAGTTATTTAAGTTTATATAGATCATATTTATTTATATTTACCATATTAATAATTAAATTTATAAATAGTTTAAATTCAAATTTTAATATATTTTAAGTAGAAATATATGTATGATGATATATGAAAATAACTGTATTTTCAAAACAGTAAATAGAAAGTGCTGCTTTACTTTACAATTATTTTTAATAGCTCATTCTATGCTTCAAATATATGTCCCTTCAATTTCATGAATTAGAAATTTAATGCATAAGATAATGTTGAGATGTGTGATTATTAAAATATGATTACATCATAAGAGTTTTGCTTTTAGAATAAATAAATATTGTAATGAAAGTCCTATGTGATCATGGGTGTGAATTTAAGTTAAAAATGATGGATAAAACATGAGAGGCCCCCCACAAAATTGAAACACTTTTATAAATCAAAGGACACTGTCAACAGGACAAAACTGCAACTCACAGATTGGAAAAGATTTTTATCAGCCCAACATATGATAAAGGGCTTATATCAAAAATATAAAAAGCACTCAAGAAGTTAGACTCCAGAGAAACAAATAATCCTATTAAACATGAGGTACAGATTTAAACAAATAATTCTCAACTGGGGTTTCTCAAATGGACAAGAAGCACTTAAAGAAATGTTCAACATCCTTCAGCATCAGGAAAATACAAAGCAAAATGACCCTAACGGTCGGCATCACAGCAGTCAGAATAGCTAAGATCAAAAACTCAGAGAGCAGTGCAGGGGCGGATGAGAAGTGAGAACTCTCCTACATTGTTGGTGAGATTGCAAGATGGTACAACCACTCTGAAAATCAGTCTGGCAGTTTCTCAAAAAATTGAACATACTAGTACCTTGGACCCAGCAATACCACTCCTAGGCATGTATACACAAGATGCTGCAGCATATAACAAGGACACATGCTACACTGTGTTCATAGCAGCCTTATTTATAATAGCCAGAAGCTGGAAACAACCCAGATGTCTCTCAACAGAAGAATGGATACAGAAAATGTGGTACATTTATATGATGGAGTACTACTCAACTATTAAAAATAATGAATTCATGAAATTCTCAGGCAAATGGATTGAACTAAAAAATATCATCCTGAGTAAGGTAACCCAGTCAAAAAAGAACATACATGGTATCTACTCACTGATAAGTGGATAATAGGCAAAATGTTTGGAATACCCATGATAGAACTCAAAGACCATATGAAGCTCAAAAAGGAAGATCAAAGTATGGATACTTCAGTTCTTCTTAGAAGAGACAACAAAATATTCACAGAAGGTAGAAGGAGGGAGGGACCTGGTATGAAGGGAGGAGTGAGTGGGAAAAGAGGGCAAGGATCATGTATGGGAGAAGACAGGGAGAAGTAAAGAAGGTCAGGAAATTGAACAAAGGTGTATAGGAAAGGGAAGATGGGTATAGCCACTAGAAATACCCATATGCAAGGAAAGCAAGAGGACCCAAGTACCCAAAATGTATATTAGCTAAAGTATCCAACAACATGGAGAAATAAACTGTAGAAACTATATTCAGAGGTTAGACAAGACCACCAGTTGAGGGATGGGGCCACCCATGCATTTCAAGAATATTAATCCAGAATTGCTCCTGTCTGAAGGAAACTCAGGGAAAAAAAGTGGAGCAGAGACTGAAGGAAAGGTCATCCAAAGACTGGCCCGCCTAGGGTTCCATCTCATCTGCAGACACAAAACCCAGAAACAATTGCTGATGCAAAGAAGCACTTGTTGACAGAAGCCTAATATACCTGTCCCCTGAGAGGCTCCCCCAGAGCCTGACCAATACAGATGTGAATGCTGGCAGTCAACCACTGTATTGAGCACTGGGTCCCCAAAGGAGGTGTTAATGGAAGTACTAAATGAGCTGAAATACTTTGCAACCCCATAGGAAGAACAAAAATATTAAACAACCAAACCCCCCAGAGATCCCACAGAATAAACCTCCAACCAAAGAGAACACCTGGAGGGGTGCATGGCTCCAGCTACATACATAACAGAGGATTGCTTTATCTGGAATTAACAAGAGGAGAGACTCTTGGTCCTGTGGAGGCTAGATCCCAGAGTTTAGGAAAATGATAGTGTAATGAGATAGGAGTGGGTAGGTGGGTAGTGGAGCACCCTCATAGAAGCAGGGGGAGATAGGATGGGATAGGGGGGTTGTGGAGGAGAAACTAGGAAGGGAGATAACATTTGAAATGTAAATAAATAAAATAACCACTAAAATATAACCAAAACCACAACAAAACATAAGAGTCCCCTTGCTTCTTTCTTGTGTACATACTCTTACATTTGCTTGTTCTTCTGCATTCTGTCATAAGTTGTTAATATGTAGGCTCATGCCAAAGGACAGCTTCTTGCTTTGGTTCCTAATCTCTAATATTATAAGAAATATCTTTAAAAATTTCACTAGGATAAAAATAATTAAACAAAATACACAAAAACATTTGACTAAGTTAGTTATATCTAATTGTCCATAGTTTTATTAAATGTATTGTGTGGGCCCCTTGCCTGGTCCTTGTGGTTAAGGCATACACCTAGCTTGTCTGCTCCTGTGAAGACACCATATTCTGAAACATTCTAGAGGAGTCACTGTACTCAGAGCAGAGGATAACAACACTCATCCACTACCCTACAACCCAGAGCTACAACTGAGAGCAGGGGGCATGCAGGACCTACCAGGCACCCAAACACACCCCTGCAGAATACCACTCCCCTTCCACCCCTCACCTGGTCCTTGTGGCTGGGGCAGACACCTAGCTGGTCTGTTCCTGTGAAGACACCATATCCTGAGAAGTTCTAGAGGAGCCACTGCACTCAGAGCAGCAGACACCTAGCTGGTCTGCTCCCTAGAAGACACCTTATCCTGAGACATTCTAGAGGAGATACTTCACCCAGAGCAGTCGACATATAGCTGATCTACTCCTGTGAAGACACCATATCTTTAGACATCCTAGAGGAGCCACTGCACTCAGAGCAGCTGAGGCTCAGGATAAAAGGATCACAGAGGTATCTGGACACTGAGGAGTTCTGACACAAGCAAGATAACTGGAAAGACAGGTTCCACATCTAACAACAAAAATAACAGGAAGCAGCAATCATTTTTCATTAATATCTCTTAATATCAATGGACTCAACTCTCCAATAAGAAGATGTAAACTATCAGACTGGATACATGAACAGGACACAGCATTTTGCTGCATACAGAAAACTCATCTCTGTTAAAATGACAGACATTACCTCAGAGTAAAAGGATAAAAAACAATTTTCCAAGCAAATGGTCCTAAGAAACAAGATGGAGTAGCAATTTTAATATGAAATAAAATCAACTTTCAACCAAAAGTAATCAAAAAAGATAAGGAAAGACACTTCATACTCATCAAAGAAAAAAAATCTATCATGATGAACTCTCAATTCTGAACATCTAAGCCACAAATGCAAGGGTACCCACATAGATAAGGGAAACTTTACTAAAGTTCAAAGCATACACTGCACCTCACACAATAATATTGGATTATTTCAACACCCCACTCTCAGCAATGGATAGATTATGGAAACAGAAATTAAACACAGACACAATGAAAGTAACAGAAGTTATGAACCAAATGGATTTAACTGATATCTATAGAAAATTTCATCCTAAAACAAAAGAATAAAACTTTTTGTCAGCACCTCATGGTACCTTCTCCAAAAAAGACCATAAAATTAGTCACAAAACAGGCCTCAACGAATACAAAAAGATTGAAATAATCCATTGTATACTATCAGATCACCATGGTCTAAGACTGGTCTTTTATAATGACAAAAACAACGGAAAGCCCACATTCACATGAAAACTGAACAATGTTCTACTCAGTGATGACTTGGTCAAAGAAGAAATAAAGAAAGAAATGAAAGACTTTCTAGAATTTAATGAAAATGAGGACACATCATACCAAAACTCATGGGACTCCATGAAAGCAGTACTAAGAGGAAAATTCATAGCTCTAAATGCCTACAAAATGGAACTGGAGAGAGCATACATGAAAAATTTGACAGCACACCTGAAAGCTTTAGAATAAAAATAATTTAATATACCCAAGAGTAGTAAATGGCAGGAAATAATCAAACTCATGGCTGAAATCAACCAAGTAGAAACAGAAAGAAATATACAAAATATCAACAAAATCAGGAGCTGGTTCTTTGAGAAAATCAACAAGATAGATAAACCCTTAGCCAGACTAAAGAAAGGGCACAGAGACAGTATCCAAATTACTAAAATCAGAACTGAAATGGGAGATATAACAACAGAAACTGAGGACATTTTAAAAAAAAATCATCAGATCTTACTACAAAAGGCTATATTCAACAAAACTTGTAAATCTGGATGAAATGGAAACTTTTCTAGACAGATACCAGCTACCAAAATTAAATCAGGAGCAGATAAACCACCTAAAGAGTCCCATAACCCCTAAAGAAATAGACGCATTCATTAAAAGTCTCACCACCAAAAAAAGTACAGGACCAGATGGTTTTAGTGCAGAATTTTATCAGAGCTTCCAGGAAGACCTAATACCAATTCTCTTCAAACTATTCCACAGAACAGAAACAAAAAGAACACTACCCAATGTATTCTATCAAGCTACAATTACACGCATATCAAAACTTCACAAAGACACAACAAAGAAAGAGAACTTGAGACAAATCTCTCTTATGAATATTGATGCAAAAATACTCAATAAAATTATCGCAAACTGAGCCCAAGAACACATCAAAATGATCAATCATCCATCATGATCAAGTAGGTTGTATCCCAGGAATGCAAGGATGATTCAATATTCAGAAATCCATCAATATAATCCACTACATAAACAAACTCAAAGAAAAAACCAAATGATCATCTCACTAAATGCTGAGAAATCATTTGACAAAATTCAACATCCCTTTATGGTAAGTCTTGGAAAGATCAGGAATCAAGGCACATATCTAAACATAATAAAAGGAATAAACAGCAAACCAGTAGCCAACATCAAACTAAATGGAGAGAAATTTGAAGTAATCCCACTAAGATCAGGGACTAGACAAGGCTGCCTACTCTCACCTTACCTATACAATACAGTACTGAAATTCCTAGCCAGAGAAATTAGACAACAAAAGAAGTCAAAGGCATACAAATATGAAAGGAAGAAGTCAGAATTTCACTATTTGTAGATGATATGATAGTATACCTAATTGACCCTAAAACTTCCACCAGATAACTCCTAAACCTGATAAAGAACTTCAGTAAAGTTACTGGATATAAAATCAACTCAAACAAATCAGTAGCCTTCCTATACTCAAGGGATAAACAAGCTGAGAAAGAAATTAGGGAAATGCCACCCTTCACAATAGTCACAAATAATATAAATTATCTTGGAGTGAATCTAACCAAGCAAGTGAAAGATCTGTATGACAGGGAGTTCAAATCTCTGATTGAAAAAAAATCGAAGAATATCTCAGAAGATGGAAAGATCTCCCATGCTCGTGGATTGTCAAGATTAATTTAGTAAAAATGGCCATCTTACCAAAAGCAATCTACAGGTGCAATGCAATTCCCACAAAAATTTCAAATCAATTCTTCATAGAGATAGAAAGAGCAATTTGCAAATTCATTTGGAATAACAAAAAACCATAATAGCAAGAACTATTCTCAACAATAAAAGAACTTCTGGGGGAATCACTATCCATGACCTCAAACTCCACTACAGAATCAATAGTATTAAAAACGGCATGGTATTGATACGGAGACAGGCAGGAAGATCAATGGAATAGTATTGAAGACCCAGAAATGAACCCACACAACTATGGTCACCTGATCTTTGACAAAAGAGCTAAAATCATCCAGTGGAAAAAGGACAGCATTTTCAACAACTGGTGTTTCAACTGGAGGTCAGCCTGTAGAAGAATGCAAATCAATCCTTTCTTATCCCTTTGTACAAAGCTCAAGTCCAAGTGGATAAAGGACCTTCACATAAAACCAGATACACTGAAACTAATAGAAGAGTAGGTGGGGAAGACCCTCAGATAACTAGGCTCAGGGGAAAAGTTTCTGAACAGAACATCAATGGCTTATGCTCTAAGATCAAGTATTGACAAATGGGACCAAATAAAATTGCAAAGCTTCTGTAAGGCAAAGGACACTGTCAATAAGACAAAATGGCAATCAACAGTTTTGGAAAAGATCATTACCAATCCTACATCAGATAGAGGGCTAATATCCAATATATACAAAGAACTCAAGAAATTAGACTCCAGACAACTAATTAACCCTATTAAAATGGGGTACAAAGCTATATAAAGGATTCACAACTGAGGAAACTCAAATGTCTGAGATGCACCTTAAGAAATGCTCAATATCCTTAGTCATAAGGGAAACACAAATCAAAACAACCCTGTGGTACCACCTCACATCAGTCAGAATGGCTAAGATAAAAAAAAAAAAAACCTCAAGTGATAGTAGATGCTGGCGAGGATGTGTAGAATGAGGAACACTTCTCCATTGTTGGTGAGATTGCAAAATGGTACAACCACTCTGGAAAACAGTCTGGCAGTTCCTCAGAAAATTGGACATAGCATTACCTGAGGACCCAGCTATACCACTCCTGGGCATCCAGAAGGTGCTTCAACATATAACAAGGACATATGCTTCACTATGTTCATAGCAGTCTTATTTATAATAGCCAGAAGCTGGTGACAATCCAGATGTCCTTCAACAGAGGAATGTATTCAAAAAATGTGATACATCTACACAATGGAGTATTACTCAGCTATTAAAAACAATTAATTTGAGAAATTTTTAGGTAAATGAATGGAAATAGAAAATATCATCCTGATTGAGGTAACCCAATCACAAAAAATCTCACATGGTATGTACTCACTGATAAGTGGTATATTAGCCTAGAAGCTTGAAATAACCAAGACTCAACTCACAGACCAAATGAAGCTCATGAAGAAGAAAAAACAAGTGTGGATGCCTTGGTTCTACTTAGAAGGAGTAACAAAATACTCAAGGGAGTAAATATAGAGATAAGGTTTGGGATAGAAACTGAAGGAGAGGCCATCTGGAGACCATTCCACCTGGGTATCCATCTCATATTCAATCACCAAAGGTAGACATTGATGTGGATGTCAGGAAGTGCATGCTGATAGGCGCCTGATACAGCTGTCTCCTTAGAGGTCTACCAGATTCTGACAAATTCAGATGTAGATGCTCACAGCTAACTATTGAATGGATCAAGGGGTTACCAATGGAGGAATTAGAGAGAAGACTGAAGAGACTGAAAGTGTTTGTGGCCCCATGAGGAGAGCAACAATACCAACCAACCAGAGCACCCCAGGGTCTAAACCACCAGTCTGGGACCACATAGTAAGGGACCCATGACTCCATCTGTATATCTAGGGGAGGATGGCCTTGTAGGGCATATTTGGGAGAGGAGATCCTTGGTCCCATGAGTAGGGGGAGGCAATTTGAGGGTGGGAAGGTGGAAGTGGTAGGTAGGTGGGGGCATATCCTCATAGAAGCAGGGGAAGGAGGGTTGGGATAGTGGGTTTCTGGGTGGTGGGTGAATGTGGTAAGGGGATAAAACCTGAAATTTAAATATAATATCCAATAAACAATGTATTGTGTGATACTATTTAATTCATATATGTGCAAAAATTTTAGCCTCACAGATATGCAGAAAAGGAAAAATTCCACAGAAATAATGGTAGAGATATTTAAAATCCTTTAAAGCATTTTTCAACAACTTCTGCCAGATATTTTGCTGCAACTTGTAATAGTAATAGTGGGGGATGCTGAGACAAGAAAATTACTAGTCATGACCTACCTAGAGTTATAAAATGATTAACAGGGAAAGTAGAAATATATATGACATTCATCTTTGTCTCAAATTAAATACATAATAGGGATTTCAAT
>JANHMN010000005.1:52308524-52420567 GCA_030674055.1 Rhabdomys pumilio
TCATGTGTTTTTGACAAGGTTGCCTACCCAATTTTTGTGTTCAGGTTAAATGAGATAATATGTATGTGGTGGATTATATATATATATATATATATATATATATATATATATATCCATCCCATGGAAAGTGGAAAGTGTGGGCTTATTGAAATAGGTATGGCCTTGTTGGAGAGTGTCACTGTGTAGATGGGCTTTGAGATCCCCTGGTAATTAAACTCAGCCTAGTACAGAAGAGACCCCTCCTGGATGCCTGTGGAATTCAGAACCCTTATTCAGATCAAGATATAGAATACTCAACTTCTTCTCCAGCAAGATGTCTGTCTAGATTCTGCCATACTTCCTGTCATAATAAAACTTGATTGTTCATCTAGAACTGTAAACCATCCTCAATTAAATGTTTTTCTTTTTAAGAGTTTCCTCGGTAGTGATGTCTTTTCATAGTAATAAAATTCTAAGTAACTATAACAAAAAATAACAGTCTACATGGGCCTTTAACTTTCACATATTCATAAACATGTGTGCATATATATACATCAAAATGTAGCAAAAGAACACTCAGATTAGCTATAACAGTAGTTACATAAATAAAATATGTCACTATAACATATAGATATATGCATAATGTTCTATGGAGGATATTTAAAAAATAAAATTGAGGGCATGTCTAACCTGTTGTACTAAATCCAGCTTAGTATAGTTATGAATGCTACTGACAACATCATAAGCTTATATTAAACATTCTGAGATTAGTTTACAATTTTAAAAAATAACTGATTTATGGATACATAAAGTTTTCAGATAAAAATATCTTTTCACAATGTCAAAATGTCCATGTCTAGCCAATTTTTCCCTACACACACATAAAACACAGTGTTTTCAAAACTTAAAATATGAGAGCTCTCAGAGAATGTTCAACAGAGAAACTTTGAAAGGATAGGAGGTATTTAAATAAATAATCAGTATCCTTAGTCATCAAAGAAAAAGAAATCAAAATGACACAGAGATTCCACATTATACCTATCAGAGTGGCAAAAAACTAAATAAAACAAACAAACAAACAAACAAACAAAAAAAAACTAAAGGGCAGCACATGATATGGATGTGGAGCAAAAAGAACACTCCTTCACTTCTGATGGGATTGCAAACTTGTACAACCACTTTGAAAATCAATCTGACTCTTGTCAAGAAAATTGAAAATAATTCTCTCTGAATACATAGCTGTAGTACTCCTGAGCATATATCCAGAAGATCCTGCACCTTACCACAAGGACACATGTCCCCCTATGTTCATAGCAGCTTTATTTGTAATAGCCAGAAATTGGAAACAACTCAGAATGGATACAGAACATGTGACATATTTCAAATATACAATGAAATAATATTCAGTTATATTAAAAAAGGAAATCATGAACTTTACAGGCAAATGTACGGGAGTAGAAAATATCATCCTGGGTGAGGTGACTCAGTCCCAAAAGAACATGCATAGTATGTACTCACTATAAGTTGATATTAGCCACAAAGTACAGAATACCCACACTACCTTTCACAAACCCAAAGAAGCTAAAAAAAAGAAGGAAGGCCCAAGCAAGGAGAGAACTAGATGGGAGAGAGGATAGGGAGGTGAATGGATGAGGTTCAACACGCAAGTAGTTTTGAGAAGATATGAAAACTGTGGCACAAGAAAACCATGCTTTAAACTGATGAACCAAAAATAAAAGCAATGTTATACACATGAACATGGAATAAGAGGCATAGTATAGCAAGACTGGTGTATTTTAAATCTCTATTCTCTCTCTCTCTCTCTCTCTCTCTCTGTCTCTCTCTCTCTCTCTCTTTCACACACACACACACACACACACACACACACACACACACACACACACTATTACATATCTCCAGTCTTTCCCCCTCCAATTTGGTCTCTCCCATATATTCCTCCTCTCTTTCCTTTCACTTCAGGAAAATGCAGGGCTCTGAAAGATATAAAACAAAACATGGCATATAAAGCTGCAATAATATCAGATGCATCCTCTTATATTATGGCTATAAGAGGGAAACCAATAGGAGGAAAAAGATCTCAGAAGTGTGCAAAAGAGTCAGAGAGGGCTCCTGTTAGTTTTGTTAGGTGTCTCACAAAAAGACCAAGCTACACAACTAATATATACACACATATATACATACATACATACATACATACATACATACATACATACATGCATACAAATATTATATCACACACAAGTGTATGTATGTATGTATGTATGTATGTATGTATGTAGCGTAGGTTAGAACCATTCAGGCTTCCTGACTGTTGATTCAGTCACTGTGAATTCCTGAGTCTTTATTTCTTTATTCTGTTGGATTTCTTTTGGTATCCCTGACGTGTCTGGTTTCTACTTCCTCTTACACTTCAGCAAGATAACTGGAGTTCTGCCTAAAGTTCGGCTGTGGATCTCTACATATGTGTGGCCCGTGCGATATCCCTGCCCGCAGGAACTCACAGGAACACGCAGGATTCTCTCGTGGCACGCAGTTTATTTTCCCATCATGGTGGAGAGAGAGGGATTCGAACTTCCCGCACCTGTATATATAACCTTTGGGGTGGACAATTATGATTGGCTGCTTGCTCAAATTCCCAGGTTCCCCTGCGCTGTACATGCGCAGTTTAATGGTGGATATGATGTCAGAAATTAGGCGTACCCAAGACGTTGCGCATGCGCGGTTTGTTACCTCACGCACACAGGTGTCAGCAAGGACAGCCTCCTACATCCGTCCCCTTTAGTTTATAAAATGAGACCGTATGTCCGTCTGGTACATCTCTGAATTATCTCTCTTGTAGAGGAAGGTAGAGGTCTAGTCCCTTGTGCAGAATATTGGGATATTTTAAAGAATTTCCACCCTGGTCGTTGAGTCCATGAGTGTACTTTTATCTACCCATCCCATTGCCTTTGACAGGGAGAGGATTTTGGCAATTCGACCTCTGTGCAACTAGACATGCCTTCGAGGAATCTATCTCTGAGGAACATCCTCTGTATATCACAGTATACACTCTACCCAGAGATGTGCAGAGAGCAGGCTTTTGTCTCACTGACCCAGTGCAATGGGTAGAACCCATGGAGTGCAACAGCTGAGAACTCAAGCACTAGCTACTTTGGAGCACAGACAGCCAGACTTTAGGGGAGGGACCTTGTTCTAAAGCAGCAGGTACTTGGGCAATTACCGCCTAATCACACTTCTGTTGGGTTTTTTGAGTTTGCAGACCAACCAATAATGTGTCCACAGCCCAGGGTTATACCAAGCAGGCCTGTTCCTCTCCACACCTCTCCTCATGCTTTATTAAAAGGCTCCCTTTTATCTTTATTAATAGCAGGCCTATTCCCACCCATTTTTAAGGGAAGGGGAAGGCCGAAGATCTCTCAGCTTTTCCTCGAACTCTGGGGTCCAGTTCTGCAGTAAAACCTAGAAAGGGGAAATTTCCATCTCAGCTCCGCCTGTCCCACCATCAGGAGTGACAGCCAAAATATCGCCATCATCAGGAGGGTCTTCATCTCTCTGGGCAGGATCAGGCTGAGACTCCAAGATTCTTCCTGTTAGGCGTTCTGGCAGCCAGAATGGACTGTCTTCCTCCTGTGGAAACACACAAACAGCTCCCCGGGATCTTATTAAAATAGGATCCGGGCCTTTCCATTGTCCAGTCAGAGCATCCTTCCACTTGACCATCTCTTTTGGCCTGTCAGGTTCTAAACAATGACGGTCAGCTGCCGTATGGCCTTGGCTGTCCAGATTTAAAAAATTAAGGGTGAAAAGTATTATAGAAATGATGACTGGTGGCACTGAGGGTAGAGCTTCCTCGACTCCCCCTTTTTGCTGTATAAAATAGGACTTAAAGGTGTAATGAGCCCGCTCTATAATACCTTGTAATCTTGTATTAACACAATTACAATTTTATAATAGGATGTTTTAAACTTTACTTGTAGATGTAGAAGGATGAATCCACATTAATGGTTTCTTTTGTCAAAGGGCTGCTATGGGCATATGAGTAGTAATAACACAAACATCCAACAATTTATTAGTTTATATAATTGATCTGTTGTTAACTAACAGTTTACTCTACTTTCAATAAAGCTATTTCTCATTTATAGTTAATTGTCAAGGGGAATTCGGATTTGTATCTCTTTGAAAATATCAAACAGAGCTTTAAATCCTCTCATGATAGGTTTAAGATGAGGTTTTCTTTTTGCCAATTAATATCTCTTAAGAATTTTTAAAAATCAAACGCAAATCAATTCAAAAGTAAACGGTTTTCTTGTTGTATGTACACTTACAAGCCAGAAGATGGCGCTAGATACCGCCAGCAATGGTTGTGAGCCACCACGTGGTTGATGGGAATTCAATTCTTATATTTTTGATTATAAGTCTAGCCTTTAACGGCTGAGCCATCTCTGTAGCCCCAACTATCTATTTTTATTATAATTTTCTATGTCACAATCTGTTTAGGATATAACTGAGGTCTCAAATATTGAAAACATATTGCCTTGAATTCTTTTTGGAGTAGCAATTACTCTAAGGTCTTTTAAAGCTCGTTATATTGGAGCAAAGGCTTGTAGAAAAACTCCTTTAGAGGAATCCGCTAACAAGGTATTACACAATGAATATACACTAAAAGATTTAAACTCTTAATTTTTAGTATCAAAGTAACAACAATATTTATATGTAAAGCAGTTAACCATTCTTCAGGGCAAATATTTCTAATGATATCACTTCATTGGCTCTTAAAAATTATGAATTTACCAAATGTAAACCTCTCACCTTTTCCAGAAAAGTAAAGGAATGGTATAAAAACATCTTTAATATCTATAATAATTCTATATGTTTTTACTGGAATGGCAGCTGGAGTAAGCAAGTTAGGCTGTAATGCCCCATTAATTTCATAAATCTTAAGTTTGAACTTTCTTTTGGATTAATTTAATAGCCAATCTTTTTTAGTTGAGTTAGAGTATCAGATGAAAGCCAATTTTGTCCTCTAAATATTGTTATATATATTGGAGGAACCAAAGCATCTCATTTTTAACAACTTTGGAAGAAGTGGATATAAAAGGAATTGAAACAAACTGAACAATTTTTTATCGGTAGGTACATTTATAACTCATGGAGGGAAATAGGCATAATTTTAATGTCTCCAGTATGATCATAACTCTTGGCCCACAGACTGTTTTAAAAGTCTTTGGCTCTTAGATTTACCCCTCCTCCAGTGAGAAACAGGCAAGGCAAAAGACGAATTCCGCACCCATTTTTAGGATCTGGTCGTGAAGACCCAGGACAAAAGAAAAGTTTAGCACCTGAGCTTTTGCAGAGCTCAGTCTGCATAGTCTTAATTCAAATATAAATGTTCTTAACCTCTGGCCTGTTTTCTGAGGCCTGGCCTTTTGTCGGCCTGAATTGCACTGTAATTTTTTTTCTTTTTAAACTTAGATTTAAACCTTAAAAGATATGTGTATCTTTTTTCTATAAACATGGGCAAATCAAAATTTCTCAAACTCACGATTGAACTACCAACTGTAGCCAATGAAATATTGGCAGTTTAACTATGTTTTTACGTTTCTTTTTCAACATTAGAGCATAACCATAATTTTAAGAAACAAAACCAATTTTAAACTATCTATTTTCTCTAAAATTAACACTAAGAAGATTACCTTTATGATACAAAATCTTGTTGCCAATTCTTATATATGAATGCACGACAGTGCAGCTTTTAATATCTCACTAAAGAGACATTGTTCTTAAATTTTATCTTTATACATCCGGTTTTTGAATGTCTCCAACCCTGAGTTACCAATCTTAAGCCAACCTTTGTTGCCAAGGTTGTAAATATTTTTTAATCATACTCAATAACCTATAGGCTGAAAATCTATAACTAAGACATGAAGAATATATTTATACCTTAAAACTAATTAGAAACAAGAATGAAGGGACAACACTTCTATATATTTGGACCAAACAAAATTTCTCGCTTTTTCTAGTTGTAATTTTAAGAGAGAAGCACCTTGTTACAGAGATCTTTCTAAGACGAACTGTGGAGTGAAAAATTATAAAGACCATCTATATACAGGCTCACTAGCTCCAGGAAGGTGGAACTGAATGTAGGCCTTTGGGCCTTTACTGCCCTATACATTTCTCAAGCCTCAGGGAAGAAAACCCACCTATGGGTGTGGTAGGCCCAAAGCAGGAGGACACATTCCTGGCCACAAAGAAAAACAAAAGCATGTCCAGATAAGTCTTAACTAGCCATCCTGCCGCCTCTGCAAGTTGCTGACATTAGAAATAACCAATCGTGTGTAACCGCGCCAAACCTTTTTGTCTTTCCCTACCCCTATTCATAAATGTCCCCCACCTCTGGGGTTCGGGGTCGAAATCCCTCGTCTCCTGCGTGGGACGGGTTTCAACCCAAGGGCCCTTATTATTAAATTACCTTATACAAATGCATCAAGGAGGCCTCTCGTGTGTCTGTGGGTGAGCACCGGTCCAGACTGGAGGTAGGGTCCTTCAAAACCACTCTTAGCTTCCTTACTGAATCTAAGAACTTGTTGTTCCCTTTAAAAGCAGCTTATACCGACAATTAGCTGTTAGGAAGGCTTTTTTTCAGCTCAGCTCAACTCTAGCTACAGGTGTTAAACAAACTTATCAGCCACTGCTCGGCATTTTAAAACTGCCTTTGAAAACCAAGTTAAACTCGAGCAAGGGTTGAATCAAGCAATTTAAACGATCTTTTGAACATTAAACATAGAACACCATAAGACATAGAACACCAATCATTCATACAATGAGACACGTGGACAAAGACACACACTGAGACACGTGGACATTGGCGCGCCAAGGGACAAACATTACGGAGGATCTTTTCTGAAATGAGTAACAGCTGGTTTTAGCCTACAAGGGGCGAGCTGAGCGAATGCATCTGGATACCATTTAATAATCTTTGTAGGGGATGCACCAAAAATCTTGTCTGCCGTTTTAAAAATTTTGCCTACCGTTTTAAAATCTTGCCTGCCTCTGCCTTCCAAGTGTTGGGATTAAAGGCGTGTGCCACCACTGTCCGGAGGTCTTCCTCTGAAAAGAAGGAATCTGAGCAGCTTGTCCGCATAAGGCGGAAGAGTGCTGGGGACCCGAGGCTGGCTGAGAAGCCACGCGATTCCCATCTCCTGTCTTTTTCCGCCCTCCATCTTTCTGTGCCTGCTGCCTATCCCATGGTATTTTTTCTTCTCACAAAACTCTCCCAGGGCATTCTTTCCCCATATTCTCTCTCCCGCAGACCAAAGGTCTTTGGGAGGGCCTGTACTTTCGCACGAGTCTTTCCTATTTTCTTCATGAGTAGCTAGCCTTTTTCTCAGCTCTGTTTCTGACATTCTGACTCCTGGCTCCTCTAACACTTCCTGACCTGCCACGATCTTTAAGTGGTATTTCCCCTCCCGTAAAACCAAAAGGAAGAATGCAAGCACTGCTAAGGCGGTAGCTAAGGCTACCGAAACTCCTATCCCTTGGGGGGAAAACTGACTCAGTTCCAGACCAAACATGTCTCTCAGAGCTTACCTTATCACGCCACCACGCTTCTGAACCCACTCCGAATTCGGAGCTCTCTCCCTCGGTGCTGTGATGTTAGGTCCCCGGGTTCCGGCACCATTTGTAGCCCGCGCGATATCCCTGCCCGCAGGAACTCACAGGAACACGCAGGATTCTCTCGTGGCACGCAGTTTATTTTCCCATCATGGTGGAGAGAGAGGGATTCGAACTTCCCGCACCTGTATATATAACCTTTGGGGTGGACAATTATGATTGGCTGCTTGCTCAAATTCCCTGGTTCCCCTGCGCTGTACATGCGCAGTTTAATGGTGGATATGATGTCAGAAATTAGGCGTACCCAAGACGCTGCGCATGCGCGGTTTGTTACCTCACGCACACAGGTGTCAGCAAGGACAACCTCCTACTCATATGTTTCTATCAGTTGCTAGATGGAGGCTCTTTGATAACAAATGGGCTGGGAAAAAATATCTATGAATACAGCAGAATAAGATTAGAAATAATTTTTATACCATTTTAGTCTCATGCAAGTATTAATGTCAGTTCTAGGTTGAGGGACTAGCAATACAATAGATGCAAATAGTCAAGAAACAAGCAAGACAATAGACACAAATAGTCAAAGAACAAGCAAGGCAATAACCAAAATTTTGTGAGCATTCACTTGATCACTGTTTCTACTGGCTTATCAGGATGACCAAAATATTTGAGTCTACTTCCTTGTCCTAGCCCAAAATAATTTTCAGGTCTAAAGCCTTGTTCTAGGCTAAAATTTAGATTCTTGCCTGAAATTACTTCTTTGTTCTAGCCTAATGTCAGATTCTTGCCTGAAGCCTACTTCTTTGCCCTTTCCCAATGTCATATTCCTGCCAAGCAGCCCATTTCCTTGTCCTTGGCCCATATCAGATTCTTGCCAAGCAGTCTCAAAGGCTCTCTGCCTCTCCCCCTTTTTTATTTCATTAACAAAAATGAGTTTGTCTTAGGTCTTTCTGACGAGAATGCCATCCTTGACTGTCATGAAATATGCATTATTTTAGTTTGGAAAGGCTCTGTGGAGAATCTTACTAGTCCTTGGCTTGCCAGCCTGTTAATTTAATAACTCAGTCTGGTGGTCCATTTTCTGGTTCAAGCCATGTACTTCGGCTACCAACATGTTGATGTTGTTAAAAACAATCTTTAGCAGGATGGGCATAAATAAATACTTTCCTAGGACAAACAAGGTAACATGATCAAGCTATACATGCCATTCTTGAAGCTTGACCAGAATAGAAATATTGACCTCAGGCCAAGGGTAATTTTATCAGGAATATTTACTGTATCAACTTTCAGCAGAGCAGAATTTTTGAAATTTATAAGCTCACTATGTAAAGTCTTTCATGTAATTAAAATGTTATAAAAGCAAAAAGGAGGAGGGAGGGATGGGATGGGGGTTCTAGGGAGGGGAAACGGGGAAAGGGGATGACATCTAAAATATAAATAAATAAAATATTCAATAAAAAGAGGAAAAAATTCAAAACTAGAGGAAGTAAAAAAAAAAATGTCAAATAAAGCAATTAAGTTACTGGGAGGATAAGGAGAGAGGGAAAAAAAAAGTCCAAAGAGCAAGAAAAATACATGCAACATAACAAAAATAATAATGCGTGAAAAAGAATTTGAGGAATTGCAGAAATTATTCCAGTGATGTTATGAAATACCAAAGCTATAATTCTTGGTGTTTGCATACTTTTTATTGAGTAGACAACGTTTAGATTGTGAAATATTAATCAAGAATACTGGGTCTGGAGAAATGACTAAAAAATTAACAATACTTGCTGATCATGTGGAAGACCTTGAACTTGAACCTATGGAGGTTCAGAACCATCTGTACCTTCAGCTCCAGATGCAGTACCTTCTTTGGTCATGAGTCACACATGGGGTTCATAGATACAGACTCAGGCAAAACATCACCATATAGTTCTGTAATTTTTCAAGATATTTTTTTAAACTGTCTTTGAAAAACTTAAAGACAAAAAATTGAAAAGTGAAATAGACAAAAATAAAATTACAACAATAAAATAAAATGTGCACACATGAAAAAACTAAAACAAACAAACAAACAAAAAAACAAAAAAGATTAGATATAACTTTATTCCCTTATTCCGTCTTTTTTTAAAGTAATGTTTGGTTGTATCTTATGTCCCTGGGTTATCATTCCTCTGTGTCCTGGCACTGTAAGTAGTATCAAGGGTGGGGTTCCTTTTATGGCATGGGTCTCAAGGTAGACCAAAAGTTGGTAAACCACTTCTACAATTTATTTGCCACTTTTACAGCAGCACTTCATGCTGAGGGAAATATTATAGTCAAAAGTTTTATAGTTAGGTTTTTGTCCTAAACCCTCCACTGTAAGACTTGTGTGGTTATAGGAAATGACCAGTTCAGAATCTGTATCTCTGATTAACAGAGTTCTTAAGTAGGGTAACCCTGATATCTCTGGATAGTTTTTTTTGCTCTAGGATCTACCTTGCCCTGAAAATGGCAAATATATATATATATATATATATATATATAAGGAATATATATATAAGGAATCATACAGAAAAAATAAATCCTAACTTTAAGAAAGACATGTTTATTAAAGGTACAAGAAGCATATAAAACACCAAATAAATTGGACCAGAAAAGAAAGCCTGCTCTCTGACAAATAATCAAATCACTAAATACAAACAGCAAATAAATAGTAAAAGCTGCAAGGGTAAACAGACAAGAATCATATAAAGGCAGATCTATTAGAATTAACACCTGAATTTTCAACAGAGACTCTAAAACACAGAAGGGCCGTAACAGATATCTGGTAGAAACTAAGAAATGCCAGTCTATACTACCTATACCAAGCAAAGATTTCAATCACCATAGATGGAGAATACAAAATATTTCATGACAAAGTCGAATATAAAAATTATCTATCCACAAATCCAACACTATAGAAAGAAAAACTCCATCCCAAATTGGCTTAATGACATCCATAAAAACAGAGGAAATAACTAATTTTACACCAGTATAAGCCAAAAGAAAGCACACACACACACACACACACACACACACACACACACACAAAATTACATATACACTCACAAGCACACTCACACAAAAACACACAAACACACAACACTACCAACACCACCATCAATAACAAAGTAACAGAAAGTAAAAATCATTGGCTGCTAACATCAAAGATAAATATTACCTCAATGTAAAGTCTTGATCTTTAAAACAAATGGACCCATAAAAAAAATTGGTATAGCCATTCTAATATCATTTAATATCTAAAAATAGCAACATAGACTTCTATTCAAATTAATAAAAACTGATATAGGACAATTTACTTCATATTCATGAAAAATTGACCAAGAAAATTTCTCAGTTTTAGCATTTTATGCCCCAAATGTAAAGACAAGCACATTTATAAAAACAAGTTAAGTAAAGCTTAAAATCACAAGTCAAACCACACACGTTAAGATTGGGAGTATTGAAAATCCCACTCTCACTATTGGACAGGCCATTGAGACAAAAATTAAACAGAGAAATAATGGAACTTGCAGATGTTATGAATCAAAGGGCCTAATAGACATCTAACAAACATTTTAATCAAAATCAAAAGAATATGCTTTTCTCTCAGTATGTAAGCAAACTTTCTCTAAAACTGACCACATACTTGGTCACAATGCAAGTCTCACTATATATAAGGAAAGTTAAATAATTCTTTATATCCTATCAGATCATCACAGACTGAAGCAGAATTTTTTTATTTTTATTTATTTATTGGATATTTTATTTACATTTCAGATGTCATCCACTTTCCTCATTTCCCATCCCTAGAAAACCCCTATCCCATGCCCTCTTTTTCTTTTTGCTTTTATACAATTTTTTAAAATGTTATTCAAAGGCTTTATAGGTTTGGTAATGCTCAGTCAGAAGTGTGACCCAATACTCAACCTAGATAGATCAACTATCTTTGACTGGTGGGGACACATGAACATCTGCCTCCAAGTCCCCTGCCATCTTTTACTCTCTCTCATCACCTAGCTTCTCCTGTCCTTCTTCTCCTCTCCTTACTCCTTCTCATCCTCTCTGTACTCCTCCCAACTTAGCTCCTCCTACATATCACCCTTCCTGTTAAAATAAAACTTTTCTCTTAAAATATAATTAGAGCATTATTATGCAGATTAGTACCAGTGAGGTACTAGTTAGTCCTAATAACCAATCCATCATTTTGTTGACTAACCAGAACTTCTGTCATCTCTCCTAACTAAAACACTTAGTTCTGAACCTGGATTTTTTCTTGGTTTTAGAATGAATGTCAGCTGAAAACCATCCACTCAAATCTTTTCTCTCAAAGTAAATAGCCAGGATTGGCTATGAGACAATAAGTTTTCAACCCCACCAGAAATTAAGAATGACTGAGTTAACTGGGATTATGAGAAGCACAAAGCATAGCTTCTAAAACTTAGCCAATTTACAGAGACTGCTGAACACCTGGACAGTCCCTATAGTTCAAATCTTTGGAGCATCTGATCTTCAGCCTTCTGGCCCAGGATCTTCTGACAGACCATAGTGATGCAGAATTATTAAGGGCTGCTTACTCTGTCTAGGCAGATATAATCAGTCGTCTATTCTGCAAGTGCATCCTTTTCTGGACAGTAATTTGTTTGTAGATGGGAAGAGGCAATTCTTGCCCAGTGGCTGTCTCACCACAAGTGGAATAACTCCAAAGATGCTCAATTTCTTCTTAGAAGCCAAGAAAGGAAGCTGTCAGCTGCAGACAGGTCTCTAATCAAAATAAACATTAATACAGAAATGTTTGTAAAATCAATTCTGTGGACTTCTGACCTTTTGAAAACCAACTATCCATGTAAGGCAATCTGGACTGTTGTCTGTTAACTCCTCTCAGCTATTTCTAAATAAAATACAGAAAACACCTTAACAATGAACTCCAAGCCCTGAATTTGCTATAGTCCCTTAACTCACAGGCTAACCATCTCAAATAAGTTAAAAAAGTTAAAGAAGGACTGGGTCTAAGCCTTGTATTCCTAAATGTGTTATACAGGCACAATGTCTATGTGAGTATCAATTTTCATCACACTTTTATATGAATAAGAATCTCATACCAATGGAAACCTTAAATTTGAAATCAAAGTAAATTTTGTATAATTTAAGAAATTATAACTTCATCTTGAGAATAATTATACAGAGTTCTATCAATAGGTTATGGCTCTGAAATAAAAGCAAGCTAATCCTCCCTATTCCAACAAAACCATTACTTTTTCCTAGAAAGACAGCCCAATATTAACCACCTTATTCCCCAAGCCCAGAAAATAGGGGCGCTGACTCATCATTAACTTCTTCAAGCTGATTGAAGTGTTGAGATATTAGAAGAGGGGTGGGGGGAAGAGTAAATTGATAAGCCTCTGATGCTGGGTCTTCACTGTATCCATATGGAATTCCAGGACATTGGAGATTTGAGCAGGTCTGCTCAGCTTGCTTGATGAGTAGATACACCAAGGCTGTGTATTCTGCAATATACAATTCTCAAAACAAATTTTAGTATCAAGCTAATTTTTTTTTATTTTTATTTTTTCCATTCTTTGCTTTCTTTTTTATTTAATTCTTTTAATATTTTAAAATTGGGTATTATATTTACATTTCAGATTTTATCCCCTTACCTCACTTCCTCCCACCACCCAGAAACCTCCTATCCCATCCCCCCTCCTCATGCTTCTATGAGGCTGTGGCCTTACCTATCCTCTGCCCCCACATCCCCTTCCCCACCCTCACAATCCACCCTACTCTGTGTTTGTTTTTCATGGGACCAAGAATCTCCTCTCCCCCATAAGCCCTACAAGGTCATCCTCCCCTACTTATACAGTTGAAGTCATGGGTTTCTCCCTATGTGCTCCCAGACTGGTGATTTAGAACCTGGGGAGCTTTGGTTGGTGTGTATTGTTGCTTCCCTCATGGGCTCCCAAACCCTTTCTGTTCCTTCAGTCTTCTCTCTAATTTCTCCATTGGGAAACACTTGAACATATCAGTGGTTAACTGTGAGTATCCTCCTCTGAATGTGTCAGTCTCAGGCAGACCTTTAAGGAGACAAATATATCATGTTCTTTACAGCATGCTCTTCCAGCCATCCACATCAGTGTCCAGCTTAGAAAACTGTTCAAGGGATGAATAACAGGTGTAATAGTCTCCAGACAGCCCCTCTTTCAGTTTCTGTCCCATATTTTGTTTCCATATTTGCTCTCTTGATTAATTTTTTCACTCTTTTTCTAAGTAGAACTGAGGCATCCCCACTTGGTCTTCCTTCTTTTTGAGCTTCATGTGGTTTGCGAGTTGAGTCTTCTCTATTCTAAGCTTTTGGTCTAACATCCACTTATCAGTGAGTAAATACCACATGTGTTCTTTTGTGATTGGGTTAACTCACTCAGGATGGTAATTTCTAGATCCATCCACTTACCTAATAATTTCTCGAATTCGTTATTTTTAATAGCTGATTAATACTCCATTGTGTAAATGTACCACATTTTTTTTATCCATTCCTCTGTTGAGGGACATCTCGGTTCTTTCCAGCTTCTAGCTATTATAAATAAGGCTGCTATAAACATAGTGGAACATATGTCCTTGTTATATGTTAGAGCATCTTCTGGGTATATGCTCAGAAGTGGTATGACTGGATCCTCAGGTAATTCTATGTCCAGTTTTCTGAGGAACCACCAGACTCATTTCCAGAGTGGTTGTACCAGTTTGCAATCCCACCAACAATGGAGGACTGTTCCTCTTTCTAAGCATCCTCACCATCATCTACTATCACTTGAGTTTTTGATCTTAGCCATTCTGACTGTTGTGAGGTGGTATCTCATGTTTATTTTGATTTGTATTTCCCTGATGACTAAGGATGTTGAGCCTTTCTTAAGGTGCTTCTCAGCCATTCGAGTTTCCTCAGTTGAGAATTCTTTGTTTAACTCTGTACACCATTTTTAATAGGGTTATTTGGTTTTCTGGAGTATAATTTCATGAGTTCTTTGTATATCTTGGATATTAGCCCTCTATCGGACATAGGATTGGTTAAGATCTTTTCCCAATCTGTTGGTTGCTGTTTTGTCTTCTTGACAATGTCCTTTGCCTTACAGAAGCTTTGCAATTTTATGAGGTCCCATTTGTCAATTCTTGATCTTAAAGCATACAACACTGTTGTTCTGTTCAGGAACTTTTCCCCTCTGCCTAGGTATTTGAGGGTCTTCCTCAACTACTCTTCTATTAGTTTCAGTTTACCTGATTTTAAGTGAAGATCTTTTATTCACTTGGATTTGAGCTTTGTACAAGGAGATAAGAATGGAATGATTTTCATCCTTGTACATGTTGACCTTCAGTTGAACCAGCACCATTTGCTGAAAATGCTGTCCTTTTTCCACTGGATGGTTTTGGCTCCTTTGTCAAATAAAAAATGATCATAGGTGTGTGGGCTCATTTCTGGAACTTCAATTCTATTCCATTGATCTTCCTGCCTGCTTCTGTACCAATACCATGTAGTTTTTATTACTATTGCCCTGTAGTACAGTTTGAGGTCAGGGACAGTGTCTTCCCCAGAAGTTCTTTTATTGTTAAAATTAGTTCTGGCTATCCTGGGTTTTTTGTTGTTCCAAATAAATTTGCAAATTGCTCGTTCTATCCCTTTGAAGAATTGATTTGAAATTTTCGTGGGGATTGCATTGAATCTATAGATTGCTTTTGGCAAGATGGCCATTTTTACTAAATTAATCCTGCCAATCCATGAGCATGGGAGATCTTTCCATCTTCTGAGGTCTTCTTTTATTTCTTTCTTCAGAGACTTGAAGTTCTTGTCATACAGATCTTTCACTTGCTTGGTTAGGTTTACTCCAAGATATTTTATATTGTTTGTAACTATTGTGAAGGGTGTCATTTCCCTAATTTGTTTCTCACCCTGTTTATCATTTGAGTATAGGAAGGCTACTGATTTGTTTGAGTTGATTTTATATCCAGTCAGTTTACTGAAGTTGTTTATCAGGTTTAAGAGTTCTCTGGTGGAAATTTTAGGGTCACTTAAGTATACTATTATATCATCTGCAAATAGTGAAATTTTGACTTCTTCCTTTCCTATTTGTGTCCCTTTGACTTCCTTTTGTTGTCTAATGGCTCTAGTTAGGACTTCCAGTACTATATTGAATAGGTGTAGTGAGAGTGGGCAGCCTTGTCTAGTCCCTGATCTTAATGGGATTGCTTCAAGTGTCTCTCCATTTTGGTTGATGTTGGCTACTGGCTTGCTGTATATTGCTTTTACTATGTATAGGTATGGACCTTGAATTTCTGAAATTTTCCAAGACTTTTAACATAAAGGGATGTTGAATTTTGTCAAATGCTTTCTCAGCATCTAGTGAGATGATCATGTGGTTTTTTTCTTTGAGTTTATTTATGTAGTGAATTACATTGATGGATTTCTGAATATTAAACCAACCCTGCATTCCTGGGATAAAGCCTACTTGATCATGATGGATGAATGTTTTGATGTCTTCTTGAATTCCATTTGCGAGAATTTTATTGAGTATTTTTGCATCAATATTCATAAGAGAGATTGGTCTATAGTTCTCTTTCATTGTTGGGTCTTTGCGAGGCTTAGGTGTGAGTGTAATAGTGGCTTCACAGAACAAATTGGGTATTGTTCCTTCTGTTTCTATTCTGTGCAATAGTTTGAAGAGAATTGTAATTAGGTCTTCCTGGAAGGTCTGATAGAATTCTGTACAAAAACCATTTGACATTTGACTCCAGACATTTTTTGGTGGGGAGATTTTTAATGACTGCTTCTATTTCTTTAGGGGTTATGAGACTGTTTAGATGTTTTATCTGTTCCTCATTTAACTTGGTACTTGTTATCTATCTAGAAAATTGTCCATTTCATCCAGGTTTTCCAATTTTGTTGAGTATAGGCCTTTGTAGTAGGAGCTGATGATTTTTTTAATTTCTTCTGTTTCTGTCTCCCTTTTCAGTTCTGATTTTATTAATTTGAGTACTGTCTCTGTGCCCTTTCTTTAGTCTGGCTAAGGGTTAGTCTATCTTGTTGATTTTCTCAAAGAACCAGCTCCTCGTTTTGTTGATATTTTGTATAGTTCTTTCTGTTTCAACTTGGTTGATTTCAGCCCTGACTTTGATTATTTCCTGCCATCTACTTCTCTTGGGTATATTAGATTCTTTTTGTTCTAAAGCTTTCATGTGTGCTGTCAAGCTGTTAGTGCATGTGCTTTCCAGTTTCTTTTTGTGAGCACTCAGAGCTATGAGTTTTCCTCTTAGTACTGCTTTCATGGAGTCCCAACAGGTTTTGATATGATGTGTCCTCATTTTCATTAAATTCTAAAAAGTCTTTAACTGTTTTCTTTTTTTCTTCTTTGACTAAGTCATCATTGAGTAGAGTATTGTTCAGTTTCCACTTGTATTTGGGCTTTCCATTGTTTTTGACCATATCAAAGACAAGTCTTAGTCCATGGTGATCTGATAGGGTACAAGGGATTATTTCAGTCTTTTTGTATCTGTTGAGGCCTGCTTTGTGACCAATTATTTGGTCTGTTTTGTAGAATGTACCATGAGGTGCTGAGAAAAAGTTATATTCTTTTGTTTGTTGACATGATCTATAGATGTCAGTTAAGTCCATTTGGTTCATAACTTCTGTTAGTTTCATTGTGTCTCAATTAAGTTTCTGTTTCCATGATCTGTCCATAGCTGAGAGTGGGGTGTTGAAATCTCCCAATATTATCGTGTGAGGTGTAATGTATACTTGAAGCTTTAGTTAAGTTTCTTTTATTTATGTGGATGCCCATACATTTGGTGCATAAATGTTCAGAATTGAGAGTGCCTCTTGGTACATTTTTCCTTTAATTAATATGAAGTGTCCTTCTTTATCTTTTTTGATTACTTTTGGTTGAAAAACGATTTTATTTGATATTAGAATCGCTACTCCAGCTTGTTTCTTGGGACCATTTGTTTGGAAGATTGTTTTCCAACCTTTTACTGTGAGGTAGTGTCTGTCTTTTTCACAAAGGTGTATTTCCTGTATGCAGCAAAATGTTGGGTCTTGTTTATGTATCCAGTCTGATAGTCTATGTCTTTTTATTGGAGAGTTGAGTCCATTGATATTAAGAGGTATCAAGGAATAATGAATGTTGTTTCCTGTTATTTTTGTTATTGGCAGTAGAGTTACGTTTGTGTAGTGATCTTCTTTTAGGGTTGTTGGAAGATTACTTTCTTGCTTTTTCTAGGTTATAGTTTCCCTCCTTGTGTTGAAGTTTTCCACCCATTATCCTTTGAAGTGCTGGATTTATGGTAAGATATTGTGTAAATTTGATTTTTTCATGGAATATTCTGGTTTCTCCATCAATATTGACTGAAAGTTTTGTTGGGTATAGTAGTCTGGGCTGGCATTTGTGTTCTCTTAGGGTCTGTATGATATTAATCCAGAATTTTCTGGCTTTTATCGTCTCTGGTGAGAAGTCTGGTGTAATTCTTATAGGTCGTTCTTTATATGTTACTTTGTCTTTTTCCCTTACTGCTTGTAGTATTTTTTCTTTATTTTGTACATTTGATGTTTTGATTCTTATGTGGTGGGAGGTATTTCTTTTCCTGTCTAAAGTATTTGGAGTTCTGTAGGCTTCTTGTATATTTATGGACATCTCTTTCTGTAGGTTAGGAAAGTTTTCCTCTATACTTTTGTTGAAGATATTTACTGGCCCTTTAAGTTAGGAGTCTTCCCCCTCATCTATACCTATTATCCTTAGGTTTGGCCTTCTCATTGTGTCTTGGATTTTCTGTATGTTTTTGGTTAGTAGTTTTTTGCATTTTGCATTTTCTTTGACAGTTGTATTAATGTTTTCCATGGTATCTTCTGCCCATGAGATTCTCTCTTCTATCTCTTGTATTTTGATGGTGATATTTGTGTCTATGACTCCTGATCTTTTTTTTAGGTTTTCTATCTCCAGGGTAGTCTCCCTTTTTTATTTGTTTATTGTTTCTACTTCTGTTTTTAGATCTTGGATTGTATTGTTTGATTCCTTCTTCTGTTTGGTTATTTTTTTCTTCCAATTCCTTAAGGGATTTTTGTGTTTTCTCTTTAAGGGCTTCTAACTTTCTGCCTGTGTTCTCCTTAAATTCTTTGAGAATGTTATTTATGTCCTTCTTAAATTCCTCTATCATCATCATGAGAAGAGATTTTAATTCTGAATCCTGCTTTTCCGGTGTGATGGGGTGTTCACGGCTTGCTATGATGGGGAAACTGGGTTCTAATGTTGCCATGTAACTTTGGATTCTTTTGTTTACGTTCTTGCCCTTGCCTTTTTCCATCTTTGTAACTCTAGTGCTCCCTGTACTTTCTTTCTCTGACTGAAACCTCCCTTTCCAGTTATCTTGCTTGTGTCTGATCTCTTTGGGGTCCAGATGTCTCTGTGATCTTCTCCAGCTTCTCTGAATAAAGTGGTACCTCTAGGATGACTCAAAATATGGTGTCTTCTAGGTAGCAGTCCAGTTAGATGTCCATTGTTCTGGGTGTATTGTCTCCTCTAGGATGTCTCAGTCTAATGTGTCCACTGCTCTGAGTGCAGTGGCTCCTCTATTATGTCTCGGGATATGTTGTCTGTAGCTCTGAGTTCCTTTGTTCCACTGCCACTCTGGGTTCAGTGGACCCTCTAAGGTGGTTCAGGAGGAATTCGGTTTCCCCAGGAGCAGTCCTGTCTGCGTCACGCCTCAGATCCAGGAGAGGGGCAGAAGAGGTGTGATACTGCTCTGGGTTCCGTGCACCCTCTAGGGTGGGTCAGGAGGAATCCAGTGTCCCCAAAAGTAGACTGGGCAGGGGTCTGCGTCAGGCCTCAGATCCGGGAGAGGGGCCTGAAGCTGAGTTTTAAAAACAACAGAAAGCCTACAAATACATAAAAACTGAGCAAGTTAAGGGATAAATAGAAATAAAAACTTCCTAGAATTCAATGAAAATAAATGTAAAATATACTCAAGTTTATGGGACACAAGCAAAGTAGTGTTTAGAGCAGTGTTCATAGAACAGTTGGGTTCTCAGGTATGCAAATAAAGAGGAAAGGACCACCAAAATCATTAATAAACAAAAAGCAACTTAATTTACTTGAGAAAATGCTTCTAACAAGTTAGAGTCACAGGCAGGCTCAGAGCTGACCAAAATGATGTTGAAAGGGTGTTGCCAGTCTCCTTTTGAAGCCTTAACCCAGGAGCAGATGTTCAGGAGATAATAAAGGAATTTGTAAATAGAGGGTTAGTTCTTCAGTCCAGGGTGTGGTGGATAGCAGGATGTTGGTACATGCTCAGAGGTATTATAATGAAGCAGTCTTATCTCAACATTTATGGGACTCATGCAGGCCAAGTGATTTTACTACAACCAAAAGTAGTGTAACACTTTGAGGACATTCTAAGATGAGGACAGCAAACCAATGCCTAGAATTAATCTTGGCTCTTCATTTACCCCATCTCAGTTGTAACTGAATCAAATCCTTGATTCTTCTGTTTTCTCAAAGTCAGAGTCACTGGTTAAGAGTATTCCTAAGGATCATAAGTTTTACTGGACAAACCAGAGAAAGACATTTATGAGGCAAGGACTACAGGTCAGGGCGAGAGAAGAAAGAGTAATGGTCAAAACACTGTAGAGGCTAGGGTAGAGACCTAAGGGATGTCAGCAAGCAGGCAGGCCTTGTGTTGAAATAGTATCTGACAGCTAACATCTAATAAAACAAGCATGAGAACAGGAAAGAGCAAAAAGGAGAGCAAGAGGGAGAGCAAGAGAGAGAGAGAGCAAGAACAAGAGAGCTCAAGAGAGAGCAAATTGACATGGATTTTGAAGCCTAAAAGTCCATACGTATTCCATAGCATACCTCTCCTAACAAAGCAATAGCTATTCCAACAAAGCCACACCTACTCCAACAATGCCAAACATTTTATTTACTTTTTTGTATGTTTTATTGAATATTTTATTTTAATTTCAGATATTATCAGCTTACACCATATTCCCTCCACCCAGGAACCTCCCTATCACATTCCCCCTCCTCCTGCTTCTATGAGAATGTGTCCCCACCTATCCCCCACTTCTACCTCCCCACCCTCTAATTCCCCCACACTCAACATCTACCTTCTTGGGACCAATAATCTCCTCTCCCACCTATGCCCTACAAGGCCATCCTCCTCTATATATACAGCTGGAGCCATGGGTCCAGCTCTATGTGCTCCCAGGCTGGTGGTTTAGACCCTGGGGAGCTCTGATTGCTTGTTATTGTTGCTCTTCTCATGAAGCCACAAATCCTTTCAGTTCCTTCAGTCTTCTCTCTAACTCCTCCATTGGAAACGCCATGATCAGTTCAGTGGTTAGCTGTGAGCTTCCATCTCTGTATATTTCGGGCTCTGGCAGACCTCTAATGAGACAGCTATATCAGGCTCTTCACAGCATGCACTTCCTGATATCCACATCAATGTCTACCTGTGGTGACTACACATGGGATGGATACCCAGGTGGAATGGTTTCCAGATGGCCCTTCCTTCAGTTTCTGTCCCACACTTTGTCTCCATATTTGCTCCCTTGAGTGTTTTGTTACACCTAAGAAGGACCAAAGCACACACACTTTAGTCTTTCTTCTTTATGAGCTTCATGTGGTCTGTGAGTTGAGTTTTGGGTATTTCAAGCTTCTGGGCTAATATCAAATTATCAGTGAGTAAATACCATGTGTGTTCTTTTGTAATAGGGTTACCTCACTCAGGATATTTTCTAGTTCCATACATTTACCTAAGAATTTCTCAAATTCATTGTTTTTAATAGCTGAGTAATATTCTATTGTGTGAATGTACCACATATTTTGTATCCATTCATCTGTTGAAGGACATCTGGGTTCTTTCCAGCTTCTAGCTATTACAAATAAGACTGCTATTAACATATTGGATCATATGTCTTTGTTATATGATGGAGCATCTTCTGGATGTATGCTCAGGAATGATGTAGCTGGGTCCTCATGCAATGCTATGTCCAATTTTCTGAGGAATTGCCATACTGATTACAAAAGTGGTTGTACAAGCTTGCAATCCCACCAACAATGGAGGAATGTTCCTCTTTCTCCACATCCTTGCCAGAATCTACTATCACCTGAATTTTTAATCCTTCCCCAAAAGTTCTACCAACTGCAAAGCCAGCATTCAATTATATGTGGCTATAGGGGACATTCTCATTTAAACTTTCACAAATATTTACAGATATTTTAAGACTGTAGGTTTGATATATAAAATCTTAGGGACTCAGGAACACATTTATTACCAATGAACTAAAACTGATTTATAGGCGCCTGAAGAAAAGGAGGTCCTGGGACAGGCACAAAATGGGATTCAGCTCAATAGGAAGTGTCAAGGCCTGACACTTTTATTGAGGCTATGAAGAACTCACAAAAAAAGCATCTATCATGACTGCCCTCTGAAAGACCCAACAAGCAGCTGAAAGAGTCAGATGCAGACATTTGCACCCAACCAATGGACAGAAGTTTGTGACCCCTGTGGTTGAATTAGGGAAAAGTTGGAAGAAACTAATGAGTGCAGCCCTTTTGGAGGAGCAGCAGTCTCAATTAACCTCGACCCCAGAGATTTCTCAGACACTGGACCACCAACTAGGCAGCATACACCAGCTGATATGAGGCCTACAATACGTATACACCAGAGGGTTACTGGGTCTGGGTTCAGTCAGAGAAGATGCACCTAACCATCAAGGAGGTCCCAGGGAGTTTAGAGGTCTGTTACGGTGAGAGTGGGGTGGCTGGAGACATGCTTGTAGAGACAGGGAAGTAGGGAGTAAGTATGGAATGTGGAAAAGTCAGAAGGTGGACCAGGAGGGGGATAAAATCTGAAGTGTAAGAAATAAAAAGATTTTAAAAACTGGTTTAGAAGAGAAATAAACATTTACTATGGTTATTTCACAGCTTTAGGAATTGTTTTGTTTATGAAAGCAGCCATTCCTCTCTAGGTTCAAGTCCTTGTCCTGGAGTTGGAAAATATCTTTTTAAAAATGTGTCATTAAAAGGGTAGATTGCTTTCCTAGTAGTTAAGATCACTTATTGTTCATTTAAAGAACAAAGTTTTAGTTTACAATTCATGATGGCTGGTTATGACTGTCTAATCCTAGATCTATATTATCATATAGACTCTCTTGGCCTCCACAAATACCAACAATTCACATGGTTATAATTATTGCAAATATGTACTCTTACACAATCTGTCAAATGAGTAATAAATTAATTAATCAATTTTTAAAAATATTTCATCATAGATCTGGAAACATGAGTATGTAATTAAAAGCAAATTCTCTTGAGGATTTGTGTTTGGTTTTCAATGTGCAGATAATGGACTCAAAACCACAATATGAGGAATATGAGGAACAATATGAGGAATCTCACCTCCCTCTTTCTGCATCTGAGTGTAAACATATGTAAATGCACATACACACAAATTATTAGGAGAGATGATATCTAAAGATAGAACATTAGAACTATAGAACTTGAAATTAATGAAAGAAAACAGTAAACCTACCCAAAGCTTTGAGGAAGACTGCAACCAAATGGTAATATTAAAACAAGAAAAGAAAGTTTCCTTTTTTCTTAGAGTATATTATTTATTACAGATTATTATTAATATTTGAAAATTAATATTTCATCTTGTCAGTTGTCAATTTCTCTCAACTATTCTGTTAAAAAACAATATGAATAACTGATCCATGGCTTTATTTACACTTTGGGACAGAGTTAGGAAGATGTTCTTATCTTTACTCCATTTTACTTATAGAAGTGTTGCAATTTATAGCAAAAAAAAAAATGAAACATAATCAAGTGCATTTATATATGTAGATGTAACAGAGAACTAAATTATGAGAAGTGTGAGAAATCTTTTCCAGAATAAAGTTGTTCTTCTTTTGCCATGGTTTCAGGCTGTTCTAAGCTCTTTCTTGGAATTTTCTGGAGAAATTTTCATTATTTGCGGTCCGTGTGTTTCTGCTACCATAGAAATATAGAAGAGTACTCTGTTTCATATTGAGAAACTTATTATTTGTTATTTATGTACTCTACTAAGTAATACTGAACATCTATCCATAACACTAATACTGCTGATAATTTCTGGACTTATTGCCATGAAATTCATTCATTATAGTGTTATGCTTACATCTGATTTATAAAAGCATTCCATTACTTTCTGATAATGTACTATTAAGGCCTTTTACAGTTTTAGCTCATGTTCTTTTATTAATGAATTAATGTGACATAACTTTCTGCCTGTAGTGGAAATTATAATTATTTACATATTGTTTTATTTGTTCTAGTTTAGGCTATGTTTGCATTTTGAAAAATTCTTTTTTAATAATCTATTTTTTTTACTCTCTTTACAACACCATTGCCCCTCCCATCTCCTCCCAATAACACTCTTAAAAGTCCCTCCCCATATTAGCCTCACTTCTCCAAAGAAAAGGGAAAGTTCCACTTGGGTGCTGCACCACCCTGGGATAGCTAGTCCTAGCAAGACTAAGGACATCCTCTTCCACTGAGGCCCAACCAGGCAGTCCAATTAGAAGGGGATTCAATGGCAGGGAACAGAGTCAAAGACAGCATAGCTCCAATATTTATGGAACCCATATGAAGACCAAGCTGCACATCTTCTAAAAATATATAGGGGCCTAGTTCCCTGTATGCTCTTTGGTTGGTGGTTTAGTCTCTGGTAGCCCATATGGATTCAGGTTAGTTGACATTATATGTCTTTCTGTTTTACCCTTAAATTCTTTAGTTCACTGAATTCTAATCCCAATCTTCCACAAGACCTCTCAAGCACCACCTAATGTTTGTCTGTGGGTCTCTGCTTCTGTTTCCACCTGCTGCTAGATGAAGCCTCCTAGGTGACAGTTAGGCTAGGTTTCTATCTGCAAGCATAGGAGAGTATCATTAATAGTGTCAGAGGTTGATTCCCTTAGCGTGGATTGATTTCAATTTGGGCCAGTCATTAGTTGACTGTTACCACAATCCTTATGTAAATTGCAGGCAATAAAGATTGTTTGAAGGTTTTGTGGGTGGGTTTTGTGAGGGGTATAGTAGAGTCTTTGGGTAGAACTATTCCCAATTTTCTGATAATCAATCAAATTGATTTCTAAAATAGTTGTACCCATTTGCATTCCAAAAGCAATGGAGGAGTGTTCACCTTGCTTCACTTATTCTCCAGCATGTACTATCACTTGAGATTTTTATCTTAGCCATTCTGCCAGGCATAAAATATAATCTCAGTATTGTTTTTATTTGCATTTTGCATTTCCCTAATGAGCAAGGATGTTGAACGTCTCTTTACATACTTCTCAGTCATTAAAAATTCCTCTGTTTCAAATTCTTTGTTTAGCTCTGTACTCCATTTTTTATTGGACTATTTGTTTTATTGGTGTCTATATATGATATTAATCCTCTGTTAGATGTAGGGTTAAAAAATATCTTTTCCCATTGTTTAGGCTCCTTTGTTGTCCTACTGATGGTCTCTTTAGCCTTGCAAAAACATTTAGTTTTATGATGTCCCAGTTATTAATTATGGATCTTAGTGCCTGAGGTATTGGTACTCTGTTCAGGAATTTATCTCCTGTGCCAATATATGCAAGGCAGTTCACCACATTTTTTCTATTGAATTTAGCATGTCCAGATTTATGTTGAGATTTTTGATGCACTTGAACTTGGATGTTTTTCAGGGTGATAGGTACGTTTCTATTTGAATTATTCTTCATGAAGACATTCAATTATAACAGCATCATTTATTGAAGATGCTGTATTTTTTTCCATTGTGTGTTTTGATAAAACATTAAGAGTCCATAGGTAAGCAGTTTTATTTCTGGGTCCTCAGTTCTACTCCTTTGATAATCCTGTCTGCTTTATACCAGTACTATGTGGTTGTTATTACTACTGCTCTGTAGTATAACCTGAGATCAGGGATGATGATACCTCCAAAAGTCATTTTATTGTACAGGATTTTTTTAACAATCCAGAGTTTTTTAATATGAAGTTGAGTGCTCCTCTTGTAAGGTCTGTAAAAATTTTATTGGAATTTTGATGGTAATTTTATCAAATCTGTAGATTGCTTTTGGCATATTGGCCATTTTTTACTATGTTAATCATTGTGATTCATGACTATGGGAGATCTTTTCATCTTCTGACATCTTAATTTCATTCCTTGGAGACTTGAAGTTTTTTTCATATAGGTTTTTCACTTGCTTTGTTAGAGCTAAAGCAAGATATTTTGTATTATTTATGTGAATTGTAAAGGGTCTCGTTTCTCTAATTTCTTTTCTTGCCTTTTTATTATTTGTACAAAGAAGTGCTACTGATTATTTTAGGCGATTTTTATCTACCCACTTTGCTGAAAGGGTTTAACAGCTGTAAGAGTTCTCTCATAGAATTTTTGGAGTCACTTATGCATACTATCATATTTTTGCTAATAGTGATACATTGATTTCTTCCATTCTGATTTGTATCCCATTGATGTCTTTTAATTGTCTTACTACTCTAGCTAGAGTTTTAAGTTGTTAACTAGATAAGAAGACAGTAGTTAGCCTTGTCATGTTACTGGTGTTAATAGAATTAATTTAAGATTCTCTCCATTTAATTTGATGTTGGCTATAGGCTTTCTGTATATTGTTTTTATTGTTGAGGTATGTACCTTGTATCCAGGTCTTATAAAATGAAGGGGTATTGAGTTTTATCAAAGTATTTTTGACAATCTAATGAGAGGATCATGTAATATTTTTTGTCTTTCAGTTTGTTTATATCATGGATTATGTTGATGAATTTTCCTGTATTGAATCATACCTGCATCCCTATGATGAAGCCTACTGGATCATGTTGGATGATGTTTTTGACATTCTTGGATTTACTCTGTGAGTATTTTATTAATAATTTTTGGATCAGTGTTCATAAGGGTCATTCTATTTATTTGTTGAGTCTTTGTTTGTTTTAGTTTTTAGGGTAACTGTTGCCTCAGAATGGATTTGGCAATGGTCTCACTGTTTCTAGATTGTGGAATGGTTTGAGGAGTTTTGAAAGTATCTCTTTAAAAGTATTCTCCAATAAAAAGACATAGACTATCAGACTGGATATATAAACAGGACCCAACATTTTGTTTCATACAGGAAACACACCTTTGTGAAAAAGACAGAAACTAACCAAAGGGCACAGAAACAGTACTCAAATTAATAAAGTCAGAACTGAAAAGGGAGACATAACAACAGAAACAGAGGAAATAAAATAAAAAATCAGATCCACTACAAACACCTATACTCAACAAAATTGGAAAATCTGGATGAAATGGACAATTTTAAAGATAGATATCAAGTACCAAAGTTAAACGAGGAGCAGATAAACCATCTCAACCATCCCTTAACCCCTAAAGAAATAGAAGCAGTCATTAAAAATCTCCCCACCAAAAAAAGTATGGAGTCAAATGGTTTTTGTACAGAATTCTATCAGACCTTCCAGGAAGACCTAATTACAACTCTCTTCAAACTATTCCACAGAATAGAAACAGAAGGAACAATACCCAATTTGTTCTATGAAGCTACAATTACTCTCATATCTAAACCTCACAAAGACCCAGCAAAGAAAGAGAACTACAGACCAATCTCTCTTATGAATATTGATGCAAAAATAGTCAATAAAATTCTCGCAAACTGAATCCAAGAACACATCAAAGCAAGCATCCATCATGATCAAGTAGGCATTATCCAAGGAATGCAGGTATGGTTCAATATTCGGAAATCCATCAATGTAATCCACTACATAAATAAACTCAAAGAAAAAAAAAACACAGGATCATCTCACTAGATGCTGAGAAAGCATTTGACAAAATTCAACATCCCTGCATGTTAAAAGTCTTGGAAAGATAAGGAATTCAAGGTCTATACCTAAACATAGTAAAAGCAATATGCAGCAAACCAGTAGCCAACATCAAACTAAATGGAGAAAAACTGGAAGCAATTCTACTAAGATCAGGGACTAGAAAAGTCAGCCCACTCTCACCATACCTATTCAATATAGTACTGGAAGTCCTAGCTAGAGTGATTAGACAACAAAAGGAAGTCAAAGAGATACAAATAGGAAAGGAAGAAGTCAAAATTTCACTATTTGCAGATGATATAATAGTATACTTAAGTGACCCTAAAATTTCCACCAGAGAACTCCTAAACCTGATAAACAACTTAAGTAAAATGGCTGGATATAAAATCAACTTAAACAAATCAGAAGCCTTCCTATACTCAAAAGATAAACAGGGTGAGAAAGAAATTAGGGAAATGACACCCTTCAAAATAGTTATAAACAATATAAAATATCTTCGAGTGAACCTAACCAAGCAAGTGAAAGATCTGTGTGACAAAAACTTCAAGTCTCTGAAGAAAGAAATAGAAGATCTCAAAAGATGGAAAGATCTCCCATGCTTCTGGATTGGCAGGATTAATTTAGTAAAAATCGTCATCTTGCGAAAAGCAATCTATAGATTCAATGCAATCGCCATCAAAATTCCAAATCAATTCTTCATAGAGATAGAAAGAGTAATTTGCAAATATATTTGGAACAACAAAAAACCCAGGATAGTGAAAACTATTCACAACGGTCAAAGAACTTCTGGGGGAATTACCATTACTGACCTTAAACTGTACTACAGGGCAATAGTAATAAAAGCTGCATGGTATTGGTACAGAGGCAGGCAGGAATATCAATAGAATTGGATTGAAGATCCAGAAATGAGCCCACACACAAAGATTATTTAATCTTTGACAAAAGAGTTAAAACGACCCAATGGAAAAAGGGCAGCATTTTCAGCAAATGGTGCTGATTCAACTGGAGGTCAATATGTAGAAGGATGCAAATCAATCCATTCTTATCTCCTTGCACAAAGATCAAATCCAAGTAGATAAAAGACCTTAACTTAAAATCAGATACACTGAAACTAATAGAAGAGTTGTTGTGGAAGACCCTTGAATACCTAGGCACAGGGGAAAAGTTCCTGAACAGGACACCAATGGTGTATGCTCTAAGATCAAGAATTGACAAATGGGACCTCATAAAATTGCAAAGCTTCTGTAAGGCAAAGGATATTGTCAAGAAGACAGAATGGCAACCAACAGATTGGGAAATTATCTTAACCAATCCAAATCAGATAGAGGGCTAATGTCCAAGATATACAAAAAACTCAAGAAATTATACTCCAGACAAACAAATTACCTTATTAAAAAATGGGTACAGAGTTAAACAAAGAATTCTCAACTGAGGACACTCAAATGGTTGAGAAGCACCTTAAGAAGTGTTCAACATCCTTACTCATCAGGGAAATGCAAATCAAAACAACCCTGAGATACCATGTCACACCAGTCAGAATGGCTAAGATCAAAAATTCAGGTGATGGTAGATGGTGGCAAGGACGCAGAGAAAGAGGAACACTCCTCCATTGTTGGTGGGATTGCAAGCTGGTACAACCACTCTGGAAATCAGTATGGTGGTTCCTCAGAAAACTGGACATAGCATTAACTTAGGACCCAGCTATACCACTCCTGGGCATATACCCAGAATATGCTCCAACATATAACAAGGACATATGCTCCACTATGTTCATAGCAGCCTTATTTATAATATTCAGAAGCTGGATAGAATCCAGATGCTTTTGAACAGAGGAATGGATACAAAAACTGTGGTACACTTACACAATGGAGTATTAGTCAGCTATTAAAAACAATGAATTCAAGAAATTTTTAGGTAAATGAATAGAACTTGAAAGTATCATCCTGATTGAGTTAACCCAATCACAAAAGAATACACATGGTATTTACTCACTGATAAGCAGATGTTTTTGGCTTTTTTTTGTTTGTTTGTTTTTTTCATTGTTTTTTTTGTTATTTATTTATTTATTTATTTATTTTTTAAGACAGGGTTTCTCTGTATAGTCCTGGCTGTCCTGGAACTCACTCTGTAGACCAGGCTGGCCTCGAACTCAGAAATCCACCTGCCTCTGTCTTCCAAGTGCTGGAATTAAAGGTGTGTGCCACCACTGCCCGGCGATAAGCAGATGTTAGCCCAAAAGCTTGGTATAGCGAAGACTCAACTCATAGACCACATGAAGCTCATGAGAATTAAGACCAAGTGGGGATGCTTCAGTTCTACTTAGAACAAGTAACAAAAATACTCAAGGGAACAAATATGGATACAAAACATGTTACAAAAACTGAAGGAGGGGCCATCTGGAGACCATTTCAGCTGGGTATCCATCCCATGTAGAGTCACCTAAGCTAGACACTGATGTGGATGGCTGGAAGTGCATGCTGTCAAGAACATGATATAGCTGTCTCCTTAGAGGTCTGCCAGAGACTGACACATTCAGAGGACGATGCTCACAGCTAACCACTGATATGATCAAGGGTTTCCCAATGGAGAAGTTAGAGAGAAGACTGAAGGAGCAGAAAGTGTTTGTGACCCTATGAGGAAAGCAACAATACCAACCAACCAGAGCTCCCCATGTTCTAAACCACCAGCCTGAGAGCACATAGGGAGGGACCCATGACTCAAGCTGTATACATAGGGGAGGATGGCCTTGTCAGGCATAGGTGGGAGAGGAGATTCTTGGTCCCATGAAAATTGAACACAGAATGAGGCAATGTGAGGGTGGGGAGGGAGTAGTGGTGGCAGGGGGTAGGCAGGGATACAGCTTCATAGAAGCATTAGGAGGGGGGATGGGATAGGAGCTTTCTGGGTTTTGGGAGGGAGTGAGGTAAGGGCATAAAATATGAAATGTAAATATAATACCCAATAAAATTTTTAAATAAATAAAAAAAGAAAACTTATTGTTAATATTCCTCAAAGTATTCTACACAGTAGAATCTAGATAAACATTATCCAATTCATTTTATGGGGTGAGCCACACTTACCCTGATATTAATCCCTGTAAACACTCTATAATGAAAGAGAATTACAGACCAAATTCCTTCATGAACACAGATGCAAAAATATTCAATAAAACATGTACAAACAGAATACAAAATGATCATGAGGCATGATTAAGTAAGTAGGTATCATCCCAGAGATGTAGTGACCGTTCAACATAAAAAAAAAAAAAATCAAAGAAATCTACCAAATAAAAAAAAATCCATGATCAAAAAAAGAGCCTATGATTAGGTCATTAAATGCTCAAAATTTTGAAAAGCCCAATCATTTGTGATAAGATTCCTGGAGAGATTAGAGTTGTAAAGGTCATACCCAAGCACATTAAAGGCAATAAAGTACCAGCTTATAGCCAGAATCAAATTAAATGTAGAGAAACAAAGCATTTCCAGCAAAATCATGAACAGGTCAAGGATGTTCTCTCTATTTATGTGTATTTGTATAGTACATAAAATGTTAGCCAGAGCAATAAGACAACAGAAAATGACCAAGGCTATCCATATTGGAACTGGAGTGCCATTATTTCCCATGATTGTGGATCTATAGGATTAACATATAGGAATGGTCATCCTATCAAAAGCACTATACAATTTCAGTTAGATTCTTACCAAATTTTCAACACATTTTTTTACAGATATTGAAAGAACATTACTCAATTTTTATTTAAAATAAAAATAAAAGGATAGTACAACATTTCTGAATGATAAAAGTACATCTGGATATATCACTTTCCCTGATTTCAAGATGTACTACAGAGCTATAGTAATAAAAATCACATGGCTTTGGCATAAAACAGACATGATGATCAATAGTATTGAGTTGAAGACCCAGACATGAATCCATACACTTGTGGATACCTGGTTTTGATAAAGAAGCCAGACATATACAATAGGAAAAAAGGCAAGCATCTTCAACAAATGGTGCTCACCAAACTGGATTTTTACATATAGAAGAATGGAAATTAATCCATATTCTTCACATTTCAAAAAACTCAAGTCCAAGTAGATCAAAGATCTTAAAATAAAACCAGATATACAAAAGTTGATAGAAATGAAAGTGTAAAATAGCCTTGAATGCATTGGTACAGGAAAAAAACTTCATGAACACCAATACTAGAGACACTAAGATAAATAATGAATTAATGGGACCTCATGGAACTAAAAGTTTCTGTAAGGCAAAGATCATCATTAATTGGACACAGAGGCAGTCTATAGAAAAATTTTTTACCAACTCCCTATCTGATACCTTTCAGAATGGCTAAGGTCAGTAACACAAGTGACAGTTCATGTTGAGGAGGATGCAAAGTAAGCAGACCACTTCTCCATTGCAAGTGGGAATGAACATTTTGTATAGTCACTGTGGAAATCAACATGGTGCTTTCTCAGAAAATTAGGAACCAGATTACTTCAAAAACTGAGTTATACTGCTCTTAGTTATAAACCCAGTGCAATACTGTAACAAGGACTTTTCCTCGGGTATGTTTATTGTGTCAATATTAATAATAGCTAGAAAATGGAAATCACCTAGGTTTCTGTCAACCAAAGAATACACAAAGAAATTGAGGTAAATTTACACAATGTAGTGTCTCTCAACTGTTCAAAACAAAATTTGCAGGTAATCACTGGAATTGGGAGCACCAGAGATATGGCGTGGAAACCTATTACAGTGGAAACTACCTTGAATCTATGAGTATGACACTAGTGAAGACTTCTAGTAATGCAGAATAATGAATCTGAAATGGTAATCTTTTGTAGCAGTTATGACTTCTAGCAGTGGGATTGGGTTGCATTCAGGTGTTGTCTGAGGGTGTCTAGTGGAGATTCCTAAACAACCCAGGCTAATGAAAAAACATAGGGTTGCTCTCTGAAAACTCACTGTGTGATTCTCATTGGTGAGGACAACATCCATACAAATCATTAAATATGGAGATCTTGGAATGGTACCTATATGGAGCCTTCACTTCTACATTCTATTTGCCTTAATAAGGGAAGGTATTCTGAATGCTACAGAAAAAACTGAAAGCAAGAAAAGCCTGAACAACAACCCAGACAAAAAAAACCCTTGACCTAAAATATAACCTTTCTAAAGGATGTACTGGAACAATGGAGGCACAGAACTTGTGGGAATGTTCAATAAATATCTTGTTTTACCTGAAGCTCTAACATTAGAGGCAACCCATATTCTGCACTGCCTGAATGGCCAGGAAAAAGAGACTAAGTAGCCAAGAAACCTATGATAGTAACAAACAGGACTGGCAAAAATATCAGTGAAATGATTCCTAATAATATTATGGTATGCTCATAGATTGATACCTTGTCCATTTGTTAACATAAAGGCTTCCACCAACAGCACATGGGATCAGGTACAGAGATCCACAGCCATATAATATATAGAAAGAGAATTTAAATTGGAGGTCTCTATCATGTCTCACTTCTCAGAGTTTAGGGAACCACGTAGAAGATGGAAATAAAGTTTATAGGAGTCAAAGAGCACAGAGGATACCAGGAAAGCATGGCCTGCTGAATCAACTAAGCAGGGCTCATATACACTCACAAACTGAAGCTTCAACAGCAGAGCTTGTAAGGGTCTGTACCATGTCCTCTACATATATATTATAGTTTTCAGCTTGTATTCTATTTTGGGACTCCTAACAATGTGAGTGAGTGTGTCTCTGTCTCTTGTATTTGCTATTGGAAATCTTCCTCCTATTGAGTTGCCTTCTTCAACCTCGGTAAGAGGGATTTTGCCTCTTTATATCTTGCATTTTGCATATTTGGTTGTTGTCTCTTATAGGCTTTCTTTTTGCTGAAGTATAACAGAATGGGTGTATATCAGGGTGAGGAGAGGTTGTTTTTAGAAACTGGGAGAATTATAGGGAGGAGAAACTATAGTCAGAATGTATTGTATGAGAGAAGAATCTGTTTTTGATTAACAAAATATTTTGAATTATTATATAGTATATTTTCATTACCTTTTAGAGATGTTTTTTAGTATTTCAATTATAATAACAGCACCAGTATGCCACAACTCATTATCTACATATACTGCATCTCCACTAACTTTCCCATTCAGTAATTCTCATATATAAAATAGGGCCCATAAAAGTTGACACTAATTTGCCAGAACAGAAAAAAAATGGGACAAATTTTAGTAATATATTTGGTATAAAAAAAATTACAACAAAGTTTATACTAAAAACCACTTCCTGACTTAAATGACTTAAAGTGGATAACCTAACCTCTACTTTATGCTCTCTCTCGCTCTCTCTTGCTCTCTCTCTCTTGCCCTCTCTCTCTCTCTCTCTCTCTCTCTCTCTCTCTCTCACACACACACACACACACACACACACAGAGAGAGAGACACACACATAGACACACACACTGCTGTGAACAAAGTAAAACAAAAGAAAGTTTCTAAAATATTTTTACACTAGGCTTGATTGCTTAAAAAGTAATGTCAAAAACATATTGAAAGGAATGGGAACAGGTAATAAATGGTTATTCTGTAATTTATTTTATTAAACCTTAAAATAGCATAGGAATAGGGAGGTGTCAGTTAATATAAAGACATGACAATGACACATGGTTGCTCAGATTTTTCTAATATTTTAGTACTAACATAATACATAATAACATGGGTATAAATCAGTCATATGCTAGGTACTAATCTATGTACTCTACATAATCCATTTCATTTGTTATTGATATTATACTTAAAATATCAGAAATTTTTGCTCAGAGAGTTAAAAACTTCTTGAAGATTATACCAAACTTTCAGAATTAGTGATCAAACGCAAATGTCTGCCCTCTGAAGCTCTACAATATTTTATTATCTATGTTTTACAAATACATAAAATAATGTACAGAAGTTAAGCTGTCTGAGATGATAAGGTCAGTAGTTAATACATAAACTGAGAGTCTAGACACAGACAAAAAAAATGGATCCTAAGAATTATAGTATGATAGAAAAACCACTGTTTTTACTTTCTAATCACACTAAAATTTATTTCAGTAGTTTACAAATAGGGATTGCTGTTTCCTTCAATTGTACACTTGGCATTTCAGTCCTGGCAAGTGACTGGTATGTGAGCCCATACATGCTACTAAACATTTTACAATATAAAGTACAGCTCCATAAGAATGATCAAGCCACAATGGTGAAGAATACTAATATTTTCTTTTTAATCTTACTGGTTTTGATTATGCATAAAGTTAATTATATTTTGAAATACCATTCATCCTTTACTAGTTAATTTAGAGATCTTCTAAAAATACCAAGTGAAGTAAAATCACAATCAAGAAGTAAAATAAGTAAAGTTTGAAAATATGTCTCTAATTTTTTACTTCATCAATTATTCTATGAATTATAACATAAAAAATACGACTTGGTTATAGTAAAGTTCTTTCCCTGACAAATGTAAACTGTAGTATGATAGAGAAATAAGAGACAAATGTAGAGAATAAATAAACTAATACTGCTCCATACGTTCTGATATTGCAAGTTGATTTTATATGTTCAGACTTGTAATAAGATGAAATCTAGCATTTTTCTCTTAATTGTTCATTCTCACACATAATCTGCTGCCTTTGCTTTCTTTTGTGTGGAAAGAATGATCAAAAAGACCCAAGGTAAGCCAGTAAATTTTTGAATGTGAAGAGTAATCTATATATTTTAATTACCATGTTGCCTTATTATTGGGCAATATTCCAGGTTGAGCATCTAGGCTGGTAAAAAGACATATTCACTGAAGAGGTCAATAAACATTAGTGGATGATGATTATTATGAGAGTCACGAGAATACTATGAAATAACACAGAGCACTTAATATTTATATATTAGTATCAATCTAAATGTATCATATTTAAAGAAATGGAAAAATTAAACCCACTTAAACAGGACAGCAACCTGCAAGTTCACAATTTACTTGGCAGTAAATCTATCTATCTATCTATCTATCTATCTATCTATCTATCTATCTATCTATTTAAATTATCTTTCATCTTTTTTCACAGTCCAGATTTTATCTGCCTCCAGGTTTGTCCTCCTACAGATCCTCATTCCATTCCACCTCCCCATCTCCAAGAGGATGTTCCAACTCCCACATACCCCCAGAACCCTACCAAGTTCTCCCATTGCCTGGGTCTTCAAGTCTTTCAAGGTTTAGGTTTATCTTCTCTCACTGAAGCCAGACCAGGCAGCCGTCTGCTGTATGTGTGTCTGGGTCCAGGTACCAGTTAGTGCATGCTGCCTGGTTGGTGGCTCAGTGTCTGAGATATCTCTGGGGTACAGGTTAGTTGAGACTGCTGGTCTTCCTGTGGAGTTGTCCTCTTCCTCAACTGTTTCCAGCCTTTTTGTAATTCAACCACATTGGTTCCAAACTTCGGTCCATTGGTTGGGTATAAGTATCTGTGTCTGTCTCAGTTGGCTACTTTCTGGGCCTCTCAGAGGGCAGCCATGCTAGGCTCATGTCTGTCATCACACAATAGTCTTAGTAATAGTGTCAGGCCTGGGAGGCCCCTCACCCTTGAGATGGATCCCAATTTGGGCCAGTCATTGGACTATCTTTCCCTCAGTCACTTCTCTATTTTTCTCCCTGCAATTCTTTCTTACAGGAATAATTCTGGGTTAGAGTTTTTGGTTGTGGGATGGCAACCCCATCCCTCCACTTGATGTCCTGTCTTTCTACTAGAGGTGGACTCTACAAGTTTTCTCTCCCTACTGTTGGGTATTTTATCTAAGGTCCCTCCCTGTGAGTCCAGAATGTCTCTCACCTCTCAGGTGTCTGTTCACTATAGAGGGTCCCCCTACCTCCCACTTCCTAAGGTTGTATATTTCCATTTATTCTGCTAGCCCTCAGGCTTCACTTATGATTCACCCCCTCCCAATACCTGATCATAATCCCCTTCTCCCCTTCCCCTTCCCCTCCCCTCTCCCACCCATATTCCTCCCTTTCTCTGCCTCTATGGATTGCTTTCTTCTTCCTCCCAAGTGGTATTAAAGCATCCTTATTTGGGACATTTTGCTTGGTAACCTTCTTGAGTTCTGTGGATTAAATCCTGGAAATTCTGTACTTGTTTGGCTATTATCTACTTATTAGTGAATACATACCATGCATGTCTTTTTGAATCTGAGATACGTCACTCAGGATGATATATTCCAGTTCCATCTATTTGCCTGTGAATTTCTTGAACTCATTGTTTTTAATAGCTGAATAGTACTCCATTGTGTATATGTTCCACATTTTCTGTATCCATTCTTCATTGAGGGACATTTATATTGTTCCCAGCTTCTGTATATTATAAATGAAGCTGCTATAAACATAATAGAACAAGTGTCCTTCTTATTTGTTGAAAACTCTTTTGGGTATATGCCTGGTAATGGAATAGCTGAGTGTTGCAGAAAATATTAAAAAGATGAAACCACTTCATATGCTACACCCAGCTTCTCTCAGCCCAAGGTCACACTGTCTCTAAGCTGGCCTCTCTGCAGCAGTCTTCCCAGCTCTGCTTCACCTGCCTGTAACCACCTGCCTGTACCTTATCAGCCATCTACCCCTTGAGGTCAGTGGTCCCAAATCCCAGTAACCCAGTAAATCAAAACTCTAGAAGCATATAATTAATTAGTCAGATTTCTATATCAATAAATTCTCATTTCACAAGATGCTCACACAATAATTTCAAAGTAAATTGATAATGATACAAGCTGCCCAGATAGATTAAGCAAGTTGTCCCAATTATTCTATCCCTATATGATATTATAGCTACCTGTGGTTATTTCAAGCCACTCCGAATCAGAATAGTCCTGTTCTCCCTCCATCTTGCTTCTCTTCTTCTTTTCCTCTGTCACTCCCAGTCTCTGAAACTCTTAGCTCTGCCTCCCTGTCCAATTACAGGCTTTTTTATATTAGTATTTAATGTGATTGGATAGGGAAAATTCTGCTAGAGTAGGGTCTTCAGGTAGAACTATTTCCAATTTTCACAGGAACAGCCAGATTGATTTCCAAAGTGGTTTTCCAGAATTTGTAACACCTGATATAAACAGAAAGAGTCTTTATTGTACAAGTCCAAACTCGGATTGCAACCTTCCCTGCTCTGCATGTTAGGAACGAGATACTTGCATCTAAGAGTTTAGGGTATGTATGAGAGATATATGAGCTGTAGTTTTTGAGCATTACATGATTGTGTAGAAGTCAAAGGAATGCTATCCTTCAGAACTGATTGTTCAGAGAGCAAGGCAGGACCATACAGCCAGAAAAGGAACGTTATAACCTAGAAAGAAATGACGTATTCTCTTATCAGAGGCTAGTGTACTTTTACAAGCCACCCACATTAGTCTGGGAATACTTTGTTGCATCTTTCTGGTAGCTCAAGTTTCAGGGCCTTATCACTTCAAGGGCACTAATTTTCTGTTTCCTTCAAAGGCAGGAGACATCTTCACTAGGGGGAGGAGTGCAGACTATTTAGCTCAGCACAAGGATGAGGGAGTGTAAGACATGGTGTCAAGGATTAATGATGTGACAAGGGCAGGTTACCTTCTGTTTCTTCAGTACCTGTCTAGAAAATCATCCACTTCATCTAGATTTTTCCCATTTTGTTGAATATAGGCTTTTGGAATAGAATCTGATGGGTTTATTTGGTTTTTGCTTTTTTTTTTTTTTTTTAATTTTCTCAGTTTGCCTTGTTATGTTTCCCTTCTCATTTCTGATTTTGTTAATTTGAATACTTTCAAATTGATCTTTTGTTAGTTTGGCTAGAGGTTTATCTATATTGCTGATTTTCTCAATGAACAAGTTTTTGGTTTTGTTGATTCTTTGTATCATTCTCTTTGTTACTACTTAGTTGAATTTGACCCTGAGTTTGACTATTTTCTGCCCTCTACTCTTTTTGGGTCTGTTTTCTTCCTTCTATTCTAGGGCTTTTCGATGCACTGTTAAGTTGCTAGTGTAGGATCTCTCCAGTTTCTTTAAGAGGCCACTTAGTGCTATAAATTTTCCTTTTAGCTCTGATTTCATTGTGTCCCATAAGTTTGGGTATGCTGTGTAATCTTTCTCATTGAATTTCAGGAAGTCTTTCATTTCTTTTCTTATTTCTTTTCTGACAAAGTTATTATTGAGTATAGCGTTGTTTTGTTTCCATGGGTATGTGGGTTACCTGTTATTTTTCTTGTTATTGAATTCTAGCCTTAGTCTTTGGTGATCTGATAGGATGCATTAGATTATTTCAGTCATCTTATATATGTTAAGGCTTGTTTTGTGACAGATTACATGGTCAGTTTTGGAGAAGGTAACATGAGATGCTGAGCAGGTATATTCTTTTGTTTTAGGGTGAAATGTTACATATATATATAATCTGTTAAATCCAATTGACTCATATTCTTTCTTAGTTTTACTGTGTCTTGGTTATTTTTTGTTTTAAAGACCTGTCCAATGATGAGAGTGAGGTATTAAGGTCGCCAACTATTTATTGTGTCAGTTTAAATGTTTATTTTGAGCTTTAGTAAAGTTTCTTTTATGAATGTGTTTGTTCTTGCATTTGGGACATAGATGTTCAGAATTGAGACTTTCTCTTGGTGGATTTTCCCTTTGGTGAATATAAAGTGTCCTTTCCCATTTCACTTGATAACTTTTGGTTGAAAGTCTATTTTATTGGATATTAGGATTGTAACTCCATCTTGTTTCTTGAGACCATTTGCTTGGAAGACTTTCTTTTTTTTTTTCCAGCCGTTAACTCTGAGGTAGTGTCTGTCTTTTTCATTGAAGTGTTTTTGTGTTTGTTTGTTTGTTTTGTTTTGTTTGGTTTTTGTATGCATCAAAATGCTGGATCCTGGTTCTACATCCAGTCTGTTAACTCATGTCTTTTTACTGGGGAATTGAGCTCGTTGATATTGAGAGATAGTAAAAACAGATAATTATTAGTTCCTGTTATGTTTGCTGTTATAGGTGGCATTATGTGTATGTGATATTCTCCTTTTGGTTTTGTTGTGAGATGATTTATTGCTTATTTTTTCTTTGGTCTAGAGACCCTCCATCTGTTGGTGTTTTCTTTCTAGAATCCTCTATAGGGCTGAATTGGTAGGTAAATATTGTATAAATTTGATATTTTTATGTAATATTTTGGTTTCAACATCTATGATTATTGAGAATTTGGAAGGTTATAGTAACCTGAGTCAACATTTGTGTTTTCTTAGGATAAGACCTCTGTGAAGGCTTTTCTGGCATTTAAGGTCTCTGTTGAGAAGTCTGGTGTAATTCTGATAGGTCGGCCTTTATATATTACTTTCCTCTATTCCCTTAAATCTTTTAATATTGTTTCTTTCTTCTTTGTAGTTGGTGTTTTGATTATTATGTGATGAGAGAAATTTCTTTTCTGGTCCAATCTATTTGCTGTTCTATAGTCTTCTTGTACATTTATGGTCATTTCTTTCCTTAGGTTGGGGAAGTTTTCTATGATTTTGCTGAAGATATTTTCAGGTCTTTTGAGCTGAGGATATTCACTCTCTTTTATTCCTATATTTTTAGGTTTGGTCTTTTCATCATATCCTAGATTTCCTGGGTGTTTTGTTTTAAGAGTTTTTTTTTTTCTGTTTTGATTTTTTTTAACAGTTGTGTTAATATCTTCTAAGGTATCTTTTATGCCTGAGATTTTCTCTTTTATCACTTGTATTCAGTTGCTGATGCATGCATCTTTAGTTCCTGATGTCTTTCCTAGGTTTTCTATATTTCCAGGGTTGCCTTCATTTGTGTTTTAGTTTCTGTTTCTATTTTCATTTTTAGGTCTTAGTCTGCTTTGTTCAATCCCTTTACCTGTTTAACTGTGTTTTCCTGTATTTTTTAAAGGATTTATTTGTTTTCTCTTTAAGTGTTTCTACCTGTTTACCTGTGTTTTCCTGTACTTCTTATAGTTAATTATTTGTATCTCCTTAAATGACTCTCTTATCTTCATGAGACAAGATTTTATGTCTAAATACTGGTTTTCATGTGTTTTGGTTATTAAAAGCATGCTGTGTTGGGAGACCTTAGTTCTGTTGATGCCAATGTTTATTGACTTCTGTTGGTTATGGTCCTGTGCTTCTCTCTCATGTGTGCCATTCGGTTATCACTGTTGTTAACTGCTCTGGCTACCTCTGTCTGGAGCCTACCTCCTGTGTCCCTGTGTTTCTGCAGATCTCCTGGGAGGCCTGTGGTCCTGTGTATGGCTGAACTCCTGGTAGGCCTTCAGACTGTGGGGGTCTTCAGAGGAGCAGACAAGCTGATAATCTGCTCAGGCAGAAGGCACAGTTTCCTGGGGTACAAGCTGCCTCTGGGTTGGTTAAGTGGACTCAGGTTCATGTAGGAAGGAACATGTGCCTCAGACTGGGCAGGGATTCCCATGTTTCCAAGTTCCTGGGAGGTCATAGTTGGGCCAGGTATTAGGACAGGATCTGGGGTCTCACCTGTGTTCCTGGATCTGTCAGAAGACCTGGAGAACAATCTCTCTCTGGGTATGGATGGGTTATAGAGGGAAAAGCATAGGCTATGTTCCTAGCATCAGGTAAAATCTGGAAGGAACAAACCCTCAGTTTTTGATAGCCATTATTTTATTTTCAGTGGGTTTTCAAAAGCATTCCTTGAACACCAGCTCTTGGGAAGAAATTTTAAAAGGATCATTGCATGCTTGAGGTGAGTGTTTACTAAATGTGGAGTTCTAGATTTTGGTATATAATTAGCCCTTGTCTGAAGGCAAATAAAGCTGAGTAGAAAACATAGATCTTACTGTAAGTGATATTAAGTTTTATTATTATAGCTCCAATTTAACATTATCTTATAACTAATAATTTTTCATACAATTAATTTGATTGTTGATATTTTATGATTATTTTCCACTTATTATTTTGTGTGTAAGAATATGTATGTGTATAGCATAAGCCATGGTGTTTGTGTGGATATTAGAGGACAAATTGTGGGAATCTAGTTTCTCTACCTTGTGTGTTCTCTGGATCAAACTCAGGTCAACTAGTTTGGTGATAAACACCTTTATCTGCTGAAATATCTAAAAGTGAGTAATTGCTAGAAATAAAATTATTTAGATGGGTATTGCTAGACTTTCTTATAGATAACTTGCATGGAAAAAATACAGAAACTAGTATTTGTCAGACTCTTAAGAAACACTAAATATGTATAATTTTTAAATCAATATTTAATTTATTATATCTATTTTTACCATTTTGATCTTCTGTAATGCATAACATTTGGAAGCTTATTGGCCATTTGTTTAATTGTGTTTATCAAAATCATGTATTAGTAAAATTCAAACCAATTAGAGGATTACTAAATAGGTTATTGACTATATTAAGTATATTTTAGTAATTTCAGAAATATATGTTGAGGATTAAATTAAGATTGTAGTTATAGAAATGGCATAACAAACCTTTTAAGAGTTGCTTTAGAAGTAGATATGAAAATTTTAATGCCATCAATGTTTTTTAGCTAGGTGACCACATATTTGTTTCATTATAAGTAATTGAAATTGTGTGACAATTCTTTAGAAAAATAAAGATGAGCATTGTTGTTTATATATAAAATACTGATGTATAAAATATGAGAAAATAGTTTCGCATGCATGCAGAGTTACATTTCTCATTTCCTGTTTATCAATGAAACAAAAATACCACAAACTGAAAGCAAAATCAAAAATAAAATAAAATTTGCAAGTTCAAATATATTGTCAGGAAGCTGGTGATTTTCAAATAATGATAAGAACCTGCTTATGAAAATATAGAGAAACAAGCTTTTCTATTCAAGAATGCTGGATAGATAGATTTATGAGAGCTTTTAAAATAACAAATTAACATGGTGTGTTAAAATTCTTTTGCATACTTAATCCAAACCATTTTGCTTCTTGGATTTTATTTTATAGAGCAATATGTACATGTTCAAAATATGTACCAAAATTAATTGCTGGAGTATTTTAAATTTATTTCAAAATTTAAAAATTACAAAATAAGGTTATTTTTCAGTAAGTAAACTACTATACAGGCATGAGGATTGAAGGTCATATTATCATTACTCATGAAAAACTAAAAGGAATCATCATCTATAATCCCAGTGCAGGGTGATGAGGACAGGTGAATCCAAGGGCCTCACTGGTTCACCTGTTTAGGTAAAATAGATATTTTCAGGTTCATTGAAGAGAACATGTCTTAAAAAGTGGGGAGGAGAGAAGAACAAAACACAGCATCAACAACATGCTACAAAGTTTTCACAGTTAGGCACAGATAACCTCATACATTTGTGCACACACAAATATAACAATGAAATACAGACTCTATCCTAAAATCAAGTGGGCTATATTGGGACAGAAACTATTAAATTTATAATGGAACATAGAAGTTATAAATCAAGCAGGTTTTAAAGTTCTTTTGTGATACATTGTTGAAGACCCTGTTCTGAAAGATATTTGTACTCCCCCTGAAGACCTATACTCCCGTGTGATTACCTTCCTGTTATCCTGCATTTTTTGTGTTTATAACCCCTATGTTAAAAAGTAAAAATTATGATTTGATAATTTAAAAAAGAAGAGTGTTATAAAATATACAAGACAGAAACATCAATAGTATCTTTTACTTCAGGATATTATTTAACTGTCAAATAAAGAATAACTGATAACTAAAAAAAAGAATAAAAAAATCAAGTAACAGGGAAATTATCTTATTGATATGTGTATATGTACATGAGTTTGTGTGTATTTATGCTCACAGATGGACAAAACTCACTGCCTTATGGAAGAAACATTCATGTCCCTTAAATTTAATATGCCTTTATTTTCTGGTTACTTAAAGCAACTGTTTAAAATCTCCCTTGTACCTGAATATTTTGCAGAAGAAATCTGTTTTCTGCAGACAAATAAATCCTAAGTCAGATTGATTGTTCATTTGAGTTGGAAGCAGTTATTTGTTGTTTTGCTAAGAATGAGAGAAGTCTTGGGTATAGTGTAGCATAATGAGAATTTAGCAGAGTGGTAAACAGTAATGGTTAAAGAAAATAAATGACAGAGATAAAGCCATAAAATATATACAGACAATGTTTCCTATAAAAAGAAGAAAGGTTACCAGATTAGAAAAAAAATTATAAGTGACCACAAATTTTCCTTGCATTATATACTAAAATATAACTAAAGTGAGCTTTAAATTCTGGCATGTCCAATATAGAAGATATAACTACTTTTACTAAATTAAGAAAAGACTATATCTCTTTTAAAATTATTTGATAAATTTATTGAGGGTACCACAGTCATTAAACATGAATTCTAGATCTAGAAACAAAAACAAATCAGAAACAACTGATTTAGTCTTCTACCTGTCTCTTCCTCTATTTTTTTATTGCATTGTTTCTCTACCATTTAAAATAAACAACCAAACAACAACATAAAACAAAACAACAAAAAATTTCCACAACAAAATGAACAAATGAACAGCAAAAACTCTCTAACTCTCTTGATTTCTTAGACAGTTGTTTAGTGTATTTTGGTATAATAGGATAATGGCTAATACACTTCCAATTTTATAACTTTACCATAGTAATTTTTGTTATCAGGTCTTTGTGACTCTTTCTATGATTTTTGTTTAGCATATATAATATTTCTGTGGTATCTAGAACCTTGAATAGTTTCAACGTATATTTCAAATACCTCATGCCCACACTCCTTTTATAGCATAAAAAAAAAAAAAAACAACCTATCAGTTTTTAAGAAAAAAACTATCAGTAAGGAGCCTTGTTCCTGAAAAATTTACCTATAGTCTATATGATAACAAATCATCATTATTTATTAAAAATATAGTTAGATAACAATATTTAAAAATATATATTGTATTCTAAATATCTTTTATGATAACACTTTTCCATGAGCTCTCAAACTCTTTGTGTTTGAACTTGAAAAGACTTTTTTTCATTTAATCTTTTATTAAATTTTATTTAATTTTCATTAGTATTCATAGGTTGCACACTGAGAAATAGAGGGTAACAGTGAGAGAAGGCATATTTATCCACTATTTTTGAATTTCCCTAAGACAGAACCAATAAGAATAATGAATTGAGGTACAATACCAGGAAGTACTTGGTAGCTAAGGCTTTTTTTTCTTATTTTTTTTTATTGTATGTTACTAATTCTATAATGAAGATTCAAACTTCATCATCACATATGTAATCTTAATTATTACCCAAAGACTAAATTTTCATATATATTTAACATTTGAATTTGATAAGGAATTTTTAGATATGAACATTTGATAATACACTGAAAATATAAAAACTCATTTTGAGATCTCTGGTCTTTATCAATCTTTGTGGGTACAAAATGAACCTATACAAGAAGAAAATAATCAGAAAATAATGCAACTAACAATATCTGTTGTTTATACTGGGCTACATCTAATATTTATTTCCATAATTTATAAATAAATAAATGAAATCTCAGAAATGCCTCTGCTCATTAGTTGTAGACTGAACATTGTCATTTTTCAGTTTAAAAAATCTTAGAAAAGTTTCCTGTACCACCAAAAAAGATGCTCAAACTTTATACAGGTATATTAACTGAATCCTAAAAGTTCTAAGAATATTTCAAGTGTGATAAACCTTTTATTATTCATGAAGATAAACTACAATGTCTGTTTTCCAATTGGTCATTGTAAGAAATGAAAGGAATGAAAAATAGAATTTAATAAATAGAAAGAAAATCACTTAAAAGTGAGCAAAGATGATATATTTTAGAATATTTTAAAAAAGGTAAAAACTTTTTAAAATTAATTTTTCAAGCTTCAAATATTAGGTACAGAAATAGGAGTTAAAATTGCAAAGTGAACTGTTTAATAAGAATACAATATTGAGAGATAAGAACACATTGAAATGGACAAAGGTAAATTGAACATTGACAAAAATATTGAGTTTTAAGACATTTTAATAGAATCTATCAAGAATTAAGCAGCAAGAAGGATTTAAAAATAGACAATAAATGGTAAGATAAATTCAAGATGACCTCCACATTTTAACTGGAATTGTTTCAGTAGAAGAAAATAATAATGAGAGAGAAAAAACATTTAATAATATGTAGATTTTGCTAGTTTGATGATAACTTAAATTTATAAGTGAAAAACACTTCAAGAAATATGAATAAGAAACATGAAAAAAAAGTCAGGGGATTCATAATCAAAGCATATAAAATGAAGAAGCAAAAGAAAATATTCAAAGCAGCTAATTAGAAAAGTTTTAAAAAGAATACAAGGACATTCTCTACTCTCACTTATGCAACTCTGTTGTTTGAAAATTGTCATTTCAATAAATGACTATGTGTACAAGCCCTTGGTGTCTACAAACAACTATGCACTGCACTACCAACTGCAGCTAATGCATTTGGAATTGTAACAAAACAATTATATCTCAGCTTTGTGTTATTGGGTGAATAATTACTTGAATTGAACATATATATATATATAAACTTGCCAATTTTCTTTACATTTTACTATTAATATTTTCCCCTTAAAAACAAGAAATTCAGAGCTAGATGTGCTCAGAAAGTTATTTTTCCAAAGGAAGTTAGACGATCGGAAGTATTTGAGTAACACTATAACATATAATCACCTATTCTAAGTTTTAGGACTATAAACTAAAAATTTTATAAATAGTAAATTTTTGAACACAAAAAATCTTCAGTAGAGAAATTATTTAGAATTTCTGTCAGGAATTCCCATTTAAATAGATTAAGAGTTGAACAGTATGAAAATTCAACCACTATAGATTTTTCAGCATTTCTCCAAAGATACATTGATAATTACTTATTGAAGAACCAATTGTATTACCTCATTGTTATTAATTTTACTTTAACCATATAATGCCCCCAAATTTTTCATTGTTATTCATTGTATATATCCCTACTATTACTCATAAGATTGATAGTTTACATTATTTTTTTATAACATACAATTTCCATCTAAGGGACTGAAAATTGTCATTGTTCCATTCACATTTAGAGAAGTAGATAATACAATCAATGTCTTAGTTAGGGTTATTATTGCTATGATAAAACACCATGACTAAATACAAATTGGAGAAGAAAGTGTTTATTTCACTTACACTTATACATTGTAGTCCATCACTGAACAAATTCAGGACAGGAACTCAAAATCAAGGTTGGAACCTGGAAGCAGAAGGTGATAACAAGGCCATGGATGAATGTTTGTTACTGGCTTGCTCCTCATAGTTTGCTTAGGCTGCTTTCCTATAAAAACCAAGACACCCAGACCAGGAATAAACCTACTCCCAATGGGCTGGGCTCTTCCCTATCAATCACTAATTAGAATATGTTCTGCATCCTGATCTCATTGAGCCTATGGGAGCCAATGTCAATCAAGACTCAACATATCACTAATTGCCATACCCTGTCCCAGGTTTAGAGCCATGCCATAAAGCAAAATGCATCTATCTTAATTTTAAAAGCCCCAGAAATTTGTCAGTCTCAACACTGTTTAAAAGTCCAAAATACAATGTGACTTCTGAGACTCAAGACGATCTCTTAACTATAACCCCACTTAAAGAAAAAGCAAAAAACAAATCACATCAAATCACATACTTCCAACATGCACTGTCATGTAATATATATTTCCATTTGAAAAGGGATAAAAGGGAGCATAGAGAAGAAATACTGGTTCGAGTCAAGTACAAAAAGTAAGCAGGACAAATCCTTTTTCTCCTTTCATCATGTCCATGCACTCTAGAAATTAAAATCCATCCAGAGTTATTGACTTTAACTCACTTCTCCATCTTTGGCTAGTCTTAAACTCTCATTGACATGTATTCCATGGCTCTGGCATCTCTAGGTTTTGGGAGGTCTCCAATGCAATTCAGGTTTTACTTTCATAACTTTATGCAATAGTTTCTCTAGGCCTGAATGTAGGGACTGCTCTGCAAAATCTGGGACTTTGGCTGCCCATGGCAGAAAATTTTATAACCCTTTCCATGTAGAATTCTGGACTTTAAATCTATAACAACCTGGCTGAAACTTCCAACTTTTTCTGCTTTGGCGGCAGGAAATCTGCCTCTTATTGACTTGAATTTGCATAAACTTTCCATTGCTGTTGGTCCCCTGTTATTTAAATTTTTATTCAATTCCTTTTTAGTAATCAGAAGTTTACCTGGGTAGGGTCTTACCCTGAGAGCACCACCCCCTTTATTTCTGTTTGAATCAGCTCTTTCTTTCAACTTTTTATCATTTTGATCACTGGTTTGGCCCCAATGTATTCAAACTGCATTTTGTATTTCTTTTTGCCCAGTTTGATATTTTTCATCATAAATCTGCAAGAGTAATTACTAGTAACCATGTAATAGTCAATACTAGGATGTCTTGAAATCTCCTCTGCCAGTGCCATTAATCTAAAATTTTACAATTTAGCCTCATGTAAAATTTTAGAACAAAAGTAAAATGGAGTCACCTTTTTTTCCTAGAATATCACACAAATAGCCTCTAGGCGACTTACTAATATTCTTCCCTTCCCAGTCATCTTGACCTAAGCCTATATTGCTCTCAGCATTACTGTCTTCCCAGATCCCATCAGAATGAATAATTAAACCCCTTTCAACTTCTATTATATTTCAAAAATCTCAAATTCTTCCATAGTTCTCCAATTACATGTTCAGACTTGTCACACCAATAACCAAGTCTCTGATACCAGTTTCTGTATTAGTCATTCATTGTTCTATTGACATGAAGATACACTATGACCAAGTAAACTCTTATTTTAAAAAGCACTTAATTGAGAGCTTGTGTAAAATTTCTGAGGGTTTGTCCATTATCTTGGCAGGAAAGTCATGATATTAGAGCAGAAGCTGAGAGTTTTACATCTTGATCCAAGGAAGCAAGAAAATAGAGAAATACTGGAGGCCTCTCACAGGGTTTAGTAACATCAAAGCCCACCACCCCCAAAAAGTTCACACATATTAGTTCAAACATGAGTTATTCAGATTACTCTCATTCAAACTGACATACTAGTTATTATAAATAGAGAGGCAATGAATACAGTTAAGCAAAATCTGTGGAGTAAGATACAGAGGTCTTTGAATAAGAAATTGCTTCCCTGGGTCATAGTGTAGATTTACTTTTAGATTATTGAGAAGCCTCCACAATTATTTCCCTTGTGACTAAACCAGTTATCAATCCAACTAAAATTGAATGAGATTCACCTTTTTTCACAGCCTTACCAGCATTTGTTGTTAATTGTTTTCTTGATATTTATTATTTTGATTGGTGGAAAACAAAATCTTAAAGTAGATCAATTTTCATTTCTCTAAATACTAACAATATAAAACTTTAATAAAAATGACCAAGACATTACATATATAATATATATATGCATATATATATATATAGTATATGTATTAATATAATATACAATATAATATATGTATAATTATATATTATATTATTGTAACACATTACATTACACAACACATAACATATAACATATAATATGTATCTTAAACATTTTATGTCTTTCTTTAAGAGCTTTTAGTTTAGATACATAGTAGTATTTTAAGAAATGCATTATTTTTAGTTTACTCTGTCTTTGGAATTCTTTATATTCCTAGGGCCATTTACAGAACCAGTTCTCCCTGAAAGGCAATGAATGGCAATATAGGTGGTTAAAGGGTGCAAAAGAAAGCAAAAGTTGCTTATTCTTGGTAATATTTACCTTTCTTAACTCTTCTCCATTCTGTGACCAGAAGCTTCTGATTTATGGAGATTAACACCTGCTGTTTAACAGCAGGAGATTAAGTAAAAGAATTGGCTTATTCTGGTTCTTTGTTCTTTTCCTGGCAAGTCCCTCACTTATCATGCATGAGGCTGAGAGTTTCATTAAGGCTGTGTGAGCCAGAGACAGAGGAAAAGAAAGTCACAAACTCAGAAAGAAAACATCATTTAGTCTGGATGAATCAGAAAAAGAAATTTCATTCATTTCTTATATATACATACATATATACACACACATTTGTTGGATAGAGCAAAAGCTCAATAGAGAAAGCTCCAAAAATTTCAAAGATACATATATTTAATATGTGATAGAACAAAACTCAAAGAGCAAATTCCAACCAACTTTTTTTATTCATGCATACAGGGAGAAAACATACATTCTGTATGAGGCTGAAGAAAGCCACACCCACATACAGAGACACACACAAACTGGATTAAGCAGAGCTAAATTGAATCTTTATTTTTAGTAGTTTTTAGTAGTTAAACTTTCTAAGGAAAATGGATCACATTTTATTACTTCTTTTACTTATTTATACCTCAAATTATGTCTTCTCCCAGTCCTCCCTCACTGAGTTCTTCCCTCAATTCCCCCCTCTTCTTCAACTCTAAGAGGTTGCCTCCCCCTTTATCCCCCATCCCTGAATCATCATGTCTCTGCAGGATTAGGTGCATCTTCACCCACTGAGGCCATATAAGACATTCCATTGTTACATATGTGCCAGGGATCATCGCCAGCCCATGTATGCTCTTTGGTTGTTGGCTTAGACTGTGAGAGATCCCAGGTGTCCAGGTTAGTCAATATTGTTGCTTTTCCTATTGGGTTGCCATTCTGTCCAGTTCCTGAAATCCTCTTAACTCTTTCATAGATGTCCCCAACCTCAGACCAATCCATGGTTGTATATAACTACATATGTCTCAGTTGCCTGTTGATAGAGTCACTCAAAGGACAGACATGCAAGCAAATCATGGCCTCAGTAACAGTGTCAGGGTTTAATGCCCACCCATGGGATAGATCCTAATTTGGGCTGGTGTCTGGTATATCATTCCTTCAGTCTCAACTCCATTTTAATCCCTGCATTTCTTCAAGACAAGAACAATTAGTGGTCAAAAATTCAGAAGGTATGCTTGTGTTCCCTTCCCTCCAGTTGGCACTCTGTATAAGTACTGGTGTTGGTCTCTTCAGATTACATCTCCCTACAGTTGACACTTTAGGATAAGCTCACCCACATTGAGTCCTAGAAGTCTTCCACATGCCAGGTCACTTGGAATTTCTAGAGTTTCATTTTATCCACACCCACACCCCAACCCCAAGCAGATGCATATTTCCATTGATTCTCTTGGCCCTATGCTTTTCTCTATTGTCTCCCCCCATACCTGACCCCTGTCTCCCTCCATACCTGATCCTATGCCCATTTTCTCTTCCCAATCCCCTGTCCCACCCACATTCCTCTGTTTTTCTGCCTTCCATGATGATTATTTCCATAAAATTATAGCATCCTCACTTGCACATTCCTTCTTGTTTAACTTCTTAAGTGTCTATGGAGTGTATCATGGGTATTCTGTTCTTTTTGACTAGGAACATCTTATCAGTGTGTACATTTTGTGCATGTTTTGGGGGTCTGGGTAACTCCACTTAGATGGTGTTTTCTATTTTCATCCATTTTCCTGAAATATTCGTGATGTCTTTGTTTTTAATAGTTGAATAGTATTCCATTGTGTAAATAAATCATAACTTTTGTATTCATTTTTCAGTGGAGAACATATGGGTTGTTTCCAGTTTCTGGCTATTATGAATAAGGCTGCCATGAAAATAGTGTACCACTATGTCCTTGTGATATTGTGGAGCATCTTTTGGGGATATGACCAACAACAATATAGCTAGTTCTTCAGGTAGAACTATTTCCAATTTTCTGAGGAACCAACAGATTAATTTTCAGAGTGGTAGTATCAGTTTGCACTCAGATCAGCAAATGAGGAGTAATTCTTCTTTCTCCACATCCTCCACAACCTGCGATGTGGTTTGAGTTTTTTATTTTAAACATTCTGATTCGTATAAGGTAGGGTCATTTTTATCCTCATTTCTTTGGTGACTAAGGATGTTGAACATTTCTTTAAGTGCTTTTCTGCCATTCAAGATTCCTCTGTTGAGAATTCCCTGTTTATCTCTGTACCCTGACTTTTTATTATATTTAATCTCTCTCTCTCTCTCTCTCTCTCTCTCTCTCTCTGTCTGTCTGTCTCTCTCTCTCTCTCTCTCTCTCTCTCTCTCTCTCTCTCTCTCTCTCTCTCTCTTTGCAGTCTAGTTGTTATCTTCCTCCAGTTCTGCCCTCTGACAGTTCCTCATCTAATTCCTCCTCCACCAACTCCAAAAGGAGGACACCAATGACACCCCACCAGACCTTCCATTGCCTGGGTCCTTAAGTCTCTTAAGGATTAGATTCATCTTCTCTCACTGAAGCCAGTTTAGGCAGTGCTCTGCTATATACATGTCTGGGGCCAGGTACAATCCAGTGTATGCTGCCTGGTTGTTGGTTCAGTGTCTGAGATATCTCTGGGGTACAGGTTATTTGAGAATGCTGTTCTTCCTGTGGGGTTGTCCTCTTCAACTTCTTCCAGTCTTTCCCTAATTCAACCACAGAGGTTTCCAACTTTATTCCATTGATTGGGTATAATTATCTGCTTCTCTCTCAGACAGCTGCTTGTTAGGCATCTCAGAGGACAGCCATGCTAGGCTCATGTCTGTCACACAATAGCATCATTAATAGTGTCAGGCCTTGGAGCCCCTCTTGAGATGGATCCCAATTTGGGCCAGTCATTGGACTGTCTTTCACTCAGTCTCTTTTCCATTTTTGTCCCTGCAATTCTTTAGACAGAAACAATTCTGACTCAGAGTTCTGACTCCACTTGATGCTCTGTCTTTCTACTGGAAGTGGATTCTTCAAGTTCTTTTTTTTCCAGTGTTAGACATTTCATCTAATGTACCTCCTTTTGAGTCCTGAGATTCTCTCACTTTGAGGTATCTGGTACATTCTAGAGAGTCATCCTGCCTCTCACATCCTGAAGTTGCATATTTCCACTTATTCTGCTTGAACTCGGGGTTTCACTCCTGCCCTCCCCTGCCTAATTTTTGAAAGATAATTTGTTGAGTTCTTTATATAATTTAAATATTAACCTTCTACTAGATATAGGGTTAGTGAAGACCGTTTCCCAATCTGTTTTGTTCTACAGACAGTGCCCTTTGCCTTATATAAGCTTTTTAATTTCATGAGGTCCTGCTTATCAATTGTTGATCTTAGAGCCTGAGTCATTGGTGTTCTGTTCAGGAAGTTTTCCACAGTGCTATTTTCTCACTTTCTCTTCTCTTAGATTCAGTGTGTGGATTTATGTTGAGGTCCTTGATCCACTTGGACTTGAGCTTTGTGCAAGGTGATAAATGTGGATAAATTTGCATTCTTCTACATGCAGACTGCCAGTTAAAACAGCATCATTTGCTGAAGATTTCTTTTTCTTCCCACTGTGATTTTGGCTTCTTTGTCAAAGATCAAATATCTTTAAGTATGTCAGTTTATTTCTGAGTCTTTGATTCTATTGTATTTCTCATCCTGTCACTATATTCTTGCTCTGTAGTATAGCTTGATGTCAGGGATGGTGTTTTGTCCAGAAGTTCTATTATTTTTCATAGTTGTTCTGGCTATTTTTTGTATTAATTTAAGAACTGTTCTTTCTATGCCTGCAAAAAAATCTGTGGAATCTTGATAGGAATTGTACTGAATTTGTAGATTGTTTTTGGTATGATAGCTATTTTTTACTGTATTAATCCTAATGGTCCCTGACTATGGGACTATGGGAGGTCTTTCTGTCTCCTTAGGATTTCTTAGATTTCTTTCTTAAGGGACTTAAAGTTCTTGTCATACAGATCTTTTCTTGGTTGGTTAGAGGTACCTAAAATATTTTGAAATATTTGTGGGTGTTATAAAATTTGTAGTTGTTCTGATTTCTAAGACAGTTCATCATTAGAATAAAGAAATTATAAGGATTTCTTTGCGTTAATTTTGAATCCTGCCACTTTGCTGAAGTAGTTTATCATTTACAGGAGTTCTCTGGTAGAATTTTAGGTGCTACTTTTGTATATTATAACATCATAGGAGAACAGTGATACCTTACCTACTTCCTTTCCAAATTCTATCACTTTAATCTCCTTATCTTGTCTTATTGCATTAGCTAGAGCTTCAAGTGGTACATTGAATAGTTAGGGATAAAGGGAGCAGCATTGTCTTATCCCTGATTTTATTGAGATTCTCCTGGTCTCCTGACTGGCTCACATTGCTCCTGCTAACATGTGCTGATTTAAGAGCATTTGATAACCCTTAATAAAAGTAGGTTTTAAAAAAAAATTAAGTATACATTCCTTCAAGTTTCTTTCAATTTAGTTTGATGTTGGTTATTTGTTTGATGTATACTGCTTTTATTATGTTTAATATGTGCTTGGAATTCTCCAAGACTTTTAACATGAAGGGGTATTGGATTTTGTCAAAGGATGTTTTCAGCATTGAAAGAAATGATCATGTAATTTTTTTTCTTTGACTTTGCTTATATAGTGGATTATGTTGATGGATTTTCATACTTTGAACTGTCCCTGAACACCTGGGATGAAGCCTTTTTAATCTTGTTAGATAATATTTTTGATAGTTTCTTGGAAATGGTTTATAAGAATTCTATTATATTTGCATTTATATTCATAATTGAAACTGGTCTAACTTTCTTTTTCTTTGTTGGGTCTTTGCATAGTTTAGGTATGAGAGTAACTAGAGCCTCAGAGAATGAATTAGGTAATATTCCTTCTATTTATATTTTGTAGCATAGTGTAAGGAGTATTAGAATTAGGTATTTGAAGGTCTGGTAGAATTTTAGATGAAATCCAACTGGGCCTGTTTTTTTTTTTTTTTTTTTTTTTTTTTTTTTTTTAATTAGGAGATTTATAATGAATGTGTCCATATTGTTAGGAGATATGGGACTGTTTAGACAGTTCACCTGATCTCAATTTAACATAGGCACTTGGTATATGTCTAGAAAATCATCCATTTCATCTAGATTTTTCAGTTTTGTTAAATATAGACTTTTATAGTAAGATATGATTTTTTTTAATTTTCTTGGTTTCTGCAGATATGTTTCCCATTTTCTCTTTGATTTTGTTAATTTGAATATTTCCTCTTGACCTTTAGTTAATTTAGCTAAGAACCCTATCTCTCATGTTGATATTCTCAAAGAACCAGCTCTTAGTTTTGTTGATTCTTTGTATTGATCTCTTTGTTTCTACTTGGTTGATTTCATCCTTGAGTTTCACCTTTGAATGTTATCTGTTCCTCTAAAGTGTGTTTGCTTCTTTTCTCTTTTTGTTCTAGAGATTTCAGGTGTACTGTTAAGTTGCTAGTATGTGATATCTCCAATACTTTATAGAGGCACTTAATGTTATAAAATTTTTTATAAGCACTGTTTTCATTGTTTCCTGTAAGTTTGGGTATGCTGTGATTTCATTTTCATCAAATTCTAGAAAGTCTTTAGTTTCTTTATTTCTTTCCTGAGCAACCTATCATTGAGTCAAGATTTATTCAGTTTCCACGTTGTTATTTGGATATATTTTGTTTTTGTTGATTTGTGTTGTTTGTTTTTTGTTATTGAAGTTGAGCTTTAGTCCATGTTGATCTGATAGAATATGGGGGATTATTTCAATCTTCTTGAATCTATAGAGGTTGGTTTTGTGTTTGATTATATGGTTAATTTTGGAAAAGATTTCATGAGGTTTTGAGAAGAAGGTATTATCTTTTGTGGTGAAAGGTTCTGTAGATATCTGTTAAATCCGTTTGGTTCAAAACTTCTGTTAGTTTTACTGTATCACTGTTTAGTTTCTGTTTCAGTGACCAGCCCATTGTTGAGAATGGTGTGTTGAAGTTCCCCTTATTGTGAGGATCAATGCTTATTTTAAGCTTTAGCAAGGTTTCTTTTAGGAATGTGGTTGCTGTAGCATTTGGAGCATAGATGTGGAGACTTTATGCTGATGAATTTTTCTTTTGATGTGTTTAAAGTGTCTTTCACATTTCTTTTGAGTCGTTTTGGATGAACATCTATTCTACTGGATTTTAGAATGGCTAATTCAGCTTGTTTCTTTGATTTTAGAAAGACTTACAAAAATTTTTGTCAGCTCTTTACTCTGAGGTAGTGTCTGGTTTTGTTGTTGAGGTGTGTTTGTTGTATGTAGCAAAATGATGAATCCTGTTATGTCTCCAGTCTGTTTGGCTGTGACTTTTTATTAAGGAATTGAGTCCACTGATATTGAGAGGTGTTAAATACCAATGATTCTTAGTTTCTGTAATTTCTTGTTGTTATAGCTGGTATGTGTTTATGAATATCTTCTTTCAATTTGTTGTGAGATGGTTAATTTCTTGTGCTTTCTTTGATATAGTTACTCTCCTTGTTTTTGAGTTGTCCTTATAGTATCTTCTGTAGGACTGCATTAGTAGAAACGTATTGTTTAATTTTGGTTTTGTCATGGAATGTATTGTTTCCCCCATCTATGGTGATTTAGAGTTTTGCTTAGTACAGTAGCCTGAACTGACATCTGTGATTACTTAATCTGTGTATGACATCTTTCCATGATCTTCTTGTTTTTAGCATTTTTCTTGATATGTTTGATGTAATTCTGATAGGTCTGCCTTTTTATGTTACTTGTAAGTTTTCCCTCATAGCTTTAAATATTCTTTCTTTGTTCTGTATATTTAGTGTTCTGATTAGTAGATTACAGGAGGATTTTTTTTCTGGTCTATATATTTGCTGATCTATAGTTTTCTTGTACATTTATGGACATGTCTTTTTTAGATTAGGAAAGATTTCTATGGTTTTGTTGTAGATGTTTTCTGACTCTTTTCACCCTCTTCTATTCCTATTACTCTTAAGTTTGGTCTTTTCATTGTTTTCTAAATTTCCTGGATGTTTTCAGATAAGACCTATCATAGTTGGTATTATCTTTGACCAATGTATCTATACATTCTATGCCTGAGATTTTTGTCTTTCATCTCTGGTATAATGTCAGTGATGCTTGTGTCTGTAGTTCCTGTTCACTGTCCTTGGTTTTCCATCTCCAGTGTAGCCTCCACCATTTCTGTTTTCTTTATTGTTCCTATTTTATTGTTTATATCTTGCTCTGCTTTATTCAATTATTTAACCTATTTGATTGTATTTCCCTGTGTTTATTTAAGAGATTTATTTGTTTCCACTTTAAGAGCTTCTTGTTGTTTCCTGTGTTTTGCTGTGTCTCTTTACAGAAATCTTTTATATCTTCCTTAAAGGCCTCTATCATCTTCATTAGATGAGGCTTAAGATGAGGCTCTTGCTCTTCCGGTGTTTTAGGATATTCAGGCCTTGATGTGGTAGGGCGGCTGTTTTATGATGGTATCAAATTACATTTGCTTCTGTTGATTATGTTTTTGAGCTTGCCTTTCACTGTTGTTGCAACCCAGACCAAGATCATTGGCGGCAGGAGTAAAAAGGCACAATGTCAATTGCACAAACTTTGGGAGTCAGGCAAGCAGCAAAAGCAGACTCTCTTATTGTAGGAATTGGGACAACTTTATACGCCCCTCCCAGCATCTCATATACTTTTAAACCAATCAATAGTTTATTTTCAGTCCTGGAATCTACAATAAATTCTGCATTTCTAGTTTATAACCTTCAGTTAGCTGTTTGTAGCCTAGAATGAACATGTCTTTGATCATAAATTTGCTCCAGGCTTACTTTCTTTTCTAGTGCAATTAGCTTGTTTCACATGAAGGTTTACAGAGCTCTAATTGCAACTTTTATTCTATAGAAAACTTGAAATTATTTGTATAAATTTAGAAATTCTATAAAATTATTTTCAGAAATTACTAAATCAATAATTTGCCTACACAACTTTACTATATGTTGGTCTAGAGAAAATATGTTCTATAGTTTTTGATTATGCTGAAGAATCATTAGACTATGTAATAGTGACAGGAAAGGTATATTAATATCAAGAAGCATACTCATGGCAGGCCTTGCAAAATAGTAGACCATCTCCAGAAAAGTGACTAGAATGCCATTAGCTTTTTTCATCTAGCTTCTGACATTTATATATTCTCAATAATAATTCTCTATTAGATGTATAGCTGACAAATATATTTTCTTACAAATATGCTTTTTCACACTCAATTATGGTTTCTCTTTACTCAGTTGATCATTTATTTTGTTGTATGAAAGCTTTTAAATTTTATGAAGTGTAATTTTCATTGTTGTGAGGAGATGCCATGATCATGGCAACTCTTATAAAAGAAAATATTTGGGGGATTGCTTATAGTTTCAGATCTTTAGTTATCTATTATCATGGCAGGGCACATAACAGAATTTAGGCAGACATGGTGCTAGATAGTAGTTTAGAGTTCTACATCCTTAGGCAATGAGAGAAACTGGACTTGACTTTAGAATTTAAAACTTTTCTTTTTTTAAGATTTATTTACTTATTTATTTATTTATTTATTTATTTTATATGATGAGTATGCTGTATCTGTCTTCAGATGAACGAGAAGAGGGCATCAGATCCCATTACAGATGGTTGTGAGCCACCATGGGGTTGCTGGGAATTGAACTCAGGAACTCTGGGAGAGCAGTCAGGGCTTTTAAGCGCTGAGCGATTTCTCCAGCCCAGACTTTAGAATTTAAAACCCCAAAATATACTCCCAGGATCACATTTCCTTTGACAAGGCCACAACTACTCCAACAAGGCCACACTTACTAATCCATTCAAATAGTGGCCACTCACTGTTGATAAATCATTCAAATCTATGAGTCAATGGAGACAAGTCTTAAACAACTACAAGACATTCTGTTTGTCATTTGTTCATTTTAATTTCTGACCAAATTGAAACAACACATCTCAGACTCTGGACTTGAAAGAAATGAGATGAAATTAACCTAAATGCTTCCTCCCTGGAGGTTTACACTTGTAGTATCTAAGGTTTTAAACTGAAGCTAACAAGGGAAAAGGAGAGTTAGTAATCCTATTCACCTGTAAAGTCAGTTAACCATATTACCATTATTGCAAGATATAACCAGGTATGCAATGTGGCACTTTTCTCTTTGGAATATAAAAACAACACTTTACAGGAGCTTAAGGACAACTTAAGGGGAGTTAGTTCATGCCTGATATTAGAATCATTGCTAACTAACTGTGAGAGAATTGATTATAGACTCTAGAGGAGAACTCTCTACTACCATTTTCCTAAACAGTATAATTCCTAACTGCATTCTAAATGTATATTTTTATATCTACAGCTATATCTATCTCTCACCTCTCTTTAAAGAATATTATTTTTTCCTCAGATGGACACTATAAATGACTATGAGAGAGCCAGCCTTAGTTGATAATACCAGTTGCTCAACTTATATACTTAAGGCTCAGAGAACTTAATAAAATAAGGTGGAAAGGATTGTATCAGAGGACAAGAATGTGTGTTGAAAGATTGCACAATCTATATATGACAGAGAAGATACACCCATGAAAATTTTATAATGTATTCACCTAAACAAGAGCATAACAATGCTTGATATATTGAGGCAGATGTGGAAACCCCAAAGGCTTACCCAATATGAGGAGCTTCAGGCAGATAATGGGTTCTCAGAGAGAAGGAATAATTTTGCTCCAGGAAAAATACCTTAAGTTTATCCAATACCTGGTGGTCAGACTTAAGTGATAAATACTGAATGTATTTTGCTTGTGTTCTCTCTCTCTCTCTCTCTCTCTCTCTCTCTCTCTCTCTCTCTCTCTCTCTCCCTCTGTGTGTGTGTGTGTATGTGTATGTATATGTATATGTGTATATGTATGCATGGGCATGAATTTGTGTCAGTGGTAATTTAAATAGTCATGAATGTGAGTTAAAATTGAGGAGAAAAAGAGTTATATGAGGAAAAGGATAGATGGAAATAATAAAAATATAATACTTTATGAAATTATCAAAAGTAAAATTAAAAATGTTTATATTTGTTATAATTTTAAGTATTCATGATGCTTCATAAATTTCAAAATCATTTATACAAGTTCTATGTTGACTAAAGGTGATATTTTCTTTCTTGATCCTCTTGTCTCCAACATTTCCTTTCCCTATAAATAGATAGCACTACTGCTCACACAGCTCTGAGGTAGTGACAGGACCATATTCAAATAACATTTATTCTATAATAAAAATACTTCTTCACTGATGCTTTCTGATTTTTCCCTCTGAAATTTGCCATCAGAAATCTAACTTTTTTTCACATCCTCTGAGGTTAGAATTATCTAGTCTAATGGAGCAAATGGACTAGTTCCACAAGCACTCAGAAGATACTCTTCCTTTGACATTTCAGTTATCACTTTCAATCTTTGTTTCTGCTTCAATATAGTTCAGTCAAGAGAAAACAGTTCATGAGATACTGTTCATAGAAAACAGGGTCAGAAAAAAAATATGCAGAAGACCAACAGATTTGTGTTTTTAGATTTAAATGCCACATCATAACAGTGGATTGCTAACATAAAGCTGCAGACAAGAACTTCTAAATCTCTCAAGGTGTGAATAAAAGTATTGCAGATATTTGACAGTATGCCCTTGAGACATGGAATGCAACTGGAAACTTCACATGCTCTCAAGGACACAGGCATGGTGATACGAGGGTTTATAGGGCTTGTGCTGCTGGTCCTTCCAGGTTCTGAAGTCACAGAGGGATGAAAAACCTGTGATTCAATTCTGTAAGTTTTATCTAGGTACTTGACTTCTAAATGGGTCCAGGACATCTTTCCTGGCTCCTCGTTCAGACTGCTGTCTAGCAGTAGTAGATTTAGGAGCTGGTAGTTGGGCAAAAGAGCCTAAGAACAATTCCTTCTTTAGAGTCAAACAGTTGTTCAGTTTCCATACAGGTCTAAATAAGAATTAAAGCATTCCAATACAGTAGAATTGTCCTATAGATCAAACACTGGTTAGCAGCTTTGTAACTATTGTGATAGAAGTGTCCTGGGTATTCTGGCCTGCATTTTCATGCATGAATTTTTCTTTTAATATGGAGCTCCTAGCCCCAGGGAGCCAGGGATGAAATGGTAGTTTTTCTTTTTCTTCTCTGTATTACCTTCCTGACTCATTATAATATTTGTTGTTTCTGTCACATTCTTGTTGATTTTAATCATATTAATTATTTATATTGGTTGACCAAAGTGAATTATATTAAAGTTTTTCTCTGGATGCATTTAAGTTTCACCCATCAATTCTGGTAATGTAGTAGTTTTCGTTTTCATAGTCTTCTAAATATTTTAAATTTGATTTTCATTTTCTATTTCTTCACTTGAGCTCTTTAGTAGAACTTGTAAATTTTCAGTTCAAATGGCATTATAAAGTTTGTTCCAGTTACTAGCATTATTGCTTTTAGATCATAAAATATTATTTTATATATACCTTAAGGAACTCATTAAGATTTCTCTTTTTGACATAATGCCTGTTTATTCTTTATGCCAGAATTGGGGTTATCTATGTAATTATTAACTCTATAAGTTGAATGAACAAAATATCAAATTATTATTAAATATGAGCTTGCACATAAACATTCCTACAAAGTATATCAGAAATTGAGGGGAAGTCAATAGATTATAACTGCTGGCTTTCAAAACTAGAATAAATTTGTAAACCAAATATTAAAAGATTAATCATTTAAAGTAAATTTAATGATCCTGTAGTAAATCTAAACACTGTTTTACTCAAAAATATATAAATTTCCACATGGAAATGAGAAAGATGATGGCAAATTATGTTTTCGTTGTTATTGAACATACACCAAGGAAATAATACATATGGAGGTACTCTGAATCATGAGGCCACTTTGGCTTCTTTTGCAAGAATTTCAGAATCTACAGAAAATGTGAAATAAACACTTGAATTCTATTGTTTGAATTTACATTTAAGGTTAAACTCAGATTCACCTAAAACTGGTTGTTTAGCATTAATACTTTCAAAATTAATGTTCTGCAAAAATCATTGCTTGCATACTCTAAAATTTACATTTTAAAATAATTGAAATAGAAAATTATACTACTGCTATCACAGCCTAGAAAATATTCTAAATAACTTCTGTACAAATTGCATTAACTCAAATATACTTTTTAAAATATAAAGATAGATTTGTGAATTTGTATCTATCTCAAGAAATTGAGACTTCTATATATTAGACTAAAATGAAATCTTCAGAAATATTCATTTCTCATCCTAATAAGTAAATGGGTAGTCTTATAAACCAAAATATATTTTATGTTTGATAAAATGTTCAAACTAATAATGAAAAATATAAACTGTTATATAATATATCATTAGGATACCTAAATATTATGTATTATCCTCAGTTTGCAACATTTTGATATTACTAATTTGTTAATATTAGAGAACCAACATTCCATAAGTTGAACACATTTAAAGTACAAAGTTCTCTAGTAAAAAAACATTTCATAATTTATACCACCGGTAACGATTCCCTCCTCGTTTTGTTTGTCAATGGCTGGCCCTCACATTTTTTTTTGTTGGGGGGGGGCATTGTACTTTGCAAAATATCTACTTGGTCTTGCCTAGAGCTGTCAAGCTAACCTGCAGTCTGAAACACAATGCTATTACTCAATATATGCCTGTGACCACAATACAATAATAATGTACAATAATTATGCAGAGACAACTGTGAATGTGAAATTGCTTTGTATGCATTGTTGCAAATATTACAGAGTTGTTATAGATTTCAGAAGCTACTTGTGTTTAATTTGTTTATGATTTTACTTGAGTCACCTACAGTTTCTTTTCTGAGACAATGGTTGGTCTACCTAATGCATTTTGTCCTAGATTGTATTTGCAATTTGATTAATTAATGAATTATGATTTTAAACATTGCTTTTTACCACTTTGTATACCTTGGCCATCTCTTTATTTTAGCATTTATATTACTTTATGTGTTCAGCTTTGGTGTGTATTTTGGGGGAAGGCATTTTCTTGCTCAAATTCTTTTTGCTACTCCTTTCTCAGCCCCCTGGGATTGTAGATATTACCTTCTTTGGCCAGCTATATTTTATGACTGTATTATATGTGCATTGTCTGTGTATGTTTTCTACCTTGTGTTCTTGTGTTCTCTAATGGCTTTCCTTGGTTTCTATATTTCTGTTTAATTTAAAAAGATATCTTTTTAAAAAACATATTATTTTTATTTAAATATATATATATATATGGTTAATTAGTTAGCTAGTTATAGTTGATCTGTTCATTGGTTCTCGAGCTTTGTTTGAAACAATTTAAGTACCCTTTATATGGGTGAAAGATAAGTGAAGTTACTGTTTCCCTATTTGAACTTTTTCCTTTCATAGATTTAATGTTTTCATTTTCTTTTCTCAGGCTACATAATATTAATACTCTGTTCTTATATAGTTACTAGCTGTATATGACCATTTTCAATTACTATACAAAAATACCTGAGGAAGGATGTTTTATACCATGTTTCTAATGTTTAACAGTTTAAATCTAGAGAGACATACCTATGGAAAGTTTTTGGTGGATTTCTCTGAAAATACCAAGAGACTACATCATATGTTGAGACAAGATCCTAGTTCAAATCTCTCTTTTTTACAAAACTATAGTGACATTGATTTAATTGCTAGATTTTATGGGTTCATTTCATCTTAACTACCATACAAAGGCCCCACAGTTAAATACCATAAATAAATTAAATTCTATTCTACTAACAGGGATTAAATTCCACCAAAAGTTTTGGCAACTATAGATCTTATCTTTAGCATATCAGATATTAACTCATTAGACACTATTTTGAAATTTCTACAGCTATACTTTGTTTTGTTGAAGATGATTTAATTTAAATATTAGGACTTTCTTAACAAAGCACTACAGTGAAACTGGGTGGTTGAAAACATCATAGATTTTTTTGTGTGTATGTGTGTGTGTGTAGATTTTAAAATTTTGAATTAAAAATCTAGTTGTTATCAATTGCTTTTTGTCAAAATTCTGATGGAGAATTTTGCTCAGGCTTTGCTGCTTGCTTCTTATGTTGGTAGAAATTCTTGTGTGCTGTTATAATGTTTAATTTTGTCATCTTGACTAAGTTAAGTGATATATAACTAGGAAAATATTATTTATAGATGTTTATGGGGATGTTTATAAAAATTATGGTAAAATGATTCATTTTCAGCAATGTAGAAAGGTATCAAATCATCTATTAAGGGCATATGTAGAATAAAAGTCAAGAAAAAATGAGTATTTCCATTCAGTTTACACATTAATGCTTCTTAATCTAGTTTGGAGCTACCAATACTTGTATCTTCATAACCTCCTATTTATGATACAGAAGAATGTTATGTCCCCACCTTCCAGTCTCCTTATCTGATCTTTGAATATAAACTGAACTGTCCCACTAGCTTTCCAATTGTCTCCCTTACCGGCAATATATCATGAGACTTTGGGGATGATTCAAGCACATAACCAACCCAATCTTAACAATAATTACTTTGTATATTTCTATACTGATAATATTTATTCTGGTTGTCTAAAGAAAATTGACTAGTCTTCTTGTCACATAAACATAGCTCTCCTATATCTGTGAAAATTATGAAAATAGTTACATTGGATTTTGACCTGCCTTCTTTATATATGTCCTTGTTTTAACTTGTTTCTGTTATAAAAGAGCTAGTTTCCGAACAAGACCACACTTATAAATATTAGGGTTTATGATATCCAAATATTTTTGAAAGGTTCTATTTAACCAAAATTGATAGACACAATTGAGTGCCTTGAAGGGATTTTGAGCACAATATAATTAAAATTATTTCACAATGCAAAACTATTTCTCTATGGATATGACTTCAGAAACATGCTGCTCATGTTAAAATATTTATTTTATATTTTTCATGTGTTGCTTTACAATATTTTATTGTTTTCTGTTTTCTCTAACTATAGAGATCTGAAGCCTATATATTTTCTTCTAGTGATTTTAGTTTTAATATTTTTGGAAGTTAAAAGATTGCTTTAAATATTAGTAATTTTACAGTTAGAGCTATAAATAGTTTAGACTTGGCCCTTCCAATTTTTCATTGTGTTTTAAATATATAGTCTTTATTTTAATTTTCAAAACGTATTTTATCACAGTATTTATCTTCAATAGTTATTCCCACCTTTTGTTACTTTTCATCCATTCAAATTCTTTTATTATATTGATTTTATATTTTACATTTGTGTTACTTATATTTTTTTATTTTGTTTTTCAGGTAAAACTTGTAATTGAGAATATACTTAATATCCATATAGAAACTGCTATTTTTTAATATATATTTGTTTTATCTTCAACCAACTCTAATACTTACATCACATTCTATTTTCTTCTGAATTTTGAAGTATATAGTTAATTTTAAAGTTTGCATATGTGATAAAAGATAATTAAGTTTAGAATGGTGTTTTCCAGTTTTCTTTGCTCTGCTTGTTTTTATAAAAAGAATATTCATAATATTAAATAAAATATTAATTTTGAGTTATATTTTATTTTTTAATTGTAGTAAATTTATAAAAATGTTATCTGACATACTATATTCTGAAATACAGATTCTTGACAAAATAGCAACAAATGATTTTACATTAGGAAAAAGGAAAATATTGGTATCAGAAACATTTACTTCTGTTGATACCATCAGTTTTCTTTAACTACTTTCATGATACAAATAAAATATATTATTATTATTATTATTATTATTATTATTATTATTAGGCATTGTTTTCTCTTAATTTCTTTTAATATTCGTTCATTTAACACTTTTATTCTGCCACCAACACTTCAGTATAAGTTGACCTGTTCTTATGAATTCAGCTCAAGAATTATTTCTCTTCCCACAATTTCAGAATCACCATCCCTGACCTCAAGCTCTACTAAAGAGAAATAGTGATAAAAAAAACTGCATGGTATTGGTACAGAGACAAGCAGGAAGATCAATGGAATAGAACTGAAGACCCAGAAATGAACCCATACACCTATGGTCACTTGATCTTTGACAAAGGATATAAAGCTGTCTAGTGAAAAAAAGACAGCATTTTCTTTTTTCTATTTTTTTTTTTTACTTTTACTTTGATGGTAAAAATTTTATTTAATTTATTTTTTATTGGATATTTTATTTACATTTTGGATGCTATCTCCTTTCCAAAATTCCTCTCCCTAGAAAACCCCTATCCCATGCCCCCTTCTCCTTTTTGCTTTTATACAATTATTTTAATGTTAACCAAAGGCTTTATAAGTTTGGTAATGCTCAATATCAATCAGAAGTGTAACCTAATACCCAACATAGATATATCAACTATCTTTGACTGGTGGAGACATGTGAACATCTGCCTCTATGTCTGGCCTCTTCTCTCTCTCTCTCTCTCTCTCTCTCTCTCTCTCTCTCTCTCTCTCATTACCTAGCTCCTTCTCTCCTTCTCAGCCTTCTCTTTTTACTTCTCCTCTTTCTCCATCCACCATAGCTCCTCCTACATATCACCCTTCCTGTTAATATAAATCTTTTCTCTCAAAATACAGTTAGAGCATAATTATACCAATTTAGGTCAGTAAGGTGCAAGATAGATCTAATACCCAGTCCATCATTTGTTGACTAAGCAGAACCTCTGTTATCTCTCCTAAATAAAAGTCTTAGTTCTGAACCTGGCTTTTTTTTTTTTTTTTTTGCTTTGATTTAGAATGAATGTCAGATGAAAACCATCCTCTCAAATCTTTTCTTTCAAAGTAAGTAGCAAGGATTAGCTATGAGACTATAAGTTTTCAACTCCATCAGAATTCCAGAATGACTGAGTTAACAGAAATTATGGGAAGCACAAAGCATACCTTCTAAAACTTAGCCAATTTATAAAGACCGCTGAGCACCTGGATGTTGGAGTATCCGATCTTCAGCCTTCTGGCCCAGGGTCATCTGACAGACCTAGTGATGTAGAATCATTAAGGGCTGATTACTCTGTCTTGGCAGATATAATCAGTCGACTATTCTGCAACTTTGTCCTTTTCTGGACAGTAATTTGTCTGTAGATGGAAACAGGCAATTCTTGCCTAGTAGCTGTCTCACCACAACTGAAATAACTACAAAGATGCTCAATTTCTTCTTAGAATCCAAGACAGGAAGCTGCCAGCAGCAGACGGGTCTCTAATCAAAATGAACATTAATACAGAAATGTTTGTAACGTCAATTCTATGGATTTCTGATGTTTTGAAATCCAACTATCCATGTAAGGTAATCTGGACTGTTGTCTGTTAACTCTTCTCAGCTATTTCTAAAGAAAATATAGAAAACACCCTAACAATAAACTCAAAGCCATGAATTTTCTATAGGCCCTTAACTCATAGTCTAACCATCTCAAATAAGTTAAAAAAGTTAAAGAAGGACTGGGTCTAAGTCTTGTATTCCTAAATGTGTTATACAGGCACAATGCCTATGATAGTAACAATATTCATCTCACTTTTATATTAATAAGAAGCTCGTACCAATGAAAACCTTAAATTTGAAATCAACATAAATTTTGTAGCATTTAAGATATTATAGCTTCATCTTAATAACAATTATGCATATTTCTACCAGTAGGTTATGGCTATGCAATAAATCCTAGCTAATCCTCCTTGTTCCACCAAAACCACTAAGTTTCCCTAGAAAGACAGCCCAATATTAACCACCTCTGTCCTCAAACCCAGGGAATAGGGGTGCTGACTCTTCATTAACTTCTTGAAGCTGATTATGGGTGTTGAGATATTAGAATAGGGGTGGGGGGAGAGTAAATTGATCCTCCTCTGACACTGTATCTTCATTGCATCCAGCTGGAATTCTAGGACATCAGAGGTTCAAGCAGATATGATCAGCTTGCCTGATGAGTAGATACATAAAGGCTATGTATTCTGCAATATACAATTCTCAAAACAAATTTTAATATCAAGATAATTGTTTGTTTGAATTCTGTAATCTAGTCTTCTGTCGGCCTGCCTCTGTCATGTCTAATCCATATAATTCTGGGAGTTTCTATGAGTGAATGCTCCCACCATCCTCCCATTTTTGCCTTCCTGCTCTCGAATTCCCCAACACTAGGGTATCCAAAATTTCAGGCACCAAGACCTTCCACTTCCACTGATGTCTAACCCCTTACCCCATCCCCCCTCCTCCAATTACTATGAGGGTGTGCTCCTAACATCCTTTCATTCCTGCCTCTCTACTCTTGCACTTGCCCAACACTAGAGAATCCAAACATTCAGGTATCAAGGCTGTCCACTTCCACTGATGCCTAGCAAGGCCACCCTCAACTATCTATACTGGAGGTACCATGAGTCCCTCCCTTTGTTTTCTCGGGCTAGAAATTTTAGAATGGCTACTCCAGCTTGTTTCTTAGAACCATTTGCTTGAAAAACTGTTTTCCAGTCTTTTACTCTAAGGTAGAGTCTGTCTTTACACTGAGGTGGGTTTCCTGTATGCAGCAAAATGCTGGGTCCTGTTTATGTATCTAGTCCATTAGCCTATGTCTTTTAATAGGGGAATTGAGTTCATTGATGTTAAGAGATATTAAGAAACAGTGATTGTTGCTTCCTGATACTTTTGTTATTAGAGGTGAAGTTATCTTGGTGTGGCTATCTTCTTTGGGATTTGTTAGAAGAGGGTTACTTTCTTGCTCTTTCTAAGGTATAATTTCTCTCCTTGTATTGGAGCTTTCCTTCTATTATCCTTTGTAATTCTGTGTTTGTGGAAAGAAATCGTGTAAATTTGGTTTTGTCGTGGAATATCTTGGTTTCTCCATCTATGGTAATTGAGAGTCTTGCTGGGTATAGTAACCTGGGCTAGCATTTGTGTTCTCTTTGGGTCTGTATGACATCTGTCCAGAATCTTCTGACTTTTATAGTATCTGGTGAGAAGTCTGGTGTAATTCTCATAGGTCTACCTTTATATGATACTTGGCCTTTTTCCTTTACTGCATTTAATATTCTTTCTTTATTTTGTGCACTTGGTGTTTTACTTATTATGTGACAGGAGGTATTTCTTTTCTGGTCTAGTTTATTTGACATTCTATAGGCTTCTTGCATGTTTATGGGCATCTCGTTCATTAGAATAGGGAAGTTTTCTTCTATAATTTTTTTGAAGATCATTATTGGCTCTTTAAGTTGGGAGTCTTTACTCTCATCTATACCTATTATCTTTAGGTTTGATCTCCTCATTGTGTCCTGAATTTCCTGGATATTTTGTGTTAAGATCTTTTTGCATTTCATGTTTTTTTTTTTGACAGTTGTGTCAATATTTTCTATGGTATCTTCTGCACCTAAGACTCTCTTCTATCTCATGTATTGTATTGGTGATGCCTGTGTCTATGACTAATGATTTCTTTCCTAGGTTTTCTATCTCCAGGGTAGTCTCCCTTTGTGATTTCTTGATTGTTTATACTTCCAATTTTATGTCCTGGATGTTTTTGTTCAATTGCTTTACCTGTTTGGTTGTGTTCTCTTGTAATTCTTTAAGGCATTTTTGTGTTTCCACTTTAAGGGCTTCTACCTGTTTACCTGTTTACCTCAAATTCTTTGAGAGTGTTATTTTTATCCTTCTTAAAGTCCCCTATCATCATCATTATAAGGGATTTTAACTCTGAATTTTGCTTTCCTAGTAATAAGGGGAATTCAGGACTTTCTTTTGTGGGAGAACTAGGTTCTAATGATGCCAAATACCCTGGGTTACTGATGCTTATGTTCTTGCACTTACCTTTTGCCTTCTGTATCTCCTTAGTGCTACCTGCCCTGTTTCTGACTGGAGCCTGTCTTTCTGATTATCCTTGTTGTATCAGAACTGTGTGGGGTGGGTGTAACTTCTGAGGTAAGAGCTGGGGCCCAAAATCTGCTCAGTGCTCAGGCACAGACAGGATACTGCCCAGGTTAGAGGTGTGGGAGTCCCTCTTCCGCTGGGTTCTGTTTGATTGGGGGCAGAGCTGCCGTACAGGATCTGCTCAGTTCCTGGGCTCAGACAGGAAGAAACCAGTACTCTGGGCTGGGAGTGGCTTCCTGGGTCCTTGTGGGACCCAGTTACTCCCTGTTTGGGGCAGGCATTGCTGTCTGCTTACCTAAGATACTACCTGGGTCAGAGTTTCTGGGAGACCAGCTTCCTCTGGGTTCTGTGTGATTGGGGGCAGAGCTGCTGTCTATGATCTGCTTAGTTCCTGGGCCCAGACCAGAAGAAACCAGTACTCTAAGGACAGCATTTTCAACAAATGGTGCTGGTTCAACTGGAGGTCAGCATTCAGAAGAATGCAAATCAATCCATACTTATTTTCTTTCACAAAGCTGAAGTCCAAATAGATAAACGACTTTCACATAAAACCAGATACACTGAAACTAACAGAAGAGAAAGTGGGGAAGAACATCAAATATATGGACAAAGGGGAAAAGTTTCTAAACAGAACACCAGTGGCTTATGCTCTAAGATCAGCAATTGACAAATGGAACCTCATAAAATTGCAAATTTTCTGTAAAGCAAAGAACACTGTCAATAGGACAAAATAGCAACCAACAGAATGGGAAAAGATCTTTATGAATCCTACATCTCATAGAGGGCTAATATTCAATATATACAAAAAATTCAAGAAATTAGACTCCAGACAACCAAATAACCCTATTAAAAATGGGATACAGAACTAGACGAAGAATTCTCAATTGGGTAAATTTTAATAGCTGTGGAGCCCCTAAAGAAATGTTCAGAATCCTTAATCATCACAAAAATGCAAATCAAAACAAATCAAACCTGAGATCTTCCTCACACCAGTCAGAATTGCTAAGATAAAAAACTCAGATGATAGAAGATGCTGGCAAGGATGTGAAAAAAGAGGAAGACTCCTTCATTGATGGTACAACTTTTCTGGAAACCAGTCTGGCAGTTCCTCAGAAAATTGGACATAGAATTACCTGAGTACCACTCTTGGGCATATGCTCAGAAGATGTTAAAATATATAACAGGAATATATGCTCTACTATGTTCATAGTAGCCTTCTTTATAATTGCCAGAAGCTGTAAAGAAACAAGATGTCCTTCAACATAGGAATGGATACAAAAAAATGTGGTACATTTACACAATGGAGTATTACTCAGCTATTAAAAACAATAAAATTGTGAAATTCTTAGTAAAATGGATGGAACTACAAAATATCATCCTGAGTGAGGTATCCCAATCACAAAAGAACACGCATGGTATGCACTCACTGATAAGTGCATATTAGCCCAAAAGCTCAATATATCCAAGATATAACTCACAGACCACATGAATCTCATAAAAAAAGAAGACCAAAGTGTGTATGTGTTTCGGGCTTTCTTAGAAGGAGTAACAAAATACTCATATGAACAAATATAGAGACAAAGTGTGGGACAGAAACTGAAGGATGGGCTGTCTGAAGACTGTTCCACCTGGGTATCCATCCCATGTGCAGTCACCAAAGGCAGAAACTGATGTGGATGCCAGGAAGTGCATACTAACAGAAGCCTGATATTGCTGTCTCCTTAGAGGTTTGCCAGATCCTGACATACTCATAGGTGGATTCTCACAGCTAACCATTGAACTGATCATGGGGTTCCCAATGGAGGAGTGAAAGAATAAACTGAAAGAGTTGAAAGGGTTTGTGGCCCCAGGGGGAGAGCAACAATAGCAACCAACCAGAGCTCCCAGGTTCTAAACCACCAGCCTAGGAGCACATAGGCATAGACTCATGACTCCAGCTGTATATGTAGGGGAGAATGGCTCTGTTGAGCATAGGTAGGTGAGGAGATCCTTGGTCCTGTGAAGGCTGGATACCCCGGTGTGGGGGAATTCGAGGGTGGGGAAGTGGGATTGGGTGGGTGGGTGGGGGCATATCCTCATAGAAGCAGAAGGAGGAGGGATGAGATAGGGGGCTCCTGGTTGAGTGGGGAATGGGAAAATGGAATAACATCTGAAATGTAAATAAAATATCCAATTAAAAAACCAAACCAAACCAAACAAACAAAAAAAAATCATTAAATTGCCAAGTCTAATACTCATTCTCTCAATATTCCTTCATACTTATGGTTTTTTTCTCTGTAAGGAAATAGGATTACTGTTTCTTCATTCCCTTATCACTATTCTTTCCTTCCCTTACTGATTTTTTTTTTATTTTAGCCCAATTTTATGCACTCTATACAAATAATTTCTGAGTTCTGTTATACATAAATTGATGGAGATAATATTTTCAATTTTCTAGTTATGTTTTTTATGTGGTGGGTGGATTTTCTGGCTTTCTCTTGTAATCTGTATTTATAGGAAAAGTGGTGGTATATATCAAAGATGTGATAAACAGCATCAATTAATCCCATGTGATGGTGGAACTAATGCTTCATCTTCAGGAATGCATAGTTAATAATTATGAGATAGTTGTTAACAAATTCCAACATAGAAAAAATAGTATAACAAAACCCAAAGGAGAGAAACATGACTTTGTGCATGACATAGAGTAATAATCTACAGACATGATTAAACATTATATTAAAGAAGAAATAAAAATAGTTCTCAGCCTATGGATCTCTTCATAGAGAAAAGTAGAACTCTCAGCTAATTCTCTAGCACCATTTTACCATGTCAGCCTGCTAGTCACCATACTCCCTGACATGATAATGAACTAACCTCTGAAACTGATCTAGATAACCAACTGCCAAATGTAGGCAAGGCATTAGGACATCAGTTGCTGGCAAATAAATAAATAAATAAATAAATAATAACAAAAGGTTGAGAAACATTCATTCTTTAATTGCAAACTTTGCAGTCTCCTTTGCCTTAGATTTCATTAGTCTCCAACTCTGAACTAGACCTTTGCTTCCCACAATACTTAGCAAGTCTTACAAACTCTGTAAAATACTCTCCCTTGCATGAGATTCAGGAACCTGAACCACCTTGTGTCTCATCATTTATACTCTGAGATGCTAATGACCAACTCTTGGTTTTGTGGAGGATATTGAATAGTTTACTCACTGTTAGCGGTCATTGCATCTAGATATTAGATATAACTCTTTAACAAAAATGTATCTATTATAAGCAACATCTGAGTTATTTAATTCTTTTCTGGAATACACAAATATGTTATCAATATTCTCAAAAATGTCAGATTTGCAATTTCGGAGAAAGCTAAACATGAGCTTCTCTTAGGATGAGCAACTCATATTTCATAAGTATTTATTCTCAGACCTGTAGAGTTTGCCCAGTGGTTAAGAATTTTTTTTTTTTGTTATTGCAGAGAATGATGATTTGATTTGGGTAACCACATAGACATTCCAAAACAATTCATTCAGGGGATCGATCTGATGTCCTTTTCTTTCTTTCTTTCTTTCTTTCTTTCTTTCTTTCTTTCTTTCTTTCTTTTTTTCAGTTTTGTTAAAAAAATTTTAGATTTATTTATTATTTTTTATTGGATATTATATTTACATTTCAGATTTTATACCCTTACCCCATTATCCTCACCAACCAGGAACCTCCTATCCCATGCCTCCTTCTTCTGCTTCTATGAGGATGTGGCCCCACTTACTACCCCACATCCACCTTCTTACCCTTGAATTCTCCCCCCTACTCAGTGTTCAGCCTTCATGGGACCAAGAATCTTCTCTATCACCTAAGCCCAACAAGATTATCCTCCCCTACATATACAGATGGAGTCATGGGTTCCTCTCTATGTGCTCCCAGGCTGGTAGTTTAGAGCCTGGGAGCTCTGATTGGTTGGTATTGTTGCTTTCCTCATGAGGCCACAAGTCCTTTCAGCTCCCTCAGTCTTCTCCCTAACTTTTCCATTGGGAACACCTTGATCAGATCAGTGGTTAGTTGTGAACACCTGCGTCTGAATTTGACAGACTCTGGCAGACCTCTAAGGAGACAGCCATATCAGGCTCTCATCAGCATGCACTTCCTGACATTCACATCATTTTCTACCTTTGGTGACTGCACATGTGATAGATATTCAGGTGGAATGGTCACCAGATGGCAATTCCTCCAGATTCTGTCCCACACTTTGTTTTCATATTTTCTCCCTTGAATATTTTGTTACTCCTTCTAAGTAGGACCGAGGCATCCACACTTGGTCTTTCTTCTTCATGGGCTTCATGTGTTCTGTGAGTTGAATCTTGGCTATTCTAAGCTTTTGGGCTAATATCCACTTATCAGCCAGTAAATACCATGTGTGTTCTTTTGTGATTGGGTTACCTCACTCAGAATAATATTATCTAGTTTCATCCATTTACCTAAGAGTTTCTTGAATTCATTATTTTTAAAAACTGAGTAATACTTCATTGTGTAAATGTACCACAATTTTTGTATCCATTCCTCTGTTGAAAAGCATCTGGGTTCTTTCCAGCAAATGGATATTATAAATAAGGCTGCTAAGAACATAGTAGAGAATATGTCTTTGTTACAAGTTGGAGCATCTTCTGAGTATATGCTCAGCAGTGGTAGAGCTGAGTTCTCAGGTAATGGTATGTCTAATTTTCTGAGGAACTGCCAGACTGTTTTCCAGGGTGGTTGTACCAGCTTGCAATCCCACCAACAATGGAGGAGTGTTCCCCTTTCTCCACATCCTAGTCAACATCTACTATCACCTGAGTTTTTGACCTTAGCCATTCAGACTGGTGTGAGGTGGTATCTCAGGGTTGTTTTGATTTGCATTTCCCTGATGACTAAGGATGCTGAGCATTTCTTAAGGTGCTTCTCAGCCATTCGAGGTTCCTCTGTTGAGAATTCTTTGTTTAGATCTGAACCTTATATTTCAATAGGGTCATTTAGTTGTCTGGAGTTTAATTTCTTTAGTTTTTTGTATATAGTGGATATTAGCCATCTATCAGATGTAGGATTGGTAATGATTTTTTTCCAATCTGTTGTCTGCAATTTTGTTAAATTGACAGTGTCCTTTGCCTTACAGAAGCTTTGCAGTTTTATGAGGTCCCATTTGTCAATTCTTGATCTTAGAGCATAAGCCATTGGTATTCTGTTCAGAAACTTTTGCCCGGTGTCTAGGCATTTGAGAGTCTTCCACATCTTCTATTCTATTAGTTTCAGTGTATCTGGTTTTATGTAAAGGTCCTTTATTTACTTGGACTTGAGCATCTTAAAAGGAGATATGAATGGATTGACTTGCATTCTTGTACATGTTGATCTCAAGTTGAAGCAGCACCATTTGCTGAAAATGCTGCCCTATTTCCACTGGGTGGTTTTAGCTCCTTTGTCAAAGATCAAATGATCTTTGTGTGTGGGCTCATTTCTGAGTCTTCAATTGATCTTCCTGCCTGCCTCTGTACCAATACCATGTAGTTTTTATTACTATTGCCTTGTAGTACAGTTTGAGGTCAGCGATGGTGATTCCCCCAGAATTTCTTTTACTGTTGAGAATAGTTCTCTCTATCCTGAGTTTTTTGTTGTTCCCAATAAATTTAAAAATTGCTCTTTCTATCTCTATGAAGAATTGATTTGGAATTTTGATGGGGATTGCATTCAATCTATATATTGCTTTTGGCAAGATGATGATTTTTACTAGATTAATCTTGCCAATCGACAAGCATGGGAGATGTTTTCAACTTCTGAGATCTTCTATTTCTTTCTTCGGAGACTTGAAGTTCTTGTCATACAAATCTTTCATTTGCTTGGTCAGGTTTACTCCAAGATATTTTATATTACTTGTGACTATTGTGAAGAATGTCATTTCCCTAATTTCTTTTTCAGCCTTTTTATCCTTTGAGTAGAGGAAGGCTACTGATTTGTTTGAGTAGATTTTATATCCAGCCACTTTGCTGAAGTTGATTATCAAGTTTAGGAGTTCTGGTGGAAGTTTTAGGGTCACTTAAGTATACTATCATATCATCTGCAAATAGTGAAATTTTGACTTCTTCCTTTCCTATTTGTATCCCTTTGACTTCCTTTTGTTGTCTAATTTCTCTGGCTAGGACATCCAGTACTATATTGAAAAGGTAGGGTGAGAGTGGGCAGCCTTGTCTAGTCTCTGATCTTAGTGGGATTGCTTCAAGTTTTTCTCCAATTTAGTTTGATGTTGGCTACTGGATTGCTGTGTATTGCTTTTGCTATGTGTAGTTATGGGCTTTGAATTCCTGATCTTTCCAAGACTTTTAACATGAAGGGATGTTGAATTTTGTCAAATGCTTTCTCAGCATCTATTGAGATGATCATGTAAATTTTTTCTTTTAGTTATTTTATGTAGTGGATTACATTGATGGATTTCCGAATATTGAACCATCCCTGCATTCCTGGAATAAAAACTATGTCATTATCATGGATGATTTTTTTGATGTGTTCTTGGATTCTGTTCACGAGAATTTTATTGAGTATTTTTGCATCAATATTCATAAGAGAGATTGGTCTGAAGTTCTCTTTCTTTGTTTGTCGGTAACCGACATTAGAAGATGGCACCAACTGCCTGCCTGCCTCTTCATATTTTCTGGTAAACAGGTATTCTGCACATGCATGATTCTGGTGTGTGCCCCTCCCGTGTGGGCATAATTTAATGAGGTATTGTAGCCTTAGCCAATCCTTGCATTGGCAACCCCTGCTCCTCTATATAAGCAGCACCCTCTGGCTGCACGGGGTCCCCCGTAATATTATTATTAGTTCCTGCAATAAAGGCTGATGAGAAGAATCCAACCGTGTTGTGTCTGCTTGCTGGACAAGTTGGACATTTGTTGGATCTTATTGAGATTTAGGAATGAGCGTAAATGTAGCTTCATAGAATGAATTAAGTAACATTACTTCTGTTTCTGTTCTGTGGAATAGTTTGAAGAGAATTTGTATTAGATTTTCCTGGGAGATCTGATAGAATTCTGCATTAAAACCATCTGATCCCAAACTGTTTTTGGTGAGGAGACTTTTAATGACTGCTTCAATTTCTTTATCAGTTATGGTACTATTTAGATGGTTTATCTGCTCCTGATTTACTCTAGTTAACTGGTATCTGTCTAGAAAATTGTTCATTTCATCCAGATGTTTCAATTTTCTTGAGTATGGGCCTTTGTAGTAGGATCTGATGATTTTTTTAAAATTTCCTCAATTTCTATTGTTATGTCTCTTTTTTCAGTTCTAATTTTATTAGTTTGGATACTGTCTCTGTGCCCTCTGGTTAGTCTGGCTAAGGGTTTATCTATCTTGTTGATTTTCTCAAAACACCAGCTCCTTCTTTTGTTTATATTTGTATAGTTCTTTCTGTTTTTACTTGATTGATTTCAGCCCTGAGTTTGATTATTTCCTGCTGTCTACTCCTCTTATGTGTATTTGTTTCTTTTTGTTCTAAAGCATTCAGGTGTGCTGTCAAGCTGTTAGTATATACTCTCTCCAGTTTCTTTTAGTAGGCAGTTACTTTTATTGTGTCTCTGTTTAGTTTCTGTTTCCATGATATGTCCATTGCTGAGAGTGGGGTGTTGAAAACCCCCACTATTATTGTGTGAGGTGCAATGTGTGCTTTGAGGTTTAGTAAAGTTTCTTCTTTATATGTGGTTGCCCTTGTGTTTGGGAAATAGATGTTCAGAGTTGAGAGTTCATCTTGTTCCTTCTTTTCTTTGATGAGTATGAAGTGTCTTTCATTATTTTTTGATTACTTTTTATTGAAAATCAATTTTATTTGATATTAAAATTGCTATTCCTGTTTGTTTCCTTGGACCATTTGCTTGGAAGATTGTTTTCCATCCTTTTACTCTGAGGTAGTGTCTGTCTTTTTCACAGAGGTATGTTTCCTGTATGCAGCAATATTCTGGGTTCCTTTTATGTATCCAGTCTGATAGTCTATGTCTTTTTATTGGAGAATTGAGTCCATTGATATTAAGAGATATCAAGGAAAAATGATTGTTGCTTCCTTTTATTTTTGTTATTAGAGGTGGAATTATGTTTGTGTAACTATCTTCTTTTGGGGTTGTTAGAAGATTACTTTCTGGCTTTTTCTAGGTTGTAGTTTTCCTCATTGTATTGGAGTTTTCAATCATTTATCCTTTGAAGTGCTGGATTTATGGAAAGATATTGTGTAAATATGGTTTCATCATGGAATATCTTGGTTTCTCCATCAATAGTGCTGTGTATAGTAGTCTGGGCTGGCATTTGTGTTCTCTTAGGTTTTGTATGATGTCAGTTAAGGATCTTCTGGCTTTCATAGTCTCTGGTGAGAAGTCTTGTGTAATTCTTATAGGTCTACCTTTACATGTTACTTTACCTTTTTCCCTTACTGCTTTTAATATACTATCTTTGTTTTGTATATTTGATCTTTTGATTATTATGTGACAGGAGGTATTTCTTTTCTGGTATAGTCTATTTAGAGGTCTCTAGGCTTCTTGTATGATTATGGGCATCTGTTTCTTTAGGTTAGGGAAGTTTTCTTCTATAATTTTGTTGAAGATATTTACTGGCCCTTTAAGTTGGGAATCTTCACTCTCATCTATACCTATTATCCTTAAATTTGGATTTCTCAGTGTGTCCTGGATTTTCTGGATGTTTTGGGAAGGAGCTTTTTGTATTTTTCATTTTCTTTGTCGGCTGTGTCAATGTTTTCCATGGTATTTTCTGCACATGAGATTGTTCTACCTGTTGTATTCTGTTGGGGATGCTTGTATCTATGACTTCTGATCTCTTTCCTAGTCTCTCTTTGAGATTTCTTCATTGTTTCTACTCCCATTTTTAGTAAAAAGAAAAAATCAACTGGATGGTTTTATTTACTTCCTTCACCTGTTTGATTGTGTTTTCTTACAGTTCTTTAAGGGATTTTTGTGTTTCCTCTTTAAGTGCTTCTACCTGTTTACCAGTGTTCTTCTCAAATTCTATGAGATAGTTATTTATATCTTTCTTAAAGCCCTCTATCATCATCATGAGAAGTGATTTAATTCTGAATCCTGCTTTTCCTGTGTGATGGGGTGTTCAGGGCTTGCTATGATGGGGGAACTAGGAGGGAGGGAGAACCGTGTTCTGATGATGCCAAGTAACTTTGGTTTTTGTTGCTTATGCTCTTGTGCTTGCCTTTTGCCATCTGGTTAATTCTAGTGCTACCTCCACTCACCATTTCTTTCTGAAGCCTGCCTTTCCAGTTATCTTGCTTGTGTTAGAACTTCTCAGTGTCCAAATGTCTCTGTGATCCTGTGATTCTGAGCTCTAGCCTCTCTGAGTACAGTGGTTCCTGTAGGATATCTCAGGATATGGTATCTCCATGGTAGCAGAGCAGCTAGGTGTCCACTGCTCTGGGTACAGTGTTTCCTCTAGAATGTCTCAGGATAAGGTGTCTTTACAGGAGCAGACCAGCTAGGTTTCCATTGCTCTGAGTATAGTGGCTCCTCCAGGATGTCTCAGGATATGGTGTCCACTGCTCTGAGTTTAGTTGCTCCTCTAGGATGTCTTGGAATATGGTTTCTTCACAGTTGCAGACCAGCTAGGTGTCTGCCTCAGCCAGAAGGACCAGGCTAGGGGCAGCAGGGGAGTGATATTCTGCACGGGTGGTTTTTGGGTGCCTGATGGGTCTTGAGTGCCCCCTGCTCCCAGTTGTAGCTCTGGGGAATAGAGCAGTGGGCAACTGTTCTTATCTGCTGCTCTGAGTTCAGAGGCTCCTCTAGGATGTCTAGGGTTATGGTGTCCTCACAGGAGCAGACCAGCTAAGTGTCTGCCCCAGCCACAAGGACCAGGCAAGGGGCAGAAGTGGAATAGTATTCTGCAGGGGTTGGGTTTCTGTGCCAGGAGGGTCCTGAGCACCCCCTGCTCCCAGTTGTAGCTCTAGGGTGTAGGATAGTGGGTAATAGTTCTTACTCACTGCTCTGAGTTCTGTTGCTCCTCTAGAATATCTCGGGAAATGGTATCTTCACAGGAGCAGCCTGATGCCCTTTTCTAATCACTTTGGTATAGTACGCTGGCAAACACCTATATACATAAGATAAAATAAATCTAAAAAAAAAAAGACTGCTGAAAATAATCACACCACAAATAGGAATCAATAAATAAACGTGAGATTAAACAAAAAATAAAAAAACAAACTAAAGCTTTATTATGTTCCCTAATATACATATTTCTATTTCTGAGTTAAAACAATTAAGTATAAGGATCTATTCTTCGATTCAACTCTAAATGTTGTAAGAAAAGACTTTTAGTATAGGCTTACAATGAGGTTAGTTATTGGTTTTATGTCATTCTGTTATCTGAATTTTGTTTTTTCTCTGGTGGTTTTAATAGCACAGAAAATTAATGAAGATATTTCTATTTATTGGTGTCCCATAATAATAAAAATAACATAGAAATCTATATTTTGTTTCACAGGTCTTAAGGATTGCCCTAAATGTTACTAAATTTTAAGATTACTAATTTTCTATTATACTTTGGGTCATTTTAAATTAAATAATATGGGCTGGTAAGATATCTGAAAAATCAAAGAAATTGGCCAGTAGGACTAATAATCTGAATTTAGTCCCTCAAACCAGTCTATTAAGATGAAATGTTCAATTGTTGCAAATTATTCTCTGAGCTCCATACAAGTGTAATGGCATGTATATGCAAACACCACCCTCCCCACACACACACACAAGTACATGTAATAAAAATTAATTAACTGTCTTTGTTTTTCAAAATTTGTTTGTTGGCCATCTTCTGTAACCAGGCAACACTTACAGTAGTGTTACTGGAATACCAAATCAACCCCAATACCTTCTTCTTAAAGCCTGCCATGCTTGCAGATCATGCTGAAACAGTTGTGGATGGCCAGAAACTGGAAGGTGGATCACCTGAAGAGCAAGGGTAGAACTAAACACATAAGATAGCAAAAATCAATGAAATGATGCTTAGTGATATTCTGCTACACTCATAGATTCGTGTCTATCCCAATTCCATCAGAGATGCTTCCTCCTGCAGCTGATGGGAACAGATGTAGAGACCTACAACAATGTATTAGGAAGAGCTTATGATAATCTATAGAAAAAGGGTAAGAATTGTCATAGGAGATAAAGAGGTCAAGGTAACTGGTAAAACAGTCCACAGAGTCAAATAAGCAGAGTTCATAGGAACTTATCGAATTTGAAATGGCAATCACTGAGCCTGGATGGGTTTACATTAGATCCTCTGCATATATGTTTCAGTTATTTCCCTTTGGTTTTTTGGTTGGACTCTTAATAGTGAGAGTGAGTTCTCTTAACTTTTTTTGCTTGCTCTAAGAACACTTTTCTCCTATTGGGTTATATCATTCAGCCTAGATGTGAGGATTTGTGCCTGTTTTATTGTACCTTGCCAAAATGTCTTCAGTTGATATTCTTGGGAGGCCTGAAGTTTTCTGAAGAAAAAAGGAGGAGCAGTAGATTTGTGAGAGAGTGTAGCAAGGACTTGAAGAAGTGGAGGGAGAGAAGACTGAATTCAGGATATATTGTATGAGCAAAGAATATATTTCTAAAAATGAAAAATGCTTATTCATAGCCTTATATTCTACAAATCAAAAAAAAAAAAAATCTTTTCACAGTTCTCCATTTCCATAGACAAACTGTGTAAGCCTAAAATTAGAAGAAAACTTTATATTAAAATAAAAGTTTAAATCTATTAGTGGAATTAATGATTTATATCTATAATTTTCTCAGACTTCTAGTGAATGGTGACTTCAAAGTTCTAAATGTGACTATTTCTTAAAATATTTTCTAAAATATTACTACACTGATAGTGCAGGTGATCACTTTAAATTTCATGTAGAAATTAAATAAGGTGCTATAATATTAATAATAAATAATATTTCATGTTTTTCATCTCCTAACAATCCAAATGTGAGCTAGTAAAATGAAAGTTTTAGTCAAAATTCATTATGAAAAATTCCAGGCTTTATGGCAAATTGGTTGTTGTCCTGGCTTCTGTCAAACAGCTATCACAGAAAAGATACTGAATAGAAATTAGTTTCTTTATGAATGACAGTTTCCAGATGAAGCTAGGAGCAGGGTCATGTAATGAAAATGTATTTTACACCTATCTGAAAATTTGGTTTAAAAACCAAAATTACTATTTATGAAAGTGATCTAGAATTTTCACATAATTTTTTATCTGACTATAACATTGGACTGTATTGTCTTTAAGTAAGTGACAAATACACACCTAAAATCTGGAGATACTATTATATAAAAAGAAGAAATAAGCATTAAGTTACCACTGTCTCTCTTTTTTAGTTATAATAAAATATTCCCAAGAGCTTCAAAATGAATAAGTGGTCATTTAGTTTACAGGGACACATTATAGTCTACCATGGCAGGGAAGTCATAGCAGCAGAATTCTCAAGAATCTGGTCACAATATATTTGTAGACAAAAAAGGAGGGTATTAAATGCATGCTTTCCAGGTGTGTGCTTGACCTCTGAATTTTATTACCCACAATTACAATTGGGCTTCCCACATCATTTAACTTTTTAAAATTATTACACTCCCCTGAGTCAAGTTTGCATTGTCCATGTAATATTAGAAGGACAATTTACTTTAAAAAAAAATGCACTCTTTTTTTTTTCCTAGTAGCTGTTACCTGTCAATAGATTGGAACCACAGATCTGGGAAAATCATTATTCTGCAAATAGCGTAAGTCCAATGAAAACTGGTTTGTGTGTGTGTGTGTGTGTGTGTGTGTGTGTGTGTGTGTGTGTGTGTAATTTATAAAATAGTTTTTAATATGGATTTTAAAAATATCTTTAATGTTAATTTCCCTACCTCAAGCCTTAGTGAGATATTTAGTGGTAAATTTGACTGTAAGAAAATTTATGGGATATACTTTATTCCTAATAAGAATTATGCAAATAAAAATGAGAAGAAAATACTTTTTCTTCAAGTGAACAAATTTCTGACATAAACAGTCTCACCAGTATTGCAGAGTATAAATACTAGTGACTCCAGATATTTGTTTACATCCAACATTTCATATCTATGGTTTCTATTAATTGTCCAAGATAGTTCAGTCCAACCATAGTATCTGGATTCTAGCAGTCAGGAAAGTAGAAATGGAAAAGATTGGGGCACTCTTTTTATTGCACATTACTAGCAGACCATAGGTACTGGATCATTCTTAGCTAGTCAACTTACTTATACATAGCTAAGTATCGAGGGGTCTATTTTTAAAGAATGAGGGAATGTTGGCATTGGATGACAAAAATATGGCATTTGCTACAAAAGAAAAAATGGATATTTGGGTATTTAGCCAAAAAAATAGTTTCTTTCTAAAATTTACTAGAGTATTTTATTGTGTGTTCAATAAGGCAATACGTATGGTTGATATCTAAGAATATAACACACAATGAAATTATTTCTTGTCTTTTGAGGAATGAATGAACATGATTTGATAATGAGGCTACTAGAGCCTCCTTTTGCAGGGTTCACCATGAATCCTAAACTGATGCTATCTTGCCCTTTCTTTAGTATTTTGTTCAGTGATCCTGTTATTACTGATGTTTTAATTAACTTTCTTTCTTCAATTATTTATTTGCATAGGAAATTTCAAAAACTTTTCATAATATTGTTATCCAACATTTGGTAATACAATGCCAAAGTCCTCAAAGTTTTTTTTTTTAATTGTTACAAAAAAAATATGAACTGTTTTTTGTTAAACACTGAGATTTCAAATTTTCTATGTCTAAATATTATATATATTGCATATTTCAATTTAGAGATGTATTAACTCTAATATGCATTTTTAAGAGAATGAGTTTAGCTAAAGGAAAAAAGGCTTTTGTTAAAAAATAAAATTATCATAATATAAAAATAAAGTCATCTTTAATTTCAGAAGAAATATTAAAATTCTGTATTTTATTTTATATTATTTTATAAAAATAGTGTCCAGAGAGAGTGCTGTGCTAAAGTAACTGTCTTATACAATCTTTTTAGATTAAAGCTTGGGGAATAAAAGGCTAACACATGTTATGCTGATGAACATCAGGTGAAAGACTTGGCAAGAACACTGCAGGTTTCAGATAATAAGCTTATGAATTAGTGCAGGCCCATTATGTAAGAGCAGCAACCTAGCCTTCTTGTCATTTGTGATAAGGACATCAATATTAGTCATTGTCATCATTCATTATCTTCAGCACCTACATGCTTTTATCCCTAAGGGTATAGTTCATTGATGTTTTCTTCGTAGAAAACAGAAGGACACAGGAACACAAATTCATATCTAACTGGAATTTTGAGCCTTCTCTTTTTCTCCATGAAGAATTTACTACAGAGGAATATGTATCATTTTCAGAATTTTTTTTCAATTTTATAAATATTATAATGAATTCTCAGCTAACTGACATAATTTAAGCATCATTAATGAAAGAACAAATAATATAATTTAAAATATATGCTCTTCATGTGTCTATGTTCATTTTAATGTTTTAAAAGTTGCACAGTTTGAAAGCACAGATAGCACAGATGTATGTTTTGTATTATAATATTCTATTGGTGTTTTATTAATCTATTAAATTTGATCAGAAGTTAAAGTTGCAGCACATATAATATGTTAGTGAAATTTTGATCAATGTATATTTTCCATTAGTGAAGAAAATCAACTTGTTCTTTTATAAAATAGACATATTGATCATCTGTGTGAATGAGCTGCTCATCAGCCCATGATTTACAAAGGAGAAATTTTCCCACCCTAACAACAACAACGGTTTAGACTGAGATATTTCTTCAAGAGTATCGGGCCTGACATGAGGTCTAATCTCCATTCCACCTTCACCCTTCAGTCATGTACACAGGTGGGCCTGATAAACAGGCCCCAGGCCCTAGAGAAATTTACATACTAATAAGGTACTTGAAGGCCAGCTGGTGGAGCCCATTAAGCATTCCTCCCCAGCCCCTACCCCCTCTTCCCCTTCCTATTTAACTCAGGTAAGCCCTGTGCTTTGGGGGGCGCACATCCAAATTCATCCACGATCTACCATATCAATAAACTGGTTTTGGAAACCCTAGGACTTCCTTGTGTGTTGGGGCCATGCTGTGAGGAACCGTGGAGAGTCCTTTAGTGAACAGCTGGGCCTAACTTACAGCTGGAGGAACCCAGGGAGTTCTCAGCCAACTACACTCACTCAGCATGATATGAGGAACCCTGCAGTTCCCCAGCCATATTTTTTTTCCTACATAAGAGGTCACCATGGAACTACATGTAATGAACTCAAATATTGAGCTGTGGGAAGCTCAAAAGCATCTTTAAAGATTAACACCTAATTAAAATAAAGAAATGGAAAAAGGAAGAAACAATGTAAGTAAGGCAAAATTCAACAGATTTCATTTTAAATGCTGGATCAAATTTGGCCAATTTCATAGCAAATTTCAGTCCTGATACAATTTATCACCCTTTCATAAATTCCTAAAGAGAAAATTATATATATGTGCCCAATGCATAGATCCTTATTAAAGCAAATGGGAAAGTAAGTACTTCAAATTTCCAGATTCTAAACTAAAATAGTCTTTAGATGAATGAATGATAAGAAAACTTTCAATTATTGTCATGTAAATATGGCAGGCACTCTGTGGAGAAAAAAGAGATTAAACGATGATAAAAAGAGAATAGTAATCATCATCATCACCATCATCATTTTTTAATATATTGAGATTGGACAGAGACGATATATATGATCTTAACTTAGCCTCACTTTCCTTGACACATAATTTTTAATGTCAACATTATATTACAATATGGAAAATTTTTTAGTTTTAATAAAAGATGCTGATTTAATTCCCTTCTACCTTTTAAGGGGTGACCCCCTTTTTCCAAGAGGCAATTATTATAAGTTTCCTTCTTTATGAGGATGCTAATAAAGTTCTCCCTCTTATATCACATATATATATGTGTGTGTGTGTATATATATATATATATATATATATGTGTGTGTGTGTGTGTATGTATATATATATGTGTGTGTGTGTGTGTATTTGAATACATTACATAGAATAATGTATATATGTAACATATATATTCTGATATATATATATATATATATATATATATAAAACAGAAGGTATAATATGTATAGAAAAATCATATTAACTTACTTCAAAATGTTAAAATTGTATTAAGTAGAAAGTATTAGAAGAGTTGATTTTCCATAATATCAAAACAAATTTAAATGTAAAATCATTCATGTTTTTCATCTTTGGCAACATCTGAGGCAAATATTTGTTTTGTTCCTTTATTATTCAGAAGAATAAACAAAATTTAAATAATAATAAATTTGAAGAAAACAAATGGCTTCTATTGTGAGAAGATAAAGATACTACAGAAGACATTGGAATAGTTACTTGAAGAAGGAAGATTTCACATTCATGGACTCAAAAAATTAATTTTTTGAAAATTACTATCCTACCAAAAGCAGCCTAAATATTCAGTATACTTCCAATCAAAATCTTGAACCCATATGTGAGTGTGTGTGTGTGTGTGTATATATATATATATATATATATATATATATATATAGAATTATTATATGTGCTGTTTATAATATGTATCATATATTATTGATTATATATGTTATATATTATATAAATATAAAAACTTAAAGCATATATAGTATAAAATATAAATAAAATAATCAAAATATGGTGTACATAATTATATAACAATATAGTGTATAATATATATATATGTATATATATATACTATATTGTATTAATATAACTATTGTATTAATTAATTACTCATATATTAATATAATATTCATATATGTATATTTATTTTAAAAAAATGTGTCCTTCATGAGAGGCCAATGTTATACCTTGAAGACTTGGATTATTAAATTAAAATTTCAATGAATTATTACTCAAGAAGACCCTGGAGATATGGTTTAAAAACCCAGGTTACTATTATTGCTCTTTCTTGCTCACCAGAACTGAGAAGTTAAGACCATCTTGCTGAAGGTAATTCATTTTATTGCAGGACATTGAGAAGTCTGCCTTGAACTAACCATAAAAATGTTTATCTTGTTATCTAGCTTCCATATTGGCAAAAGATTTGAAGCTTTGTTAGAGAAAATATTTATTAATTATATTACCCAGCATTGGACCCTACATGCCACAACACTGATATATTTGTAAGATGTTTCTACTGATACAATTGCAGTATGAACCTTATGATAGTGAAAATGTGCTTTCTGATTGGCTATGAGACATATTACACAGGAAGGATTACATGCCTACTGATGTAAACCTGGTCAAAAACCCAGGATTGGGGACATGAATTACACTCCATCAGTAGTTCTCAACCTGTGGGTCATGGCAACCTTGGAAATTAAAATACCCTTTCATGGGGGTCTCCAAAGACTACCAGAAACACAGATATTTACATTACAATTTATAAAACTAGCAAAATTATAGTTATTAATTAGCAATGAAATAATTTTATGGTTTAAGATCACAACAATACTATATTAAAGGTTAGCAGCATTAGGGAGGTTGAGAACCACTTTTCTATGTGGTAATTTACCATCACTATTTAGCTCAGTAGTCATGTTGTCAAATGATATTCCTAAATACTTTTATTTATGTAAACTGATATTTGCTGCTTTCAGTTTTGTTCAGAAAAGCTACTTTTGTTCATGGGTAGTGGTTAATGCAGAGACTTACAGTTTTCCAATGTGCCTAGTATAAATAACACTGAGCGCATAGTTATGAGTGGGCTACCTGGATCAATGAACTACCAAATAATGCTCAAAGAACTTTTTGAAAGTCAAGATAGAAAGAAGGCAAGTGTTTGCAGATGGAAAGAGAATTTATAAAATGCTGGCTTTTAAAGCTATCATGGCTATTTCATGCAACAACTCAATAGGAGTTGTAGTAACCTGCAAAACATTAAACCCTCAAAAATGTAATGTGGATAGGGAATGGACTCACAATGCTACATATTGGCCATACTCAAGAAGTTACTAGCATTTGATGTCTACTGAGAAATGGTGAACCATTATCCTTTGAATATGAGGCCCTGGTAGATTTTTGTTACTCTTGTGAATAGACCCACACTAATGGGTATGTGGGAATTATTAGTTTAAATCTGGGGTTTATTTACATCTTAGTTCTTAGGACAAGGAAACAGCAAGTAACTTCTATGAGCCTCAGGTTTTTTTTCTTTCTCCTTCATTTGTTTGTTCCTTCATTTTTCTTTCCTTCCCTCCCTCCCTCCTTCCTTCTTTCCTTCTTCCTTCTTTTCTTTCTTTCTTCTTTCTTCATATTAAGAAGCTTTGGAGATGGCTCTGTGATTAAAAGTACTTGCTGCTATTGCAGAGGAACCCAGTTCAGTACTCAGCTCTATATAACATCTCATGATCCTTTGAAACTTTAATTTCAGAGGATCTGATACCATTTTCTGGCTTCTGTGGGGTTTCTCACATGTGATACACAAACATACATGCAGACAAAATTTCTCACATATAATAAAAAATAAATAATAAATAAGAATATTTTTTAAAATGCTAAGGTGAGGATTAAAAAGGTAAATATACAAAACATTTTTGTAAATAAACGAGGCACACTAATTATAGTTACAATCATTTCTATAAATGCATAAATCATTTACATTAAAATGTTGGAACATGAGGTAGTCAACATGCTTAAAGCAAATTTTAAATGGGATAAGAATTTTTTTTAAGAAACATTTCTTTATTTACTCTGAAGTTGCACAATGAGTTATATCATTACTGCCTATGGATAAGGAGGAAACTGAGATATCCCTGACTTCTTAATGAATAATCACCAGAACCAGGCAATCTAACTGCCTTCACAATTGATGCTAAGCAGTGTTTTCATGCACTCTGCAAAGGATTTTTGTTAACAGCTCAAACTCTTGCCTTACTTTTTAAAAATTAAATAATGTTGGCAAGTAAGTGCATTTACTAAGTTTCTGTATTCTGTAAAAATGTGTCAATACATTTAAATTATGTGGGATGAGTCTCACCATAATAAAACATACTAAATCGGGACTTCTCAATTTACTCTGAGCCCGAACACTGAGCTGAGCACCTGAGGCAGCTCTGCAACCAATCTCACAAAACGCAGAAGAAGCGGGGCTCCCAGGAGCTCTAACCTGGGCAATATCTCTGGTAAGGAGACAACAACACTCGCCCCAAACATGGAGTAACCAGGACACACAGGGACCCAGGAATTCACTCCAGGCCCAGAGCACTGGCACCTTCTGCTCTGGGCCTGAGTGCTCAGCAAATACTGGGAGATAGCTCTGCACCCAATCTCACAGAACCCAGAGGAAGCGGAGCTATCAAGAGCTCTAATGCGAGCCGAATTTTAGGTAAGGATGCAGCAACACTCACACAGGGAGTAACTGGGACCAACTGGGACCCAGGAAAACACTCCTGGGCAGAAGCAAAGAGCAGATGCCAGGAGGCAGCTCTGCAGTCAACCTCACAAAACCCAGAGGAGGCAGGGCTCCCAGAAGCTTTGACCTTGGCAGTATCTCAGGTAAGGAGACAGCAATACTCTACCCAAACATGGGGTAACCTTGATGCACAGGGACCCAGGAATTCACTTCTAGCCCTGAGCACTGGTTCATTCCAGTCTCCACCCAAGCACTGAGAGCACTGAGCAGATCTTGGGCCTCAGCTCTAACCCCAGCAGCAATACCCATCCCAAACAGTTCTGACACAACCAAGAAAATAGGAAAGACAAGGCTCCAGTCAGAGATAGCTCAGGTAGCATCAAGGAGCTCCAGATGGCAAAAGGCAAGCACAAGAACAAAAGTATCAGCAACCCAGGGTACTCAGCATCATGAGAACCTAATTCTCCCACATTAGAAAGTACTAAATTACCCATATCACCAGGAAAGCAAGAGTCAGATATAAAATCACTTTTGATGACAGTGATAGAGAACATAAAAAAGGACATAACACCCTCAAAAAAATTAAGGAGAACACAGATAAACAGGTAGAAGTCCTTAAAGAGGAAACACAAAAATCTCTTAAAGAATTACAAGAGAGCCTTCCACCCCTCTCCCAGACCTGAGGCCTGACACAGACTGCTGCCCAGTCTGATCCTGGGGATACTAGATCTCTCCTGACCCACCCTAGAAGGTGCACAGAACACAGAGCAGTCGGTAAGAAGACCCACTCACTGCCCTAGGCCCAGAGCTGAGTGCAGGGATTGCTCAGATTCCAGCAGACCCCCAAACTCGGCCCCTGTGGAATAGCACACCCCTTCCGCCCCTCTTCCAGACCTGAGGCCTGACACAGACCCTTGTCCAGTCTGCACCTGGGGACACCGGATTCCTCCTGACCCACCATAGTGGTTGCACAGAACCCAGAGCAGCAGACATTCTAGAGGGTCCACTGAACCCAGAACAGCAGAGGAACAAAGGAACTCAGAGCTACAGACAACATATCACGAGACATAATAGAGGAGCCACTGCACTCAGAGCAGTGGACACATTAGCCTGAGACATCCTAGAAGAAACATTGCACCCAAAACAGTGGACACCTACCTGGACTGCTGCTACCTAGGACACACCATATTCTGACTCATCCTAGAGGTACCACTGTATTCAGAGCAGCTGGAGAAGATCACAGAGACATCGGGACCCCAAAGAGATCAGACACAAGCAAGATAACTGGAAAGGGAGGCCTCAGTCAGAGAAAGGAAGTACAGGGAGCACCAGAGTTAACCAGATGGCAAAAGGTAAGTGCAAGAACGTAAGCAACAGAATCCAAAGTTACATGGAAACATCAGAACCCAGTTCCCCCATAATAGAAAGCCCTGAACACCCCATCACACCAGAAAAACAGGACTCAGAATTAAAATCTCTTCTCATGATGATGTTAGAGGATTTTAAGAAGGACATAAATAACACTCTCAAAGAACTTAAGGAGGACACAGGTAGACAGATAGGAGCCCTTAAAGAGGAAACACAAAAATCCCTTAAGGATTTGCAAGAAAAAATAATCAGACAAGAGAAGGAATCAAACAAAACCATCCAAGATCTAAAAACGGAAGTAGAAACAATAAAGAAATCACAAAGGGAGACTATCCTGGAGATAGAAAACCTAAAAAAAAAAGATCAGGAGTCATAGACACAAATATCACCAACAGAATACAAGAGATAGAAGAGAGAATCTCATGGGCAGAAGATACCATGGAAAACATTGACACAACTGTCAAAGAAAATGCAAAATGCAAAAAGCTACTAACCCAAAACATACGGGAAATCCAGGACACAATGAGAAGGCCAAACCTAAGGATAATAGGTATAGATGAGGGGGAAGACTCCCAACTAAAAGGACCAGTAAATATCTTCAACAAAATTATAGAGGAAAACTTTCCTAACCTACAGAAAGAGATGTCCATAAATATACAAGAAGCCTACAGAACTCCAAATACTTTAGACCAGAAAAGAAATACCTCCTGCCACATAATAATCAAAACATCAAATGTACAAAACAAAGAGAAAATATTACAAGCAATAGGGGAAAAATGTAAAGTAACATATAAAGGACGACCTATAAGAATTACACCAGACTTCTAACCAGAGACTATAGAAGCCAGAAGATCCTGGATGGATATCATACAGACCCTAAGAGAACACAAATGCCAGCCCAGACTACTATACCCAGGAAAACTTTCAATCAATATAGATGGAGAAACCAAAATTTTCCATGACAAAATCAAATTTGCACAATATCTTAACACAAATCCAGAACTTGAAAGGATAATTGGGGGAAAACTCCAACACAGGGAGTGTAACAACCTAGAAAAAACAAGAAAGTAATCCTCCAACAACCCTAAAAGAAGAACATCACACAAACATAACTCCACCACCAATAACAAAAATAACAGGAAACAACATTCATTATTCCTTAATACCTCTTAATATCAATGGACTCACTTCTCCAATAAAAAGACATAGACTATCAGACTGGATACATAAACACAACCCAGAATTTTGCTACATACAGGAAATGCACCTCTGTGAAAAAGACAAACATTATCTCAGAGTAAAAGGATGGAAAACAATCTTATGAGCAAGTGGTCCCAAGAAACAAGCTGGAGTAGCTATTATAATGTCAAATAAAATCAATTTTCAACCAACAGTAATCAAAAAAGATAAAGAAGGACACTTCATATTCATCAAAGGAAAAATGTACCAAGAGGAACTCACAATTTTGAACATCTATGCAACAAATGCAAGGGCACCCACATACATAAAAGAAACTTTAGTAAAGTTTTACATTACACCTCACACAATAATAGTGGGAGATTTCAACACTCCACTCTTGGCTATGGACAGATCATGTAAAGAGAAACTAAATCTAGACACAATGAAACTTACAGAAGTTATGAACCAATTGGAGTTAACTGACATCTATAGAACATTTCACCCTAAAACAAAAGAATATACCTTTTTCTCAGCAAGTCATGGTACCTTCTCCAAAATTGGTCACAAAACAGGCCTCAACAGATACAAAAAGATTGAAATAATCCCTTGTACCCTATAAGATCACCATGGACAAAGACTCATCTTTGATATGGTCAAAAACAACAGAAAGCCCACATACACATGGAAACTGAACAATGCTCTACTAAATGATAACTTAGTCAAGGAAGAAATAAATAAAGAAATTAAAGACTTTTTAGAATTTAATGAAAATGAGGACACATCATATCAAAACTAGTGGGACTCCATGAAAGCAGTACTAAGAGGTAACCTCATAGCTCTAAGTGCCCACAAAAAGAAACTGGAAAGAGCTTACACTAACAGCTTGACAGAACACATGAAAGCTTTAGAACAAAAAGAAGATAATATTCCCAAGAGGAGTAGATTTCAGGAAATAAACAAACTCAGGGATGAAATCAACCAAGTTGAAACAGAAAGAACTATACAAAATATCAACATAACCAGGAGCTGTTTCTTTGAGAAAATCAACAAGATAGACAAACCCTTAGCCAGATTAACCAAAGGGCGCAGAGACAGTACTCAAATTAATAAAATCAGAACTGAAAACGGAGACATAACAACAGAAACAGAAGAAATTTAAAAAAAAAAAATCATCAGATCCTACTACATAGGCCTATACTCAACAAAATTGGAAAATCTGGATGAAATGGACAATTTTCTAGATAGATATCGAGTACCAAAGTTAAAAGAGGAGTAGATAAACTATCTAAACAGTCCCATAACCCCTAAAGAAATAGAAGCAGTCATTAAAAATCTCCCCACCAAAAAAAGTCCGGGGCCAGATGGCTTTAGTGCAGAGTTCTATCAGACCTTCCAGGAAGACCTAATACCAATTCTCTTCAACCTATTCCACAGAATAGAAACAGAATGAACAATACCCAATTCATTCTATGAAGCTACAATTACACTCATACCTAAGCCCCACAAAGACCCAACAAAGAAAGAGAACTACAGACCAATCTCTCTTATGAATATTGATGTAAAGATACTCAATAAAATTCTTGCAAACCGAATTCAAGAATACATCAAAACAATCATCCATCATGATCAAGTAGGCTTTATCCCGGGAATGCAATGTTGGTTCAATATTCAAAAATCCATCAATGTAATCCACTACATAAATAAACTCAAAGAAAAAAAACCACATGAACATCTCACTAGATGCTGAGAAATCATTTGACAAAATTCAGCATACCTTCATGTTAAAAGTCTTGGAAAGACCAGGAATTCAAGCTCCATACCTAGACATAGTAAAAGCAATATACAGCAAGCCAGTAGCCAACATCAACCTAAATGGAGAGAAACTTGAAGCAATCCCACTAAGATCAGGGACTAGAAAAAGCTGTCTACTCTCACCCTACCAATTCAATATAGTACTGGAAGTCCTAGCTAGAGCGATTAGACAACAAAAGCAAGTCAAAGAGCTACAAATAGGAAAGGAAGAAGTCAAAATTTCACTATTTGCAGATGATATGATAGTATACTTAAGCGACCCTAAAATTTCCATCAGAGAACCCCTAAACCTGATAAATAACTTCAGTAAAATGGCTGGATATAAAATCAACTCAAACAAATTAGTAGCCTTCCTATATTCAAAAGATAAACAGGCTGAGAAAGAAATTAGGGAAATGACACCCTTCACAATAGTTACAAACAATATAAAATATCTTGGAGTGAACCTGACCAAGCAAGTGAAAGATCTGTGTGACAAGAGCTTCAAGTCTCTTTAAAAAGAAATAGAAGAAGATCTCAGAAGATGGAAAGATCTCCCATGCTCCTGGATTGGCAGGACTAATTTAGTGAAAATGGCCACCTTGCCAAAAGCAATCTATAGATTCAATGCAATCCCCATGAAAATTCCAAATCAATTCTTCACTGAGATAGAAAGAGCAATTTGCAAATTTATTTGGATTAACAAAAAAGAGGGATAGCGAGAACTATTCTCAACAATAAAAGAACTTTTGGGGGAATCACCATCGCTGACCTCAAACTGTACTACAGGGCAATAGTAATAAAAACTACATGGTATTGGTACAGAGGCAGACAGGAAGATCAATGGAATAGAATTGAAGATACAGAAATGAACCCACACACCTATGATCATTTGATCTTTGACAAAGGAGCCAAAACCATCCAGTGGAAAAAGGACAGCATTTTCAGCAAATGGTGCTGGTTCAATTGGAGGTCAACATGTAAAAGGATGAAAATCAATCCATTCTTATCTCCTTGTACAAAGCTCAAATCCAAGTGGATAAAAGACCTTCACTTAAAACCAGATACACTGAAATGAATAGAAGAGAAGGTGGGGAAGACCCTCGAATACCTAGGCACAGGGGAAATGTTCCTAAACAGAACACCAACGGCATATGCTCTAAGATCAAGAACTGACAAAATGGACCTTATAAAATTGCAAAGCTTCTGTAAGGCAAAGGACATTGTCAATAAGACAAAACAGCAACCAACAGATTGGGAAAAAATCTTAACCAATCCTATGTTTGATAGAGGGCTAATATCCAAGATATACAAAGAACTCATGAAAGTATACACCATACCACCAAATAACCCTATTAAAAAATGGGGTACAAAGCTAAACAAAGAATTCTCAACAGAGGAACCTCGAATGGCTGAGAAGCACCTTAAGAAATGTTCAACATCCTTAGTCATCAGGGAAATGCAAATCAAAACAACCCTGAGATACCACCTCACACCAGTCAGAATGGCTAAGATCAAAAATTCAGGTGATAGTAGATGCTGGCAAGGATGTAAATAAAGAGGAACACTCCTCCATTGTTGGTGGGATTGCAAGCTGGTACAACCACTCTGGAAATCAGTCTGGGGTTCCTCAGAAAACTGGACATAGCATTACCTGAGGACCCAGCTACACCAATCCTGGGCATATACCCAGAAGATACTCCAATATATAACAAGGACGTATGCTCCACTACGTTCATAGTAGCCTTTTTTATAATAGCCAGAAGCTGGAAAGAACCAAGATGCCCCTCAACAGAGGAATGGATACAAAAAATGTGGTACATTTACACAATGGAGTATTACTCAGCTATTAAAAATAATAAATTCGAGAAATTTTTAGGTAAATTGATGGAACTGGAAATTATCATCCTGAGTGAGTTAAAACAATCACAAAAGAACACACATGCTATTTACTCACTGATAAGTGGACATAAGCCCAAAAGCTTAGAATAGAGAAGGCTCAACTCACAAGCCACATGAAGCTTATGAAGAAAGAAGACCAAGTGGGGATGCCTCAGTTCTACTTAGAACTAGTCACAAAATTACTCAAGGGAGCAAATATGGAAACAGGACATAGGACAGAAACTGAAGGAGGGGCCATCTGGAGACTATTCCACCTGGTATTCTTCCCATGTAGATTCACCTAAACTCGACACTGATGTGGATAGCTGAAAGTGCATGCTGTCAAGAACATGATATAGCTGTCTCCTTAAATGTCTGCCTGAGACTGACACATCTGGAAGACATTGCTCACAGTTAAATACTGATATGATCAAGTGATTCCCAATGGAGAAGTTGGAGAGAAAACTGAAGGAGCAGAAATGGTTTGGGACCCCATGAGGAAAGCAAAAATACCAACCAACCAAAGCTCACCAGGGTCTAAACCACCAGCCTGGGAGCACATAGGGAGGGACCCATGACTCCAACTGTATATGTAGGGGAGGATGGCCTTGATAGGCATGGGGGGAGAGGAGATTCTTGGTCCCATGAAAAATGAACACAGAGTGGGGGGGATGTGAGGGTGGGGAGGGGGTAGTGGGGGTGGAGGGTTGGTAAGGGCACAGCCTCATAGAAGCATGAGGAGGGGGAGTGGGATAGGAGGTTTCTGGGTGGTGGGAGGAAGTGAGGTAAGGGGATAAAATCTGAAAGGTAAATATAATACCCAATTTTAAAAAAATCTAAAAAAAATTTAAATAAAAAAAGAAAGCAAAGAACCGAAAAAATAAAAATAAAAAAAAATAGCTTGATACTAAAATTTGTTTTGAGAATTGCATATTGCAGAATATACAGCCTTGGTGTACCTACTCATCAAGCAAGCTGACCAGACCTGGTCAAATCTCCGATGTCCTGGAATCCCATCTCGATGCAGTGAAGACCCAGCATCAGAGGCTTATCAATTTACTCTTCCCCTAACCCCTCTTCCAATATCTCAACGCCGGTAATCAGCTTGAAGAAGTTAATGATGAGTCATCGCCCCTATTCCCTGGGATTGGGGACTAAGGTGGTTAATATTGGGCTGTCTTTCTAGGGAAAAGTAGTGGTTTTATTGGAACAGGGAGGAGTAGTTAGGAATTATTTCAGAGCCATAACCTATTGGTAGAAATCTGTATAATTATTCTCAAGATGAAGTTATAATTTCTTATATTGCACAAAATTTACTTTGATTTCAAGTTTAAGGTTTCCATTGGTACAAGCTTCTTATTAATATAAAAGTGAGATGAATATTGATACCCACTTAGCCATTGCTCCAGTATAACACATTTAAGCATACAAGGCTTAGACCCAGTCCTTCTTTAACTTTTCTAACTGATTTGAGATGGTTAGCCTATGAGTTAAGGGACTATAGCAAATTCAGGGCTTTGAGTTTATTGATAAGGTGTTTTCTGTATTTTATTTAAAAATAGCTGAGAGGAGTTAACAGACAACAGTCCAGATAGCCTTACATGGATAGTTGGTTTTCAAAACGTCAAAAGTCCACAGAATTGACTTTACAAACATTTCCTTATTAATGTTCATTTTGATTAGAGACATGTCTGCCCTGACAGCTTCCTGTCTTGGATTCTAAGAAGAAATTGAGCATCTTTGGAGTTATTCCACTTGTGGTGAGACAGCCACTGGGCAAGAATTGCCTCTTCCCATCTACAAACAAATTACTGTCCAGAAAAGGATGCACTTGCAGAATAGACGACTGATTATATCTGCCTAGACAGAGTAAGCAGCCCTTAATAATTCTGCATCACTATGGTCTGTCAGAAGATCCTGGGCCAGAAGGCTGAAGATCAGATGCTCCAAAGATTTGAACTATAGGGACTGTCCAGGTGTTCAGCAGTCTCTATAAATTGGGTAAGTTTTAGAAGCCATGCTTTGTGATTCCCATAATTTCAGTTAACTCATTCTGACTTTCTGATGGGGTTGAAAACTTATAGGCTCATAGCCAATCCTAGCTATTTACTTTGAGAGAAAAGATTGGAGTGGAGGGTTTTCAGCTAACATTCATTCCAAGCCAAGAAAAAATCCAGGTTCAGTGTTTTAGTAAGGAGAGATGACAGAAGTTCTGGTTAGTCAACAAAATGATGGACTGGTTATTAGGACTAACTAGTACCTCACTGGTACAAATCGTCACAATTATGCACTAATTGTATTTTAAGAGAAATGTTTTATTTTAACAGGAAGGGTGATATGTAGGAGAAGCTAAGCTGGGAGAAGTATGTAGAGGAAGAGAAGGAGTAAGGAGAGGAGGAGAAGAAGGACAGGAGAAGCTAGGTGATGAAAGAAAGAGAGAGAAAGAGGGGAGGTGACATGGAGGCAGATGTTCACATGTATCCACCAGTCAATGATAGTTGATATATCTAGGCTGAGTATTGGGTTACACTCCTGACTGAGCATTACCAAATTTATAAAGCTTTTGACTAACATTTTAAAAAATTATACAAAAGCAAAAAGGAAAAAGGGGCATGGGATAGGGGTTTTCTAGGGAGGAGAAATGGGGAAAGAGATGACTCTGAAATGTAAATAAAATATCCAATAAAAAAAAGAATTACAAGAGAACATAATCAAACAGTTGAAGGAATTGAACAAAACCATCCAGGACATAAAAATGGAAGTAGAAACAATCAAGAAATCAGAAAGGAAGACTACCAAGGATATAGAAAACCTGGGAAAGAAATCAGGAGTCATAGATGCAATCATCACCAACACACTACAAGAGATAGAAGAGAGAATCTCAGATGCAGAAGACACCATAGAAAATATTAACAAAACTGTCAAAGAAAACACAAAATGCAAAAATTTCTTAACACAAAACATCCAGAAAATTCAGGACACAATGAGAAGACCAAACCTAAGGATAATATGTATAGAAGAGAGTGAGGATTCCCATCTTGTAAGGCCAATAAAAATCTTCAACAAAATTGTAGAAGAAAACTTTTCTAACTTAAGAATGAGATGCCCATAATCATACAAGAAGCCTTCAGAATGCCAAATAGACTAGACCAGAAAAGAAATACCTTCTGTCAGATAATAATCAAACCACAAAATGCACAACACAAAGAAAGAATTTTAAAAGCAGTAAGGGAAAAAGGCCAAGTAACATATAAAGGCAGACCTATTAGAATTACACCAGACTTTTCACCAGATACTATAAAAGCCAGAAAATCCTAGACAGATGTCATACAGACTCTAAGAGAACATAAATGCCAAGATACTTTACCCAGCAAAACTATCAATTACCATAGATGGAAAAAAACAAGATATTCCATGACAAAACCAAATTTACACAATGTCTTTACACAAACGCAGTACTACAAAGGATAATAACAGGAAAGCTCCAATACAAGGAGGGCAATCATACTCCACAAAGAGCAAGAAAGTAATCCCCTTCCAACAAACCCAAAAGATGATAACCACACAAACAACTGCCTCCACTGTTAACAAAAGTAACAGGAAGCAACAATCTCCTCTACTTAATATCTCTTAATATCAATGGATTCAAATCCCTCAATAAAATTCATAGGCTAATGGACTGGATACACAAACAGGACCCAGCATTTTGTATACAAGAAACTCACCTCAGTTACAAAGACAGACACTACCTTACAGTAAAAGGCTGGAAAACAAATTTTCAAGCAAATGGTCCTAAGAAACAAGCTGGAGTAGCCATTCTAATATCCAATAAAATCAACTTTCAACTTAAAGCTATCAAAAAGGATAAGTAAAGACATTTCATACTCATCAAAGGAAAAGTCAACCAACATGAACTCTCAATCCTGAACATATATGCACCAAATACAAGAGTACACATTTTCATAAAAGAAACCTTACTAAAGCTGAAAGCACACATTCCACCTCACACAATAACAATGGGAGACTTCAACACTCCACTCTCAGCAATGGACAGATAAAGGAAACAGAAACTAAACAGAGATTCAGTGAAACTAACAGAAGTTATGAAACAAATGGACTTAACAGATATTTATAGATCATTTCACCCTAAAACAAAAGAATATACCTTTTTATCAGCACCTCATGGTACCTTCTCCAAAATAGACCATATAACTGGTCACAATACAGGCCTCAACAGATACAAAAAAATTGAAATAACCCCCTGCATTCTATCAGATCATCATGGTCTAAGGCTAGTTTTCAATAACGACAAAGACAAGGGAAATCCCACACTCACGTGGAAATTGAACAGTACTCTACTCAATGATAATGTGGTCAGGGAAGAAATAAAGAAAAAACTAAAGACTTTTTAGAACATAATGAAAATAAAGACACATCACACCAAAACCTATGGGACACAATGAAAGTAGTGCTAAGAGGAAAACTCATAGCTCTAAGTGCTTACAAAAAGAAACTGGAGACAGCATACACTAGCAGCTTGACAACACACCTGAAAGCTCTAGAACAAAAAGAAGCAAATGCACCCAAAAGAAGTAAACAGGAGGAAATAATTAAACTCAGGGCTGAAATCAACTAAATAGAAACAAAAAGATTTATACAAAGAATCAATAAAACCAGGAGCTGATTCTTTGAGAAAATCAACAAGACAGATAAACCCTTAGCCAGACTAATCAGAGGACCCAGAGACAGTATCCAAATTAATAAAATCAGTACTGAAATGGGTGATATAACAACAGAAACCGAGGAAATCCAAAAAAATCATCATATCCTAGTACAAATGTCTACTCACAACAAAATTAGAAAATCTGGATGAAATGGACAATTTTCTACACAAATACCAGTTACCAATGTTAAATCAGGAGAAGATAAACCGTCTAGACAGTCCCATAACCCTGAAAGAAAGAGAAGCAGTCATTAAAATTCTACCCACACACAAAAGTCTGGGACCAGATGGTTTCAGTGCAGAATTCTATCAGACCTTCAAGAAAGACTTAATACCATTCTCTTCAAACTATTCCACAAAATAGAATCAGAAGAAACAGTACCCAATTATTCTATGAAGTCACAATCACACTCATATCTAAACCACACAAAGATCCAACAAAGAAAGAGAACTTCAGTCCAATCTCCCTAATGAATATCAATGCAAAAATACTCAATAAAATGCTTGTGAACAGAATCCAAGAACACATCAAAATAATTATCCATCATGATCAAGTAGGCTTTATTCCAGGAATGCAGGGTTGGTTCAATATATGGAATTCCATCTATATATTCCACTACATAAACAAACTCAAAGAAAAAAAAAACACATGATCATCTCACTAGGTGATGAGAAAGCATTTGACAAGATTCAACACCCCTTCATGATAAAAGTCTTGGAAAGATCAGGAAATCAAGGTCCATATATAAACATTGTGAAAGCAATATACAGAAAACCAGTAGCCAACATCAAACTAAATGGAGAGAAACTTAAAGCATTTCCATTAAGATCAGGGACTAGACAAGGCTGCCCACTCTCACCCTACCTACTCAATATAGTACTGGAAGTTCTAGTCAGGGAATTACACAACAACGGGAAGTAAAAGGGATACAAATTGGAAAGAAAAAGTCAAACTTTCACTATTTTCAGATGATATGATAGTATACTTAAGTAACCTCAAAACTTCCTCCTGAGAACTACTAAACCTGATAAACAACTTTAGTAAATTGGCTGGGTGTAAAATTAATTCAAACAAATCCGTATCCTTCCTCTACTCAAAAGATAAACTGGCTGAGAAAGAAATTATGGAAGCTACGCCCTTCACAATAGTTACAAGTTATATAAAATATGATGATGTGAATCTAACCAAGAAAGTAAAAGACCTGTATGACAAAAACTTCATGCCTCTGAAGAAAGAAATACAAACAGATCTCAGAAGATGGAAAGATCTCTCATGCTCACAGATTGGCAGGATTAATATAGTAAATATAGCCATCTTGCCAAAAGCAATCTACAGATTTAATGCAATGCCCACCAAAATTCCTACTCAATTCTTCTCAGAGATTGAAAGAGCAATCCTAAAATTCATTTGGAATAACGAAAAACCCAGGATAGCGAAAACTACTCTCAGCAATTAAAGAACTTCTGCGGGAATCACCATCTCTGATTTCAAGCTACACTACAAAGCAAAAACTTAAAAACTTCATGGTACTGTAACAGAAACATGTAGGAGGATCAATGAAATAGAATAGAAGACCCAGAAATGAACCCCTACACCTATGGTCACTTTATCTTCAACAAAGGACCTAAAACCATCCAGTGGATAAAAGACAGCATTTTCAAGAAATGGTACTGGTCCAACTGGAGGTCAGCATGTAGAAGAATGAAAATTGATCCATACTTATCTCCTTGTACAAAGCTCAATTCCAAGTGGATCAAGGAACTCCATATAAAACCAGCTACACTGAAACTAATAGAAGAGAAAATGGGAAAAAAACCTCAAAAACATGGGCACAGGGGAAAAGTTCCTGAACAGAACACCAATGGCTTATGCTCTAAGATCAATAATTGACAAATGGGACCGTATAAAACTGCAAAGCTTCTGTAAAAGAAAGGACTCTGTCAATAGGACAAAGCAGCAACCAGTAGATTGGGAAAAGATCTTTGCCAATCCTACATCTGATAGAGGGCTAATATCCAAGGTATGAAAAGAACTGAAGAAATTAGACTATAGACTATCAAATAACCCTATTAAAAATTGGGTACAGAGCTAAACAAAGAATTCTCAACTGAGGAAACTCGAATGGTTGAGAAGCACCTAAAGAAGTGTTCAACATCCCTAGTCATCAGAGAAATGCAAATAAAAACAACACTGAGATTACACCTCACACCAGTAATCAGAATGGCTAAGATCAAAAACACAGGTGACAGCAGATGCTGGCAAGGATGTGGAGAAATAGAAATTCTCCTCCATTGTTGGTTGGATTGTAATCCAGTACAACCAATATGGAAAGCAGTCTGGCGATACCTCAGAAAATTGAACATTTTGTTACCTGGGGACCCATGTATACCACTCCTGGGCATATACCCGGAAGATGTTTCAACATACAACATGGACACATTCTCCACTATGTTCATAGCAGCCTTATTTATAATAGCCAGAAGTTGGAAAGAACCTAGATATCCTTCAACAGAGGAATGGATACAAAAAAAAAAAATAGTACATTTACACAATGGAGTACTATTCAGCTATTAAAAGCAATGAGTTCATGAAATTCTTAGGCAAATGGATGGAGCTTGAGAATATCATCCTGTGTGAGGTAACCCAATCTGTGTCTCTGGATCTCAGCAGGTATGTCTGTGTCTCAATGTGCATCTCTGGGGTCTTTAGTCAGAAGAGGTGGCTGGAAGAAGGCTGCAATGCAGGCAGGTTCCAGGAGATGCCATTGTCTCTGCTGGACTTGTAGGAGCACCTATAGGATAATCACAACAGGGAAGTAGCACCTCAGCAGGGGGATGTCTGTAAAGGCTGTGTAGCAAGCATTAGGCTACTTGGGAGCAAGTACATCATGGTTTGTTGTTGAGATCCTAGAAAAGCAAAGGTGTTTGAGGAAATTTAGTCTTAGAAGGCACCTTTGAGTCTGATTTGGATGGCTGAGGAAGAAAACATGTTAATTATGTATCTGGAGGAGGGAGCAACAGTTTATCTGTAAAAGGGAACTAGTTGTTAATTAAGAGCTGAAAAATGTTGATCAGCATGTTGATTTAACTTATGGAAGTAGATTGGATGACTTTTGAACCTTAAAGAAATAGTAAAAGTTGAAAAAAAATTTGGACAAATATCAAGAGAGTTAGAGAGAAAAGGAAACATTTAAACAAAAAATCAAAAAAACTTTTGCTTGAGAAGGAAGGACATTGTTTCTGTAGGTGTTCCTGTTAGGGAGGAAAAGAAAACTTTTAAAATTTTTGCTTGAAAAACAGGAACAGTGTTGTAGGTCTTCCTGTTGTGGAGAAGCAGTAATGGTGGGTTTAGAAGCAGTGGAAGAGGGGCTTGCTCTGCCATGTGGTTGCTGGGTACTCTGGCAGAAAGGTCCTGTAATCCCTCCTCTTTTTTTTTCTTATAAATCTTAAATGTAGAGAAGGATCAAAAGGCTAACTTGAAGAAAGTTTAGAAGAAGAGACATATAGGCTTGATAGGAGAGCCAAGGGTCAGAGAGAGTGAAAGGCTGTGTGTATGGGAGAGACATGTGGCAACCAGGCCCAGCCTGGTGGTTTTGGCCAAGAGGAAGAAAGGCGAAGGTGGGGAGGGGAGCAAGCAGGGTCTCGGACCTGCTTTTCAGGCAAACCAACTGAATTAAATGGTCTCAGTCTGCCGCATTGATGGAGAAAAGGGGGAACAGCCTATGTTAGCCCATGTTAGCAAGCTGTGTGACTCCCTGGGGGGAAAACACTGGGGACTAGAGTTTAGAGTCAGTGTTTTTGAAAAGCTAGCAGGCACCCCTGGGGGTAGTGGCAGAGAGTGAAGTTTAGGAAGCTGTCACCATCTTGTATGGTTGGAGAACATGTGGTGAGAAAGAGAGACAAACTTATGTTAGCAGGCAGCACAAAAGACTGAAGTTCTTGAGAGCTTAAAATGAAAGGGGATTCTCTCACCTGAGGAAAGAATTTTAGAAGGAGGGTCACAGCAGGTGCTGTGGCTTGAAAGGCAGCTATTAGCTCTGAAGGAGCCCTCTCTGTGGAGCTGGGGGGATGAGCAAAGTGGAGTCTAGAGAGTCACCCCCATCTTGTCCTTGAGCTGGAGAGCATGTGGAGGGGGAGATAGAGACAGAGACAGAGAGAAAGAGAAAGAGGAGTTAAAGCAGAGAAACTGACCAGGAACACATGGAGAGAGAAAGAAAGGGACCTAGTCTTTTTGAACTAGGCAGGGGCTAGTGGTAGTTAAGAATTAGAGCGAAGACACTAGCAAGGAATATGTGGAAAAAGAAAGGGGGTATACAGAAAGAAGCCTGCCTAGTCTTGTGAACTAGGCTGGGAATTACTCACTGTCCTGGAGCTTTGTGGAGAAGTTTTTTGTGGGTACCATCGGTGGGGGGGCACTCTTAGAGCTGGCTCTTCCCGTGTCCTCTACCACCTCTAGGGAACGATGTAGGCTCATGTGTGGGCATGAATCTATGTTATCTTGTTGGTCCATGAGTCTGTCACAGCTCAGTTGACTGGAACTGTGGCTCAGCGTGGCAGAAGCAGCAATGTGGGATTTTTAACTGAGTTGCTTCCACACCACACTGGTGGGCACTACAGGCCCCATTTGGCAGGGGAAGTTTTCACTCAGTCTGAAGTTTCATGTGGTGTAGAACTCTTGGGTTAGAGATTCCTGGAGGTGACCAGAGACTGACTGGTCTCAAGCCCTCAGGCTCTCAGACTGCCAAGAGGCTGCAGAAGGATCGAGATGAGGGGGTATGTGGGAGTGCGACCAGCTAGGCCACAGTTGAGAGAAATGAGGGGAATGGAAGAAGAAAGAGGCTTTAGCAGCACCCCATAGAAGAAAGGTTACTGTACTTGCTTGGTTGCATGGGTGATCAAGTCCCATGTTGGTCGAACCATCTTTTCTCAGGGGTGGATGTCTCAGGATAGGAGAAGTAGGCACAGGGCTCCCAGTGAGAAACTCTGTTCTGGGCCCCAGCCATCATGGGGGGTGGGCGTGCAGCAGGACAAAGACTGTGGGAGCACATGGCGACAGGTCCATGTGCCGAGATTGGCCACCATCTTGGGGTCTTTGGGTGCCGACAGGATGGAGGTGGAGAATGCGCAGCAGCGCATTGAGAAAGGAAAGCTCTGGTGCCAAGCCTCATGGGAAGTATACCTGTTTAGCAGCCCCGGCCAGGACGGTTCTTGTAGACTTGTGCATGTTCATGGTCCACGTTGGTGTGCCAGTGATAGGAAAAAAAATACGGCTGGGGAACACAGAGAGTTCCTCACACCACACTGTGTATAGTTGGCTGAGAACATCCTGGGTTCCTCCAGCTGGAAGTTAGGCCTGGCTGTTCACTAAAGGCCTCTCCAAGGTTCCTCACAGCGCAGCACCAACACACGAAGAAGTCCTTGGGTTTCCAAAACCGGTTTATTGGCAGGGCAGATAGTGGATGTATCTGGATGTGTGCCCCCCCAAAACCCAGGGTTAAATAGGGAGGGGAAAAGGGGAAAGGGGCTGAGGAGGAATGCTAAATTGACTCCAACATCTGGCCTTCAGGTACCTTATTAGTATGGAAATCTCTCTAGGGCCTGGGGCCTGTTTATCATGCCCACCTGTGAACATGACTGAAGGGTGAAGGTGAAATGGAGATTAGACCTCAGGTCAGGCCCGACATGCCCTCATAAAAATTGGAGGAGGGGGTATGGGATATGGAGTTTTGGGGGAGAATGGAAGAGGACAGAACAGTGAAAAGTAAATATGTAAAATATCGAATAAAAGCAAAACAAAACAAATAATGTGTCTGGCAAAAAATAAAAAGATAGTTTACTTATTTCAAATGATTTTCAAAAGTTTCCAGGAGATGCTTATTGGCTAAGATCTTATTTTAAGCTTTTCACAAAAGAATTTAAGTCTCTGTTTAATATTCTCAAGAGAGATGCAAATCCTAATTTCCCTCAACAATTAATTGACAAAAGAGTAGTAATTTTACAAAAAGTAGAAGAAGCTATCATTAAACAATATATTATATAGATTAATTAATTCTTGGCTGTTTTATAATAGTCCTTTGATAAAAGAGATTATTAATAAAGATGTATATTTCTTTAAATAGTGTCTTCATGACTAGCTGAGGGTTGAAGAAGGGGCTGTTGGTGCTTCTGTCCTGAATTTGTAAGAACTCTGAAAATTTGACTTTAAAAACAAAAGAGGGGAAATTGTACCACCAGAATGAGTCTAACAAAAATATTCTCCATCATCCCTTTTTCACATTTAACTTTCTAAAACTGAAAGCTCATGGCAAATCTGCCTCTGACTGCCTCTGGCATCTCTGAGACCAATAAATCTACGCCACAGCTATGTGGAAGGACCCTCTTACACTTAAATGGAATGACCAGGACCCAGTTCTCATATGGGGCCAAGGATTGATATGCTTATTTGATACCACAGAAGGCACAGCTAAATGACCGCCAAAAAGATTAATGAAATAAATAGATACCCCAACAAAACCAGGCCCAATTATAAATAAGATGAATAACAATCGACATCCAGGGAAGAGAAATCTCCCTGAAAATTCCTGTCTTTTTCCTTTCCAAGTAAAAATGAATTTCCCATGATGTATGCTGTTAGGAGTTCCAATCCTGATGCTGGCCTCTGGACTAATACTACTCAGACCTCCAATAGGCCTTTGACAAGGACACCAAACAGCTAGAGATTGACATCACTATTCTGAAGAAATCCCTAGTTTAGCTATCTGAAATGATCTGCAAAAATTGCAAAAGACTTTATTGGACTTGATTTTCTTTTTTACAATAGAAAAGACTGTGTACAGCTCTAGACTGTGTACAGCCCTTAAAGAAGAATGCTGCTTTTACATAGACAAAACAAGGATTAAATAGAGCATGAAAAAGGCCAGAGAAGGTCTTGAGAAAAGATAGAGAGAGAAAGAGAAAAATGAGAGCTTGTACAAGAATAGGTCTTTAACCTCTCCATGATTAATAACCCTAATTCCTTCCATCTTGGGACCATTAATTGGGTTATTTTTGTTTATTTCCTTTGGTCCTTGGGCCTTAAATAGGCTGACTAATTTTGTGAAACAACAGATAGATAATCTGATAGAAAAATCTATTCAAATACATTATCATAAGTTAGCTATGGAGGACCACTAGACTCTAGATGAGGTTGTTACTCTATCTAGGGTGTTCCCAAGTCCCATCTCCACCCAACCCTAAAGAGGGGACTTCTGCCCCTAGACCAAGCAGAGAGGGGCCACCCAGAATCCCCTCTGTCTGGAAATTTGAATTCTTGCTTAGGCTGTGAGGCTAAGCACTGCAAGGGATTATAAATAAAAGTTAAAAATATATTTCTGTGTTCCCTGAGGGACAAGCCTGACTGCATAGGGGTTGGTGTCCAAAGTATCCCCTCTCCAGGAAAAAGACACCACGATGGGAATGGCACTCATGCCTTTCTGTACAATGACAGGAGTACCGGATCCATTACATGGTCCCCTTTAATTACTGGAGGTCAGGCCTCTATCCCCGCTTTGGCAAGATTAGAATCATTATGGCCCTTCTATACTTGGAGAAAGGAGGAGATGTCAGGGGCAGCCCTGCTTATACACTGAAGGCCTAAAATCAGCCATAAGCCTAAAATCAGCAATAGGCCTGGTATACATGCCTGCTAACACAAAGTCTTGTGTCTCTGTGGAAAAACACTGAAACAGATTTATATAAGCTATTGTAAACAAGCAGCTTTGGTGGAAAATTGCCAGCTTGAGTAGTCATAGACCTTATAGATAGACAGCATTATCGGATAGTACCAACTTAGATAAGGACAAGTGAATCATAGGCAGAATCATAGTGACCTGTCCCCTGAACCTTTATTCAGATGATACCCTGTTCTGAAAAATACATGTACTCCCCCTGAACACCTACGCTCCTGTGTCATCCCCTTACCCACATCCTGCATTTTTGTGTTTATAATCCCTGCATTCAAAAGTAAAAATTATGATTTGATAATAAAAAAAAACCACAAAAAAGCATACTAAATCATTATTACTTATCATTAACAAAATTAAATTGGTTTAAAGCTAGAAATAACAAATACTTACATGATGTATGTGAACTATTGGAAGCTATTTTCAAAAATGCTCAATGTCATAGGTGTTCTAGGTAATAGTGATGGCATTTTATAACTAAGATATGGAGAGTCAGAATTTCCCTAAAGAACTATAACTAGAGTCACAAGGACAGCCAAAATCACCATGAAAACTGCAAGCTAGTTTATGTTGTCCTTGGCCAATAAGTTTCAAAGGCATGCTAAATTGAGCATTGATTCAGTAGATTAAAGAAAAGATTAATTGAAAGATTTTTTTTTCCTACACAAAGTAACAAACCATCTTCCCAAAGTCAAACCTGAATTCTTTTCCACCTAACAATTATACTCATTAAAAAAATACAGCACAAAAATAAAACTATAAAAATACAATATAAAAGTACAAAAATCTAATACAAAGTTTATCTTTTTCAGAACAAAAAACATATTGCTGGGAATCTACTACCTTACAGGTAGAGCATGATATTGACTAAAAATATTTCTTCTGAATATCATGCTTGGATTTAATAGTCTCTCTTCTCTCTTGATACATCATTCATGATCAACTGACATTTGCATATTAATGAATCCAAACAGATAAGGCTAAAATGAAAAAAAATAGGTATACCTTAGTTATAATGCAATCTGATTTTTGAACATAATTCTCTGTCTATATTATGTAAATATTTTCTGTCTGAAGGCATTAATATATAGAACAATTCTTGAGTATAGCCCTAATTTCCATGGAAACACCAGTAGGGAAAGCATTTAAAGTAGCAGTTGCCAAACTTTTCTTAATGCACCAGGATATTTAGAATATTTAACCTTAGTTTGAAAACAAACTGCTAAAGATAAAGAGTGAAAATATCTATTATTTAGCTTCATTTGAGAATACTGTACCTGATATTAAATATTTGTGTCTAGCAATGATGATAATGTTGTGTTATTATCATGTATTGCAATTTGGTTAGAGATTGAACTCATATCTTTACTTACCGTAAGCAATGTTCAATACCCTCGTATCTCCTGGAATCCCTTATTTAAATATTATTTTAGGAATGTACATCACCACTTTCACTAGATTTGGAGGCAACAGATATAGCCTTCATAGAGTATCTTGGTATCATTTTGAAACTCATAAAATAGAAGATTAAAAATTCTACTTCTGTAAATTCTATTTTACATAGCTAAAATAAAGCATAAATGATACAGATAATAGAAGGCTTTATTTAATTAGGCTATGTAGTTGTTTAATATTATATGTTATCTATGAAGTTACGTTACATGGCAACAAGTGGATGCCTGCACCTTCAGAGTTTCCATTACACTGGATATGACACTTTCCCCTTATATACTTTGCAACTTTGCCACATGTTATCAGCATTAATTTGTTTTTTTCTTATTTTATAACTCAGTGCCACTTCTGTGTCTGTATTCTTATGGTTTTCATCAATTATAGTTAAGTTAAATAATTATTAATTAATAAGTTTATTAAAACACAAACATTGTAATATAGCAACAACTGACCTGATACTGGAGAAAACACTGAAGTTACCAACAAGTCAAACATACGGTATAGAAATGGAACACAAGGATTGAATGTCATCCTCAGACTGATGAAGTTGAATGATGTGAGATATCATTATGTTATTCATATGACATTCAATTTAATATGAAAAACTGATTATTTATGTACCTGTACACGATATATATGGACTGAGGAAGTTGGTGAGCTAGTGATACTTAAGAAATTAAATCTATGTATAGACAAATGACAATTGATTATCAAAAAGTATCTTTACTTTTCTGTCATCTATTACTCTTGTAATAAGTTTTACTTTAGCATGGAAATGTGTTTCTGATATACAAATAATTAAATTTATTTTTATTGTTATAATTTCATATAACAGGTATTATTTTCCTCGCTAGTGTCTGAGGCCTTGCTAACTACCTCTCAAAGAAAAGGATAGCTGAGCAGGGAATGAAAATGAAATGAAATCCAAGCTACACTTAGATAAATGTGGTGACTCACACCTGTAGTAAAAACATATAGAGATCTGAGGCAGAAAAAATTCCCTCCTAAAATATGCTTAAAGTCACAATAAGATATATTGAAGATTAGATAATTCTGAGATGCAAAGTAAGAATATATCTCAACACAACAATAAACTTCTTGAGATGAAATTTTAACTCAATTAGAATACATAAATCATTAAGTATACAAAATAATCCATGTATAATAAGTGGATCATACCACAATTTTAACACTCAACAGACTAAGATAATTTGATCTGAAGTTGGAATACATCCCTGAATACATAATAACTTCAAGGCCAGCCTGAGTCACTAATGAGACACTAATTCACAAAGCCCAGTGAGAAAATGTATCTCAATACTACAGTGCTTGATTAACTTGCACATGGCCTAGGGTTTGCTCAGTAGTTCCAACAAAACATATGGGTGAGAATGTAGACATGAAAGGCAATCATACTCTTCAGATGGGATATAAATTATTCCAGTAACCCAGGAAATCATTATATAAGTTCTTCAAATAATTGTACTTAGAACTTCTTCATAATCCAGTTGTATCAACTTTAGATATAAGTAGCAAGAGGAGATTATCAGCTGAAGCTGAGAAAGAGATAGCTCTAGTAGAAAGGAAATTGCAGGATACACATTTTGATCACATTGATCCAAAACTGGCATGTATCTAAGTTATCTTACCTTCTACTCATTTCCCTATAGAAATTCTAAAGCAAAGGGAAGATTATATTTTAAAATGTGTATTTGGACTGAGCCCAAGTATCCCATTGGAGAAGTTATGGGAAGGACTGATGCCCAGCAAGGACATCTTCTGCTACATATGTAGGTGTATGCTGTGGTTGGTGTTTAATTCCTAGGAGCTCTGTGGGATATGGTTGGTTCCTATGGGGTTGCAAACCCCTTCAGCTCCTTCAGCATAGGAGAATGCTAGGACAGTGGAGTAGAAGAGGGATGGGGGGTAGAAGATCACCCTTGTGGAGGCAGGGGGAGAGGTGTGGGATAGGGGATTTCAGAGAGGATAATGGGAAGTGGGGAAAACATTTGAAATGTAAAGAAATATAATAATAAAAAAATACATATATTATATATACAAAAAAAGGAAACAGAAGGGATGTATTTAAGCATAGAGTAAAGTTTAAGTTCAAAATATTTTTAAAAAAAGACTAAGAATTTATAAACCTACATAGAAAATGTTTCTTAACTGATGCTTAAAAGGAAAAATGAGACGTTGGCAGTTAGTGAGAATGGATCCAGCTGAAATTGTGGTACATTTTACTAATGAAGTGATTGACTCATTATGGGCACAATATTAACATTGGCAAAGAGCATACCATACATAATTTCTTGGGAGTGATTAACAACAGATACCCTAAAAGGAAGTGACGTTAGTTTATAAAAAAAAAAAAAAAAAACTAATTGGATTATCCCTCATATAAAAAAAGAATTCTAATTTCTGGAGCCCCTACATTTTATACTAATGCCAATAAATCAAGAATGGTAGAATACAAATAAGAAGATATAAGTAAGTTGGCTCAGAGTCCCTATAAATCAGTTCAAAATCTGAATTATATGCAATACTCATGGTATTGTCAGATTTTTAAGAGTCTCATAATATAGTAACTGACCCTCAATATCTAAAAAGTCTTCTTATACATATAGAGACTGCTGAACTTAATCAGGATTGTGAATTGATTTCACTATTTACTCAGCTATAACAAATGATCAGAAATAGAAATCATCCACGGTACATAACACACATAAGATCCTATATGAGATTGCCAGACTCTCTGGAATAGGCTAATAATGAAATTGATCAGCTGTTGATGATAAGATCTGTGCTAGAGGCTTTGGATTTTCATAAAAACACCATGTTGACAACAGAGTTTTAAAGAAAGAATTCTCTATCAGTTGGCAACAAGCCAAGGAAATTGTGACACAATGTTCTACTTGCTCATTAGATAACCAAATCCCATTACCTACAGGAAGTAACCCTAAAGGTTCTCAAAGAAATTTTATTTGGCAACTTGATGACTTCCATTTTACAGAGTAAAGTGAAATATGTTCATCATACTATTGACAGATACTCAGAATTTCAACAGTCAACTGCCTTAGCTTCAAAAGAGGTTGATTCTATAATTATACATTTGTTAAAAGTTATGCCCATTATGGGAACACTCATAAAATTTAAAATGGACAATGGTCCAGCATATGTCTCTAATATATGAAGCAGTTTTTTTTT
>JANHMN010000005.1:52420577-52435458 GCA_030674055.1 Rhabdomys pumilio
AAAAAAAAAAAAGTGGTACATTTACCTAATGGAGTATTACTCAGCTATTAAAAATAATGAATTAGAAAAATTCTTAGGTAAATGTATGAAGTAGAAAATATCATCCTTAGTGAAATAACCCTATCAGAAAAGAACACACATGGTATTTACTCACTGATAACAGGATATTAGCACAAAAACTTGAAATAGCCAAGATACAAAAATATTTCATCTCTTAGGGTCTATATGACATTTGCCCAGGATCTTCTGTTTTTCATATTCTCTGGTGAGAAGTCTGGTTTAATTCTGATAGGTCTGCCTTTTTATGTTACTTAACATTTTTCCCTTACTGCTTTTAATATTTTCTTTCTTTTGTGCATTTGATGTTTTGACTATTATGTGACAGGAGGAGTTTCTTTTCTGGTCCAGTCTATTTGAAAGTCTTTAGGTTTCTTGTATGTTCATAGGCATCTTTCTTTAGTTTAGGAAAGTTTTCTTCTATAATTTTGTTGAAGATGTGTACTGGCCCTTTCAGTTAGGAATCTTTGCTCTCTTCTATACTTATTATCCTTAGGTTTGGTCTTCCCATTGTGTCCTGGATTTCATGAATGTTTTGGGTTATGACATTTTTGGATTTTGCATTTTCTTTGACTGTTGTATCAATGTTGTCTATGGTATCTTCTGCACCTGATATTCTCCTTTCTCTTATATTTTGTTGGTGTTGCTTGTGTCTATGAGTACTGATCTCTTTCCTAGGATTTCTATCTCCAGTGTTGTTTTCCTTTGTCATTTCTTTGTTGTTTTTCTTTCCATTATTAGATACTGGATGCTTTTGTTCAATTCCTTCACCTGTGGTCCCTCTTTAAGATCTTCTTCCTGTTTACTTGTGTTCTCCTGAATTTCCTTAAGGGTGTTATTTATATCCTTCTTAAAGTTTTCTATCATCATCAGGAGATGGTATTTTAAATCAGAGTCTTGTTTTTTAAGTGTGTTGGGGTATCCATTGCTTGATTTGTTGGGAGAAATGGGCTCTGATGATTCCAAGTACCCTTGGTTTCTTTTGTTTATACTATTGCACTTGTGTCTTGCCATCTGGTTATTTCTGTTGTTTGCTGGTCTTGCTGTATCTGTTTGTGGCTTGTTCCTCCTGTAAGCCTATGTGTCAGCACTCCTGCAAGACCAGTTCTTTATGGGAGGAATTTGGGTATAGAGAACTTTGGCATAGATCTAGCTCTGGGCACAGATTGAGAATGTTCTTAAAGGTCAATTGAATATCTGAAAAATATGTGCTTAGATTTATGTTCAATAATTTGTTTTCTATAGGACCATCCAGATAACTCATTGAGAGATAAAGAGTTTTCAAAAAATACTTCACCATCAACTCAATTTCTACATGCAAAAAATTAAGTTTTACACCTCACTGACATTATGTAAAAAAAAGAACGACAAGTGAATCAAAATTGTACATGAAACACAACTGTAAGTCTCAGATAAAAGCACAATAATAAATTTTTGTGACTTTCAGTAAGACAGAAGGCACTTAGTTTGTTACCAAAATTACACAGTACAACAGAAAAAATATAGAGATAAACGAGAACTCAAGAAAATAAAGAATTTTGTAGGAAAAAACTACCATCATTGAAAATATAGTTAACCCATAGAAGAAAAATTTAATGTAATGTAATATAATATATATATACACATAATGATTTATAATTTTATTACACAAGAACAAGACTTCTAGAAGAAAAGCTACCTACATCATTTTAGGATATTGAAACATTAATTTGAACCAAAGTATATTAAATGATTATCTATGAAAAGATATATTGTTAAAATTATAGCATTCTGAAATACACAGAAAATACTTTAAAATTTATGTAAAAAACCCAGATATTTTATATTTAAGAATCAAAAAAGCTAAGCCTATTTTTTTATACTCACACAGTACAAATTTACCAAAAAATTAAATAAAAAAAATCTGTCATTATCAAAGAGGCTTCCTTCAGCAGCAGATGGAAGTGGTGCAGAAATCCACATCCATACGTTACAAAGAGATAGAGTTTAAATTGGAATTCTCCATCAGGTCTCTTTTGAGATCTAGGAACCCTACAGAAGCTGGGGAGGGAAGACTGTAGAGGTCAGAGGGGATAAAGAACACGGCCAACAGAATCAATTAAGTATGGCTCAACTTGTCTTTCAGAGACAAAAGCAACTAGCAATGGACCTGCAAGGGACTTTACCACCAGGTCCTTTGCATATATGTTATGGCTGTCACCTTGATATTCTGTGGTACTCCTAAAGGTGAGAGTAAGTGTGTCCATTACTCTTTTTCATGCTCTTGGAACTCTTCCTCTTATTGAGTTGCTTTTAGCTTGTCTTATTGTATCTTGTTGTCTCATTGTATCTTGTTGTCTTATTGTATCTATGCCCATATACTTGCCAAATAATGGGAGTATTCTCTAGCTTCTGTAAACATTACAAATTTTATATCTGCAAATCAGTCAATCAGGTGGCAGAAAAGAAGTTTCTCACAATAAAGTATCCATTGGTGATTTTCAACTTTCAAATTCTAGAAGATTTTGGCTTTGTATTAGTATAAATAAAACCTCAATAACATATTTAGTACAAAGTAAAAATTGACATTATTTTTTAAATTAATTCTTTTCTCATAAAATATACGCTGACCTCCCTCCACACCTCTGTGCTACACCACCACCTCTCTTCTCTGCCACATCAGCTCCTTCTTTATTTCCCTTCAGAAAAGAGCAGGCCTCCGAGAGACAGAAACCAAATACAGCAACATGGTGAAATTACTGCAAGGTGGAATACCCTTTAAGATTCGCAGCTAAAGAAAAGAAGATGAGTATTCTCCGTACTTTTCAGTAAATTTGTTGTGCTGTCTCCATGCAGGGCATCAGCATTCTGCTCCATCTGCATAGCTGCCATTCTATGTCACTTCCTTTCTTGAGTCATGCCTTTTATGCAGAACCTTCTCTTGCTATGACTGCATCTTTATTACTTTTGGTGGAATTCAATATCTTTCATTACCTGTGGAAATTTAGACAAAACTGCATCCTCAGCTGGGCAGTGGTGGTGCATGTCTTTAATCCCAGCACTTGGGAGGCAGAGGCAGGTGGATTTCTGAGTTCGCAGCCTGCCTGGTCTACAGAGTGCATTCCAGGACAGTCAGGACTACACAGAGAAACCCTCTCTTGAAAAACACACACAAAAACAAAACAAAACAAAACAAAACACAACAAACATAACATTGTCACTTACAAAATTCTGATGTTTAAACATTTCTAAATTATACAGATTGATCTAATTCAGCAGTTTGTTTGCTTCCTATAGTCTGTTGTCTTTCACCTAATCTTACTACCCTTTCCTGTTTATCAAGGTCCAATTAGATCTTTATAAGCCACATATAAACTAGTTGCTTAGGCATTCATGTTCCATGCCCAGCTATACAGCAGTGAACCAGTCTTTTTACCCATTTAAACATAGAAACAATCAAGCCATGTTATATAAGATGACAACACAGTGTCTCCAATACCTAGTTTAGTTTTCTTGAGTTGCTCTGTGGAAAACTGACAAGAAATACCTGGCTCATGTTCTTTGCTGGTATGCTAAGAGTGAGCATTCTTAAGGAGTGTCCCATATTTGAAGGATTATCTCACAGATAGTTTCCCATTTGTAATTGATCATCTCAAACATCTCTTGTGGATGTGTATCCATTAGTTCAATGCCTACCTTTACCATACTTTCTATTATACTAGCAGGCTTAGGGTTTTTAGAAAAATCCTAGAAACCTCTAGCCTGAAATTTCTTTTCAAAAGACCTCATCTCTTGCAGTCAAAACTAAGGAAATTTTTATCTCTAGGATTATTGGCCATTGCTTGTCTAATTATATAGTCCATAAGTCAATAACAGCAGTAGTTCTAATCCATTTATCTATTGGTGCTGATCAAGTTTTTAAAGGGCTAAGAGCTATTTTTACCGTCTGGATCTGCATCTTCAAAAGCTATAGTTACAATGAATATCCACCTCTCATCTGAATCTGATATTACTTTGTTTATAGCAGATGGTAATCCATGTACGTAGTCAGTTAACATCTCTTTGGGGATTTTCATAATCTTTGGTGAATGACATAGATATTTTTCCTTGTTTCTCCATCTTATCCCAGGTTCTTAAAGCTACTAAAGTATACTGAATAATAATAGAGTCATCAAATTTATCTGCTGTCTTAAATCAGGAAATTGACTGTAACAATTGGTTTAGGATGATATTAACACCTTTAGACCTATTATTTGTTATTATAATTTCAATATTTTGCCACCATGTCAGCCATTGTAATTGAGAACCAGTTTCCAGTACAGCTGCTGCCAAATCTTTACAGTCTCAAGGGATAATTCTGTTTTGAGTAGCCCAGGTATTTAACATATTTTCCATATAGGGTGAGAACAGGCTATAAACTGCTTTTATTGATTTTTCGAAACATTTAGGATTCTGTATTTTACCAAGATTCCAAGCTAGTTGTTCATTTTGTGAATTTTCACTATTTTCTGGCACTATTACTAAGTAATTGGGAATTCTAAAGGGGGTGTATTTTTTCTTCTCAATTTTGTTAAGAGGTGGCACCAAAGGTACAATGGACTATCTATCATGTCCTTCATTCCACTAAATATCATAAGTTCCCAATTTGGCATTTCCTATTCTCTTATTTCCTCTATCTCTTGTCTATAAAACCTTTGTAAGATCAAAGCTAATTTTTCTTATTGTAGAGATGTTATTTCTTGTTTTATAAAAAATATTTCAACAATTTTGAGAATAAATTTATGAAGATTGCAACTGAAAATAGGAAGGGCCTTCCTCTCGTGGTCACACAGTTGCAATAAGTAATGAAATGACATTTTCAAGTAACATTTCTATTTTCTTGACTCTTACACTTGGGCTTAAGAGATCTTGGATGAAGTTTCCCATTTTTCATGCAGAAAAAGTACAAAATGTAATTAAAACTGTCTTTTGGGGTGGCTAACTTTAATGATAATATATGCACTGTGTAAAGATATGTCTGTGTCCTTGCTTGAATAAGCCTCTTCTGATTGGTTAAAATTAAAAACATATGGCTTAAATCAAAAGGCAGAATAGAAGGTGAGATATCTGGGAGAGAGAACTCTAGAAAAGAGTTAGGCACAGAAAGATTTGCCACCAAGATAAGAAAATTAAATGTATGAAACTGAAAAAGGGTAATTTGCCATGTGCCAGAACTTAGAATAGTATTAATGGGTTAATGTAAATGTAATAGGTTATCAGCTAGTTGGAGAGCAAGCCTAAACTAAGGCCATAAGCACTGTAAAAAGAAATAAGCCTCTGTGTCATTATTCAGAAACTGGGGTAGATATAGTGAATCCGAAATGGTTAAGGTTTACTGTGATTTGCTGTCCCAGAGGCTCCTACACACAGCCTTGCTCTGGCCTTGAGGCTCCTGCAACTTCAGAAGCTCCAGATTCTTACTGGGTGTCCAGCCAAACCTGAAGAATTGACATTTCCTCTGGAGATGATTCCAGGTGAATTTCTCCTTTGCAGATTTCTTTCAGATGTCTCCGGTTGTCAGCAATGATCTCTCAGATATTCTTTGCTTTCTGCAACTTTGGTGGGCTTTTTTGTTGAGGTTTGGTCTTTTGCTATTTATTGAAATGCTAAATTTTGTATCTTAAGGTCTAAGACTATAAGTGAATACTCACATTTACAAGCTTTTGTTGTGCAAAACTTCAATGTTGATTGTTTTAAAACTATTGGTTAAATAAAATTGGATACAGACAAATACTAGAGAGATTAGAGGTAGATGGGTTTTGAATTACTTGGTTTGGGGTGGAGAAGAGAAAGGAGTGAGGAGAGACCAGGAGGAGGAAGAAGAAAGAGGGAGAGGAGGAAGGTGTTATGAGGGGAGATGGACCATGTCTCTGTGGAAAATAAAAATAAACAGAAAGTGTCTGGGGTATACCACCGAGGAGGTAACCAACCCAACAGTTAAAGGAGTATCTCTTACCCATTCTGTCAAACCTTTTTCTGATTCATTACATTACCTTCCCCTCAAATACACATTACTTCAAAATATGACTAATTCCTTCTACAAAATAATCATACTTTCATTATTAGGGATTAAAAATGTGTACTAATGGAGGGAAAAATTCCTTCCAGTTTACACCTGTGCCCTGGGCTATGGCTCTCAACTCACCCTGCCCACAGCCTACACCCTAGGCAGCTTGACCCCCAGAAGCTCTGAAACACCCAGGAACTCAGGTAGAGTCCTAACCCACACCCCTATACCAGATATAACTAGGACCATCTGGGCCCTAGGGGTCACAGGAACACTTGTCAAGCCAGAAGCACATGATTCTTTCTATACTTACCTGTGCTTAAGAGCAGACCTGGACTCTGTCTCTCCACAAACTCAACCAATATGCAGAGGCTATTTGACCCCCACGAGCTTTGAGAAACAAAAGATCTCAGCTTCACAGGATCACAGAGACAGCTGGACATCTAGGAGTTCTGACACAACCAACATCATAGGATCACAGGCTTACAGGAGGGATAAGATCCAGTTAGAGACAGCAAAGCCAGTTAACATCAGAAATAACTAGATGGAGGGAAACAAGCATAAGCAACAGAACATAAGCAACAGAAATCAATACTACTTGGCAACATCAGATCCCAGTTCTCCCACCACAGCTAACCCTGGATACCCCAACACACATGAAAAGCAAGATTCAGATTAAAATTCCATCTCATCATGAAGATAGACCACTTTAAGAAGGACATAAATACCTTACTTAAAGAAATACAGGAGAACATGGAAAAACAAGTAGAAGTCCTTACAGAGGAGACACATAAACCTTTTAATGAAATATAGGAAAACACTATCAAACAGGCGAAGAAATTGAACAAAACTGTCAAGGAGCTAAAAATGGAAATACAAATATTAAAGATACAACACAAAGGGAGACACAAAAAGAAAACACAAAGAGAGACAACTCTGAAGATGGAAAACTTAGGGAAGAGAGCAGGAGTCACAGATGCAAGCATCATCAACAGATTACAAGAGATAGAGAGAATCTCAGGCATAGAAGATATCATAAAAAGATTGACACAACAATCAAAAATAAAATACCAAAAGCAAAATGCTCCTAATTCAAAAATCCAAGAAACCCAGGACACAATGAAAGGAGTAAACCTAAAAACAATAATATAGAAGAGAGCAAAGTTGCCCAACTCAAAGAGCCAGTAAATACCTTCAACAAAAATATAAAGAAAACTTCCTAAAAATAAGCAAAGTAATGACCATGAATATAGAAGACTATAGAATATAAAACAGATGGTACCACAAAAGAAATTTGTCCAGTCATCACATAATAGTCAAACCATCAAAGGCATAGAACTAAGAAATAATTCTAAAAGCTGTAAGGAAATAAGGTCACATAAAATACAATACTAGATACTCTCTTGACTAACAGGGGATTCTATATCTATTCACTTGTTCAAAAAGAATTAGACATGATTATTGACACTTGAAAAATGCAGAAGATTATATAAAATTCCAATTAAAGTTATTAGTGAATTTTCTCCCATTTTAGAAATGATTTGAATAAATAATCAACCTAGGGATTTTTTTCTTGATTACTTTTCACAAATACATGAACATTTTATAGAGTAAATGTCCTAGTTTGCTCTATCCAGCAGGGCACTAAACAGGGGTTCAGTCGCCTGAAAGAGAGTGGGAGAAAAAAGGCAGACAAAGAATGATGATTGTCTATTGTCTGTTCAAACTGTAATTTTTTCTTTTTCACAGAGGAGTTATATAGACAAAAAGGCAGGATGTGGGGAAGGGGATGACTCAGGAGCTTAGGTTTTCAGGGGGAGTACAGATATCTTTCAGAACAGAGTGTCAGCTGGGTAAAGGTTTGGGGGACAAATCACTATCACTCCGCCTATGATTTACTTGTCCTTATCTAAGTTGGTACTATCCACCAAGGCTACCTATCTACGAGGTCTATGACTAATCAAGCTGGCAATTTTCCACCAAAGCTGCTTGTTTACAATAGCTTATAGACATCTGTTTCAGTGTTTTTCCACAGAGGCCCAAGACTTTGTGTTAGCAGGCATGTATGTCAGGCCTATGGCTGGTTTTAGGCCTATGGTTGATTCTAGGCCTTCAGTGTATAAACAGGGCTGCCCTTGACATTAGTTACTATTTTATTGCTATGAAGAGATAATGTAACCAAGGCAACTCTTACAAAAAATTCTGGGTGGCTTATGGTTTCAGAGGTTCTCTATTATAACCATGGTGGGAAGCCTGCAAGCAGATGTAGTGCTGGAGGGACCAAGAGTTCTACATTTCAGTCTGCAGGGAGTAGAAGCAGACTGTATTACTGGATGTAGCTTGTACATAGGAAACTTCAAAGCGTACCAATACATTAAATCACTTCCTCCAACAAGGCCATCTGTACTCCAAAAAGGCCACAGCTGTTAATATGCCTCTCCCTTTTGGCCTAGCATTCAAATATATAAGTCTATAGGAGCCACACCTATTCAAACCACTAACATGGACTCATACAACAATGATAAGTGGTACAAACTATATATTTGCCTTGACACAATATATAGTAATTACCCAATATATAACAAAAAATTATATATCTATGAAACAACAATTTTACAAATAGATTTTAAAAATGACAAAACACTTCTAATTAACTTCCTATTTTAGGATAAAAATTTATAAATTAGGTCAGTCATTTCTGAAGAAACAGATTATTTAACCCTAGAATCCATATTAAATTCTAACCCAATTATTTTATGATCCAGTGAATAAGTACTTTTATAGAAATTTTCTGTTATATCAAGCCGAATTTTGTTTGTGACTAGACATTGAAGGTTAGAATATAGTATTATAATTTTTAGTGGAAAACTATTAATCTGTTTATTAGCATGCCATGAAGAAAATAATTTACATGTAGAAAAGCACACATAAATGAAGACATTTAAGAAATGTGAAAATAGGTATATTGATATGAATAGTAACTAATTGAAATGACAGTCAAGTCAGAAAAGAAGTCAATTTCTTAAATTATACCTCTTGAAAGAAGGAAGATAAACAGATCAGGGCCAGTACTATAAGTACAATGTGTTCAAGGTCAGATTGGGCTACATGAATTCCAATATTAAAAACCAAGCAACAGACCAGCAACCACCACTACCATCACCACCACCAAAAAACCCACACAGCAAAGCAAATAAAAATAATAATAATAATAATAGTAATAATAATAATAAAATAAATCAAAACAAAATACAATGAAAAGAGGAGAATTTAACTATCACTCCATATCTTCTTGGTATTTCTTTCTAATTATTGTTCTTTTTTTTTTTCAGGTTTTCAGGTTTTTTTGCTTGTTTGTTTTTATTGGATATTTTATTTATTTATAATACAGATGTTACCCCCTTTCCCCATTTCCCCGCCCTAGAACCCCCTATCCTTTACCCCCTCTTCCTTTATGCTTTTATACCATTTTGATTACATGTATGTATTGAGGTCAATTCTAGGTTGAGGATCTAGCAATACAATAGATGCAAACAGTTGTGGAACAAGCAATGCAATGAGCACAAACAGTCAAAGAAAAAGTAAGACATTAAAACCAATTATGTGAACACTCCTGTGATCACTGATTCTAAAGGCTTATCAGGATGACCAAAGTATCTGAGCCTACTTCCTTATCCTAGCCCAAGGTCATTTTTATGTCTGAAGCCTACTTCCTTGTTCTAGCCTAAAATTTAGATTTTTGTCTGAAATTACTTCTTTGTTCTAGCCTAATATTTAGATTCCTGCCAGAGATTACTTCTTTGTTGAAGCCTATGATTTAGACTCCTACCTGAAATTACATCTTTGTTCTAGTCTAATGTCAGATTCCTGCTTGAAGCCTACTTCCTTGTCCTTGGCCAATGTCCTATTCCTGCCAAGCAGCCCATTTCCTTGTACTTGGCCCATGTCAGCTTCTTGCCAAGCAGCCCCAAAGGTTCTCCATCTTTCCCCCTTTTTGATTTTGTTAACTGGACTAAGCCTGTCTTAGGTCATTCTGACAAGAATGCCTTCCTTACCCATCATGGAATATACATTATCAAAAGCAATGCAAGGATTACCATCTTACATAGTTATTACAAAGTGAATAACCAATCCCCAGAAGTTTATTAAAATGCAATCTTTTTCCTTTCCTAAATAACCAATTTTGTGACATGCCTGATGTGATACTATTTACTTTCTTGCATTTCCTTTGGTTGTATCACAGTGTGGAGCCATGGCCATTACTGAATATTCCCATTAAAATAATATTTTTTGAAAAACATACATTTATATAGCATCATGATCACATTACATTTAGTAATCAAAATCAAGGATGAAAAAAATTCTGCATAAAATTCCTCAGTTGGAATGCTTTGTACTTTTCACATAATACAAATTAAAATAACATGTTATATCATTAGTCATATATTCTTCAGAATTTTTATCCATATAATATGTATATGAGCTAAAACACGTTTTCCTTATAACAGCTAGGTCATATCATCATGTGCTTTGCTGAGTCTACAAATCTTGCTATCACTGGTAGCTTCTATCTCACTTCTCTGACTCTTCTGCTAAGCCTTTTTCCTGTCAGTAATTAGAACCTTCTGTTACTACTGATAATGGTGAAACTATCAAATCCTCTTTTTCTCATTTAGCAAGATTTTTATCCCCACTATTACAAGACCAGAAGCTTTATTTCAAAAGATTCTTCCTTTCTTAGGTTTAAAAGTTTAAAATTAGTTGGAATTGCAAAAACCATTGTAAATTCTACTGTTATCATTCCTTTTAGGCCCTGCCCAACAGTTACCTAGCAACAGCCAGATAGGCTTGGTTTGCTATAAAAGAGACTGTTTGACCTCTTCCTCTCTCTGCTCATATTTTTACTCTGAGCCCCTTCACTCTTTCTGATCCATTTCTTCCTCTCCCCTTCCCTCTCCTTTCCTCTGCCCAGCTCTCTTCATGTGTCCCTGGCCTGGCATATTCATTTTCTCTCTCTCTCTCTCTCTCTCTCTCTCTCTCTCTCTCTCTCTCTCAATTTCTCTCTTCTTTTTCTGCCTCTCCACCCTTCTCAGCTCCCCTTCCCATGCTCCCATACCAACTCTATTCTATATGTCACTCTGTATATGTCTGGTACCTCAAGGGAGGAGAGATGCCTTGGCATAGTTCTGCTGACTTACCCCATCCTAGCTCAACACAGGAAGGTTTACAAAACGTATCACTTGCTTTACAAAACATAACATTTGTAGCTGTGACTCACAATTACAAACTGGAAGGTTCACATTTTCTACTGCTGCCACATGGACTTTCCAGCCTAGACCTCTCTATACAATCACAGGTGAATTGGTAAGCTTCCCCTAAACCCACTAATCAGTGTAAAAGGCCCCTGGTCCTAAGGGAGGGCTGGGACCCTTTAGTGTCCTCAGGGATGGAGGTATACATAATCTTTATGATTGTCCTTCCTATTTGACTCCTTGTCTTAGGAACTTTATTTTTTGGTGAGTTCTCTCTCTCTCTCTCTCTCTCTCTCTCTCTCTCTCTCTCTCTCTCTTTCTCTCTCACTTTCATCTAGATATGGCTTCTCTCTTGTTGCTGGGAAATCCTGGGTCGAAGTAAACTGTTTTTCTGCAGCCTGAGCACTTGCCCCACAGCTTAGCCCTTAGTTCACCTCATGAAGACCTGGTGATCTGGGCTCGCTATCCTCTTCTTGTTATTAATTTATCTTCGGGACACAGCAAGTGGTGAGATTAATCACTTCTACTCAAAGGAAATGTCTTTGCTGCTACTTCAAGGCTCCCTACTGGCATTCTTCCTGGTCTTAACTGCTTCCCAATTCACACACTAAATTTGGTCACAATACCCAGTAGATAATAACTCTAAACAGTCACTTTTCCCCACCTTCACTCCCAAACTCTTTATTCCTTGATTCAACTAGCTTGCTCTCCACTCTCCTCTCTCCATACCCTGCTCCCGCTCCTGTCTTTCTGCTCCTTTGCTCCTTCGGACTTAACCCAAACTTCCACTCCAAACCTGGTAACCTATCCTGCAGAACCACCGCTGCCAGCAGTTTGCTGTAGCAGGTAATCTCAAATTTCTACTTCCTGGGAAATTTTTATGTCTGATTTCTTTCCATACTGGTCTGTATCAGCTCTAAGCTGGCTATGGAGGGAAAAGGGATTCCTTCGTACCGTGTGCCCCTCATACCACCCTGCTAAGACCCGGAGGGCAGCAGAGTTAGCTTTTAGTACATGGAGAGATCTCCTTACATGAATATAATGCTCTGTCTGCTAGGCAATATGTGTCTATTTGCTTTTTTGTGTATTTGGCTCTATTAATATGTAACCACACTTCTAAAGATAAATGTGATTCCACTCTAGGATATAGCAAACAGGTGACTTTCCTCCACAGGTGGGGCTATCGCTTTAACACCATTCATAGCTAAAGGCAGTCATATGGTGTCTGTAGCTGCAGCACCATCTTGGTTAAAGGCAGTCTCATGACTATCCATCATCTTTGTTATGGGAACTCACCACTTTACAGCCATCTTCTGGAGAAAAGTCTGATTAATGTCTCCAAAGATACTTTTCAATTAAGATAAAGTTTTCATATAGTTTCTACCCTGCCGCCATAATTAATAATTTAATATTAGTTTAAAGATTTTCAACAGTAATAAGGTTAAAGATCACTGCCTTAAAAATGTTTAGCCTTGTTTTTGCTACTGTCACTACTGTCATTAAGTTACAACATATCTTCTTTATTTGCTAGATAGAACCTAGAACAGATAATTAAAAAACTGACACAGATTGTCTAACTCAGATATGATTAATAGATGATAGCTCTCAATCTTGTTAGAAATATACTAAGTATAACATTAAACATTTAGTCTTATTATTACAGATAGTGATTGCCAAATACTAACAGTGACAACCCAAGGTCTTTAAGAAGATATGGGCACAGTGACAAAAGATTCTACCTGGATCATAGTACAATAACCACTAAGAAAGATGGCTCAATTTCCTTGCTCTCTGCCAGGGCTCAACATAAACTGTGGATTAACAGACTATATCTGGAGAATTAAATATCTCATAGGACAAAGTGAGTCATTTCTCCCATGTTCTTCCTCCACAGGAAAAAACCTCTCATTTCTGGTCCTGATGGACAGACTACCTCTGCCTGAGTTGCAATGCAGATCACAAGGACCTGGGAAAATTGGTTAGGTAGTGGACTGTAGACTAACCTCTGTCAGTTTAATTAGTGTAAGACATCTAGATTATCATGTTTTCTTCTCAGATTTCTGATTACATTGATAACCAAGCTAACGAAAGCTAGTAAAGAGATTTCTAGTTCCTTACCCCAAGGTCAATTTGTGAACTAGTAAAGACTATCATATTTATTATCAAAAAGACAGAGAGGTTTGCATTGCTCACAGGCTTCATGAAAAAGGCTACACAAGTCAGGTATAACATTTCACAGACGTAAGGTTCTGCTACTTTCTTATCTAAACTAGTTTCCAGTGACTAAATGCTTCATATTTTCTCCCCTTGCTATTCCACTACTATATTGAGACTTCAAGTATCTAAAATTGTAACATCCATCAATGGAGTTCTTATAAATTAGCCTACCTCTCATAAAACATTTTACTATATGATCCAACTTTTATAATCACAAGTTCAGTTTCCTTTAGTTGTCTTTACGCATAGACTTAAGGGTTTCCTCATGCTAAACTATATGATAAACTATCATAATCACAAGATTGTCAAAAGTTTTGAGTTTTCTTTGATTGTCTTGTAAATGTAAATTTGAAGATGTTTCTTATTATACTAAATTTATGTATGTTCAGTCTCATACACAAGGAAAAAACCCTTCTTGTCCCCTTTGCTCCTTTTGTCTCCCTAATCTCACTTTAAAAACTGTTCATGCTAGTAACAACTTTTTGTCTTTTGTATACTTATAAGCTTCAGGAAACATTCTCAGATCTTTCTCTCATGAACCAAACAGACTCCCTCTGGATAAGTACACCTACAAATCAATACCTGTTACCTATTTTAGAGGGTAGGATTCCTTTTCTGTTCTGTAGTTTCAGGACTCTCCACATCTCCACAACAAAGACCTAAGGATTTCAAATGAATACCTAGGTAAAAGGTTTTCTCACAAATCTACTTAACTTTATTTTCTGCCTCTAATGCATTTCAGCATCTTGTCAAGTCCTAGCATTTACTCAAACTCTACATCCAGGAAAACTTCAGAGAAGCAACCCACAGATGTTCCAGCCTACTCTCACAGACATAGACACTTCTAGATCTGCATTTTTTCTACCCACAAGTGGTTCAACAGACCCTGGACAGGAAAGGGACAGCCAATTCTCCTTAGACTTGACCAACATCCTTATCCCCATTTTCTTAGGTTTCCCAGAAAGACATCTTCCCAAAGTCAGCAGGAAGCAGCTAGAGATCTTGATGACCCTTTTTCTGTTTCAACATCACCTCTTTCTAGTTTTTGCTTCTTATTAAAATAATAAAAAGCAAAATGGAAAAATTTTAGTATCCTTCTAGGCTCCTCCCCACAGCTACCTAGCAAAGGCCAGATAGGCCTGGCTTTCTATAAAAGGGACTGTTTGGCCTGTCCCTTTGTCTCTGCCCCCCCATCTGTGAAAAACTTAGGTCTCTCTGACACACCTCCCCCTCAATGTCGTTTCTCTCTCTCTCTCTCTCTCTCTCTCTCTCTCTCTCTCTCTCTCCTCCTCCTCCTCCTCCTCCTCCTCCTCCTCCTCCTCCTCCTCCT
>JANHMN010000005.1:52438261-52448867 GCA_030674055.1 Rhabdomys pumilio
TGTGTGTGTGTGTGTGTGTGTGTGTGTGTGTGTGTGTGTGTGTGTGTTTGTGTGTGTCTGTGTATTTATGGTAAATGGGGCCATGAGACCAGCAAAATATGTTTGAGAAGAAGGGAAGGGGAAATAAAAGTGTATTTATGAATTTATCAGAGTGACATGAGCAAAGTAAGCTGTAACCTATAAGTATAATTGGTGAGCTATTTCATTTAGTTAAACTTATAGGACAGTTTAATGAAGCACCCATTAAAAAACAATAATGGAAAGGCAACAGTCCAGGTCAAATGTTCCTCATTTCTTACTGAAAAGATACTCTCTATTATTCTCTGCCCAATTTTGTGTCCTAAAAATGAGCCATGTGACTATAGCCAATAATCTTCTTTGTTATGGATCCATGTTTTGGTTGTATAAATGGGTACCAATGGTAATAAACATATCACACACACACACACACACACACACACACACACACTCTCTCTCTCTCTCTCTCTCTCTCTCTCTCTCTCTCTATATATATATATATATATATATATATATATATATATGGCTCTCTCTCTCTCTCTCTCTCTCTCCATATATATATATATATATATATATATATAGGGATATTTGGTTCTTTTTTTCCACTTCTCTCTACCTACTAAATGTTTAGGAAGCTAAGTTTTACAAGGGCTCTGTTATTCAACAATAACTGCAAGTTATCACTCATTATATGTCTTTCACAACTGGTTACGTGGTTGAAATCAGATGGGTAGATCTTGGGTGGAAGATTTGGACTAGGAATGTTAGCAGAGTAATTTCCTTCAGAAATTTGACCATGTCATCCCTCAAAATCTAGGTTTAGCCACCAGCAGTCAGTAGATTATGTAGTTAGACATATAACAGCACAAGAGACAGGACTATTATTCACTTGGAGTGAAAAGAAATAACGATATCCAAACATAATCTCTAGTCCATTTTTAGGATCATAAGAAAAAATTTAGGTTTAAACAAAAAAACATGACATACATAAGCATATAGTAGACATCAAGGCATGTTTTTTCCACTAATCACTGATCCATTAGTATCTAGTCTCTTTTATACATTAGTCTGAGAAGTTCAAAGAACAGTGTGACCTTTCCAGGAAACAAGCAACTCTGATTTGAACCAAGTCTCCAGAGTTTTCTTTTCCCTACTATAATTTTCCTAGGGAAACTTTATTTTCTTGAGGATTGTCCTTGAAATAATCTGGTCACCAACTGGAAAGAAACAAATGTGTCTTTACAATATCTTCGTTTCTATGAGGGATGTTTCATGTAGACCTTTGGAGGGTTCATCAAGATAGTTACAGTGGAAGAGCAGAGAATGAGAGGGAGAAATAGAAAAGAACCACAAATAAATAATTTACTGCTTTGTGCATTCACCATATCAGAAAAATAGATGACCATGTTTGTGTTTTTCTGAGTTTAAACTATGTGCAATAGAAATAATTTTTTGAGGTTTGTTGGTTTCACTGACTGCAGTATTTCATGTAGGCCATGTTCTCCTAATATATACACATTGAAAAATAACTGCTTTATAACAATCTTAATTAATAATAATAATGATCATCCCATCCATTTTGAATTAAACAATGTATACACACTAAAGAATGACTATGAATGGATAAAAATGTTATAGCAAGAGTTCAAGAAATTTGAAGAAGCCATTCTGAAGAAAAGAGAAGAAAAATACAGATGAACAGAGAATAACAAGGGTTGATTGTGTTAGACAGTAAATTCCATTAAGCTTAACTTCAATGTATCTGTCTTGAAGTAGATCTCATTGTTGTAGAAAGTAAGATATATTACAATAAATGACGCAGAAGTGAGACACTAGACCACTAGACAATGGAAAGAAGGTGTAGAACACCGTCTGGGTACAAAAATGGATTGGGGTAGAAGTGGAAATTTGAATAGGCCATGTCAGCATTGAGAACTCCACTGAACTAAAGTAAGAGAGAATGCACAGTGTTCTCTGCATTTCAGTTCCTTAGCAAAATCTTTTCAAACAATAGATAAGTGGAACCTGATGTTATGTGTTCTCTTTATGGAGCTTAGGGAAGTGTGCTGTACTTTTACTCTTGTAGAGAGCCACAGCGAGCAGTGACAACATTCAACATTATAAGATGGCGCTGGCATCCGGTGCTCCTGTGGGTAAACAAGTAAATTGCGCATGTGCAAGTGGTGAAAGCGCTCCAAGTCACTGCCCAGCCCGGGGCGTCACACGGGGTTATGAGCAAGCAGCCAATCAGATATGTCCATGCCACCCTAGGGTGTATATAAAGCAGTGCCATCTTAGGGCTCTCTCTCCCTCCTTTCATCGCAATAAACGCTTGCTGCAGAAGGATCCTGGTGCCCGTGTGCGTTCTTGCTGGCGAGACGATTGCGCTGGGCACATACTCTCCTATATATTGCAGGGTCTATAGATTGTTTTTTCTCATTCAATTTAAATATACCCATGTAGAAGGTTCAGACACTAAGCAAGACCTCCCAGTTGGCCTCAGCTCTGTGTGGTTAGTCAGGTTCCCTTAGGCCTGTTTCTGTGCTGGTGGCTGACTCCTTAGCCTGGGGAGATAACCCCTGACTCAGCCCAGCCCTTCGAATCCAGAGTCAGTTTTCCCTGGGTCATTCTGACCTCCCTGCTGCTTGGAGAACATGTTTGCTGGACACTCAAAGATCTATGCCTACATGAGTCTGAACAAATGCTCTGGAATTCGCTCTCACTTCAGGAAGAGAACTAGGTTGCACATCATGAGGTCAAATGCCCGAGGAAACCATTAGCTGGAATCTACAGGAATCGAGAAGAGAAAAGAATCGCTGGGAATGTTATCCGGAGTGCTGTGAAGTCAGATGAACAGAAGAGCAAAGATACCAGGAGAGGTCCCCTGGCGCCTTTTCCAAACCAAAAATCCGAAGCAGCAGAACCTCCAAAACCTCCACCCTCATCATGTGATTCTACCATTGTAGCAGTTGCCAAGCAAGCCCTGAAAAAGACCCTTAAGGGCAAGGAGACAGCTCGGAAAATGTCTCAAGGGAAAACACAGCAGAATAGGAAACTCACAGACTTCTACCCTGTGAGAAGGAGCTTCAGGAAGAGCAAAGCTGAGCTGCAGTCTGAAGAAAGGAAGAAAATAGACGAGCTGATTGAGAGTGGGAAGGAAGAAGCCATGAAGATTGATCTAATTGATGGCAAAGGCAGGGGTGTGATCGCTACTAAGCAGTTCTCCAGGGGAGACTTTGTGGTAGAATATCATGGGGACCTCATTGAAATCACCGATGCCAAGAAACGAGAGGCTCTGTATGTACAGGACCCCTCCACGGGCTGCTACATGTACTATTGCCAATATCTGAGCAAAACCTACTGCGTGGATGCCACTCAAGAAACGAACCGCCTGGGGAAACTCATCAATCACAGTAAGTGTGGGAAGTGCCAGACCAAACTGCATGACATCAACAACGTGCCTCACCTCATCCTCATTGCCTCCTGCGACATCACAGCTGGCAAGGAACTCCTGTACGACTATGGGGACTGGAGTAGGGCCTCCGTTGAAGCCTACCCCTGGCTGAAGCACTGACCCTGCCTCCCTCAAAAGACAAAGTGCCCTCAAAGGGAAATATTTTTTACACACACACACACACACACACACACACACACACACACACACTTTTAGCTAATTACTTCAAATGTTTTTTAAAAGTATACTAAAGATGTGTTTTCATGTAGTATTTAAATATCTGTTACAGGTTTCCAAGGTGGACTTGAACAGATGGCCTTATATTACCAAAACTTTTATAATCTAGTTGTTTTTGTACCTTTTTGCATACAAGCTGAACGTTTGTGCTTCCTGCGTGGTGTAAGACTCGGCACAGGTTTTAGAGAATGGAGTTGAACATGAACTAAGAAGCCGGGCTCTGCCCAAGATGAAGGCCAGGACCCCCGCACCCCATGTCCAAGGCCAGGCCGTTGTGAGGGCGCTGCCACCCTCATGCACAGCCTGGACGGATGTCTCCAAGCACTTGTTCTCCTCAGTGTCCTGACAGGCAGACACATGACATGTATGAATAATTTTTAGCAAAGTTTAACAGTAAGCTAGTCTTCCCCCTCTGCTTTCTTCAAAGCTTACTGAGCCCAGGGCTCGGAGGCCTGGCCAGAAACAGACGTTTTCCACTGGCTTAAGGCCTTTCCAGGCACCTTGAAGTATCAGGGTGGGCAGTCAGACTAGAGGCGGGCTGGGAAAAGCACTCTTCTCCTGCCTGAGAAGGGCAGGTCTCCTGAAACTGCATTAATTCTTTATAGAAATGTGAACACTGAATTTATTTTAAAAAATAATAAAGAAAAACCCACAAAATATTTTTTAAAAAATCAAAAAAAGAAAAATGAAAAAAAAAAAAACCACAGAAAATAACTTAACATGTATATAGGTTTTGAAGGAGTGAAATGAATGCGTTTTTCTTTTCTTCTGGGGTTATTTTTAATTTTTTTCTTTTTGACTTGGGTGGTTGGTTTGGGTAGAGAAGATTTGAGATGGTACTCTATTCTAAAAAGTGCAGTTTTGTAGTGGGAACAGAAATTACTAAGCCCACACCCCCTCCCCAACCCCAATTCTGCTGCGTGGGAAGTTCTCTACCTGCTGTCAAGGCAGAACCCCTGGTATCTATTCTATGAAGATTCTGTCAGCTGTCAGTCTAGGGCCCCTGTGAGAATCAGGCACCAGATGTGTTTGGCACTAGGGTACCTGACAGCTGGCAAGGCTCAGAAGCCAGAGAACCAGGATGATGCTTGAGTTTTGACCTGTGAGAGCAAGAGTAGCTGGCTTTCTTCTCCCTCCCTGGGGAGGACTAACCATTCACCTTCAGTCCAGGGGGCTGGGGTTAAGGAGCCAGGTATAAGAACCTACCCTTGTCCCCAACACCCCATCTCCCAGCCTCATGATGGTGCTACCTAAGAAGGTCTTCAACACCCTTTGCTAGCCCAGTCAGTGGTCAGACTTGGAGGAGGATCCAACAGGAGAGTGTAACTGTGAGATAAAAATGTCTTGGTTGTATCTGTTTGTGGCTCAGCTTTGTATTTAAATAGCAAACGAAAAAAGGAAATAAATTGAAACCTATTTGTCATCTTAAGAATAAGGCAAAAAAAATTAAAATATTTATTGCCAGGCAAGGCCACCTATGTATGTGCTGTTCTTAATAAGATGGAGGTAGAATAAAATAGGGAGAAGATGACTGGTTTGCCCTATAGATGTCTAAGCTCCACCCCACAGTTACCTGGCAATAGCTAGGTAGGCCTGACCCACTATAAAAGGGGTTGCTTGACCCTCCTCCTCTTGGACTCTTCTTGCTCCCTCCCACCTCATGCCTTGCCCCCTCAACCCATGCTCATGGCCGGCCGCTACTCTTCTCTATTCTCTGCCATTCTCTGCCTATACTGCCCTCTTGACTCCCCTCCCCATGCCCTGAATAAACTCTATTCTACTCTAAAATAAATAAATAAATAAATAAATAAATAAATAAGTAAATAAACCCATGTGTTGATTTTTGTCCTAGTGTTCTCTGATAGGTGGTAGTAGGGGCTTTTCTGCTTTTGTGATTAAAAATACCATAACCAAGGTAACTTATATTTTTTGAAAAGAAGATGATTTTAGCTTGTTCATCTAGAAACTTAGGAGAAAGGCCGCAGGCATGGGGGTTGGAACAAGAATCTGAGATCTCAAATCTTGAGGAAGTACAAAGTAGAGAACATAAATTGGAAGTCAGCAGGCTGTTTCCTAGTAACATACTTCTAAGCAAGTTTACAACTCCAAAACTTCCCCAAACAACATCAACTAGGCACCAAATGGCCAAATAATTGAGACTAGAGATATTTCTCATTAACCAATTATATTTTACTCCTTGGTAACCACAGTTCCATGATCATATCATATTGAAATATATATTTAGTACCATTTCATAAATTCCCATAGTCAAAAATTATTTTTTTTTACAATCATACTGTCAAGGGTCACCAATAAAATTTATAGTAGCCTGCAGTGACTGGGGGTATCTTTGGTCAATGACTCAAACCATGTAACTTATTGCTGATACTGGGAATTTTGATAGGGGCATTTGATGGCATATGATGGTCTAATAAAGGGTTTGTCTCACACAATATATTGTCTCCATTTGTATTACTTATATATATATATGTGTCTATATTTTAGGAAGATTTTATAGTAGAAGGGATTCATATGTTTTTTTTTCAAAAAATATTTAGTATTAGTTGCCATACTCATCTTCCCTTCTCTACCCTTCTTTCTGTTCCCACATCCCCATTAGTCCTCCTATGTAAACTTTTATAAATTCTTTTATAATACTAAATTCTATATCTTCCTTCATTGGAACATCTCTCCTTATACTTGGTAACATATTAGCTACATAACCTCAGGTGGTATGCTAAATAAAATACAGGTATCTAAAGAATCAAAGCTAACATTTACATAAAAAAGAAAATGTGAAATTTTGGTATTTCAGTGACTGAGTCACAACACTCAGGATGATTATTTCTACATTCACCCTACATGCTTACTAATTTTATATTTCAAGTTCCTTCCCATCTGAACCATAGCACTTAGCAGAACCCAGGCTGCATCTCGGCACTCAATCTCAAAAAACCCTGAGGAAGTGAAGTGCCTGTGAGCTCTAACCTGGGCAGTATCTAAGGTAAGGATACAGCAACACCCGCCCCAAACAGGGAGTAACTGGAACACACTGGGACCCACTTGGACCCAGGAATTTACTCCTGGCCCAGAACACTAGTTCCTTCCAGTCCACGTCCAAGCACTGAGCAGATCTTGGGCCTCAGCTCAAACCTCAGCAGCAACACCCATCCCAAACAGTTCTGACACAACCAAGAAAATAGGAAAGACAATCTCTAGTCAGAGACAGCACAAGTAGCACTAAGGAGTTCTGGTTGGGAAAGGGGGAGAACAAGAACATAAGCATCAGGAACCCAGGGTACTTGGTATCATCAGAATCTAGTTCTTCTACATCATAAAGTCCTGAATTTCACATATCACCAGGAAAGTAAGATTCAGAGTTAAAATCTCTTCTAATGATGATGATAGAGGACTTTAAGAAGGATATAAATAACACTCTCAAAGAAATTGAAGTGAATACTGGAAAACAGGTAGAAGCCCTTAAGGAGGAAACACGAAAATCCCTTAAAGAATTATGAGAATACACAACCAAACAGGTGAAGGAATTGAACAAAAACATCTAGGACATAAAAATGGGAGTAGAAACAATCAAGAAATTACAAAGGGAGACTACTCTGGAGATAGAAAACCTAGGAAAGAAATCAGGAGTCATTGAATACAAGAGATAGAAGAGAGAATCTCATGTGCAAATGATAGCATAGAAAATATTGATACAACTGTCATAAAAAATGAAAAATGCAAAAGCTCCTAACCCAAAACATTAAGGAAATCTAGGACACAATGAGAAGACCAAACCTAAGGATAATAGGTATAGAAGAGAGTGAAAATTTCTAACTTAAAGGGCCAATAAATATCTTCATCAAAACCATAGAGGAAAACGTCCCTAACTTAAAGGACGAGATGCCTATAAACATACAAGAAGCCTACAGAATGCTAAATAAACTAAACCAGAAACGAACTACCTCCTGTCACATAATAATGAAAACATCAAATGCATGAAACAAAGAAAGAATATTAAAGGCAGTAAAGGGAAAAGGCCAAGTATCATATAAAGGCAGACCTATGAGAATTACACCAGACTTCTCACCAGATACTATAAAAGTCAGAAGATTCTGGACAGATGTCATACAGACCCTAAGAGAACACAAATGCCAGCCCAGGTTACTATACCCAGCAAGACTCTCAATTACCATAGATGGAGAAACCAAGATATTTCACGACAAAACCAAATTTACACAATATCTTTCCACAAACCAAGCATTACAAAGGATAATAGCAGGAAAGCTCCAATACAAGGAGTGAAATTATACCCTAGAAAGAGCAAGAAAGTAATCCTCTTCCAGCAAATCCAAAAGAAGATAGCCACACAAAGATAATTTCACCTCTAATAACAAAATAACAAGAAGCAACAATCACTGTTCCTTAATATCTCTTATCATCAATGGACTCAATTCCCCAATCAAAAGATATAGGCTAAAGGACTGGATACAAAAATAGGACCCAGCATTTTGCTGCATACAGGAAACCTACCTCAGTGAAAAAGACAGACTCTACCTTAGAGTAAAAGGCTGGAAAACAATTTTTCAAGCAAACAATCCTAAGAAACAAGCAGGAGTAGCCACTCTAAAATCTCCAGCCTGAGAACACAAAAGGAGGGACTCATGGCTCAACCTGTATAGGTAGTTGAGGGTGGCCTTGCCAGCCTTCAGTGGAAGTGCAAAGCCTTGGTACCTGAAAATTTGGGTTCCAGAGTGTTGGGGAATTTCAAGAACAGGGAGGCAGGAATGAGAGGATGGTGGGAGCACACCCTCATAGTAATTGGAGGAGGGGGGATGGGGTAAGGGGGTAAGGCATCAGTGAAAGTGGGGGTCTTGATGCCTGAAAGTTTGGATTCCCAAATGTTGGGGAATTGAGAACAGGGAAGTGAAAAAGGGATGATGGTGGGAGAACACCCTCATAGAGACTCCCAGAATTATACAGATTAGAGATGCAGGCCACCAAAGACTAGATTCCAGAATTAAAACAAAAAATTATCTTGATACTAAAATTTGTTTTGAGAATTGTATATTGCAGAATACACAGCCTTGGTGTATCTACACATCAAGCAACCTGAGCAGACCTGCTCGAACCTCTGATGTCCTGGAATTCCAGCTGGATGCAGTGAAGACACAGCTTTAGTGGCTCATCAATTTACTCTTCCCAACATCCTTCTTCTAATATATCAACACCCATAATCAGCTTGAAAAAGTTACTGAAGAGTCAGCGCCCCTATTCCCTGGGCTTGGGGATTAAGGTGGTTAATATTGGGCTGTCTTTTTAGGGAAAAGTAGTGAGTTTGATGAAACAGGGAGGATTAGTTAGGATTTATTGCTTGTTTATTGCTTATTTATTTGTTATTATGATGAAGTTATAATTTCTTAAATAGTACAAAATTTACCTTAATTTCAAATTTAAGGTTTTCATTGGTATGAGCTTCTTATTGATATAAAAGTAAGATTAATATTGTTACTCTCATAGGCATTGTGCCTGTATAACACATTTAGGAATACAAGGCTTAGACCCAGTCCTTCTTTAACTTTTTAAACTGATTTGAGGTGGTTAGACTATGAGTTAAGGGCCTATAGCAAATCCATGGCTTTGTGTTTATTGTTAGGGTGTTTTCTATATTTTCTTTAGGAATAGCTGAGAGGAGTTAACAGACAACAGTTAAGATTATCTTACATGGATAGTTGGTTTTCAAAACATCAGAAGTCCACAGAATTAATGTTACAAAAATTTCTGTATTAACGTTCATTTTGATTAGAGACTTGTCTGTTCCTGAAAGCTTCCTGTCTTGTATTATAAGTAGAAATTGAGCATCTTTGGAGTTATTCCAATTGTGCTGAGAAAGCCACTAGGCAAGATTTTCTTCTTTCCATCTACAGACAAATTACTGTCCAGAAAAAGACACACTTGCAGAATAGTTCACTGATTATATTTGCCAAGACAGAGTAATCAGCCCTTAATAATTTTACATCACCAGCTCTGTCAGATGATCCTGGGCCAGAAGGCTGAAGATCAGATGCTCCAACGTTTTGTAGTATAGGGACTGTCCAGGTGTTCAGTGGTCTTCATAAAGTGACTAAGTTTTAGAAGCTATGCTTTGTGTTTCCCATAATTTCAGTTAACTCAGTCATTCTGGATTTCTGACGGGGTTGGAAACTTATAGTCTTATAGCCAATCCTGGCTATTTACTTTAAGAGAAAAGATTTAAGTGGATGGTTTTCAGCTGACATTCATTCTAAAGCCAAGAAAAAAAAAAGCAATGTTCAGAACTAAGTGTTTTAGTTAGGAGAGATGACAGAGGTTCTAGTTAGTCAACAAAATGATGGTATTAGGTCTACCTTGTACCTTACAGACACAAATTGGTATAGTTATGCTCTAAGTGTATTTTGAGAAAAAAAGATTTATTTTAACAGGAAGGGAGATATGTAGAGGGAGCTGTGGTGAAAGGAGTTCAGAGAGGAGGCAGAGCAAGGAAAGGAGGAGGAGAAGGAGAGGAGGAGCTAGGTGATGAGAGAGAGAAAGAGGGGTGGGGACATGGAGGCAGATTTTCACATGTCTCTGCCAGTCAAAGATAGTTGATATATCTAGGTTGGGTATTGTGTTACACTTCTGATTGATATTGACCATTACCAAACTTATAAAGCCTTTGGTTAACATTTAAATAATTGTATAAAAGCAAAAAGGAGAAGGGGGTCATTGAATAAAGGTTTTCTAGGGAGGGAAAATGGGGAAACGGGATGGCATCTGAAATGTAAATAAAATATCCAATAAAAATAAATAAAATTCCTCTATCATCATCATCAAAAAGAAGAAGAAGAAGAAGAAGAAGAAGAAGAAGAAGAAGAAGAAGAA
>JANHMN010000005.1:52448877-52482821 GCA_030674055.1 Rhabdomys pumilio
AAGAAGAAGAAGAAGAAGAAGAAGAAGAAGAAGAAGAAGAAGAAGAAGAAGAAGAAGGAAAGATCTCCCATGCTCATAGATTGGAAGAATTAATATAGTAAAAATGGGTATCTTGCTGAGAGCAATCTGCTGATTTAATGCAATTCCCATCAAAAATCCCACTCAATTTTTCACAAAGAAAGAAAGATCAATCCTCAAATTCATTTGGAATAGCAAATAACGCAGGATAGCATAAACGACACTCAACAATAAAATCACTTCTGGGAGAATCACCATCCCTGTCCTCAAGCCATGCTATGAAGCAATAGTGAAAAAAAACTGCATGGTATTGGTACAGATACAGGCAGGAAAATTCAATGGAATAGAATTGAAGGCCCAGAAATGAACCCCCCATACCTATGGTCATTTGATCTTTGACAAAGGATCTAAAACTATACAGTTTAAATAAGACAGCATTTTCAATAAGTGGTGCTGGTTCCCCTTGAGGTCAGCATGTAGAAAAATGCAAATTGATCCATACTTATCTCCTTGTCCAAAGCTCAAGTCCAAGTGGATCAAGGAACTCCACATAAAACCAGCTACACTGAAATTAATATAAGAGAAAATGGGGAAAAGCCTGGATCACATGGGCACAGGGGAAACACTTCTGAACACTAACGGCTTATGCTCTAAGATCAAGAATTGACAAATGGGATCTCTTAAAACTGCAAAGCATCTGTAAAGCAAAGGACACCATCAATAGGACAAATCGGCAACCAGCAGATTGGAAAAAGATCTTTACTTTACGAATCCTACATCAGATCAAGGGTTAATATCGAATATATGCAAAAAACTGAAGAAATTAGACTCTAGACAATCAACCCTATTAAAAATGGTGTACAGAACTAAACAAAGAATTCTCAACTGAGGAAACTCAAATGGCTGGGACACACCTAGAGAAGTGTTCAACATCTTTAGCCATCAGGGAAATGCGAGTCAAAACATCCTTGAGATTTTACCTCACACCAGTCAGAATTGCTTAGATCAAAAACTGAGGTGAGAGCAGATGTTGGTGAGGATGTGGAGAAAGAGGAACACTCCTCCATTGTTGGTGGGAATGTAAGCTGGTACAACCACTATGGAAAGAATCTGGTGGTATCTCAGGTAAAAGAACATAGTGTTACCTGAGGACCCAGCTATGCCATTCCTGGACATATACCCGAAATTTGTTTCAACACAAAACAGAGACACATGCTCCACTATGTTCATAGCAGCCTTATTTATAATAATCAGAAGCTGGAAAGATCCCAGATGTCCTTCAACTGAGGAATGGATACAGAAAAAAAAAGTACACTTATACTCAGCAGTTAAAATCAATGAGTTCATGAAATTCTTAAGTAAAAAGATGGAACTAGAAAATATCATCCTGAGTGAGGTAACCCAATCACAAAATAACACAGATGGTATGCACTCACTGATAACTGGACTGATTAGCCCCAAAGCTTATAATACCTAAGATACTATGCATAGACCACATGAAACTCAAGAAGAAAAAGAAAGACCAAAGAATAGTTGCTTTGGTCCTTCTTAGAAGGAATAAAAAATACTCAGCCAGAGCTCCCAGGGTCTAAACTTCCAGCCTGAGAACACAAACGGAGGGAATCATGGCTCCACCTGTGTAAGTAGTTGGGGGTGGCTTTGTCAGGCATCAGTGGAAGGTGAGGGTCTTGGTCCCTAAAAGTTTGGATTCCCTAGTGTTGGGGAATTCAAGAGCAGGGAGGCAGGAATTCGAGGATGGTGTGAGCACAACCCTCATTGAAATAGGAAGAGGGTAGAATGGGATAAGAGCTTTTGGGGGAAATGGAAAGGGAGATAACATTGAAAGGTAAATAAATAAAATATCTAATTAAAAAAACTTATAATGGGTCTGGCAATTGTAGTTGAGCAGTCAAGACTTTCTGTCAACAGTTTATTATGGGATTTCATATAATCCTCAAGGACAAGGTATTGTGGAAGAGGCCCATGGAACTTTATAAAGATTTGTAAGACATACTTTTGCTGATACAAAGAAAGATGCTGACCTGTGAGCTTGCTGAGTGTTCTGACAAGAGAGCTGGGAAGCTGTATTGGAGATATGTTCTTGACTCACCTTTGGCTTTACTATATCCCAGATGAGACAAGCTTCCTTGCTTCAAGTTCTTACACCTTTGGGATAGAGAATAGAAAAGAGAAATTATGTCTCCTGTATCCTTCTTAAAGGTGACCAGCTATTTGGACTCAATCATGTACTGGTCTATAAATCAATCCAATATGGAAAATAACAGTCTACTTTTGGAAGACTGGATTTGGACTTTATCAGAGACATATTTAGAAGTAAGCTGTAGCTTACTATGACGTTATAATAGCAAGAGATAAAGTTGAGACAGGATCTGAACTTCAAACAGGGGTTAGTGCATGTTTTAAGGTTCTTTTAATTGACAAGCTAAAATTGGTTTTGTCTCTTCTACAGTATATATTGTAAGTTGCACTGACTGTATAATTTTCAATTATGTTAGTATGTTGAAACCTGGCATGTCTGTTATGGGGGGGTCTATCAATCAGCTTTTGTCTCACTACCCTGAGTATTCGAAAATCTTGATTCTCTGAAAAAAGCTTGAAAGTGCTGGAAGAAGTGAGTTAGGCTTTATGCAGATGCAAGAGGGTAGCAGGCTTGATCATTGCTGGTATATCAGCTTTAATTCCATTAATTGCTAGCACCACTGCTTCTGCAATAGCATTGACACAAGGAGTGAAGACAACTATTTTTGTTAACCATCTAGCAAAAAAAAGTGTTACTAATGTGTTGAGTATACAAAAGAATATATTTAAGTATCTGGAAAAACAAATGATTATCATTCAAATTTATAATTTGAAGCCATTCAAATTATCTGAATGAGGTTCAGGGTTCAAGAGCTAGGAGCTACCCCATGTGTCATGACAAATATCATTAGAGTTTGTTACTTTTGAAGTTCAGAATGATTATCATTATAATTAGAAAAAATTTAAAGATACCTGTAGGATATTTGGCATAATCATAACATGTCTCTGGGTGTGTTAACTTTGCATAGTGAGATTATGAATTTAAAGAATGCTGCTCTTTTGAGCTTTGATGCTGCAGATAATGCCGATGAAATTATCCATGGCCTGAACTCAGTATTTCCAATTTGTTCAAACCTTATGAATGGCATATATAGCTTGATCAGGCTAGCCTTTCTTGTCCTAGGAATACATTTATTCCTGGCCATCATAGTAAAACTTATCTTTAATAACATCAACATGTTGGCAGCCAGAGTACATGGCTTGAACCGGAAAATGGACTCCCACACAGAGTTATTAAATTAAAGCTGGCAAAACAAGGACAGGTAAGATTCTGCACAGAGGCTTACCAACCTAAGACAAAAGTGCATTGCTTTTGATAATACATATTCGATGATGGGTAAGAAAGGCATTCTTGTCAGAACAACCTAAGACAGGCTCAGTCTTGTTAATGAAATAAAAAGTGGGAGAGGTGAAGAGCCTTTGGGGCTGCTTGGCAAGAAGCTAACATTGGCCAAGGGCAAGGAAATGGGGTGCTTATCAGGAATAGGACATTGGCCAAGGACAAAAAAGTAGGCTTCAGGCAGGAATCTGAAATTAGACTAGAACAAGGAAGTAATTTCAGGTAGGAAACTAAATCTTAGGCTAGAACGAAGAAGCAATCTCAATTTGGAATCTAAATATTAGATTAGAACAAAGAAGCATTTTCAAACAAGAATCTAAATTTTAGGCTAGAACAAAGAAGTATTCCTCAGACATGTAAATGACCTTGGGCTGGAATAGGAAAGTAGGCTCAGATACTTTGGTCATCCTGTTTCTAAACAGTGATCATGGGATTGTTCACATAATTGAGTTTTATACCCTGCTTTTCCTTTGACTTTTTGTAATTATTTTATTGCTTGTTCCACAACTATTTGCATATAATGTATTGCTAGACCCTCAACCTAGAACTGACCTTAATACATGCATGTAATCAAAATGGTATAAAAATATAAAGGAAGAGGAGGTATTGGATAAGGGGTTCTAGGGAGGGGAAATGGGGAAAGGGGATGATATCCGTATGGTAAATAAAGAAAATATTCAATAAAAAATTTGGCAACACAAATAAACTAAGTATATAATATGCTTTCTCATAGGAGGAATTAAAATTAGTAAGAAGTATTCATTATCTCATCATATTCTGTAAGATTGACAGGCGTAAAACTACCATTAAAATTCATTAAATTTCCTCAGAGGAATGGAATGTGTTTAAAACGAATGAGTACCTAATATGCAAATTAATCTTAGAAAAGACAAAAAAAAAAAGGATTACTGGATATACTGATGTAATGATTGTAAACAAGTTGACAATTCACAAGGAAAATATATAGAATTTTTCTGACAAAAATAATTTTAATAATATTCCATGGTGTAATTATATCACATTTTTGTTTGAAATTCAATGATTGATGGATATCTAAACTATTTTCAACTTCTGGCTATTATGGAAAGTGAAGCAATGAATATAAATGAGGAAATATCTTTGTCACACAATGCAGTGTCTCTTAATGAGAGATAGGAAAGATATATTAGTCTATTTTCTCTGAACTTTTATTTGAACTGGAAGACTTTATATCCTTCTGTCTGTTTATCATGCATTGGACTTGCATTGAATTATGTCACTTATTTGTTTTTGCCATTTCACAGGTTATATACGAAGAAATTAGGGCTTTGAGCACTTCTCCTTTGCCTTGATATAATTCTTAAAGGATTTTAAACAGAGTTAACATATATTAGGGAATAAAATATCACTGTAGACAGTACATACTAAAAAATAAAAGCTCAACATTAGGAAGAGTTTGCATTTTGTTGTTGTTGTTGTTGTTGTTTTCATTTTTGGTTTTTATTTTGTTGATTTGGCAAAAGGAATTCCATAGACCATGTCCTCACATGCTTACAGGCTATTGTTGAAGACACTTTATGTTTATGGAGTACAATGTGAAAAAATTGATATGGCATAAGACTTAAAGCTTCACCCTCTTATTGATTACTATTTATAATTCTGATCCAGGAACAGCATTTTTGAGCTACAATAGTGACTTGACTGCATCAAATTCTCACGGGTTCAATAGTGCTGTAAATGTTATAGGAGCATACAATCACAATTTGATTGAATTTATGAATTGTTATGAGCTAAAAGCTATACTTAATACTGTGAACAATGACAAGAACCTGAGACTAGATATGTCATGGGCTCTAGTGAAAATTTTACTAGTATTCTTTTCCTAAACAAACAAAGCAATAAAACAATTCCTAATTACATATTGTTATAGCCATAAAATTATTGGTCAACCAGCATCAGAGAAGTTTCTTCTTAAAGAAGATGAAAATTAGCACTCAGACCTAAACGTGATGTATTTTACATACCTCACTGTAAAGGCTACAGTGATGTATAATAAAGGCTTAGTGATGTATAAGGATGTAAAAACATTCTAAGAACCATATATATTGATTGACTCCAAAAAAAAACATTACTTTCTACACACAACAGAACTACTATATACATGAACTTACCTAGATTGTGAAACCATGCATAAGATCTATACAATTGTGAGCCAGACAAAATATCTGCATCAGTAAAAGGAAGTAAATATGAATTTCCACCTTGAGCCAAAGAGGCATTTATAGTGGTTACCTTCATGAAGAAAGAAAATCCTTTTCTATAACATAGAAACACTTGGTATATTATCCATAAACCAGAATAGGATTGATGCTCATGCATTTTTGTTTCTGCTCATAAGGAAAAAGTATGCAACAGTTGCAAGGGCAGATAAAGAGAAAGAAGATAAAGTTGAGTGGGTAGGATGGGGGATCTTGGAGGAGTCAGAAGACAGTAAGTATTATGAGATAAAAGTATAAGAAAACTAAAAAAGCAGGAAAAGAAAGTTTATGATTTGAGTCTCTCTCTCTCTTTTTTACTCTCTCCCTCCTCTCTCTCTCTCTCTCTCTCTCTCTCTCTCTCTCTCTCTCTCTCTGAGTGTGTGTCTGTATGTGTATGTGCATATATGTATGTGTCTGTGTGCCTAGGCATGTATATCTGCATATGTGTGATATGTGTGTACAAGTCCATGCATGCAAATGCATGTTTGTGTTTCTGTGTCTGTGTACCTGTGTGTGTGTGTATGTGTGTTTGTATATATATATATATATATGTGTGTGTGTGTGTGTGTGTGTGTGTGTGTATTTTCCTGTGAATACAGGCTGTCTTATTTAGTGTTTTCAATGCTATGAAGAGGCACCATGATCAAGGCAACTCTTATAAAGCACAACATTTAAATGGGGCTTGCTTTCAGGTTCAGAGGCTAAGTCCATTATCATCAAGAAGAAAGTGTGGCAGCTTCTAGGCAGGCATGATACAAGAAGAGGTGAGAGTTTCACATCTTTTTCTGAAGGCAAACAAGGGAAGACTGCTTCCCGCATAGCTAGGAGGATGGTCTCTAAACCAATACCCACAGTGACATACTTCTTTCAACAAAGCTATATCTCCTAATTAGCCAAGCATATTCAAACCACCACACAAGCTGACACAGAAATATGAAGACATGTCCATATCTTCTGGAGTTACAGGCATTTGCAATACACATGGCATGGGTGCTGGGAACTAAGTTCAGATCCTCAGTAAGACCCAATCTATATGATTTAGGCATTGAGCCATTTCTTCTGACCATGTAATATATCTTTGAACTACTTTTTTTTTTTTTTGTGAAATAAAACAGTCGTTAAATTTTCTACAAAATTCTACTCTTTCCTTGTCTTGAATTTTGTATACCCAGGAGTGATTTTTTATTGAGAGCATATATTAAAAAAGCATATTCAGATTTGGCAGGTAATTCAATATATGTTAATATTATTCTTCATTGTTTCTTAAATCCCTCAAAGAAAAGTCTACAATACCAGCCACAATAGTCTGTGGCACCTGCAAGCTCCTGTGTGAAGAAGTCTAACAAGATTGAAATGTGATTTAGAAAAAAAGAACTTTTAAACATTTGGATTATCTGAGTCAAAATTGTATTAAATGACAATGTTCTGAAAATTTAAGAAATAACCTTTTAAGTTTTCTTAGATATATTAAACACAATTTTGCTACTTTCACATAATTTTATCTGATACATAGCAGAAGGTTCCCTCTTAGCTTAAAGAGCTAAGCAAAAACCTATAATATCTCAAGGTTACATACAGAACTTGTCTTGGGCAAAGTTTTTAATCTAAGTCTGAGATGTTGTAATGAAATCTTTTAGAGTCCCTATATAATGCAAATCTCTCTCTTTAAATAAATACATAAAATTATACAAGAAGACTATAATTGATTTAATCTTAGGAGGAATTATTCTAAAATTTTCAGATTATTTCTTTTGGAATGGATATATTCATTACTCATGAATTTTTAGTACTTTGGCTAGATAATGCTTAAATAAAGTATTTCATAGATGGTCTTAGTAAATAATTTATTTGAGGTAGATGTCTTTATGAGATGAAGATGGTTAAAACTGTGAGGTTTTGAGAGCAGTGGTGCCTTGCTCAGGTAAAGCATGTAATTAAGTATTTCAAGCTATAAATGTGCATTGTAAAAGAAATATTTTCTGTACTGAAGCATCTTCTTTGGAAATTGAGCCTCATGAGCTATTAAGAGCAAGTTAAATAAAAGCAATTTTAAAAAATTCTACACTGAAATAGATAGAAAAGTATGTGACACTTTTGAGGAGGAGTTGTATGTGACTTAATTTACATCTTAGACAACTCTAAGACTTGTGGTTTTAAAAGTAGAAAATTTGAGGTTTAACTGTTAGAAAAAATATGTCATAATCTATGGATTTGAATTTCAATGCAAATGTAAATAGTATTAGAAATATCTTATATATAAATCAAACAAGCCTATGTTAAACAGCAATAATGGAAAAAAAACAAAAACAAACAAAAAATAACATGTTGGATGTTTCCAATTGTAAGTGTGGAGACACTCTTTATGCTTCTCTACCCTGCTTTTTATCCTAAGAATATGAACCGTGAAACTACAATCAATAGAATGCATTACCAGGAAGCTATGTTTATGCTTTGCAAACTTGTCTCAATAGCAACAAATTAAAAATTAAAAAAATAAAAATTAAAATACCAAGATTTAGATACTTGATTCCTGGTTTCCATTCTTTCATTGGCCTCCTGATATACCAAATTCAGCAATAGTCCAATTTTTCTCATCACAACTTCTTTAAATGTCTTTATTATACAGCTTCTTTCCTGGTTATCCTTTAACTATGTCCAAGTTTATATGTCACTTCTTACTTTTAATAAGCCTTGCTATTTTGAATGTCCCCTACAAAATTAAAATCAATTGACAATATAAAATATCATAAACGTTCACTTTAAATGTAAGTAGATTACAAGTGTTCCATTAATATACATATATCTTAGTATAACTGGCCAAGTTCACCCATTATTCTTTCAATTTTAGTCTTTCCCTTTCACAGTTCAGAAATAGTCTTAACCAGATCTTGCAAATGAAGCTTGGTTTTCATTTCTTCAGACTGAAGTGAAGAGCTAATAAATATAGATTTTTGTGTGTGCGAGTTTGAGAACAGTGGAATTTAATTATAGCAAGTGGACTAAATCATCTAGCATAACCTTTTTTAATGGTAACATTATTTTTTTTGCCTCATGAATTTTTTGGTACATATTCAACACTGAATAGAAAATAATGAAAAGTCTTTTAGTAGAACCAAGATAAAGTTCTAAATTGTGACAACTGCAAGTCTATGTGAATACAGTCACTGTTAAAACCTTGAAATATTAGAAAAAAAAAAGGTTAATAGTATACACATTCATGTTTGTTTTCCCTTCTTTAAAATCTATTGAATGTTCCCCTTTTAATTGCATCCAAGTTACAGTTCAGATACAGAAGGGGTCAGAATGTATAATCCATACATATTTCCCTGTTATACTTACACACACACACACACACACACACACGTGTGCGTGCGTGTGTGCGTGTGTGTGTGTGTGTGTGTGTGTGTGTAATACTTGTAATCTATTTACCTTTTAAGTAATGTATCCTGAATTAGTAAACAAGGCTCATAAACTTGAATACTGACATTGGGAGATACACATAGAATAGAATACACATAGAATAGATGTACATAGAATCTTTTCACTGTTGTATTAAAATATCTAATTGTTTGGAGCCATCTAAGAATGAATAAAGTCAAGCAGGTGATCTTCCATAGATGTTTCACCATGCAACTATAATGAATGAGTCTTTAAAGTCAATGCCCAAGAGACAAATGTAAGGTATTGATTCCTGCAGCTGATGTGCCTTTCCTATCATTACAAAATTAATATTATAAAATCTCTGAGCATTAGCTCAATATACTGGGCAGAATTGTTTGCAGATCGACAAAGATGTACTGTCTTATAATTTTGCTGCTATACAGACAAACAGATGATTTCTTAATTGCTAATGATGATTATCTAAGAATTTCTGAAATTATAATAGTAACTATTAAGCCCTTTAAAATAGGACAGCTATTAAAGTCCTCTCTGATATGGAAACTCCAAGAAGGACTCTACCAGTCTTTATATGTCAGAGTTAATTGCTTCTGAGATAGAAGCCAGGCATTTACAAGTTATGGTATATAACTTAGAGCAGTAAAACACTTAACCAAAGGGAACAATTTATTATAAGTGCAAGGACAGAAGATAAAATATTGACTGTGATTATCTATACAAAAACTTCAATGCTAACTTAGACACAAAAATTATAATTTTAGACTCTCAATGAACCTGTGGAGCTAGTGGTTAATAATGAATGTCTAGCTAATGGAACCACATGTAAACATCTCTTCTGTAAACTTTTTATTAAATTTCAATTTATAATTTGAATTTATGTTTAAACTTTTGGTGAACTTTTAGATAATGGGAATACCATGTGACCAGATATTCTGAGAAAACATAAAGAACTGAGAACAATGGGAAGAAGCAGCAGAGTAGTATAACTTAGAAATAAGAGAAGTAGAGTAATTTAGAAATTAAGAGAGCAAATGTAGAAATTAAGAAGGTATACTGTCTGAATTTTTTTCACCTTTTACTTTTACTTTTATTTTCCCTTAGAAATAAAGATTAGAATTCTTTTTAAAAGTATTTCTTTTCTCTTTCTTTATTCCTGAGTGTAACTTTTCCTAGCTCACAAGGAGATAAATAAACTCTCAGCTCTTGAGAAAAGAATAAAAGATATCTTTGAATAATCCCCACTTGTTAAGCAGCAGGTGTAAGTTTGCCAAGAGACATGCAGCTTTTAGAATATAGAGTAATTTATCTTAGGATAAATAGACAGGTAAGCATTATTATAGAAAGCCACCTTAATCTCTCACAAGGCCAAGTTTTGCACAGCATCCTATATATAAAATACACAAAATAACAAAAGTTTTTATAAGAACTATAATTGAATTAAAACTGGTAATGATATTGTGTTACTGTCAGGCGGGATATGCAGAAAAGATTGTTTCTGGTAGATGACATTTCTGCTAAAGTTTCATTAATAGATATTAAAATTTTTTATAGGCCATGAGCACTATTTTACATATAGAAAAATTAAAATGCCAAATCAAGGTGTGACAAATGAGGGTGGCATTTCAGTAACAGCATAAAAGCTCAAAATTTTTCTGAATGATAAAAAAATCAGCAGAACAGAATTCTGTATGTAAACACCTATATTCTTCATAAGAAAATAGCAATCTACATTGTTGCTTGGAAGTCACATAGCATCATTTATGTCACTGTGTTACATATTCCTAAATTTAACATGAAAAGATACTTCTCTCTGTGGGAGTAGAGTCAATCTCTAATTGAAAAAGAGCTGCAATATTGAAACTTTTGTTGCATCAATCAAGAAAATATTCTCAGTTTGTTAGCTGAGGGTAAATAACTTTACTCCATTCATTTAACTTGTTAATCAAAAACATATGACAGAAGACAGGCTCAGTCTTCTTCAATAAATAAAAAAAGGGGGAAAACCAGAGAGCATTGGGGCTGTTTGGCAAGAATCTGACATGGGTCAAGGACAAGGATGTAGGCTTCAGGCAGAAATCTGACATTAGGCTAGAACAAAGAAGCAATTTCAGGAAGGAAGCTAAATATTAGGATAGAGTAAAGAAGTAGGCTTCAGACATGAAAATGACTTTGGGCTAGGACAGGAAAGTTGGCTCAGATATTTTGGTCATCCTGATAAGCCCTTAGAAACAGTCATCATGGGAATGTTCACGGAATTTTGTTTATTGCCTTGCTTGTTCTTTGACTATTTGTGTTTATTGTTGTGCTTGTTCCTTGACTATTTGCATATATTGTATTGCTAGTTCCTCAACCTAGAACTGACCTTAATACTTGCATGTAATTAAAATAGAATAAAAGCAAAAAGGAGGAAGGGGAATGGGATTGGGGGTTTCTAGGGAGGTGGAATGTGGAAAGGCATCTGAAATGTAAATAAATAAAATATCTAATTAAAAAAAGAAGAAAAATCTAAATATAATAGGTAGTATGATGGTTGAAACAAAATGATGCTTTCCATCATGACTGATGACTGCCAGTTTGATCTCTGCTACATACATTGTGGATGAAGAGAATTGACTCTGCAAAATAGTCCTTAGATCTTTACATGTACTTATGCTATGTACATATGTACACATGCAAACAAACTAAGAATAATTAAAATGTAAAATAATATCTGCCTTTCTTTTATGACATGAAAAGTCTGTTTTGTAAAAATTATATTGCCATATTTAAATATAAATTTAATTATCCAATTATATAGAATCAATAAAGATTTTTTTATTTATGAAAGTACCAAAGCAATCTAGAACTAAAATATAAAAACTTTTTATAGTTATGTAGCTGTTAGGACCTGCCAATGAATAATTATATATTACTCTACACATTCTCTTAACGAAAACATGCTTGCTCTTAGCATACTCATAAACAAATCATTGAAAATGTAAAACAACTCGATTAATACTTAATGCTAACTCAATATTTAGTGAATGAACGCTTTAGCAATAAAAATAGTGTCATTCACATGCCAGGTATAAATCTGTAAAGGAAAAATAAAAGCTTTGCTTTGATATCTCACATTATCAATGCTGAAAATGACAGAAGAACTGGCATAAATGCCATTTATTGTAAAATATTTATTACGTGAAATGTGTTAGATTCCTCAGAGGTAGTGGTGAAAATATTAATTTTACATTTTTGTGAACGATGACAATAAATAATGAGTCATAATATATACTCAAATAGAATATATTTGCATTTAAGATTACATTTTCTTTGATTCAAACAGCAGTAGTGTCAGTACTACTGGTCTCAAAGGTACACAGCAAAGCACAGGTAGGGAAATCAAGTTATTGAGATTTAATTCGGCATGTAATAATGCGGAGGCAGAAAATAAGTACATTCTCCAGGTGGAAGGGCAGACCAATTGTAGCTATTTCAAAATGTATGGAATTAACAGTCTTAATACAAAATTTTTCTTCTTTTGCTCTCTTCTGGGATAGTGTTTTGTGATTTACTTCCTAGTATAGATAAAGCATTCCTTAAGTGTTTAATAGCAATTTAATATATTAGATGTTTTATAAAGGTGTAACTACTAACACCTACTAAATTGGGATTTTTTACTTTATTAATATTCATAATCACTACCTTACCTGTCCTTCTATTATCCTTTTTTATTTGATTTTATTATTGGGGTTATTGTTGTTTATATAGAACTTGAAAATTTGTAATGCTCTATAAATCAAAATAGGCTATATTCTAAAATAAAGTATTTTTTAAGAAAGGTTATAAATCTGTTCTTCTTTACCCATACTCAAAACTCCACAGTCCAGATGGAAAAACCATAATTTCAGGCAAATCATCTGTCACACTTATAGTATGTGCAGTTTTCAAATTTTAAATTCACATGCTTGGAAAAAAGTGACTTGAAAAGAGGTTGCACCTGGTTTAAACTTTCATTAACTCTAACTTTCTGAGTAATCATTTCAACTGGGTAGAGGACAGAAACAAAATAGACACAAATACACACACACACACACACACACACACACATATATATATATATATGTTAAACTAACAAACAGATTCATTGAAAGTATTTTGATATTTTAGAAACATACTCAGGATATACTATGAAATAAGTAAACCACCTGTATGTTGTAAGCATGTATATTCATCTAAATAAATACTGCCAAATTACAGAACAATATATTTTAAGGTATAACATGAATACATCTTACATAATACTTCTAAGAGATACCATGTGATTATTTTGAATGAAAAGAAACTATCATTTCTACAAATGTTCTTTGATATTAAATTATAATGATTCCCAACCGTACCCAGTAGGTTCATGAAAATGTGAGATACAGACAGTACTTATTTTAAATTAATAACATTCAGTTTTCAAGATAATTTATTGAAAGAAAATCTTTTCATCCTTTTCCTTCTTTAAAATTTCTGTTGAGCTTAATTAGTGAGATGTTAACATATCTCCTTTTTAAAACTGCATTTCTCCCCTCATATGTAAACAAGACATTTTGTAACTGAGAATTTTTCGCCCTTATATGTTTTGCATTTAAAGTTTTCTAGATTCATTTTCTATGAACTGTATGTATCCTAATTACATCATTATATTGCAGCCAATACATATTGCTTTAAAAATATTCTACTATTCTTTCACAGTAATAAGAATCTCTATGAATGCAAATAATAAATACTGTCCACATACCCATTTCCATTACTATTTTATAGGTGAGAATGCTAAAAAAGAATATTTATCTTGTACAAGGTCACAAAGCCAATCAGCAGGGGAGGCCAATATGCAAATTTTGTCAATTAGATACTAAACCCCAACATTCATGTCCTGCAACTATGCCACATTATCTTCATAGCTATTTTTAATGGCTTAGGTTAGGTCAAAGTTAGTATAGAAAAGCAAAAGTAGGAATATGAATATGTACTACATTGGGAGTTCTTTGATATTTCTTTTCATTCTCAAATCTAGGGATATACTGTCTATCTTAGTGTCAAGTAAAGTGCACTGTAAGGGAAATTTTTAATATTTTTTCTTAATAGCAGTTTAGCATGTATACTGCATTATTCTCAAGAAAGATTATATTGTATTTATTATTTTAGTTTTGTTATCAAGAAAACTAATAAAATGGGTAATATTTATTTTACATATATGTTATTTATTTTAATATATAGTTTTATATTTTTTAAATTATTTTATATGTACATGCTAGCACCTATGCTTGTATGCTACATGAATGCCTCTTGAACAGAGAGGCCATTTCCTGGGCCTGATGATTATGGGCTCTATTGGAAAAACAGTCAATACTATTACCTACTGAGCCGTTTAAAGCCCACATATATATTTATTCTTAAAACATGGCTATTAATGACAGGCAACTAATATGACTACTAACAGATTGAAAATTAGCAATCCCCAGAGACATGCCCCTTAACTGGTTATACAGTTCAAATTGATCAGCACTGAAATCATATACACATGGACAACAAAAGTGAAGAAATTTACCAGGACAACTAAGAATTTGTAATATACACAGGACACAACACAAACGCACACACACATACACATACACACACACACACACACACTAGAGAGAGAGAGTAAGAAAAGAATTTTCAATCCAGCAACATGGTAGCAATATGGTTTATTTTTCAAGAGATCACATCCAAAGACCTTTTATGTACATATTATCCAGCTGGAATACAGATATGTCCTGTATTACAATATAGTCTACCAGGAACACAGGCATGTTCTTAGTACATATCCTTAATTCCAAACTGTGAAAGTTAGGTTTGTATGTAGAAGGAAGTACCTTAATGGAATGTGATGTGTAATTGGAAGGCAGTTCAATTAGTGGAGTTTAGTCAATTTTGTTCAGTCAGTTGAGTTCAGAGCACTAGAGTTGAGTCAATCATTTGGGAGTCAGTACAGTGAGTACAGTTCAGTTGAGTTCTGGCAATGCAGTTCTGTTTAGTTTATACAGTTAGAGCAGTTAACTTTGTGGAATGCAGAGGAAGGTTGTCTAAGGAGAACAAGTCTGTGAGAAGCTGAAAGAAGTCAGATTTAATCAGTCAGCTCGGAAGGTTAGTCCAGAAGAACTGAGTTGAACCAGCCAGCCAGAGTTGAGAAAGAACTAGAAAGGGTGAGCTTATTCAGCAGTAGGTCTCTGAGACAATAATTACATTTGGTAATAAAATTACTTTTATTGGGGGTAGAGAGGAAGAGAGGAGAGAAAGAAAGAGAGAGAGAGAGACAGACAGGCAGAGAGAGAGTGAGAGAGAGAGAGAGAGAGAGAGAGAGAGGGAGGGAGAGGGAGAGGGAGAGAGAAAGAGAGAAACATAGGGCGGTGAGGGAGAGAGAAACACACTTGACTCAAAATTCAATGAAATTTTTAGGATTGCAACTGACGGATTTGTTAGTAATTCAAATTACATCTCCATGCTGGCTAATTTATATTAAGCACTGAGAAAAATTTAGTAAGTGAAAATTTGACATTTTAATAGTTCTTCCAAATTCTACCAACCTATTCTGATTGAACATGCTCTGAATGACTATTAGTGGTAGATTACAAGTTATATAAATACAGATATAAATACAGAAATATATTGAAATTTTATCAATCATCCCAATTTTCTAATGACAGAAGGCTATTACTTCATGCTATAACATCATACAGGTTCTTGCACAAAGGTTTTCCTATGAACAAAATAGATTAAAGAAGAATCAGATATTTCACATGATAATTTGATAAGATTCAGTAAGGAAATATTTAACTGTAATTTACATATTTCAAAATACTCCAGAAAAATACCAAAAATACTCAGAAGCCCAAGTTATAAAACATGCAATAATGGATTTTCATACTGAAATTATTGAATTAAGAAAACCCCAACCATATTAACCTTGCTTAGATTAAATTTGGTGAATGCAACATTTACCAATCATATTTTTTCTTTTCACATTTTGCTTTTTTATAAAACAATATAGTCAACATAAGTTTGATTTATTCTTTTTTATTATTTCCAGTTATTATGAGGTTAGTCCCTGAATACTAGTGTGAAATTTAGATGATAAAGTTTAAAAAATATATTAGTAACACATTTTTATATTTAAACTCCACAAATAAAAGAAAGTATAATAAAAACTTGTGCATTTCCCTCTGTCAACCTTTCTTATTCACATGTTATAACTATTTTGGGTTTTTCTGTTTTTCAATTCAGAGATATTGAACTCAAACAATTATCAAGATCTTGTTTATATATCTTACTGTTAAACTCCCATTCTTTAAACAATTGATAATTCACTAATCACACCCCTCCGATTCTAAATCGCATTTTTTTTAGAAAAAATATATTTTGAAAATCTTTCTATTTATATATAATAGACATTTTATTATGTTTTATGGTTGTGCAATCTTCCAGTGTGTGGCCTTTTAATAATTTATTTGGCTAGTCCCTTCTTGATGATTGTAATGAATAACCTTTTATATTAGGCACCTTATGCATCTGTAATTATCTCTAAAGTATAAATTCATTACAGGAAAACTGATTGGTATAAGTTGTGGTACAACTGTAACTTTCCAAAATTTGTTTTTATTGATGCCTCAATACTTTCTTTGTAGTTTATTAGAGTGTTGTCTTCAAACCAAGGAAAAGATATCTTTCCCAGTATCACAATTCCTTCTAATATCCACCTAAATTTTTGTAATAATCTTCACTAACTCTTATATTCATCAGCTATAGTAAATTAATAATCAGAATTAAAACCAGATATTTGTGTTAATAATAACCACTTAATATCTCTATTTTGGTCCATGCCACAGTGACACCTCCCTTGAGTAAATGTAGTTGAATTCTAACTTGCAGTTTATACCTAATTCCTTCTAGTTCTCTCCCTTTTGACAGTAAATGCAAATAATTTTGGTATATCAAAGTTTATTCATTTAATCTCTTGTTAATAATTCTTAAACCATTCCTAGTAGCAACAAAAATATGTCAAGTTCTTTAAACTAGTTCTTTAAAATGTTGTAAGACTATAAGAAGTATGAAAGTATTTATGAGGATCAAATTATACAATATAATTTTCTTGTGCCACATATTTTTTATGTCACCCATGAATTTCTTATGATTATGTTTATATAAATTCCATTACTCACCATTGTACAGTTTTAAAAAACTGAATATATTATTGAAAACAAGATTCTTTAATTAAAATTCTCAAAGCTGTTTAGTTTATATTGTAAGGAAAACATCACTGCTTACCTACTTTGGGAAGAAGGGGCATACAAATTAACTATAAACACTTTTTTCATCTTAAGTGGGCTTTTAAACAAAGGAAATGCATTTTGTGAATTCCTTTCAACTCCACTGCAGATAATAATGTGTTAATACAAGGCAAATTCTTTTACAGTTTTAAAAATCTTTCCAAGATGAACTTTTCCATATCTTTATACAGTTCTATCATAAAAGTTTTTATTTCAGCAAATCCTTATCTAACAGAGAAATTGTCACTGAAAAAGCAAATCTGTAAAACTATTAGAATAAAAAGCAATAAACTTGATGCTAGAGAAAGTTCATTGAATATTTTATAACTGGCACTGACCATATGAATTGATAACCACTAAAACTCAATATGCTGTGTATTTGATTTTCTCAAAATGTGTAAAAGTTTACTGGCTTGTGTGGTTATGGTACAATGCTGGTATTATTACATTCTTTGTGAAGAAAATATCTTGTTATTATGAATTTGTCTTTTTATTTTATCTATTTCCTGACGCATATTGGTTGTCTTTCCTCCACAGTTCGCTATATTTGTCTTTAAATTTGTATGAATTTCTTACCATATATTTATATAAATATACATGAATGCACTTCAGTTTTGAGACAAAGTTTTATCTCTTAGTTACTGTTTCCTATGTGTTACAACTTCATTGAAAAGGAATAGGTTGAATATTCAAAGGACTGACTGTTACTTATCTATTCAACTATGAGAAAATATGTAATAACTCAGGAAAAGCAGTATTAGAAGAAAGTATTTGGGGTTTTGTGTGTGTGTGTCCTGAGAGATAAATACAATTTCCTATTTGAGTTCTCAAAAAAAAATAATATATATATATATATATATATATATATATATATATATATATATGTGTGTGTGTGTGTGTGTGTGTGTGAGTGTGTATGACTATAAAGGTTTTAATGTGGTAAGTTTGATTCTGTTTGTAAAATGACTACATTTGATCCACTTTGAAAATATAAATTAGCTGGGCGGTGGTGGCACACGCCTTTAATCCCAGCACTTGGGAGGAAGAGGCAGGCAGATTTCTGAGTTCGAGGCCAGCCTGGTCTACCAAGTGAGTTCCAGGACAGCCAGGGCTACACAGAGAAACCCTGTCTTGAAAAACCAAATATATATATATATATATATATATATATATATATATATATATATATATAATGTATGAAGTAGTTAAAGTTTATATTACACTTCAAAATTTGCTATAGTTTTAAATCTAAGGTTACTGTTTGTCTGAATGGTTTACTGTAGAATAATTTACATAACAATTGGATAATTTCTTCAAAATTTTTAAATGGGTCTGCTGGTTACCTGTTTTTCTTTTTATGGATGGGTGTTTATATTAAAAACCAAGATTTCTATTTGTTTGGGTTTTTTTTGTTTGTTTGTGAAAAGCTGCCTTTTTCAATATTAAGACAGCTGCCAAAATTGTAATTATTTTCTTTAAGAAGATTAAGCATAAATATAGTTTATACTCCACTAAAGGTTATTTCCACGGGCAACATTTATGAATTTCTTTACAGTTGAATGAAATAGTGTTGTGTTCTGTAGCATTTTGACATGTTTTTCTTCATCAAATTTTCTATTTGATTTTTTGTCATTTAGATAAATTTTTTCTTCTTAACTTTGTCACTGGAGTATGGATTCTGGATTGACATATAAGGATTTGAGAAGTTAATACATCTTCATGATAAAAAATAAAAGCTGAATTCACTGAAATCTTAGCTTCTCCTACATACACAAAATACCCTGTTTCCAAATATCTGTGCTCTTGAGAAACCAGATTATCAGAGGAAAATATCAAAATCTAGCCATTAATAACCTGGCTCACATTATTACACAATTCAGCTGTATCTAGGTGTCTCATTTTCCCTAAATGTAAAACTTCAATAAACACTGGTTGACTCTATAGCTGTCACAATTTCACTATAAGTTGAAAGATTAGGAAGAGCACTGTAAAATGCTTTTTCCACATCAGTAGCCTTTTGCTTTTTTTTTTTTTTTTTTTTTTTTACCAAGTACATTATTATATCTGTAGTGCTGGAGAAGTATTTTGAACTACAAAAGACCAGACAGGAGCCTATCTGATGCAGTCACACCCGGGCTTTTATTCTAGCTAGCTCAAGCTCTTCAGTGACCAATGTACAGGATGGTTTTGGTGGAGAGAGGAGCCCAGGACATCTATTGGGTAAGGTTCTATAGAAAGCAGCAAGTGTGTGGGGGTGTGTGTATGAGTGTTTCTAGCCTGGCAAGGTTAAAATTGAAGAGCTACTATGGCCTTTAGCATAACTGGCTTGTGCTGAGAGTCAAATCCTAAACTTAACTTTTGCTTCTCTCTGCTTTGGTGGTTGTTAGGCAAGGGGCAGTCTCCTTGATGATTAACATGGAAATGCTGGATTTGTCAGGATTAGCCTAGAAACTGGAGCTAGGCCTAGGTTTCCTGGGGGGTTGAGGGGGGGAGGACTTGGGAACTAATATTAGGTATTGGCCTGGTAGTTTACCTGAGTCCAAGTTCTCTAAAATGGAGCCTGAACTTAAAAGATTTGGACTCTCATATCAACCTTTCAATTAAAAGTACAAGATAAAGTTAAGGCTAAAGCCATATTTTAAAAAGAATCAACAATCAGCTACCAAGTTTGATAAGATAGGGACTTTAGAATTTTTATAGTTAAAAAAAAAACACTGTAAAAATATGCCAGTTTTATTAATGAATATGTAAATATAAATTAAAATACATGACTGATCTATGCAGACTTATCATATCATAAAAGAAACATAAAAACAATAGAAAATAGTAATAAAATATAGAATTATTTGGAAACATTCAGGAATTATGTGGATATGGCTGAGGCAAGAATTCTTTGTTAAAAGTATCTTCCAAATTTACAATAAATCAATTGGGTATAATATTGAATGTCAAAAAGACAATAAAAATAAAAAATAATGAGACTATTTAAAGTCATGATGATTGTAATGTAATTACCTACTGACACAATCAAAAATTATTTTTAAAAGATTTAGGTCTGGAAAACAGAGACTACTAAACATAAAAAATTACCTAATATATACTTAATCATATCATGTTCAAAGAACAAAAAAAATCAAACTTAATGTAAACAATATATCAAAAATTGATATAAAGAGGGAAGGAGAACCTTGAAAAATATTAGAGGCAAAGGCACTGCATACAACATAAAAGATGACAATAAAATTAATTCTTATAAATGATGTGAGCCTGAAAAGTTTACAGAGAAGCACAATGATAAAGGCAAAATGTCAGTCTGAAATTATAAACACTACAAAACTACACTTTAAACTTAAATAAAATTGACACTTTCTTAGACAAACAAGAGTAAATTTTCTTCCTTCCTTCCTTCCTTCCTTTCTTTCTTTTCTTTTCTTTCCTTTTCTTTCTTTTCTTCCTTCTTTCTTTCTTAGCCAGTGGATCTACATTTTCTTTTAATAAATAATTCATTGAAATAATCTACTGATTTACAGACTATTGGTTGGGGGAATTTTCATAGTTTATAGAGAATGACCTCTTAGGTTTACATACTTGAATTTTTGTTTCCCAGTTAGCTGAACTGTAAGGAAAAGATTAGTAGGTGTGACCATGTTGAAGAACATGTGGCATTGTTGGAAGTGGTATGTTTATGGGATAGAGTTTTTGAGGTTTTAAAATACCATGCCAAACTCAGTCTCATTTTTTCACCCAGCAGGTTCCACCCATACTTCTGGCTGACAGGTCCAGGCTAGCCACATATCTTGAAGTCAATACTAAACTAGTTTAACCAAATTCATGGACTTACCAGATCACCTTTCTGTATCTAAATCAATCTAAACTTTAATGAGGAGACTAACACTATACATAGTACATATGTTTGCTACAAAGCTATAATCTATTAGCTTCATTTTCATTATATAAGGTAAGTAATCTAAAATTAAAAGTGGAAGACGCACCGCAGGCCAATTGAACCACTTCTAACCCCAAGCCCTCTCTCGGTCATATAGGAGTCCTATGTATTTTACTGAATAATTGTTTTTTTTTAATTTGTAATAACATTTATTACCTATTTCCACCTGCTGTTTCTGACACTTTTTTACTGCTTTCTAATTCTTTAATGGCTAAAGAAAACAAATATAATTAATACTCTTAAATACAACCAGGCAGTGGTGGCACACACCTTTAATCCCAGCACTTGGAGGTAGAGGCAGGAGGATTTCTGAGTTTGAGGCCAGCCTGGTCTACAGAGTGTATTCCAGGACAGCCAGGGTTATACAGAGAAACCCTGTCTTGAAAAGCAAAACAAAACAACACAAAACAACAACAAAAAAAACAACTCCTAAATAAATTTACATACAAGTCTTTAAATGCCTTTGTCATAATCTACATTCTATGCAACATCAATCATGAAGTTTATTTTCTCTGTTTAATGTCAATTGTTAGTATATGCTTATCTGTTACAATATCCATACTACTATCTTGTTAGATATTAATAATAAAGAGAATTTCTCATGCAGGGAAGGATAAATGGAATTCTGTACTTAAGACTCAAAAGCTTTTCCATACAGTTAAAATTTATTTTAAAAGGTTGTCAAAGATAAATGTGGCAACCTTTCTTTTATTTTTCTTTCTTTAGTTTTTTTTTTTTTTAATTTCTTCAAAAAAATTATATATACATGTATATATGAGTGTGGGATTGTTCATATAAGTAAAGTCCTCATGGAAGCCAGAAGAAGTCATTGGTTGTGCCTGTGGCTGGAGTTACAGTGTTTTGAAGCAGTTGACGTGGATCTCAGAAATCAAACTTGGTTCTTTGCAATAGCAGTGCATTTCTTAATGACTGAGATACCTATTTAAGCTGATTTCCCTACTTTAAAAGAGAATTTAGAATTATGCAGCAACAACACCTCATGGTTTGAGAAAGAAAAAGAAACTATTATCAGATGATGAGATGTATACAAGTTAATATCTTTGTGTGTGTCAATGTAATACTGAGATCTGAAGAAAAAAAGCTGGTTAAATCATTATTAAAAACATTAATTGATTACTGAAATATATTGGAGAAAGTACCACTATAGAAAGTGAAATAAATTTACTACTTTAAGAAGAAAATGATTGACCATAGGTATGTGGGTTCATTTCTGGGTCTTCAATTCTATTCCATTGGTCTCCATGCCTGTCACTGTACCAATACCGTAGAGTTTTTATTACTATTGCTCTGTAATACAGCTTGAGGGTCGGGATGATGATTCCACAAGAAGTTCTTTTATTGTTAAGAATAGATTTTGTTATTCTTGGATTTTTGATATTACAAATGAATTTGAGGACTACTCTTTCTAATTCTATGAAGAATTGAGTTGGAATTTTGATGGGGATTGCATTGAATCCGTAGATTACTTTCAGCAAGGTGGCCATTTTTATTATATTAATCTTGCCAATCCATGAGCATGGGAGTTCTTTCCATCTTCTGAGGTCTTCTTTGATTTCTTTCTTCGAGGCTTGAAGTTCTTGTTGTACAGATCTTTCACTGGTTTGGTTACAGCCACACCAATATATTTTATTTTAATTTTTGTGAGCATTGTGAAGGGTGGTGTTTCCCTAATTTCTTTCTCAGCCCATTTATTCTTTGATTAAAGGAAGGTTACTGATAATTTTGAGTTAATTTTATATCTGGCCACTTTGCTGAAGTTGTTTATAAGCTGTAGGAGTCCTTTGGTGGAATTTTTGGAGTCACTTAAGTATACTGTCATATCATCTGCAGATAGTGAGCTAAAGTTCAAGGGGATCAGGGACATTCACATAAAACCAGAAACACTGAATCTAATAGAAGAAAAGTAGAGAAAAGCCTCTAACACATGGACACATAGGTATGTGGGTTCATTTCATAAGGAGAAATGTTCTTAAACAGAACACCAACGACTTATGCTCTAAGATGAAGAATTGACAAATGGGACTTGATAAAATTGCAAAGCTTCTGTAAGGGAATGGGCACTATAAATAGGATAAAACAGAAACCAACAGATGGGAAAAGATCTTTACCAATCCTACATCCTATAGAGGGCTAATATCCAATATAACTCAAGAAGTTACACTCCAGAGAACCAAATAATTCTATTAGAAAATGGAGAACAGAGCTAAACAGAGAATTCTCAACTGAGGAAACTCAAATGACCAAGAAGCATGTAATGAGATATTCAACATCCTTTGTCATCAGGGAAATTCAAATCAAAACAAACTTGAGATTCCACCTCACAACAGTCAGAATGGTGAAGATCAAAAACTCAGATGACAGCAGATTCTGGCAAAGATGTGGAGAAAGAGGCACACTCCTCCATTGTTGGTGGTATTCCAAGTTGGTACAACCAATCTGAAAATCAGTCTGTCGATTCTCAGAAAATTGGACATAGCATTACCTGAGAACCCAGCTATACCACTCCTGGGCATATACCCTGAAGATGTTCCAACATATAACAAGGACACATGCTTCACTATGTTCATAGCAGCCTTATTTATAATAGCCAGAAGCTGGAAACCAACCAGACGTCTCTAAAGGAATAGATACAGAAAATGTGGTACATTTACACAATGGAGTATTACTGAGCTATTAAAAACAATTAATTCATGTCATTTGCAGGAAAATAGATAGAACTTGAAAATATCATCCTGAGTGAGATAACTGAGTCACAAAAGAACACACATGGTATGTACTCACTGATAAGTGAATTTTAGCTCAAAAGTTTGAACTACCCAAGATTCAAATTCACAGAACATACAAAGCACAAGAAGAAGGTATACCAAAATGTGGATGCTTCAGTGCCTCTTAGAAGGGGGAACAAAATACTCACAGGAGGAAATATGGAGACAAAGTATGGAGCAGAGACTGAAGAAAAGGCCCTCCAGAGACTTCCCCATCTGGGGACCCATCTCATATACTGTCAGCAAACCTGGACAGGATTATGAATGCTGGAAATATGGCTGTCTTCTGAGAGGCTCTGACAGAGACTGACAAATACAGAGGCTTATGCTCGCAGCCAACCATTGAACTGAGGGCCAGTCCTGGATGGAGGAGTTGGAGAGGGCACTGAAGTAGCCGAGGAGGTTTGTAGCCCTATGGGGAACCAACAGTATCAAGTGGCAATACCCTCAGTGCTTCTGGGAACAGACCACCAACCAACAAATACAAATGGAGGGACCCATGGCTGCATATGTGGCAGAGGATTTCCTTGTTAGACATCAGGGGGAGGTGCAGCACTTGTACCTGAGGGTGTTTGATGCCTCAGTGTAGGAGAATGCCAGAGCAGAAAGATAGGAGTGGGTAGGTGGGTGGGGACAACCTTCTTAGAGGCAGGGGAAGGGGGAATAGATTAGGTGATTCCCGAAGGAGGGACCTGGAAAGGGGAAAACCATTGAAATGCAAGTAAAGAAAATATACAATTAAAAAAAGAAAAACAAAAAGAAGAAGAAAACGATTTACTAACTAGTATAACTTATGAATTCATTGGAAACTTTGCAGAGGTTAGGTATAGATTAAACTTTAGGAACAATTTCAGAAGTCATACTGTGAAATGAAACTGTACAAAAGAACTGTCTTTGAATAAGAAGCCGAGTACTGAAATTTCACTTCTATTCATGGTGATGATTTATGCAATAAAAGTGGGACAATTTTAGGAAAAAAAAAAGAACAAATAAAGCCTTTAAACTTTTGCAAAATGGTCCAAAGGGCAAATGACAAATGAAGACACATTTATTTAATAAAAAACACATAAAAAACACAGAATACCAAGAATCTGTCAGTTATGGTGTAACTCATTTCATATTACTCCCATCCAAAATAAACAAGGAAAAACCCAAAACTGTGTTTTGAGGAATGCAGTTATAAGATGAATTTTGTCCATTTCTGCTCCTGGATAGAGAATTAATAGTTTCTTCTACTAGATGAAGTGCAATATCATTTCTCTTTATTCTCTTCAGATACCTGCTGCTTAAACTATATTTGGGGTAATTAAAGATGTGAATGGATAGCTTTTAACATCTATACCCAAAGATACCTCTGTTTTGTATACAACACACTTAAAATTCCAGTGCCTTAAGCTCTATTTCCCACCTTACTTTTAATGGGGAATGTTTTTACATGGCAACGAAATCCAGAAAATGCAAAATGTACAACTAACTCTTTCTGCTCAGAACTCATTTAAAAAATGTTACAACAAAAACAAAAAATCTCCAAATGTTTCCCCTCAAACCCCTCAACTTGGAACTGCTGTTCAATGGTTTTGTTTCCCCATAAAAAACAAATACAGAAGTATTCTTTCAAGAATCTATTTTCAGTATATAATAATGAAGTACAAGCTTGGACATGCTCTCAAAATGTGTAGAGGTCAAAATGAAACCTAAATGGGAGATTGATGGAGTAAATAGAGATGTCACTTTATCACAGAGACCAAAAGAAAGACATAAACGATTGTATCTATCCCTAAGGAGAAAATCATACTCAACTATTGACATAGAATATTTTTTTTATACGTACCAATAGAAAATTATATTGTTGTGAATAGCCCTGGCCTTGTATTTTGTTAATTCCACTTTCCTAGAGGAGATGCAGAGGAGTGAATCAATACACTGGTGACTTCTATTGAACCTTCAGCCCACCTTAATTTGTACAATAAAGGCTAGAGGCAGTAATTGGGAAGAGAAGAGGAGGTGGAGAAATAAAAGTTGGTAGGGAAAGAAAGAGAGATGATGATGGAGAAGGAAGGCCATGGAGGAGGATGATAATGAAGAAGGAAGATTATGGCGAAGCAGAAGGTGGAAAGACAAACTCAGGGTCTGAAAAACCCTCAAGTTATAAGAATCTCATAGCTGGGGAATAGAGTAGTAAATTGGTGAATCTGCCCAACCTAGGCTTGCAGAATATATTCATAATTATTGAGTTGTGTTTTCTTTGACTGGTCATATTTGGGTTGGAGAATTACTGCAACATATATACCTCCTTTCAATGAGTTGACTAGGGTAAAAAAACAGCAATCCATTCTTCCAAATGCCTATCTATATCCTCTTGTATATTTAACACATAAAGAGCCATCGCAAGTGTCAAATACCGTTGGGTTTCTGTTAGTACTAAAATTTACAGTGGTAGTCATTATGATTAGGAAGAAATTTAAAGATACTTGCTGTATTTGGCATAATTCTAACAGCTCTCTGGATGTTCTAACATTACATAGTACGCTTATAAATTTCAAAAATGCTGCTCTGCTGAGCATTGATGCAGTACATACTGCAGATAAAATTTACCATGGCCTGAAGTCAGTATTTCTATATTGGTCAAGGTTCAAGAATGGCATATATAGCTTGATCATCCTAGCCCTTTTTGTCCTGGGAATACTTTTATTTCTGTATGTACTGTTAAAGCTTGTTGTTAACAACAGCAACATGTTGACAGTCAAAGTACATGGCTTGAACCTGAAAATAGACTCCCAGACTGAGTTATTAAATTAACAGGCTGGCAAGGCAAAGATGCATAAGATTATTCACAGGGCCTTACTAACCTAAGACATAAGTACATTGCTTTGGATAATGCATATTTCATGTCGGGTAAGGAAAGCATTCTTGTCTGAACAACCTAATACAGGCTCAGTCTTATTAATGAAATAAAAAGGGGGAGAGGCAGAGAGCCTTTGGGGCAGCTTGGCAAGAATCTGACATTGGCCAAGGACAAGAAAGTAGGCTTGAGGGAGGAATCTGACATTAGATTAGAATAAAGAAGTCATTTTAGTTAAGAATCTAAATCTTAGGCTGGAGCAAAGAAATAATCTCAGGCAGTAATCTAAGTATTATGTTAGAAAAAAAAGTAATTTCTAACAGGAATCTAAATTTCAGGCTAGAACTAGGAAGTAGGCTTCAGACATGAAAATGACTTTGGGCCAGGATAATGAAGTTGGCTCAGATATTTTGGTCATTCTGATAAGCCCTTATAAACAGTGTTCACAGGAGTGATCATGTAATTTCGATTAATGCCTTGCTTGTTCTTTGACTCTTTTTGTTTATTGTCTTGCTTGTTTCTTGACTATTTGCATCTATTGTATTGCTAGAACCTCAACCTAGAATTGACCTTAATGCATGCATGTAATTAAAATGGTATAAAAGCAAAAAAGAGAAGGTGGGATGCAATAGGGGTTTTTAGGGAGGGAAAATTGGGAAAGGGGATGACATATAAAATGTAAATAAATAAAATATCTAATATAAAATAACAAAGAAAACAAAAAAACGAAAACTACACACACACACACATATGCACGCACACTGGTTTTTTTCCTCTGTATTATTTGAAATAGCAACATATAGAATCTGGCTAGACTCACTTTAGTGGATAAAGAAAAAAGTATCTAATTGATTTTTTTAAACCATGAACAATAACATTAGGTAATTTATAGAATATAGATTAAGTAAAATAAAGCATAATTACAAATATAAGTGCCAAATTTAGTCTTCTATATATGTAACTTAGGGAGGAAAAGGTCATGAAAGTAAAAAAAAATAATACTACTTATGATTAAGGATATGGAAAAGCAAATGAGGGAGAATGAAAGGTGCAAGGAAAAACAACTGAGAAAGTGGGTATGATCAAAGTACAATATATGCAGCTAGGGAAATACTGTAGTAAATTTTTAAAATACTTAACCAGATGATTTTAAAAGAATAGAATTATTTGGATCAAGCAATATCACAGTGTATACATTAAAAATTAGTTTGCAATTAATGGAGCTTCAGTATTGGACATTTCCAAACAAAGGTGTGGTCATATTAATTACTCCAGATATCTCAAGGTGACTGTAACCTTGCAATCCCACATATTTTGAACAGATACATCAATAGTTTCACCCTGATAATGGAGTATATCTCATTGAAATGATGTGAGTAGTCCAGTGGTCCTCAACATTTCTAATAGTGCAAAACTTTAGTACAGTTACTCATGTTGTCCTGAATCTCAAACATACCATTGTTTTGTTGCTGCTTCATAATTGTAATTTTTACTAATGTTATGAATTGTACTATACATATTTAATATACAGGTGGTATTTTTATTTTTAAAATTGAACACAGTTTGTACCTGTGCCCAGAGAGAATACTGTGCTCTTGGATCCCAACATATTCTGCCCACATCCAGATGTAGCTTAACCTCCAGCTGTTCTGACACTTCCAGGATCACAGGTGAAACCCCAAACCCTGTTGTAATACCTGGCATGACAGGGACTGCCAATACTCAGAGAAGACAAGGACACTGTGAAGCCAGCCAAACATGCTTCTTCCAGTTTGTGCCCACACCTAGAGAAGACACTATTATCTATATTGTCATCAACTCAGCTCACACCCAGATGCAGCTTGACCTTCAGTTCTGACACATCCAGAATTACAAGCTCCAGGCTCACAGGCTCACCGGCTCACAGGCTCACAGGCTCACAGACTCACAGACTCACAGGCTCACAGGCTCACAGACTCACAGGCTCACAGGCTCACAGACTCACAGGCTCACAGGCTCATAGCAGGGACAGGCTCCAGTCAGCGTCAACAAGACCAACTAACAAGAGAGATAACCAGATGGCAAGGGGCTAGCACAAGAATGTAAGCAACAGAAACCAATACTACTGGTCAACATCAGTAAACAGTCCAGTAAACATTCTGACAGGTATGCATAACTGAAGTATGTTATCTCACTGTTGGGTAAGTTCAGGCAGGCAGGCACACAGTTCTGAATTCAAGTCTATAGTGAGTTCCTTGATAACCTAGGTTACAGAAAAGGATCTGAATCAAAAAAGAGCCAAAATGTCAGAGGGTAGACTAGGATGGGGATAACCACTGGACCGTAAAAAAAAAAAAAAAAGATTATATAATAATGATGATGATGATGATGATGATGATGATGATGATGATAAATCAATAAATGCTTAAAGGTAAAGACACCCAAAAGTAGAAACAAAGAAATCATTAGTCATCCATAAGACAACACCAATAGTATTTGAAGCGTCTCTATTCTTAAAAAAACAGAGAAATAGTGAGGCCATAAAACAAGCAGTCCTAATGCACTAACAGAAACTAAACAGGATTCTATATTTAGTGAAAGAATCTATAGAGTCTATAGAAATTAAAGAAAAATTTCTGTGGAAGATAAACAAACCAGACAAAATTAATTGTTAGCAAACCAGACTTTTATTTTAGTTTTTTTTTAATTTATATAAAAGTAAACATGATAGCATTAGTACAGACTTTTATTCCCTCCTTATTTTTAGAAACAAATTAAAAATATATGATGTCATAAGACATGCTTGCTTTAATGTATTTACAGCAAGTAAATATGGAATTTATTTGTCAATAATAGCAAGCAGGTATTAAGAGTGAGATGTATTTTATTTATCTTTTATCCTATTAAATGGAAAACAGAGACAGGAGCATCCCAGATGCTTCCAAGCAAACTAATCTTGCTGAATCAGCAAGCATCAAGGTGATTTGGCTACTCCTTCTTAAAATATATAAAATAAAAACATGGAAAGTAATAAAATCATCAGCTTATGCACTCCGCACAAATGGACACATGCATAACTACACAGCACACACATTTGAGTGTGTACACACATACAATAACCATACACAACTGCATGCCAAAAATTTAGTAAAAAATTAATTTCCCCAAATATATATATATATATATATATATATTTATTTATATATATACATATAAATATACATATTTATATTTATATTAATATTACATTTATATGTATATATACATATATATACATATAAATATGTATATATGTATATTCATATACATATATATATATATATGTATATGAAATTAAAAATCAATGACATGAACAAATAAGAAAAAGTAAATGGAAATAAAAAACACAAACATTAGTAGTAAGTGGATTAAATGATAAATTACAATGAGAAGCATACAACATTTTTCAATGGATAAAAATTAAGAGGACTATTGCAAAATTTATGAAATGTAATTAAAGCAGGGCATACTGTGAAATATATACCTGAGAATGCCTATATTAAAAATGTAGAAAGAGACTAAATAAAAGTAAACATATCACTTTAGGAATGTGGAAAAGAAGGAGAAAATATGTATAAATCAAGCAACTAGAAAGGAATAATGTAAGACTGACTAACAATAATGTAAGGACAGAACACAAAAAATAAAGAAAACACTAAATACCAAAATTTGATTCAGCTAAGGTTTAAAACCTTAAAAAATGTAATATGAAAGGGAATGAAAAATACAATTAACTTACAGAAACAGGAGTGGATAACACCAGTAAATTTCAGAAAAATATAATAATCCACTCAACAATATCTTACAATTTTTAAGTCTAAATAAAAACAAGCATTTATATAAAAAACAAAACCTATTCAAAATAATTAAAAACATAGAAATCCTTAATATATCTGCAGCATTTATTAAGGGAGTTGAAACTTCAAAAGTATAATTTAAAAAAAGCATAGACCCATCCAAAATGTTTTAATATTGCATTCTTACAAACAAACAATTCACAAATGCTTCCAAAATTCAAGAAGGGGAGAAACTGTATTGCACCATTATTTGGTGCTAATTTTATACTAAAAGTATCAAGAGAAAATTATATTATACAGCAATGTATCTTTCATATATGACTAAGTAAATCATCATAATTTTATTTTTTGGATTTATGAGCACATTTGGTTGTACATGTCCTGAAAATATCTTTCAAGAAGTTGAAGGTGTGTTTTAGTTTTCTAATACCAATTAGTGCTGTATATCTTTCCAAACTATTGCAAATTCAAAAACCATATGAGCTTATAATGATATACAGAAAATATTTGATTCAAACAAAGAAATAAACGAAAGAACAAACAGTGCTCTTGGCATGGAGAGATGGCTAAGTAGGTAATGGTGTTTGTTTCCAGGTGGCAATGTGACAACCTATATAATCTGTGAAGCCCACATGGTGGAAAGAGAACAATGTTCTGTAAATTGTCCTGTGACATCCGTGTTTGTGTGTGTGTGTGTGTGTGTGTGTGTGTGTGTGTGTGTGTATGTGTGTGTCTGTGAAATATATATTCTAATACTTTTATGAAAAATAAATAAATAAATATAAAAATAAAATATAAATATAAAATAAATCAAATGAATTAAATTTTAAAATGTTAAAAAGTACAAGTAAAAAATGCAGAGCTTCAGGTGAAATTCATCAGGTGAAATTCCTGGCTATCATGTATGAAGTCCTGCCTTCCATCCCCAGCGCGTTTGAGACCACACTCATATAGATGAGAGCATTTCTTAAAAAGAAAAAAAGAGGGACGGTTTCCCAAGGAAGGGCAAATAGAACATATTGTTTGAAGTACTAAGGTAAAAAGGTGTTAAATAAGAAAAAGGATAGAAAACAAGGGCAAAGAAAGAATCATCACGTATAGCTCATTGCCCTCTCTTCTTCCCCAAATCTCTTCCTTACTCTGATATCACCCTTTCTTTTTTTTATCACACACACACACACACACACACACACACACACACACACACACCATAATCTGGGACTATATATACAAATATCAACCAAATTGCACAGATAGCAGAAACCATGTGGTATTTATATTTTACAAGTTTGAATGAGAGTCTTGCAAATGTTGTGCTTTTATTTTAATGACTTAATCAAATTCTCCATATACATTAAGCAGTTTATTGGCATCTATTTTGATTCCATTTCAAAGCTATTATGAAGACTCCAGCAGTAATTCTGAATGTGCAAATCTCTGAAATGTTCATTTATACGCTGAGTACTAGTATAGCTAGATAGTATGGTATTTTTAGTTTTTACTACTTTTTAACTTTGTTTTTTTTTTTTAGCTTATTATTATAGGGTAGCATATGGTATAGTTATAGTATATAGTCCCAGGATACTTATACCATAAATTATCTACTTCTATTTTTTATGTAGATTCCAGAGATCCAACTTATATTGTCAGACGTTGTATCATGTACATTTACCCAGTTTTTAATATCACAAACCATGCATTTTGGATGTTTGACGTGACCATCATACTGGTTGTCATAGCATATGGATCAACTATCTCTAACAGAAGCCTATAATATGAATTAATATTAACAGTTGTTTTATCTTTATAAAATTCTTTTTTTATCTTAATAGAATGTCCATATTAATTTAGCTTAAGAGAATCTTATAGACTACTATTTTATCTTTCCTGTTTATTATTTGCATGAGAAATCATCCCTATAATATTATGATCAACCTAAATTTTCCTTGACTCCAAATTGTTGTGTCATGGCCACTTGATTATTATTCTGTCCACTAAGTAAACCTTTTCAGTTAATTAGAGGGCTAATTCTATTTATATGAAATAAAGTGAATCATAAGATAAACTTGCTATTGAGGTTTTAGACTATAACCCTTGTTTGTCCTCCTTTCCATCATTGTAGTAACATTATGTGTTAGATAAATATATTGTGCCATTTTAAAAATCTTTTCCTCTGTACTATACATTTTAATGTATTACATTAGTAGTTGTAATGGGAAGTTTAACATGTTTAGTCATATCAATCAATTTAACATTTACAAAATATTTCAAATGTTAAAAGTATGATTTTATTTAACATTACCTCTTTATTTTTTGTACTGTTATCACAAGCTACATATCTATGCATGTTTTACCTACTATTGTATATTTATAAGCAGTGTTTTTTTCACACGTTGTATCCTAATTTTGATAGTAAAAATGTAACTAAGGAAAAAGTTCTTTAGTAGCTCTTTAAATGTACTTTTAAAATTATGTTTACTAGTTGCTTTTTTATATATTTCTAAATATCCATTAATTTCTTAAGAATTTACTCTTTAATATATACTTTATTTTATTCCCATGCATTTATGTGAGAATGTACACATAAATATAGCTGGTCACCGAGTGCATAGTAGCTATCAGTTAACTTTGGATTTATACTTGTGGGCAGTAGTGAGCCACTTTATATGGATTCTGAGAACCAAATTCAAGCCTTCTGGAAGATAAACCTGCTTAAGAAGTGACCTGTATCCATTCATTTCTGAGTGAAGAACTGGTTTCAGTATTATTTGTAAGGTAGATACAATGTTATTACTTGTCTTAGTCAGTTTTCTATTGCTATAAAATGACTATGACTACAGCAACTTTTAGGAAAAAAAAAGAAATCATTCAATATGGGTCTTGCTTGCAATTTCAGAGAGACTGTTGTGATCACGGCAAGGAAGCATGGAATCATGTATCATGTAGCCTGCCATGGTACTGGAGAAGCAGCTGTAACTACATATTAGAGAGCAGACAGCACAAGATATGGAGAGATAGAGAGACACAGACACAGACAAAGATACAAACACACACACACACACACACACACACACACACACAGAGAGAGAGAGAGAGAGAGAGAGAGAGAGAGAGAGAGAGAGAGAGAGA
>JANHMN010000005.1:52491393-52569345 GCA_030674055.1 Rhabdomys pumilio
ACGTGTTCGTGTGAGTTCCTGCGGGCAGGGATACCACGCGCGTTACAACTATTCACTAAACATGGTTTAATATCAGCTGAAAGCTGTCATTCAGAGATATCACAATCACTTCCTCATTAATGTAGGCATTAAACAAACAAAAAAGCCCTCTAGTTATCATAGAGTATTGTGTTCTAATCAGATTTGCCATTGGTAAAATACATTTACTGTGTACTGTTACTGTCTGTTAAAGACAAAAATCAAATAGTACAATAAAATCTGTTTGTATTGACCTTAATCAATTCAGTGTGCTTTGTATCTTTGATCCCTTTTTTACACAAATATCTTATTTTTGCTGTAAACTCTTTTATTACTCTTATTTGGGGTCCTTCTTCATATGATTTGTCTGAATAAAAAATGTATACAGTAATATATTGAAAAGACCGATTTACATCCTAGAAAGAAAACAATTGTCTATGACAATATGTGCATGCTTTGTTTACATTTTAGTGGACATGTATGTATTGGTATCCATAGAGGTTTATGTTTCTATTTGTGTGTGTGTGTGTGTGTGTGTGTGTGTGTGTGTGCATCTGTGTCTGTGTGTATATGTTTATGTGTGTTGAGTTCATAGGCCAAAATATATTTCAGTTGTCTTTCTGATTGTTTTCTACTTTGTAGATATGTGCGTGTGTGTGTGGGGGGGGTGACTCTCTAAGTATGTAATAGTCTCAATTTGGCTAGGCAGGCTGGCTAATAAACCACAATATTCACTTATCAATTAACCAAGAACCTAATTTCTACAATTATAGCACATATTTTTTCATTTTTAGATTTTACTGGGGAATCTATCATTATATTACATAATATGCACTTTGCAAAATAAACCATACCCTTATTTCAGGATTATACATACATATATACTTATATATACCTACATGCATACATAGATTTGTATTGTATGCTTATTAAGGCCATGACCTAAAAGTATTGCAAACAAAACCCTATCAATTTTCTGGGCTGAACCCATTGTATTTTCTGGTGCACATACTAAGAGAAGTTTTAGAAATTTAGAAAATACATGAAAGATATCAAAAGGAATAATGAAAGATTGATGTAATTCCTGTGTTCTCCACAAATTAGTGAACATTTTCAATGTCTCAAATTTTCCTGAGTACTTAAGGCTAAACACTATTAATAGTATTGCACAGTTATTTTATAATTGTTGACAGATTCGGTGAAAGCATTTAGTGAGCTATCAGGCTAGGTATACCATATTATTGTTTTTAACAAATCATAATTTTTCAATCCTAGTAGTTTTCTTTTTTACATCACTGAAAATGTTCTGATAATAGTTAAATGTCTGTTAAGCATAAGGTGGGATCAGAGTCATAGGAAAAACTTGGATTTCTTTCTTTCTTCCTCTCTTCCTTCCTTCCTTTCTTTCTTTCCTTCTTTCTTTCTTTCTTTCTTTCTTTCTTTCTTTCTTTCTGTCTGTCTTTCTTTTTTTCTTTTTGAGACAGGGTTTCTCTGTATAGCTCTGCCTGTCCTGGAACTCACTGTGTAGACCAGGTTGGCCTTGATTTCAGAAATTCACCTCCCTCTGCCTCCCAAGTGCTGAGATTAATGGTGTACACCACCACTGCCCAGCTAAAAACTTAGATTTCTTAAATGAATCATAAAGGTCTTTTCCAAGAAAAGCTGTTCAGAAAGATTACAAGATGGTAATATTTTATAAGTCTTTCAGAAGCTGTCCTCAGCACAATAAACACTAAGATTCTGTATTCATTGGGTCTTCCTGTAGTAATGGCTCACTGTTTATGGCATTCAATCTCACATTTCTATTACTAATCATTTCTTTAGAGAATTTCTAGTGTAATGTATAAAATCGTCACATGTCAAGAAAAAGCTGATCGCCTACTAGTTGAGGCAGGAAATAGGAAGTGGGAGTTCTAGTAGTGAGATAAGAACTCTAGGATTGAATCAGGAATGGAAAGAAATTAAAACCTAACTCTGAGCAAGGTCACATGTAACTGAGGAGTGGTACCTTGTCTTACGGCAGACTTAGACTAGATTAAGTAAGATAATTGAGTTATAAGAGCATGAGAAGAAGAACAATGCTAAGCTTAGGCCTAAGCATTTATTCATATATAATAATTCTTAGAGTTCTTATTTTTGGAAATAAATAGGTAAGGTGGAAAAGCTCGTGGTTACAACAATAATTTGCCTGCTCTGATTTCAAGCTCTCAGTGATCTAATTGTTACTGGGTTCCAGTTATTTTATGCATGATTATCTGCCTTTTATCTGCTTTGAAACTCATGATATTTTCATATGTATTTTATTCTCATTGATCTTCATCTTTCAGTCTCATCTTCTGTATCCAATCTCCACTTCTGCTTTCTTTTTTTTTTTCTTTTTTTTTTTTTTTTTTTGGTTTTTCGAGACAGGGTTTCTCTGTGTAGCCCTGGCTGCCCTGGAACCACTTCTGGTTTCATATGTAACATATATTTTTGTAGCTGAGCCTCCTTTTTAATTTTATAGCCAACACCATGTATATGCACACACACACACACACACACACACACACATATATATATATATATATATATATATATATATATATATATATATCTTGTATCCATCTATGAAATCAAATATATGGTATTTGTTTGTATAAGTCTGGTATACTTATCTCAACATAATGATTTCCAATTACTTCTATTTTTCTTGAAATGCCATGTTTTCATTTTTTATTCATGGCTGAATAAAATTCCACTGTGTATATATACCACATTTTTGATTATCTCTTCTTCTGCTGATAGTTTTTTCCTTTCATAGCTTTTGTGAATACTACAGACACATACAATCATGGATGTATACATCTGTCACAGGAATTACAAATCTGTAAGGTATATACACAGGACAGTAGCTAAGTAATATGGTAGTTATAATTTTGGATATAAATAGTTATAACATGGTAGATATTAGTTTACTTTCTTAGAAACCTCCATACCAGTTTCTATAATGGCAGCACTGATTTACACTTCCACCAGTGTCCCATGGAATACTAATTTATAATCATATGAAACTGTGCTGGACTGTTGCCTGGGGAATGATGGAAGAACAGCATAAACTATGCTTATGCATATTTAAATCAGCTGTATAATCAGACTAAAGTATAAAATCCACATAATCATCTTATTAGATGTTGAATAGGCTCTTTAAAAGAACCAATACCCTTTCATAATAATAATACTGAAGAAACTAGGGATTCAAGGGACACAAACTAGTACTGTAAAGGGAATTTACAGCCTGCCTAAAGCTAGTAGCATCAATCTAAACAGAAAAAAAAAGACCTCAAAATATTCAAATAGGAAAAGAAAACAAGGTCCACTCTCTCCATATCTACTCAATATAGTACTTAAATGTCTTTTAAAAATGTTTGGGGGCTTTTGTTCTTTCTTTTTTTAAAACTATTATTCTTTAATCATTTTTAACAGTCCAGTCATTATCTCCCTCCCAGTCTGCCCTCCAACTGTTTGTCATCCCATTCTTCCCTCTCCTGTCTTCAAGAGGATATGCCCAGCTCCCACTCTACCTCACCAGACCTCCCCACTCTCTGGTACCTCAAGTTTCTTGAGCCTTAGGTGCATCTTCTCACACTGAGTCTACACCAGACATTCTTCTTCTGTATATGTGTCAGGGCTTCATATCAGCTGGTGTATGCTGCCTGGTTGGTGGCTTAATGTCTGAGAGATCTTGGGAATAAAGGTCAGTTGAGACTGCAGGTCTTCCTATGGAGTCACCCTCCTCCTCAGCTTCTTCCAGTCTTTCCCTAATTCAACCACAAGGATCCTCAACTTCTGTCGATTGGTTGGGTGTAAGTATCTGCATCTGACCCTTTCAGCTGCTTGTTGGGCGTCTTGGAGGGCAATCATGCTAGCCTTCTGTCTGTAAGCAATAGTGTCAGGCCTTAGAACCTCCCCTTGAGCTAGATTCCAATTTGGGCCTGTCACTGGACTGGTTTTCCCTCAGGTTCTTCTTTTGTCTACTTTTTGTCCCTGCAGTTCTTTTAGCCAGGAACAACTCTGGGTCAGAGTTTTTGACTGTGGGATGGCAACCCCATCTCTTCACTTGATGCCCTGTCTTTCTAATGGAGATGGACTTTACAAGTTCCATTTTTCTACTGTTGTGCATTTCATCTCAGGCTCCTTTTGAGTCCTTAGAGTCTCTCATCTCCCAAATCTCTGGTACATTTTAGAGGGTTCCCTACCTCTTACCTCCCATAGTGAATGAAATTAAGAAAAAACAAAGAGGAAAAGAAGGAGTCAGCACATACTTTATTTACAGATAGCATAATTTTCCATCAGAAAAGTTCTATTTACATGTAATAAATACATTTATCACAACAACAAGATACAAAATTAATGAACAAAAATCTGTAGCTTTAGTATATACAAATGAGAATAATAGTGAGAAATGAGCCTGGGACCTTACATAATAGGCTCCAAAAATTATTCTAGCTTATAAAAGTGGTAGTAGTTGATGCTCCTCTAGAGTCAAAAATTTCAATTGCCATAATTAGCTATGCTCCAAGTTTCAAACACTAAATTCTACCTATTTAACAGGCTTTAAGTCAAATTAAGGCAGCTATTGGCTAGCTACAAAATATAACTGCTACTCTTTATTGTACCCTATAGATATCTTACCCTACTGGTAATTGTGGTTCATAGGCTTTACAGCAACTAAAATCTGTTGATGTTTCTCTCCATCGAAAGATTTTATAAAAAAAAAATTTGTGGCACAGAGGATTTAAAGATTTCTCCTAAGTGTTATTATAATATTGTGGATATTCAAATTACATTCAGATATTTATGTTATTCAGTGGAAGATTAAATTTGAATTGTAATAGGAGAATGATCTTATTGATTCACTGTTTCGTTTTTTTTTCTTATATACATGAATAACCTCAATTTGGCAGATAGAAATTTTGGTATTTGTAAGTTTGATCCTGTTAGTAACCCAGATGAATGAAAAAATGTGCAATCAAATATATTATTAAGCTAGAAAACCTTTTGTATAGTGACAAAGCATTTGATTATACACTTACATGTTTTACCTTAAGAAGTTCTCTCTGCTGCCACTGAGATCATAAAATTAGGAAATGCAATAAGAAATATTCATGATGTTTGCATACGCTTGCTTCTTTTTTGCTATTTATATCATAGTCTTTGATTGATATAGATGAACTCAGACCAGAGCTAGCTATCCTGAGTGCTCTGTAAAACAAGAGGTTCTCTTCAAAGAATAACTATTGCTGAAGTATGTCATGTAAACTGAAAAAAAAAAAAAAAAAAAAAAAAAACCTCTCATCATTTAAAAATTTACAGAATTATATTGGCTGATTGTGCTTGTGCCACAATCAAAAAAAGTTTAAAAATAAAGGCTGCAAAAGAGCAGCATTAGCACAAGGCATTAAACTGATTTTGTCTATCAAAGTCTTGTCAGAGACCTTCATTTCATTTTCCTTTTGCATTTATTTAAAATATGCTCAAATCATTGTACAAATTATTTCCTTCCAACTTGCCTCCCTCCAATATCCCCAATACCTCATCTTTCTCAAAATCATGATATAATTTTCTTCATTATTTTTACACACACAACCATATGACTTAATGAGTACATGAATACAATATCCTGTGTCTGTTTAAGGCTACTAAACAGAAGAAAAATTATATCTGGTACTCTTAGCCTAGCCGACTATTCATGCTTAGAAAAATCCTGTATTTTAAAGGAGAATCTAATCTTACAATATTACTAAAGCGGTTTAATTTCTAATTGCATTATATTTATCTTTATACCATTAATAAGTGTATGTCTCACCCTGCATTAAATATGCTTTTTTTAGTATACATTTAAATTCTGGAATTATAATACAATTATATCATTTTCTATTTTCTTACCCATTTTTCCGATTATTGGAAGAAGGTATTTTCTTCCAGCATACGTAAAACATTACAGAAAACCACCAATGACTAAAATGCAGACAATAGGTGACAGTGATGTATCTAACCTCAGTTTAAATATCTACAACAGAACCCCTACATTGAAGGTTTAGAGAGCACCATGAAAAAGAGGGTGGAAATATTGTCAGAACCAGAAGATCACAATACATTCTTCTTTTCTTAAAATTTAAATCAAGTTTTGAAATTTTCTTGAGTGATACATGTTTATAAAATACAGTGTGCTAATTGATAACTTTTTTATAATAAGCAGTGATCAAGTTGGTTAATAAAGCCATTTTCTCTCCTTAATCATGTAATCCCCGTCAAAATTGTTCTCTTTGGGTATTGTATACAACATAATACATTGGCATTGGTTATATTTAACCTGCTATGTTGTAGAATAATTAAAAATTACTACACCTACTAATTGTAAATTTTCTAACCAACTTCTTCTGTTGGGAGTTTTCTGACAAGTGAACAGTGGTTAAGTACAGCAATAAATACAAAAGGAAAGTTCATTTCTCATATTAATGTAAATGTGTCAAACTATGAAATTTTTAATTGATCATTTAATGTAAACTTTATTTGTGTATAACCTGTTTTTATTGTTCTCAATTTCTTTTCTTGTCTTTTTATAATTTATTTTTTCAATAGAAGGTACTCAAGCTAAGGCCTCATACATACTAACCAAACTATATACCACTTAGACGCATACACAGTCCTGAATATCTATTTTGTTATTTTTAACAAGAATAGTACTTCAGACATTTATTTTTTATTATTTAATACTCCTTTTAGATTGTAAACATTTCTTGAAAAATGCCATGTTAACTTTGAGAGATCATATGTGAATTTCTCTGTCATATAGTCTTATTTTTTTTCTTTCAATAAATACTCCCACATTTCCCTTCATAAATTCCCCTCCACTCTAGTGATGCTTTGTCATTATACAATATATGGGCCAGAAAATTGCTGATAATAGTGAGCTGAATGTGAATTCATGGTATATTTTTTATTTACATCAAAGAAGTTTTAAGTGATTTCAAAAGAATGAATGAAAAGAGATGTATTTCAGACTCAGATTTATTTTTTACTTCACAGAGTAGATGTGCCTAAGAGTACATAAGCACTATTATTATAAGCACTTTAACAACAAAAGGCCATTTATACAGAATTATTGATACGGTTTATGAAAAATGAACTTAAATCAGCCCATGTGACAGTTGAAAATCTTATCAACTATGTGTGAGACTAGTATTCATCTGTGTACTCTTTTTTAAAATGTACCCATGTATCTAGTGTGAACATGTTTTAATTATACAGTCAGATAGTAGAAAATGAGATACACATTTGAAAATGTGTTTAACAACACTTTTAAATTACTCAAACAGTTCCTCTAGGCTTATCCTCCCCCAAATATAATTTATTATGTGTATTTTCCTTTCTATTTTCTCAACACATCTCCTAGCATGTACTATTGGTTGTATTTGAGTAACTAGATTACTGTAAGTCTGAAGGGATGACAGAAATTAGACTTAAATTTACATAGAAAAGAGATGGTTTTGAGCTGTAGTACATTTAGAAAAAGACAAAAATCTTTCTTGTTTTTCTTTTACTTCAGTTTTTTTTTTAAGATGGAAACAATAAAATTTATTCCACTGTGGATCTGCATACTCTCATATGAACCTATACATGAAATACATTTTGGATTCCCTGACAGTTCCACAAATGAGTTTGTAAAGTACATTTTTAAACTGAAAATCAAAATACTGCAAATGATATGTACTATGAAATAAATTTATTTAAAAGAAACAACAAACATTTTATTTGCCTGACCTGTGTGCTAATCTCCTGCCAGAAAAGGGACTAGATGACTTATATTGAATTGATCCCTATATCAATCACTACAACTATTTCAAAGTTTTAAACAAGGCTCTATGTTGCACACTTTCCTCTTATTTGTTTTATTGTCTTCTATTATTCTGCAATAAAGAGAAATACAGTCATAAACTTCAGCAACCACAAAACACTCTTCTCCATGGAAACTTAACATTCATTCTTCACCTTACATAAAACAAATATTTGTCTTTCTCACCATTATGATTGGTATATAAAAAAAGTCTTCAATATTAAGAACAGAAAAATGCACGTCAATAAGCAACATAGTAATCATAAGTAATCATAAGTAATCATAAGTAATCATAACATAGTAATCATAAGGAGTAATCATAACTCCTAAGCAGAAGTTAGGAAGAGTTTCAGTTGATCAGTGTTTTCCTTTACTGCGGTCCTGATTCTCTGTGGTAGTTGTGTCATGACCAATGATTTTACTGTATTTTCATTGTGTCAGCTTAGGTAAGATTGAATAATTTCCCACAAAATTTATTTCACACATACTTAGATAGGGTCAAAAGAGTCATTTTGTGTGAGATTTGGAAGACAAAAATGAATAAGCAGCCAAATCACCTTTCTACTTGGAAAAGGGATACAGAGTGCCAGGTGCTGTTGGAGTTTATACATGCTGTGTCTTATTTTCTGACTAACCATTTTGGCATTGAATAAAAACAGGACTGCAGCTGTTCCACAGCCTCCTAGATCCTCACGGTTCTTTGACTTCAGACAGATGAGAGTTATTTCCTTGGTGAAGGACAGTAGCTACTATATTTCACCTTCACCATAGAACTTGGAGGTTATAGGAAACATAGACTTTTGGTCCTTGTACTTTGTTCTTTTTCTTTCCTACTTCAGAGATTTTCTCTTCAGAAACACCTATTCTGTAGGCTTCAAGTTTCAGCACTAGATACATCAACAAATATTTTGACAAACTTCCAAATATATACACATATATATGCAAATTATTAGTAGCTATACTATATAAATGTTTTACATATCTATTTATAACATATCATATATATCATTATATATAATGATATTTAACATGACATATAACATACAACCATGGACTTGGGAGCCTAGGCTAGAGATGGTTACTGTCTGGACTAGTAACTGTAGGGAATGTCTTTATACAGAGATGACCACAAACATAATTGTGTGATGTATGAAGAGCACCAAATGTAGAGTAGTTCAGTAGCTCATCAATTACAAGTAAAAGAATGCAAACCTTTTCATGCCTTGGGCTTTAAAGTATATTGAGGCCTCTGAAGAAATGTGTCAGAGTTCTTATATATAAGTATAACAGGAAAGGCTGTTACTGAGTGTCTAGGCATGGGGATATTCTGATCATCAGGAATTTTGTCTAGTGAGGTAGTAGGGACCTACATAAAAATTATGCCATGACACTTTAAGGATTCAGATAGTTCTTGGGGATTACAGGATAGCATAGTTGTTAAGATTTCTATAAAAGTCTCTGGTACTTGAAAATGCTTGAAAGAGTTCTAAGATTTAGATATGATTCCCCACCTAGAGAAGGAATAAAAAAACAGATATGACCAGAAAGAATGAGTATGAATATGTATACTGCTACTTTCTATGAGGATGACAAGAAATAAAAATAATTAAATCAGAGAATGTGGTTAGAATAGAAACAGTTGCCCTGTATGAAAAATAAGTTTTGTTCCTATGACTTTTTGAGTTATTCCAACATTATCCATGAAAAATAAGGTACATAAAAACCTGTACTTCCTCAAATCTCCATCAATACTTAGAATGCAGAAAGATTTCTTTCTTTTTTGAGTTTTTCATAGTCCAGCAACACTGTCAGAGACATTTATCCTTAGTCAGGTTTGACTTGAGAATGTCCTGGCTTTCCTGAATGTAAATGAGCATAATATATAATAAATAATATACTTGGGCAAGGTTTTAGTGAACCTAGATTCCAAAAGAATTGAGTTTTCAGAAGCTTCCAGTAGTATTTCCCACAACCTGTGATAGTTAATGAGTTTGAAAAATCATCCTTTCCTCCATCATTGCACATATCGGTGCTTTAATGTAATTACTGATGCCCTGCACTGGCATAACAAAGCCTGGTGTTGTTATATCTAGGTTATGACTATGAATCTTATCATGCCAGACATATGCTACAGATCACAAATAAGACTCTACTTCATACATGATATAGATGTCTTACCAGATTAGGTCAAATACTACAATGAGTCTTTGAATTACTTAGTGGAAGGAAGATATTTTCCAGATGCAGAACTCTACTTTGGATTGTATTTTTTCCAGGGACCATGTATCTAGGTAATGCTAAACTCCATTATACTTACTGAAAGAGGGAAAAAGTTATTCTCTGTGAGGTGAAGAAATGTCTTTGAATTATTCCCCAAGTTTACAGTATGAAATTTCTTTTAGGAAATGACTGAAAGATAGACTGCATGTGGAAAAGAAGCCATTTGAGACAAGTCATCAAGAAGAAGGCTGAAAGAAAAAATAAGACTTTAGAAAAGTGAAATGTTGGAGTAGATGCCAAGAGGAATGGAAGAGAAGTCTGGTGCTTAGTAGGCCCCTGAATACACAAAAAGATCACCAAGAATGCCATGTGATTCGGGACTTAAGAAACATAGGTTAATGTAAAACATGCTAGTAAGACACATAGGCATTCTATTTACAACCGCATGTCCTATGAAAAACCTACAAATGCGTGTTTTTATATGGAATATTTATTGGTGCCTTACATTATAAGAAGCCTATCTAATTGTAATACAGTTACAGCCTGTGTGTCATTTGGTGGCCAGTGTTGTTCATCTGGGACTGAATGCAAGAAACATACATATGGTTAAAGTTATATAAATTTGTTGAGGTGACAAAAAACAAATTTAGAATAATATTTTAGATTACATCTAATGAATGCAATGGAGAAAATGGACATCACAAGATCCACAGTGAAAATTTTAGTGGACATACAATGTTCAAACAGAAGGATATCTACAAGAACAATGGGCAGTATATTCATCTTACTAGACTGAATTCTCCTATGAGCTGTCCTCTCCAAAATAAAGTTTTTTTTTTATTTTTATGAGACTTTGTTTTATTCCAGAGCCAAATACATCTGTGAGGCCAGACTGACCTGAAAGGGAAAGGGTTATAAGCCACAACTGGTCATAGAATGATCATGATTGAAAGGGATACAATTATTTCTCTTAGTCAAGTAAAAATCTCGTTGCTTCAGGTTTCTATGACTATGAATTTAAAGCAGGGAGGAGAAATGGCAACATACTCTATCCTTTAACTCTCAAGATTAGCAACACATGATAGAGTGGAAAAATGACTGAAATGAGAGAAAGAAGAGGAATGAGGTAGAAGAAGGAAGGAGTACTCAGAGCCTGTATAGTTTTGTCATGGAGGAGATGGTACTAATGACTGAAAGGAGAACATTCTAAGAATGAGCAGGACCTTACCAGGAAAAAAAAAACCTAACTCCTACTATTTAATGGGAAGATGCATACTGTCCTCCTTTTGCTCTAGCCTTCAGATTTCATCTGAGTGTAGGCTTGACTAGGATCCTTCACTGGAAAAAGGAAGTAAGGCTTCAGCAAGAAACTGAAAAATGTATTTAATTTGAGTTCCCAGGAGAAATAATATTCTGAAATCACCATCCAAATGCTTGGAGAATTCACTGGATATCAGTCCTATTGAGAAACCGTCAGTTACCCACAGGTCAATCACCCAAACTACCAAGTCCCAGAGGGAAAAGAATGCAAAGTGGAGCACAAAGGGAAAAAAGAAAGAAAAAAGGAAAAAGATAAAATGGAACACAGTTCTCCATTCCAGTCACTGAAAACATCATGCCAGAAAAATAGTGACAGGTTAAAGAAGAAGGAACAAAAGAATTTATCATATGCTAAGAGTTGTATAAGAAAAAAATGATTTATTTAAGAGAAAATATGCTGTAAGAGAGACAGAGATGAAACTGATAAATTGTATGAAAAAAATCAATCCCTGCCCTTTATAGAGAACATTTGTGGGAAGTTTCTTTATACTGTCTCACTTGCTGTTGATATTTAATTAATATCTGGATACTTAAGGGAACTTCTACATTTTTAATTGGTAAATTTTATAGGATCACTTCTCTTAAGTTTTGCCATTTAAGATAAGGTGTTATGGCTGTTTAAGACAACATTACAAGTCTCTGCACTGAGGCTCTTAAGTAGTGAGTTTCTTGGAATTCAAGTGTGTAAATTTCTACTTGTACTTTTTCTCTCCTATATTGCCTTTTGTCTCTGCATATAAGTTGATAATTTAGATGAAGGAATGTTTTTAAACTTGAATTTAAGCTTCAGAAAACTCTAAAACATATTTGAATGTTGAACATCGGCGAGATAAATTTATGTTTTTGATTGACATTTTCCTGGAATATAAAGCAAGTATCTCAAAATAGAAATGAGTGTCATGTTTTAGAGAGACAGGGAATAAACCATGCAGAATGCAGAAGGAAAGAGCAGCAAATGATCTCAGCTGACTTTGGCTCAGGTCCAGGATCTAGCAGTTTCTACCAACAACATTGGGGGAAGTAATTTAGTATTCCATGGCACTGTTTGCCAGACTATGAGGGGGAAAGGTATAACAATAGCTCAGTGAAAATGTTTCTGAGAGGATTTATATGAAAAAGTATGTAAATTTTGAACTGTAATTATGTAAACTTCAAAATAAAATTAAAATCACCTACCTAGATTACTCTCAGAAAATGTTGGTATTGAGACAAGCTTCAGCAATTAGAGTTTCTTTGCAGGTAATAGATAAAATTAGGCCAAGATGCAACCTTAATACCTTAATAAAAATACAAGAAAGACACTTTTTACAATGTGAAGATATGAGTAAAATGTCCTCAAATATGTGTTAAAAGTGAAATGAAAGATTTTTACATCACAAAATACTTGGGTTCAATTAGGAATATGCACTATTTATACAATGACAGGCTTCCCCATAGAAACCAACTAGGAATTAAAAAAATTAGACTTCATAGACTTAGTTGTCTTTGCATCATTTTGTCACTATTGCAGAAAAAAGGGGTGGAGGCAGATTGCAGATATAATATTGAACAGACATGGTTTGAAACCTGTGAAGAGAAAAAAGACAGGTCCTTATAAACTAAGTCTTTCTAAAAGCTTTGAAGTTGATGTCATTTATCTTAATTATAGTAAGATAGAAAACAATAAAATAGCTGATACTTTTTCCCTAGAATTATGAAAATAACTGTTTCTCAAGTGTTTTTAAATAATAGTCAAGAAACCTGCTCTGTCACTTGTGAGAAGAAAAGCACTTGGCACAAAGGATAAGCTCTTTTTAAAGCTTTACCTTCTGAATGAACATGCAAATTAATAAATGTAACTGGGTGAGTACTGGATGTAAACAAAGCACTTTAGTTACAAGGATTAAGCTGGAATTGTTGAGTTGTGGAGAACTTATTCCTTGCTTGTCTTTCCTCTAATTTTTCTTTGATTTCACTGTGAATGAAAGGCTATTTAATGGTCCATTATCTATTATGTAAAACTTGAAGCTTTTCTAGAGAAGTTGAGGCTTTCATTACATATATATTGTTTGGAGTTTTGTTTTGGAGGGTATGTTTTACTGTCTTTCTTTTTTACTTTATATAAAAAAATTTTGATCATAATCCTTCCCCAACCTCAACTTTCTCTATAGTATTTACCTTTCTCGAAACATTGAATTTCATGTTTCTTTGGAAAAAAGGGGAAGGAGAGACAGACAGACAGACAGACAGAGGGGGACAAAAAAAGAAAGCAAAAAACAAAAGTTGGGACAAAAAGGTTTTGTCATTTTCCTCAGGCTCTTCTTCAACTCTCAATCTTCCTGCTTCATTCTGCTCAGTACTAGGATTATAATCATTCACCACCACACTAGGCTATAGACTAGTATTAAGACTAGTGTTATCCATAAGTTTGAATTGTTGCCCCTACTTGTTTTGATATTGTCTCTTGCATAAAATTACTTTTAAGATTCCATCCATTTGGTGTTTGATTTTAAATCCTGCCAGTCATTTACTGGCTACTTTAGTTCCAAAAGTTCCACTTGATATCTTTCTTTAATTCTTAATTTCTTTACTAAGAACTTTTTGTTTTCTCATTATGTTTAATTTGCCTCTACAGCTTGAACAGATTCAAAGTGGCTACTTTGAAGTTATTATTTGCTAAGTACATCATTTCTCTTCAATGTACTTGTCTTGAAAATATTTTTCTCTTTGTTATGTATTTCATGTCTTTTTAATATCTTTTATTATAAGTGACACATTGTACTTTTATGCCATTTAACATCTAGATTTTATTTTTTTAGTGGTAGATTTACATTTTATTGTTGAAAAATAACTTACAGATCAGCATTTTGGTTTTGAGGCTAATTTATAAGATGGGGTAATGTAAGTCTTCAATAAACATTAAATTATGATTAGTCCAGTCTTGCCTTTTGAGGCCTGTACAAAATTTCTAGCGTATTAAGTACATATTATTAATAGTCAGAAATTAATTACTTCTAACATTCTTGAAAGACTATATCTTCTCTAGTATTTCTTCATTACTCAGTTGGCATTCTGTTGCAAATCATTATATAATATAATACAATCAATTAACTAATATTACATCTAATTATTAATATTAACTAATGATTATTACTAATTAATAATTATTAATATGAATTACTATTATGATTTATATGATAATATGATTAATATAATAATAATATCTTGTATATTTATACTGAGTTTTGGGAATTTTTTACCCAGTAATAATTCTCTCTCTCTCCCTTTCTCTACCTAACGCTCTTCTCCCAAAGAAGCCCCTTCCTACTTTGATATGATTTTTAATTTAATTATGGTTGTTTACTTAAAGATAAATTGGAGGGAATTTACTGGAATATGGGAAAATTATCAGTGGTTACACAACTGAAGAAAACTGAGACACTCCCACATTCATGATAAAGTGGTAACATATCCAATCCTTTTTAACAATTGCATTTGCAGGGTGATTCTGACTATAATGACAGTGTCACATCCAGAAGAGATTGTTTCTTGAACCCTTTCCCAATCTCTGGATCTTAATATATTTTTAGATTGTACACTTTATTGATACTAATAGTTTTATATTTTTATTTTTTTCTTAAAATATATTAAAGATAATATATTTTGATTATGCTTTCTCCCTGCTCTAATCCTTTCCAGATCTTACATTCTTTCTACTCTGATTTTCAATCATGGAACCTTTGAGGTAGTTATATAGGACTTCTATTCTTGGGTGAGCACTCTCCAGAGTCTCTCCTGGAATTATCCTTTGTGAAGGTGCTCAGTATGTCCATTCCCCAGTCCAAATTAGTATTTTGTTAATGTAAAAAAAAATGAAAAATGTGCTCTGAATCTGACATTAGGCTAGAACAAAGAAGCAATTTCAGGTAGGAATTTAAATCTTAGGCTAGAACAAAGAAGTAAATTCAGGCAGGAATCTAAATCTTTGGCTAGAACAAAGAAGTAGACTTCAGGCATGAAAATGACAGGGAAATAGACTCAGATCTTTTGGTAGTCCTGATAATCCCTTAGAAACAGTGATCATAGGAGTGATCACTGGACTTCATTTATTTTCTTGCTTGTTCTTTGACTATTGGTGTTTACTGTCTTGATTTCTCCTTGACTGTTTGCATCTATTGTATTTTTAGTTCCTCACCTTAGAACTGACCTTAATACTTGCATGTAATGAAAGTGGTATAAAAGCAAAAAAGAGAAGGGGAATGGGATAGGGAATTTCTGAGGTGTGAAAATGGGGAAAGGGGATGACATATGAAATGTAAATAAATAAAATAGCCAATGAAAATATTTTTTAAAAAAGAAAGAAATATATGTGGCACTTTCTCTGAACAGTTTTCTTATTACTGACTTTAGCTTCTGTGCATTGAGACTGTAAAATAAGATCGCAGAGATTTTTGGGATTTCTGACTCCTGTTCTGACATCTAAAGAATTCCTTACAGCAGAGAACCTGTATAATCTGTTAGTGACTTACTGGATTTTTTTTTCTTTTTCTACTCTCTACTCCATGTCACTCTCAGTTACCACCCGAAAAATAGTTATATTACCTGTCTCAACTTTACAACATTCTTTGGTAAAAGCACATTAAAAAAGTAGTTACTCTTTCATATCTAGAAACAGAAGTTTGATACATCCTTCAAAATAAATATTTAAATTGTGGTATTACTGTGGTAATTTTAAAACAGTGAGTTGAAATATGCTATCTACAAAAAGTGATGGGGTGACAACTGAGTTACCATCTGGAAATAATTAAATTGTATCCCACTACAGTACTTATACCAAAATACATTCCAAATGGGTTGAAATTTAAATATAAATAAGTAAAGAATTCCAAGTAACAAACAAATAGAAGAGATAAATACCTCATATTTTCAAAAATATTCTCACATTAAAAATCTAAATATACTGAGAATAGATCAATAAAGCAAAATACATCTTTGTCTCGCCTTCAGTAAATTACAGCTTTGAGTCAATCTTATTTCAGACACATATGCCAACTTTTAACCTTAACAATTTGGACTCACATAAAAAAGATTATCAAATTTCAAAACCATATAATTTATTCTGAATGTCTGTATACATATGTAAAACAAATTACAAAACACATGAATTTTCAAATATCACACCTAAACATAGCAAATTTATCATTATTGTATTTCCTTCATTGTTTCATTTGTTAATTTTGAAATGAAAATAGATTTATTTATTTTATTTCATGTTAATTTAAAATGTTCTGTGTGTGAGTGTTGTGCCTCCATGTATGTCTATGTATTACATTTGTACCTGGTACCTTTAGAAGACAGAAGATGAGGTTAGATATTTTTGAAAATGGAGTTATATATAGATGGTTGTAGGCTGCCTCTAGGTTTCTGTAAATTCATTGAAGAGCCTCACTAAGAACAAGTGCTCTTAACTACTTAGTTATCTCTTCAACTCTATGTTACTCTGTTTAATATTTCATTCTTCTAAATGAAGATTCAAACAATGTCATTTAATTTATATTTTCAAGTTCCTCCTCACTGGTTGTTCCTTGAGATTCCTATATTGAAGCAATTGGACAATTTATCATAAACACTTTTCTTGTAATCAACAATGAATTATTGTGTCAATTAGTTAGTTCTTTATTTCCTATTTCATATAGGCAATTAGCTACATGTTGAGTTTTAGTTTTATTTATTTATTTATTTATTTATTTATTTGGTTGGTAAGTTTTGGTTAGAAGAATTACACATTGGAAAATTGTAATGTAAATTGTAATGTAAAAATGTAAATTACATATTGGAAAATTGTTGTATAAGTTAAAGTATTGACCAAATCTGCCCAATATGAAATCTCTCAACATTCTTTTTCTTTACTTTTTAATATTATAACATGATCATATCATTTCTTTCTTTATAAACCTTCCATACAATCCTTCTTGCTATCCTTCAAATTATTTACCTATTTTTTATATTTACTATTATTGTTACATATACTCATATGTACACACATACATAGTTATAATTACAATATGCTCAGTTTATATGGTACTAATTTTTTATGTTGTAATAACTGATCATTTGTATTGGATAACTAGTCGATGCCTTATTCTCTGGGGACAATTGTCTCTCTCACCAGCATTTCTTAACTACTTGTAGGATTTTTGTGTAAGGCTGAGGCCTTTATAACTTTCTAAATTTCTCACTAACATGAATGCCTAAACCATAGATGAACAAAGATCATAAAAAAGAAATTCCTCAGTACTTCCTTTTGCCAGCCATTATTCATATTACCTGAATATGTCTCATCAACATATATAAAATGATTGTTTTTTTGCTGGTTTTTTTTTGTGTTTGTTTTTGTTTTTTGCTTTTAAGTGGGATTAGACTTTGTTGAAGTTCTAGGAATGCATGCCAGGATAAGCACATATCTAATTGATATTTCAGAGGGTGCTATTCAGCAGTCAACCTGCAAGTTGACTTGGGTACCTTAGTTTGTATTTTTAATATAGAGAAATTAAGGGCAAAATTATAGATAGCAAGAAGTCTGTATAGTGTAGTAATTAAGATGATGTCAGATATGAAGCATCCTGCCTGACTATGGCTGATTAATTTGGGAACTTGTACAGACCATACAGTTTTATATGATTACTTCACATCTGTAAAAGTATTATTGGCATTAGAATTGAAAGGATTAAAGTGTCAATGCTGGGTGTAATTTACTTACCAACCTAAGACAGATGTGCATTGCTTTGGATAATGCATATTCCATGATGGGCAAGGAAGGCATTCTTGTCAGAAGGACTTAAGACAGGCTCAGTCTTGTTAATAAAATTAAAAAAATGGTGAGAGGCAGAGACACTTAGGGGCTGCTTGGCAAGAATCTGACATGGACCAAAGACAAAGAAATGGGCTGCTTGACAGAAATATGACATTGTCCAAGGTCAAAGAAGTAGGCTTCAGGCAGGAATCAGACATTAGCCTATAACAAAGAAGCAATTTCAGGCAGGAATGTAAATCTTTGGCTATAACAAAAAGTAATTTCAGGCAGGAATCTAAATATTAGGCTAGAACAAAGAAGAAATGAGAAGAAATGATAATTTTCCTAATTCATTCCAGTATTCATTAGAAAATTTCTACAAGGGCCAATACTAATTTTGTTTAAGTTTAGATACAATTATACTTGATATATATATATATATATATATATATATATATATATATATAGAGAGAGAGAGAGAGAGAGAGAGAGAGAGAGAGAGAGAGAGAGCATAAATGTTTTACCTTATCAAGCTTCAGAATATTGTTTCTTAACATATCCCAGCAGTGCAAAATGGCACTGCTACCCTGAGACTAGGAATATATATTTTCCATATTTTTATGTGTTATATACAATTTTAACTTTATCACTCAAATTTATCATATCTACATAATTATAGCCTCTTTAATTTGACTCCTAAAAATTTTTAGTGAAATCTTAGCATTGCCTAATAGTTTTCTTCACTTTTATATATTGAGGAGATATAATAAATTCATTTTTCTCATTCTTTAGAGCAGATGTTTGTATTAGCCAACTTTCATATCACCATTTTTTCTAATCCACAGAGGATAGTATTATAACTTTACCAGAAGATAACTAATTCTAGGTAGATTATTGTTTCTGGACTTTGTTTCCAGTGAGTAAGAACAAGGAGTATATAATGTCTATGAAAATCTTTTGTGGAATATAAATGAACATATTGATAATAAATTCAATTTTGGATGAAAACATTTTGTTTTTTATCCATCTTTTTCTAAACTATAGTATTAACTTTTTTCTTAAACAAAACCCATACTGAAACTAAACAAGTGTTTAACAATAACAATATCAACTGTTACCATGTGACTGATAAGGCTAAGACAAGTTTAATTATTTTTGCTGATTAGTTTTTTATCTAAAAGTTATAAAATACAATGTGTTTTAAATTTACTAAAATACTAGTTTGTTTCACATTCCTTGAGTATTTACTATTTACAGTTTTTAAATTTAAATATTATTTACAATCAAGAAGCATTGAGTTCACATTTCTAAATTCAAATTCAAATTTTCAACATATGTATATATATTTCTAATATTTAATCTTTTACCAACCTAATTATAATTTTTGTCCTATCTTTTTCAATACGAATGTATATAATTAAAGACAATGATCTGTTGTTCAGACATAATTAATAAAATTTTTCTTTGTCTCTGAGAATTTTTTTTACAATAAAAATACCTGAGTTTGAATCTATAGAATGCATGTAAACTACAGTCATACCCATGAAAACACAGAATATACATGAAACAAAAAAATATTCACACACACACACACACACACACACACACACACACACATACTCACTTCCATCACCATTACTACCAACAGCAAAATAATGTCACACCAAAAATACACAAAGAAGGGAAGCACATTCAAACATACCCACACCTCCAAACATATACACTACCAACACCACAGAAACCAAAACAACAAAGTAACAGGAATCAACAGTCATTGGTCACTGATATCTCTAAGTAAAAATGGGCTTAATTTTTCAATAAAAGGACACAGACTAATAGAATGAAAGTAAAAGAGAATCTATCCTTCTGTATACAAGGAATAAACCTCAACATCAGGAGGAGACATTAACTCAAACTAAAAGTTTAGAAAATAATATTTTAAGTAAATGACCAGAAGAAGGAAGCTGGTGTAGCCATACTAACATCTAAACAAACCAAACCAAATTAATCAAAATAGTTAAGGAAGGACACTACATATTATGAAAAGAAATACCCAAATCAAGATGATATTTAAATTATAAAAACAAGGCTATCAAAATTTGTTAAAAGGAAAGAAAAAGACCTACCAAAACCGTTATGGCTACTTAAATCACATATGGACCCTCACACATTGATAGTAGAAACAGTAATACACTAATCATCCAAACAAACAGCTCATCCAACCGAAAATTAAACAGAGAAATAGTACAAATAAAAGATGTTATAAACCAAAAAAAACCTAAGAATTATTCACAGAATATTTTACCCAAATAGGAAAGAATACACATATTTATCTACATTTACTGAAACATTTAACAAAAGTGGCCACACAATCAAACACAAAATAAGTCTCCACAGATGCAAAAAAAAAAAGAAAGAAAAAAGAAAAAGAAAAAAAAAAGAAAGAACTCCATACATCCTATCAGACAAACATTGATTAGAGCTGTATATTAAAAATAACAGAAAAACAGAAAATCTACAAAATCATGGAAACTGAACTACCCTTTTCTGAAGAAAAAATAGGTCAAGACAGAAATGAGGAAAGACATCAGAGACATTCTAGAATTCAATGAAAACAAATGGACAGCATATCCACACTTATATGAAACAATGAAACTGTTGCCTAGAAGAAAGTTCATAATAATTTCATCATAAAAAATGAAAATATTTTATTCTATCAACTTAACATGTAAAAGCTGCAGAATAAAAAGTAGTAATCACATACAAAAGGAGCTGATGACAAGAAATAATCAAACTGAAGGCTGAAATCAATAAAATAGAAAGAAATAGAACATACAAAAAATCAGTGTAATGAAGATTTGTGGGTTTTTTTTTTTTTTCTTGAGAAAAAATCAACAAAGTAGACAAACCTTCATTCAAACTAAGGAAAAGGCAAAAAGATACTATCCTAATTACCAAAATCAGAAACAAAAAGTGGTACAAAACAACTGATACACAGAATTTCCAAGAATAATAAGAAAATAATTTTAAAAATGTATTCTTCTATAAATTGGAAGATTTAAGTGAAATTTTGTAACATCAACCTGGCTATTAAAGCTAGTAAAAATAATAGCAAAATATTTTATCTTAATGATAGGCTAAAGTCAATTGCTATAAAAGTGAAGCACATAGGCTACTGAAATATAACTCTTTAAGAAGCCATCAGACAACCATCTACTTTACTCAATAATCCCAGCATATATCTTGGTCTCTAAGTACACAGGCTTACAAAAGAAAAAAAAATTTCAAGAAAAAATTTTTAAACCTGTTCAAAATATGTGATACATGATCAAGGACCCCTCAAAGTATATAACATCTAGGAAAATCTTCTTAAGGACTTCTTTACATTTTTAAGTACACAGTAGAAATAAAAGTCTGTATATTTCATTTTTCAAAGCCAAAGACTGACACAGCAAAGAGTGTCATATAATGTGATAGAAATCCAAGATTCACTCAATCATGGGTGAATCTGTCTGATATGAACTTCAGGAATATTATGGTCAAAATGGCTGAAGAACATATCTTGCCAAATCTTCTGCCATGTCTGATTTCTTATGGAAGATGTCAAGTATTCAAGACATTTCATATATAAAAATTCATGCATGCTAGTCCTTTATGCTTAAACTCTGGAAGATGGACAAGGAGCAGTTCTGAGAGGTTGGCAATAACCATCTCAGTCTTTCAGAGTATGGTTAAACTGAATTTGTTTCCTAATGCAAGAAACATATGTTGAAAAAATATACTTGATAGAAAACAGGAATATTCTTTGAATTTGAGCCATCCACTTTTACACAGTGTAAGAGGAGAAAGGATAAACTTGACATCCTGTTATCATCCCTCCCCACAGACATCCTCACTCAGATATCTTACTTCTGATTGGCTGTGAGTTACCTTTGTGACATCGTATGACAAAGAGAATGCTGACTTCAGCATACCTCCCTAACATAACTCTACATGTTTGTGAACAGTATGAGTTGGGTGTATTTAGTGGAACATAAGTAACTTTTGATTTATCAGAATGGGTATGAGGATTTCAGGTGTACAGACATTCCCAATAATAATTTCATATGCAACTATAATACACAATTGGGAAGAAGACTATAAAGCAAATTTTAATTCAACTGTCGAAGAGACAAGAAGTAAATTCTGACATAATTCTTCTCTTAATTGAAAATTTAATTCAAGAAAACCCCTTGAGACACATAATGAAAAAGTTGTGAAGATCCAGGATTCCCATGGAACCTGAGTCAGATGACCAGAAGTAATGTACAACCAAAAGTAATGGCAACAATAATCTCAAAATCTCTAACTAAGAAGACTTTGGAAATAGTACAAAGTAAAGGCTTTAATCCATATTCTTGGATGATGATATATAAATCCTAATGATTACTGGAGTTTAAGATGAGATTGGTGAAATAATACAGAGATGTTTTCTGCAATCATCTTCAGGAAATTTACAACTCTAACCTATATATGTTATCATATATATGTCATATGACATGTTATATCATATATGATATATATATATATACATATAATATATATATATATGCATATATATATATATGTGTGTGTGTGTGTGTGTGTGTGTGTGTGTGTGTGTGTGTGTTTTAAGATATTTCCTACAGGTATTTCATTTGTATTTCCAACCTATGCTTTTATGAAATAAAACTGCAAGAATGTAAAATTTTAACATAAAAATATCTCATTAACATTTAAAATAGTGTTTTAATTACATTACTTATTGTGTATGTATGCATATGTGAAGGTGAGAGAACAACTAAGGAACAAGAATATTTTTCTTGTACTGTGTGAATCCCAGGGATTGAATTTAGGTTATCAGGCTTGATTATATGTATTCTTACCCACTGACAAATCTTGCCATCCAAAATATCATTAACATTTGAGTGTTAATCTTATGTCCTGCTATGGAAGAAAATAGGAGAGATTTTTAAAATTTAGTTAGGCTTTCTATGTACAAAATGATATTTAAGTACAGGACGATTTTATTAGATCTGAAAGATTTTAATTGGTATCTTAGAATAAACTATATAAAACATCAAAGCTTTTCTGTGCACAAATTTTATATACATGCAAATATATATGCATAAATGTCTGTGAGCATGTATGCGTTCTTCACTCTGATTCTTTATTATTATAGTGTATGGAACTTCCATTACTATGTTGAATAAGAATGATGAAAGATGTCTTTCTGTTCTTTCTGATCTTAGGGAGAGATAGTTTTTATATGAATGTATACTTAGCTAAAAGTATTTTTAAAATGAGTGCAGTCAACATTTAAAAAATTCCTCTGTAGTCCTAGTTTTGAAGAATTCTAACCTAAAAGTGTATTAGGTAATATGCTTTGTGAAATATTAATTGCATCCATTAATATTATCATGATATTTTCTATTACTGATGTGAGTAGATATTCATATACCTAGAATAAATTTTATTAGTCATATTTTATAATGCTTACATGCATTGATCATCAGAATTGATCAATTTATTGTAAAGAGTTTGCATATGAATTAATAACATTTATTGGTCTGAATTTTCCATTCCTTATGTATTATGTATTATTTTACAAAAAGTCTGGTAATTTTTCATATGATACTTTTCATCATTTCATTTTGTTTATACCTCAAACAATATCCCCTTTCCCAGTCACCCCTCCACAAACCATCCTCTACCATCTGCCCTCTCTTTCCTCCTTCTTGCCTCTATGAGGGTTTTCCCCCACCTATCCACCCACTTCTGCCCCACTTCTCCAGCATTACCCTACACTGGGCATCAGACCTCCACAGGAAAAAGGACTCCCCTCCCATTGATGTCAGACAAGTTTATCCTCTGTTACATATGTATCTGGAGCCACAGATCCTTCCACATACACTCAATGGTTAGTAGTCTAGTCCCTGGGAGCTCTGAGTGGTCTGGCCACCCAACATTGTTTTTCCTATGGGGTTGAAATCACCCTCTGCTTCTCCATTCCTTCCCCCAGCTCACCCACCAGGGTCTCTGAGCTCAGTCTGATGTTTGGCATTCACATATGCATTGGTAAGTTGCTGGCAGAACGTCCCAGAGAATGGCGATACCAGGTTCCTGTCAGCAAGCACCTCTTGGATTTTGTTGATTGATTTGCTTATATTGAATCATCCCTGCATCCCTGGAATGAAACCTACTTGACTGTAGTGAATGATGTTTTTGCTGTGTTCTTAAACTCAGTTTGAGAATTTTATTGAGTATTTTTGTATTGGTATTGATAAGGAAAATTGGTCTGAAGTTTACTTTTTTGTTGGGTCATTGTATGGTTTCAGCATCAGTATGACTGTCTTCATAGAAAGAAATGTATAGTGTTTCTTCTGTTTCTATTTTTTAATAGTTTGAAAAGTATTGGTATTAGGTCTTCTTAGAAGATCTGATAGAATTCTTCACTAAAGCCATCTAGCTCTGGGTTTGTATTGGTTCGGAGAGTTTTTATGACTGCTTATATTTTCTTAGGGATTATGGGACAGTTTGGATGTTTTATCTGCCCTGATTTAACTTTCACACACCCAAGGGAAGAGCCTGGGTATCTAAAACAAGATTTTATCAGAGTGTGCTCAGCTGTTGTAGGCTAATGTAATCAAATCTCTTGTCAGAGTATATGGCTCAAGATGGATGCAAGGGTGATAGCTGCCTTCTGTCAGCTCCCCACACCAAATGTATTTGCAGATTGCTCTTTCTATCTCTATAAAGAATTGATATGGAATTTTTATGAGGATTGCATTGAATACACAGATTGCTTTCAGCACAATGGCCATTTTTACAATATTATTCCTACCAATCCATGAGGATGGGAGATTTTTTCATCTTCTGAGGTCTTCTTTGATTTCTTTCTTCAGAGACTTGAAGTTTTGTAGTAAAGATCTTTCACTTGTTTAAAGTCACACGAAGATTTTTATATTGTTTGTAAATATTTCGAAGGGTATCATTTCTCTATTTTATTCTTAGCCTGTTTATACTTTGAGTAGAGGAAAGCCACTGATTTGTTGAGTTAATTTTGTATCCAGCAAGTTTGCTGAAGTTGTTTATCAGATTAAGAAGTTCTCTGTTCGAAGTTTTGGTGTCACTTACATATACTATCATATCACCTGTAAATAGAGATATTTTGATTTCTTCCTTTCCAATTTGTATCCTTTTGACTTCCTTTTGTTGTCTAATTGCTCTAGCTAAAATGTCAAGTCATATGTTGAGTAGATAGGGAGAAAGTGGGCAGCCTTGTCTAGTCCCTGATTTTAGTGGGAATGATTCAAGTTCCTCTCCATTTAGTTTGATCTTGGCTACTCGTTGCTGTATATTATTCTTACTAAGTTTTGGTATAAGTATTGAATTCCTGATCTTTCCAAGACTTTTAAGATGAAGGGATGTTAAATTTTGTCAATTTTTTTTTTGCAGCTAATGAAATGATCATGTGGTTTTTTTTTTTTCCCTTTGAGTTTGTTTATGTAGTAGATTACATGGATGAATTTTTATGTATTGAAGCATCCCTGCATCCCTGGGATTAAGCCTACTTGATCTTAGTTAATGATTGATTTGATGTGTTCTTGAATTGATTTTGTGACAATTTTATTGAGTGTTTTTCATTGATATTCATCAGAGAAATTGGTCTGAAGTTCTCTTTTTTTGTTGGGTCTTTGTGTGGTTTTGATATCAGCATAACTGTGGCTTCATAGAACAAATTGGGTAGTGTGTCTTCCTTTTAGATTTTGTGGAATAGTTCGAAAAGTATTGGTATTAGGTCTTCCTTGGAGGTCTGATAGAATTCTACACAAAACCATCTTGTCCTAGGCTCTTTTGCTGGGAAACTTTTAATGACTCTTTCTGTTTCGTTAAGTGTTATGGGACAGTTTAGATGATTTATCTGATCTTGATTTCATTTTGGTGCCCTGGTATCTGACTTAAAAATTGTCCATTTCATCCAGATTTTCTAATTTTATTTAGTATATGCTTTTGCAGTAGAATCTGGTGATTTTTAGATTTTCCTCTGTTTCTGTTATTATATCTTTCTTGTCATTTCTGATTTTGTTAATTTGGATATTGTCTCTGTGCCATCAGGTTACTCTGGCTAAAAATTTATCTATTTTGTTGATTTTCTCAAAGAAAAAGCTCCTGTTTTGTTGATTCTTTGTATAATTCTTGTTGTTTCTACTTGGTTAATTTCAATCCTGAGTTTGATTATTTCCTGCAATCTACTCCTCTTGGGTGTATTTGCTTTTTTTTAATTCTAGAACTTTCAGGTGTGCTGTTAAACAGCTAGTGTATGTTCTCTACAGTTTCTATTTGGAGACATTCAGAGCTATGAGTTTTCCTATTAGCATTTTTTTTGTTGTGTCTCATAAGTTTGAGTATGTTGTGTCTTCATTTTTATTAAATTCCAAAATGTTGTTAATTTCTTTATTTCTTAGATGACCAAGTTATTATTGATTAGAGCATTGTTCAGCTTCCATGTGTATGTGAGCTTTCTTTTGTTTTTGTTGTTACTTAAGACCAGCCTTAGTCTGTGGTGATCTGATAGAAAGCATGGGATTATATCAATCTTCTTTTATCTGTTGATACCTGTTTTCTGACCAATTATGTGGTCAATATTGGAGAAGGTACTATGAGGTGCTGAGAAGAAGGAACATTCTTTTGTTTTAAGATGAAATATCCTATAGATATCTATTAAATCCATTAAGTTCATAAATTTTGTTTGTTTCCCTGTATCTCTGATTAATTTCTCTTTCCACGAACTGCCCATTAACAAGAATGGGGTGTTGAATTCTCTCACTATTATTGTGTGAGGTGCAATGTGTGCTTTGAGCTTTAGGAAAGTTTATTTTATGAATGTTGGTGCCCTTACATTTGGAGCATAGATGTTCAGAATTGAAAGCTCATCTTGGTAGGTTTTTCCTTTGATGAGTATGAAGTGTCCTTCCTTATATTTTTGGATAACTTTTGGTTGAAAGTCGATTTTATACAATATTAGAATGGCTACTCCAGCTTGAATAATGGGATCATTTGCTTGAAAAATTATTTTCTACACTTTTATACTAAAGTAGAATCTGTCTCTGTCACTGAGGTGTGTTTCCTGTATGCAGCAAAATACTGGGTCTTGTTTGTCGGGAGAAACATTGCTTATACACTAAAGGCCTAAGTCAGACATAGGCCTAAATCAACTCTGGACCCTGTTCACTGGCCTGCTGGATGAAACATTCCATCATGGCAGTGAACAAGGTCTGGGGGACCACCTGAAAGAGAGAATGGGGGAAGAAGTGAACACAAAAACCAAGGCTTGTCTATAGTCTGATCTAACCATTATTTTTATTTTAATTTTTTCATACAGGGGTTATATACACATAGAGACAGGATGTGGGGAGGGATATGATGCAGGAGCATAGGTGTTCTCAGGGGGAGTACAGATATCTTCCAGAACAGGGTTTTGGCTGGGTGAAGAAGCAGGGAACAGGTCACTATGACTCTGTCTATGTTTCATTTCTTTTTCTCCAAGCTGGCACTTTCCACTGGGGATATCTATCCACAAGGTCTATGACGACTGGTTCTTATCCAGGCTGGTAGTTTTCCATTAAGGCTACCAGTCCACAATGTCTATAGCTATCTTTTCTAGGGTCAGTGTTTTCCCTCGGAGAACAAGACTTTGTATTAGCTGGCATGTATGTCTGACTTAGAGCTATGGCTGATTTAGGCCTTCAGTGTATAAGGTTGTTCCTGACACCTGTTCATATATCTATTCCTTTAGTCTATATCTTTTTATTGGAAATTGAGTCCATTGATGTTAAGAGATTTTAAGGATCAGTGATTGTTGCTTTCTGACATTTCGCTGTTTGTGTGGCAATATTCCTTGGAGTTTTTTAAAGATTACTATCTTGCTTTTTGTAGGGTGTATTTTCCCTCCTTGTATAGGAGTTTGCCATCTATTATTCTTTGTAGAGCTGGATTTGTGGAAAGATATTGTGTAAATTTTTTTTCGTAAAATACCTTGGTTTCTTCATGTATGGTAATTAAGAATTTTGCAGGGTATTGTAGCCTAAGCTGTCATTTGTGTTTTCTGAGGGTCTTTCTTACATCTGCCCAGTTTTTTTCTACCTTTCATAGTCTATGTTGAGAAGTCTGGTATAATTCTGATAGTTCTGCCTTTATATGTTACTTGATCTTTTTCCCTTAATATTTTAAAATTTCTTCTTTGATTTGCACATTTGTTGTTTTGACTATTAAGTTACTGGAGGAATTTCTTTTCCTGGTCCAATCTATTTGGAGGCTATCAGTAGGCTTCTTGTATGTTTCTGGGCATCTTGTTCTTTAGTTCAGCGAAGTTTTCTCATATAATATTTTGAAGATATTTACTGTCCCTTTAAGTTGGGAATCTTCTCTTTCTTTTATACCTATTATCCTTAGGTTTGGGCTTCTTATTATATCTGGAATTTCCTTGATGCTTTCAGTTAGAAAAGTTTTGCATTTTGCAATTTCTTAGACTGTTGTGTAATTATTTTCTATTGGATCTTCTGCGCTTGAGATTCTCTCCTCTATCACTCTTTTGATGATGCTTGCATATACAACTCCTGGTCTCTTTCCTAGTTTTGTATCTCCAGTGTTGTCTCACTTTGTAATTTCTCTATTGTTTCTATTTTTATTTTTAGATACTATATGGTTTTGTTCAATTTCTTCACCATTTTGGTTGTGTTTTCCTGTATGTCTTTAAGAGATATATGTGTTTCCTCTTTAAGTGCTTCTACTTGTTTACCTGTTTTCTCTTGATTGTTTTTAAGGGAGTTAGTTATGTCCTTCTTAAAGTCTTCTATCATCTTCATGAGATGGAATTTTAGATCTGAAATTTGCTTTTCAGGTGTGTGGTATTATGTAGGGCTTGCTGTGGTGGGAGAGCTTGTTTTTTATTTTGCCAAGTGGTATTGGATTCTGTTATTTATATTCTTGTGATTGTCTCTCTCCATCTCATTATCTGTGGTGTTATATGGCCTTGCTGTCTTTGACTGGAGTCTGTCACTCCTGTGAACACTTGATTCTGTGGTCTTCTTATCCTGTGATCCTGGATATGGTGGAACTCCTGTGGGTCAAGTTGCATCCACATTTGGGCTGAGTGGATGGGAATCCAGAGCACAGTCCCCTTCCTGGGCACAGGTTCAAATCTGAAGAAACATGTGTCTCTGGCTATGAAGGATTCCTACAGCTCTTGGGTCCCAGTGGTCCCAGTTAGGCCAAGTATTAGGGCAGGGGTTGGGGTCTTACATGCATTCCTGGATGTGTCAAAGTACCTAGCGTGTCAAGCTAAGTCTGGGTATAGGCTGAGTGGGTAGGGATTCAGAACTCATACTTTGCTCTGGGCACAGCTAAAACCTGGAAGAACCAGTTCATATTTTATTTAATGGTTCTAGATATAACATATATTTGACTACCATTATTTACCTAACAGTCTCTATTCTTGCCTTTGTGCCATTATTCTCATTTTTTTTCTTTGTTTAATAATATCTTTCCCAGTTTTATTCCTGCTAGGTTTTTTGAACCTCTGTGCAGTGATGGTCTCAATTATCCTACACCACCATCCAACATTTCATGATACATGGGAAAAAGTTCATAACTTATACTTCTTATATAAACATTCTCTTACTGATTGGTATCTCAGCAGTATCCATTTATCTTTTCTATAATTCTACCTTAATCTTTGTCTTTACTTTTTATTATTATTTATATTAAAGCATCTCCTTATAATTTAATATAAATATTGATAAATTTCTAAAATAAAATTTTATCTCATCCATATAAAGCATGATTTGTTATAATATCCTTATTCTATTTGTATTCTACTTAGTTTCACTTGAAAATTTTGGGATCAACTCACTGAATTTATTGAAAAATTTTGCTATGCTATTGTATAGTTTGGAAGTTATCATGCAGTTTCATGAATACAAATGTAACATCTATATCTTGATGAGTTCTAAATTTATAAATCTTAGGACAGCTATCTAGAATTGAAGTTTCAATTATACAGTTTGTACTTGACTTTTGACATTTAGTAGCCTTTTAAAATAAAAATATTTAAACTATTTTTTCTCTTATTTCTGTCTCCCCATTGGCCCATTTACCCTGCTTACCCTTTAAAAAAAACATTACAAATGTTCTGATCAGCTACTCTAACTATATACTTTGTTTCCATTACTCTTTTTATGTCTTTTCAACATACCTGTATTATTTTTTATATATATACTGTCTACACATTTATCAAAGTAAATAACCAAAAAAAAAAAACTTCTTCACCATCATTTCCTTGTTAAAATTAATTTTAAAAAATGTCAACATTCACTTGGAATACAGCAATAAATTATTTGTAATTCTTCTTTCTGGACATTGTGTCCCTATAATTATATCAAGAGATTTTAGCTTAATGGTAGAATACTTGCTGACATTGTGTCCCTATAATTATATCAAGAGATTTTAGCTTAATGGTAGAATACTTGCTGAGAATGTGTAAAGTCCAGGGTTTAATCATTAGAACAAAAAGGAGAAGGATATTTTACATAAACTGAATATCTTATGCCTGAAATCTCATTCCAAATTCATTGGAGAACAAAAGGATTTCCATGAATGTAAGTGTAGACTAGTCTATATTTATGAGACTTATTGTGCTTAAAATGCTTCATTTTGGGGACATAAAATCAAATTTCATGTAATTATTAAGTAGTGTATTTTTTAGTTCTGTAGTGAATGAAGGCAAACATTAACTTCATAAGTTGACCCAAAAATCATTTAAGAATTTAATCTCAGAGAATCAAAAATACGAGGAAAATGAGAAACTAAGACGCAAAAGTGGAAAAGGAAACATAAAGAGTTCTTTTGCAACCTAGCCAAAATTTAGTAATGAGGGAACCAGATTACTCTATTCACTAGAGCATGTTAGTCTAGCAACTATCTTTCTCAAGGAAGACTGCATAAATCATTATAACAGCAAACAATTTTAAGGAAAAATATTCAAGTGTCTATTATTCTAAATTTACTTACTGGAACATTAACTCACAACACTTCTACTTTTATAAACTAGGCTTCCCAAGTCATCCAGGAGAAGTCAAAAATGTCTACAGTTTTAGTACAGGAAACAGCAATACAGATTGTCCTGCAATGGTGACGTTAATATTATGGTGGTAACCAACCAATTGTTTTGTAAGGATTTAAGGCACATTCCATGAGAAGAAGTCATATCTGATGCTGCTAAAGTGGCTAATATAGTCAGAACTTTTGTTACTTTAAAATATTGGAATATTATATGACTATATTTTTATTTGAATCTCAGGTTTGCAATGTGGTGCTGCTTCAGATTTTCTGCAGCTGTGGATTATTATTTGTCTAGTGCTCTAGCAGGGGTGTGATTTTGCCAGATGAACCAGCTTCTGCAAGTGTGATATTTGGGATTCTGGGGACTCCTTAGAGGCATTAGAATCCGAGGAAGCATTGTTCTTGGGTTGTTGGTTGGTTTCTATTGGTTGTGATTTGTTAATTAGTCATGTGTAAAGAAGAAATAAGAAGAAATTACATATCCTAATTGTGAAAATCAAACTTGCCCCAGGAATCTTGATGCATCTATTCAACAGGAAGTATGCTTATGACAACAATGCATCCTTCCCATGTATCCTTGTTTTTCTCCTATTGAGTGTAAGGCAGTTGAGTTGAAAGAACAGAATAAGGGTAGAAGAAAGAAGAGCCCACAAAGTAGCCAAAGTCTGGCTACAGGCTAAGAACCTTAAACTAAGCTTAGAGGAATAGTTATTAATATTTTATGGATAAAATAATACGCCAATAAAATAATCATTAATAGCATAGTGCTATACCCATAGACTGATTTCTTAAACCTCTTCAAAGAATGTTATTCTTGCATTTGATGACAATTAACATAGAGACCCACAACTGAATAGGGGACAGAGATTGAGAGACTTTGGATCACAGTGCTCTAAATAAGACATCTTTACTAAACCCCTCAAAATTCAGTGAGCTATTGGATAACACTGAGCAAAGAGAGTCTTCCAGACATTAGAGGTCTGATGCTATATCACCTCACAGAGACTATGGTAGCATGCACAAGACCTACACAGGTTCAAGCCAGATGAAATGTCAGCACTGAGAAGCATCAGTGGATATGGGGTCCTAAACCAAAGTTTTTTTCAGTTGATATATTGAGCAAATGAAATATTAATCTTCTCTAATGGTATATTTCTGGGTTAATGCAGGAATACTTAGTCAACACAATATCGAATCATTGTTAAATTTTTAGGCATTTTGTTTTATTTTTGAATTTTATGTCTTATTGGTTTAGAGTTTCTTTTAATTTTTGTTTGTGTGGGGGAAGTGTTGAAGAAAAAAGAAAACAAAGTTGGGCAGGTAGGAAAGTGAAAAACATCTGGAAGGAGTTGAAGAAGAAAACTTTATCAAAACATACTGTGTAATTAGTTTAATAAAAAATTAAATGTATAAAATCTTAGACTGCACAAATGAAACCCATTGTCTATACATTCACAGTCTCCTAATTCTACTTATATCAATCTAACATGGGCCTGAAAGTATTGAATGAAATGACAGAAAAAATTCTCATGTGTTTTCAGTTGTGTGTCATTCTGAGCAGTTTGATTATATAGACCAAAATTAATGTTTCTTTACAATATTGTTTTAAATGCAAATGACAACTTTGCCTGGTTTGTTCAACATTCATATTGTATACACCACATGCTTGTTAGTAAACAAGTCTATATGTTTTTCACTGATATCACAAAATTGCACAGAAAACAAGAAATAAATTGTTACAGAGGTTCCTGTTCATGGTCCTCTTGCTTCCCAGTCCATGCATAGAGAGTCACAGTATCATGATGGAAAAATTGAGAAAAACTGTCAAAAATGAGTGAAGAAAGCTACAAATGAGAGTGGATAAATATGCTTCCTTAAAATACAGGCTCTTGGTAAATGTTATTTCAACAAAGTTCAGCCTATAATATCTTATCCATTTGTAAATTTATAAATGAATTAACCCACAGATGAATTTAGGACATGCAGGATTCAGTCACATCTTAATAATCCTGCCTTATAGTAGATAAACCTTAAAAACATGAAACTTCTATCGGGAGATTTTATACAAAAATTCAAATGCAATCTCTGGTACAAATGATGAATGTCATGAGGCTCATGATCAAGTAACACTTAGAAACACCCTGTGGCAAGACTTGTGGAAATGTTGGGGAAAGGACTGAAACAGGTGTCAAGGATACCTCACAGAGACTTGCAGTGTCAATGAATAACACATACTTTAATGTGTATTTTGGGTTTCTCTGTGTGCGTGCTCTTTTTACTTCTAGAACATTACTTCAGACATGCTTACATGTGTGTAGGAATTATTTTTTGGCTTACTGCTCGGTTCACTGTGCTTATCACAAAGTTATATAAATATCATTTTGCAACTTTACAAATAATTTACTTTTAATAATAGATAACCTTTTAGATTTACTTGAGAATAACACTTGATATTTTCAGCTGCTATTTGTATCTTTTGTTGATGATTTACTCTCATATTTTATTTCCCATTTTATCTTCTACAAAGAAGCCTTAGCACAGCCTTGCCTCTTGGTACTACACTAGGCAATATTGATTCCTTTACCATCTTACAACTTTGTTTGTTTGTTTGTTTGTTTTAGTTTTTTGTTTGTTTGTTTGTTTCTTTTGTTGTTTTTTTTTTTTTTTAATACAGGGTTTCTCTGTGTAGCCCTGGCTGTCCTGGAACTTATTCTCTAGACCAGACTGGCCTCGAACTTTGAAATCTACATGCCTCTGCCTCATTAGTGCTGGTGAAAGGGTTAAAATTTTTCAAAATCTCCTAGCAGGCTGGGCAGAACCAAGAGTGCAGGTCAGCTTGGTCATGAGCTCTGTGTTTCAGGAACTTGGCTGACCATAATATAGATGTTTGATTATGAATAGGCCCTTTGAGAATAGTCTATACAAAATGTTCCCCATGATTGTTCCTTGGACCCTGTCACAAAGTGAATAATGGGCTGGGACTTTCCACAGGTGCTCTCAAATAACCCCCCTTCACTCACCCTGGGTTGTGGTTTTCCTCCCTTGTGGGTTTTGGCTTCAAATTCTCTCTGTCCCCAAAGCCCTGGGGTCAGACCCCACTGCCCCTACATGGGTCATGGGTCTTGACCTCAACATGTTGATCGAAATATACCTCTTGTTGATTGCAAGTTCAGTGTCTTGTAAGTTATTGGATAACTGCAAATTCCTGAGGCTTGAGTGAGGTCCTCCCTTCGTGGGGGTCTTACGCTGGGATTAAAAAAGTGCTCTACCACTGCCTGGCTATCTTACAACTTTTTAATAGCTTGCCTTACAAAAAATTTCTGAATGTAAATATCTTTCTCAGAGTTTGTCTTCTAATGTAACAGAAGAAAACAAATTCAGGAATGTATTTTTTTAATTTAGTATGATTATCCAAACTACAATGGAAATAGTATTAATCTTTAACCTCTATTTAATGAAATTCTCAGAGAACTAATAAAAATGACAAAAAGTATTTCAATGTTTTCACATTATGCTTTCAGCATCATTAATTCTTCTTGATAGATTATGAAACTTTAGCCCTGTTCTAACATGCTATACTTAAACTACATTAAAAGTTTATTTTTGAAAGTCTTAACTACAGTAACATAGTAGAAAAAACTTGGAAATATTTATGTACTTTTTACTAAGAGTCAAAAGAAAAATGAGGTATTTTTGATTAATTAATGTTATAAAAAACTTTCAACATTCCTTTACTTTAAAGGGAATAGGAACACAGTTAACATACTGGTAGAAAATAATTTTATTTAATATACATAATGTAAAACCTAGCAAAATCTGTAAATTCAGATGTACTAATAAGGTTCTACTATAAATGACTGATAACTTTAGTTAAAATGAAAATAATTAACATTGACAAGAATGTCATATTTGCTTATCATGAATTTGAAGACAGAAAACTATGCCTGCTAAGATTGAAGCAGAGAGCTTAAAACACTAAAGTACTGTGGGGATGTGGGCTATAAGAAGTAGCTGGGTGCTTGGTCAAGCATAAGCCTGGAACCATGGACTCTTATTGAATGACAGGAGTTCAGCTCTGCCCTGGTTCTTTTCATTTAGCTTCAGCCCTACACAGTCCCTCCCACAGAGAGGTCTATGGCCACCAGTCAGGAGGAACAGGCTTCACTTGCCCTAAAAAGATTTACATACTAATGAGATGCCTGAAGGCAAGAGGGTGGAGCCAATTAAGCATTCTTCCCCAGCCCCTCCCCCATCTCTCCCTCCCAATTTAACTCAGGTCTGCCCTGGGTTTCAGGGGAGTGTGTATCCAGATCCATTTACATCTGCCATGAAAATAAAGCCTGTAAAATTCAAGAACTTTCTTGTGTCTTTGGGGCTGTACCATTAGGAGCCATAGAGAAGGCCTTTAATGAGCCACTTTAGCCACAGTCCTAGTGCCTAACTTCCTGCCAGGAGAAACACCCTGCTTTCCCAGCTGCCCTACCTAAAAAGTACATGTCTGATTGGCTCATAGAAAGTAAATCAATGATAGTAAAATCTAGTTATTTTACAAAGATACTGTGTCCCAACTTGATGTTTGTTGTAAAAATTAACTCTTAAAATAGGACCTCCACTACAAAATTATTCAAGAAAATTTTGTTTTAATATTTTGAGAAGATTATAAGTAATAATGACTTAATAACTTGTCACAGCTAGTCTGGCTTTATGATTACCCAACATAGTTTTATATGATTTAAATCAATTAGTACATTTTCCTTTCAGAACAACCCAGAAAATACAAACAATTTGAAATAAATGAATAATCATGTAGGTGGCAAAAATTAAAAAGAACAATAAAATATATCTCTATTAGGTCAAAACTTTCTCAGTTATATTACAGCTAAATTCATACTCAGTTATATAACAAAATATAATAGAATATTTATATTTTAGGGATACCAATATTCACAAAGTTGAATATATATATATATATATATATATATATATATATATATATATAAAACATATTAAGACTTTTATAGTCAATGCTTATGGTTTTCAGCAAATATTTTAAAAATCAAGTTTCAAGTGATTTTTTCATGTCAAAAATTATTTTAAAAATATAAAACTGACCAAATATGAAATAATTTAAAATATTTTCAAAATATTTTGATCTCTGCAGTGGTTGTACACACTTTTAATCCTGGCACTTGGGAGACAAAGGCAGGTAGAAGAACCATGTGAGTTCAAGGTGAACTTGGTCTATAGAGTGAGTTCTAGTACAGACAAGGCAACACAGAGATACCTTGAAACAATCAAAAAAAAAAGCATATAATTTTTTTGAAAAAAGTACAACTTTTAAAAATAATTATTATCAGAAATAAATCGGATGTTGTATGGATAGTACTGATAATTTGGGTTATTTTGTTCAACAGCTAAAATCCAAAAAAACATAAACATACAAGCAAATAAATTCCAACAAAACTAACTACAAGAAAGCTGTGAAGTTTTCAGCTTCAAAGTTTTTACTTTCATTTCTGGAATATTATATTTTGTTTTTTCTGTTCAATTATTGGCTATGGTAGAGACAATACCCTGACATTTACTCATTCCTACTCTGCTTGGCTTCAACAACAGGTAGATGCAGTTGATTTCCATAGGGTTTCCAAAGATAGGAATTTGGAACATTGCTGAAGTTAGGGCTGACCTTAATGATCCTGAATTTTATGAGTACACATTAATGCATTCTGACATTTGTTCTCTTATTTTTCCTTGTACAGTAGTAATTTTGACTCTTACATGGAGGTCTCCTATGATGTAGATAATGTTCATTGTTTTATTGTGATGCACATTTAGTGAGTTCAATTGAATTCTATACTTCTTACCTCTACCCTTTTATTATTCAACAACTTCAAAATATATAGTCTTTTTATCTTCTACACTGAAAAGGAAGTTTCTAGAGTTAATCTTTTTTTTAATTTTTTTATAGTAGCTTAGAAATACAATCTTCCCTGGAGAAATAAATGTTAATAAACCATGTCAGGGTATTTTTTGCATTTTCCTCCCCACACACAAGCATGCATTTGTACATGTGCATGTATGCCTACTTGCCTGTGTGTGTGTTTGTGTGTGTGTGTGTGTGTGTGTGTGTGCAAGCCACAAGTATTTATCAGGATACCACATATTTCCTCTATTGTTGTCACCTTGATGTTTGAAACAGGGTCTTTCGTTGTATCTAGAAGTAATATTGGTGTCCATCTAGAACCCAAATAGTTTCTGTCTCTATTTCTTTACTAGTATGTGGGGTACAGGTGCATTATAGTATGTCCACATTTTTATGTAAATACTTGGCATCTAAACTCAGATACTCATATTAGAACAGTATGCATCCCTCATTGTGGCCTTTTTCCAGGTCTGTATATCAGTTTTCCTTCCATCACTTCTGTCAATAATGTCAGATCTAGTATAGGCAGTGTTATTGGCTACTCATACTTGACATGATAGTACCTACAGTGTGTTGAATAATCAGTGTTTCATCCAACAGTGTGAGGGTAAATAGAGTACCTATGGGAGTGGAATTGCGTGGTTTCTGATATAGACTTACTATACTTTCCTTTTTGAAACAATTGTAAAGTTCCACTTCTAATTTTTTGGTACTTTTGTTGAAAATTGATAAAATATATTCTGATTTCTGATGATGGTTATCCCTGTCATAACTCTTGTCAGAACCTCCCCACCTTTGCAACTATATACTGTCTCCTCTTTCATTAGAAAACAAGCAAAAACCCCAGATTAATAATAAAAGAATCCCCCCCACACAAAGAAAAGGTAAGGAAGAACAAGAAGCATAAAAACAGACAATCAGAAACTACAACATACAAGCAAATAACACAAAAAATAATTCTAAATGATGTGAAAAAGAAAAATCTATAAAATATACCATTGTCTTCTTTTTTATTGTCTATTGCCCACTGGGTATGGGGCTGTCACTTAAATGTGGTTCATATACTCAGTCTCAGCAATTACACACTGTTGATTAAAACAGGTTGCACATTAGAGATATATTAAGTATACATGGGGAAAACTATGCAAAACAGGGAAGTCATTTTTACTGTGATATACTACGTCCAGCAGAGACAAAATACCCACAAAGAGAAAGTTAGGGTCATATGAGACATATTTTTAGCAGATAATTAGATACTTCTCACATTTTAGCTCAGAGAAATACAAACTGGAAGTAACTATGCAATTACTATAAAAATGCACTAAGTTCAGTGCTGTATTTTATACAGTTTTATTTAACACTGAATCTTTATACTGTTTAAATCTTTCAGATACCAATTGCACCAGTCACTGTCTAGGTTTACCTATATGAATTCTTATAAATTTTAAAGAATTTATTTGTATTTATTTTATTACAGTGAGTGGTAAGATATCCTACCTACATATATTTTATGCATTCATGGCATACTATTTCCTGATTTTTGATATATTCATATGACTGTAATTTGAAGTTCATTTTTTTTCAAATTGCTGCAAAAGTTTTAAAAACATACATATAAGGGAATCTGTGTGGTTTGTCTGAGCTTTTTTTAGTCTTTTCCATCCTCTGCATATTAATTAACAATTGTATAACAAACTTCATCAAAACTTGCTGACTTAGGTGTGGTTATAGATGCCAGTTGACCCAGCATTTGAGAGGAGAAAAAGAATTAGAATCAAAATCACTTTACCTTTCTTAGCTTGTTTGAGAACAGCTTGGATTACATGACACCTTATCTCAAAAACAAACAAATAAAATTACATAGTGGCTTAAAAACTAGTTTTTGCTCAGGATTCTATGTCATCAAGTTAGGCTATGCAGAGGAAGTAGAGTTAATATCTTTTCCATAAATTATGGGGCTTAATATTCAGTTCATGGTCTCAGCTGGTGTAGCTGAGTGGGTGAAACTCCCATTATTCTGCCAGCACATGATATCTCATCCTATAACAGAACAGATTAGTCTGATCTTGAACAAATCAAGACAGATCTAGAAGGAAAGAGAGAAAGTCATAAGATTTTGTGAATTCTAAATTTAGAATGTAAGCCATTTCAATTTTCTTTAATTCAGTGGGTCAAAACAAGTAATAATTCAGCCCTGATCTACAAATTTAGACTTAGAATCTACCATTTGAAAACAGATAAAATTAATTTCCTATTATTTAAGATTCATCATATTCCATCTAGGAGTGAAAATTCCTGTTTTAATTCCACCTCTGAAGGAAAATAAGGTTGATAATGAGTTATAGTCTATTCTGAACGTCATAGGCAGTCTCACCTGAATATGGTAGTCAAACACAATTTCACTAGTGGTGATGTACGTCTCTTAAATTACATATTTAATAGGTACATGAAAATTATGTATTAATCAGATAAGATTCTTTTTTATTGAATATTTTATTTACATTTCAGATGCCATCCCCTTTCCACAATTCCCCCCACCCAGAAAAACCCCATTCCATGCCCCCTTTTCCATTTTGCTTTTATACATTTTTTTAAATGTTAATCAAAGGCTTTATAAATATGGTAATGCTCAATCAGAAGTGTAACCCAAAACTCAACCTAGATATGTAAACTATCTTTGACTGGTGGAGACACATGACCTACTTCTGCCTCCATGCCCCCTCTCTCTTTCTCTCTCTCATTACCTATCTTCTCATCTACTTCATCTTCTCCTCTCCTTACTACATCTTTTCCTCTTGGTGCTCCTTCCTGCTTAGCTCCTCCTATATATTACCCTTCCTGTTAAAATAAAACTTTTCTCTCAAAATACAATTAGAACATAATTATTCCTATTTGTACCAGTGAGGTACAAGATAGTCTTAATACAGAGTCCATCCTTTTGTTGACTAACCAGAACCTCTGTCATCTCTCTTGACTAAAACACTTAGTTTTGAACCTGGCTTTTTCTTGGCTTTAGAATGAATGTCAGCTGAAAACCATCCACTCAGATCTTTTCTCTCAAGGTAAATAGCCAGGATTGGCTATAAGACTATAGGTCTTCAACACCGTCAGAAATCCAGAATTATTAAATTAACTGAATTTATGGGAACACCTGGACAGCCCCTATACTACAGAATGTTGTAGCATCAAAACTGATGTTTTGTAATTTCCTCTGTTTCTGTTGTTATGTCTCCCTTTTCAGTTTTGATTTTATTAATCTGAGTACTCTCTCCGTGTCCTTTGGTTAGCATTGATAAGGGTTTATCTATCTTGTTGATTTTCTCAAAGAACCAGCTCCTGGTTTTGTTGATATTTTGTATAGTTCTTTCTGTTTCAACTTGGTTGATTTCAGCCTTGAGTTTGATTATTTCCTGTCGTCTACTCCTCTTGGGTACATTAGCTTCTTTTTGTTCTAAGGCTTACAGGTGTGCTGTCTAGCTGTTGGTTTAGGGTCTTTCAAATTTATTTTTGTGGGCACTTAGAGCTATGAGTTTTCCTCTTAGTACTGCTTTCATGGAGTCTCACTAGTTTTGTTATGATGTGTCCTCATTTTCATTAAATTCTAAAAAGTCTTTAATTTTTTTCTTTATTTCTTTCTTGACCAAATTATCATTGAATAGAGCATTGTTCAGTTTCCATGTGTATGTGGGCTTTCTTTTGTTTTTGAACATATCAAAGACGACTCTTAGTCCATGGTGATCTGATAGGGTACAAGGGATTATTTCAATCTTTTTGTATCTGTTGAGGCCTGTTTTGTGACCAATTATATGGTCTATTTGGAGGAGGTATGATGAGGTGCTGAGAAAAAGGTATATTCTTTTGTTTTAGGATGAAATATTCTATAGATATCAGTTAAGTCCAATTGGTTTATAACTTCTGTTAGTTTCATTCTGTCTCGATTTAGTTTCTGTTTCCATGATCTGTCCATAGCTGTGAGTGGGGTGTTGAAATCTCCCATTATTATTGTGTGAGGTGCAATGTATGCTTTAAGCTTTACTAAAGTGTCTTTATGTATGTGGGTTCCCTTGCATTTGAGGCATAGATGTTCAGAATTGCAAGTTCCTCTTGGTACATTTTTACTTTGATGAATATGAAGTGTCCTTTGTCCTTTTTGATTACTTTTGGTTGAAAATTGATTTTATTTGATATTAGAATGGCTACTCAAGCTTGTTTCTTGGGACAGTTTGCTTGTAAGATTGTTTTCCATCCTTTTACTCTGAGGTAGTGTTAGTATTTTTCACAGAGGTGCATTTTCTGTATGCAGCAAATTTCTGGGTCCTGTTTATGTATTCAGTCTGATAGTCTATGTCTTTTTACTGGAGAATTGAGTTCATTGATAATAAGAGATATTAAGGAACAATGAATGTTATTTCCTGTTATTTTTGTTATTGGCAATGGAGTTATGTTTGTGTAGTGATCTTCTTTTAGGGTTGTTGGAAGATTACTTTCTTGTTTTTTCTAGGTGGTAGTTTTCCTCCTTGTGTTTGAGTTTTCCACACATTATCCCTTCAAGTGCTGGATTTGTGGTAAGATATTGTGTAAATTTGATGTTATCATGGAATATTTAGCTTCTCCATCAATATTGATTGAGAGTTTTGCTGGGTATAGTAGTCTGTGCTGGCATTTGTGTTCTCTTAGGGTCTGTATAATATCAGTCCAGGATCTTCTGGCTTTTATAGTCTCTGCTGAGAAGTCTGGTGTAATTCTTATAGGTCTGCCTTTATATGTTACTTTACCTTTTTCTCTTACTGCTTTTAGTATTTTTTCTTTGTTTTGTACATTTGATGTTTTGATTATTTTGTGGTGGGAGGTATTTCTTTTGTGGTCTAAAGTATTTGGAGTTCTGTAGTCTTCTTGCATATTTAAGGACATCTCTTTCTTTAGGTTAGGGAAGTTTTCCTCTATAATTTTGTTGAAGATATTTACTGGTCCTTTAAGTTGGGATTCTTCCCCCTCATTTATACCTATTATCCTTAGGTTTTGCCTTCTCATTATGTCTTGGATTTCCTGTATGTTTTGGGTTAGTAGCTTTTTGAATTTTGCATTTTCTTTGACAGTTGTGTCAATGTTTTTCATGGTATCTTCTGCACATGAGATTCTCTCTTCTATTTCTTGTATTCTGTTGGTTATACTTGTGTCTATGACTCATGATCTTTTTTTTTTTTTTTGTAGGTATTCTATCTCCAAGGTAGTCTCTCTTTGTGATTTCTTTATTGTTTCTACTTCCATTTTTAGATCTTGGATGGTTTTGTTTAATTCCTTTACCTGTTTAGTTGTGTTTTCTTGCAATTCATTAAAGGATTTTTGTGTTTCCTCTTCAAAGGCTTCTACCTGTCTACCTATGTTCTCCTTAAACTCTTTGAGAGTGTTATTTTTGTCCTTCTTAAAGTCCTCTGTCATCATCATGAGAAGTGATTTTTATTCTGAATCCTGCTTTTCCAGTGTGATGTATTGTTCAGGGCTTGCTATGCTGGGTGAACTGGGTTCTGATGTTGCCATGTAACTTTGGATTCTGTTGCTTATGTTCTTGCACTTGCCTTCTGCCATCTGGTTAACTCTAGTGCTGCCTGTACTAGCTGTCTCTGACTGAAGCATCCCTTTCCAGTTATCTTGCTTGTGTGTGATCTCCTCGGGGTCCAGATGTCTCTGTTATCTTCTCCAGCTTCTCTGAATACAGTCGTACTTCTAGGATGACTCAGAATATGGTGTCTCCTAGGTAGCAGTCCAGCTAGGTGTCCACTGTTCTGCTTGTAGTGTCTCCTCTAGGATGTCTCAGGCTAATGTGTCCACTGCTCTGAGTGCTCCTCTATTATGTCTCAAGATATGTTGTCTGTCGCTCTGAGTTCCTTTGTTCCTTTGCCACTCTGGGTTTAGTGGTATGTCTGCCACTCTGGGTTCAGTGGACCCTTTAGGCTGTCTACTTCTCTGGGTTCAGTGGACCCTATAGGATGTCTACTGCTCTGGGTTCAGTGGAACCTCTAGGATGGGTCAGGAGGAATATAGTGTCCACAGGAGCAGACCGAACAGGAATCTGAGGTAGGCCTCAGATCCGGGAGAGTGGCAGAAGTGGTGTGCTGTTCTACAGTGGCAGAGTTTGGGGGTCTGCTGGAATCTGAGTGCTCCCTGCACCCAGCTACCTTCTAGGATTGGTCAGGGAGGATCTGGTGTCTCTAGGAGCAGACTGGGCAGGGGTCTGTGTCAGACCTTAGATCCGGGAGCTCAAATAAATTCTTTTTTTTTTTTTTTTTTTGATTTTTTTTGTTTCTTTTTTTTTTGTTTTTTTTTTTTTTTTGTTTTTTTTTTTTATTTTTTTTTTTTTTTGTTTTTTTTTTTTTTTGTTTTTTTTTTTTCTTTTTTTTTTTTCCGAGACAGGGTTTCTCTGTGTAGCCCTGGTTGTCCTGGAACTCACTTTGTAGACCAGGCTGGCCTCGAACTCAGAAATCTACCTGCCTCTGCCTCCCAAGTGCTGGGATTAAAGACTTGTGCCACCACCGCCCAGCTCAAATAAATTTTTAACATGAACAAAATACAATCTAAAATACTTAAGAAATGTTCTCAACAATGTGATTGACTCTAATATGATTATTCAGTACAATAGAGGCAATGTAGGATTATTTAAAGTGTCCTCAGGAGTTAATCTCCATTTAAAAACATTGACAAAACTTAAAAAACTTGTATTTGACATATTCTACAAAATTTATTTCTTTTGTCTAAGAAAAAATGCAGAAAAATTCAAATTTATCACTATTTCATGTTTCATAAATTATTCAAAAAACTTTTATCTATGGAATGGCTATATGAATACATTAAAATATTCAGGGAATAGAAACAAAAAGATTAACCAATAATGCAATAATCTTACCAATTTAATGCAAAACATGCTTGTCCTTAAACACAAAGTCTGAGAAATTCATTTTTTTTGTAAAAATTCTCTAGTCAGACCAAATCAAAACTGATAAAAATATGTTAAAACTAATATAACTATTTCTTTTCACAGAATGTTTAAAAAGATGTAAAATATTAATAGAAACTATTATCACCCTTTACTTTCCTCCTAGAATAATTTTCTACTGAAAAAATAAAAAAAGTTTGGTTTTCAGTTTTTCAGCAGCTGGCGAGACAATATTGCTTTGTATGTTTTTCAGTAAGTGTGACCAGGCATTCAAATGGTTTCTATTAGAATTTCTATTCTGGGTGAGAACAAAAAAAAACTTCATTTGCAAAGTGAAATACTGAACTTTCTTTTCAACCTGAGTATTGACTTTTCCCTTTGTTTAATAGAAAGTAGTAAGTTTTACAACCCAGAAAAAAGTACCAAGAATAAGATGATCAAACTGATAAATTGTAATATTTTTTCTTCATTTATTGATCAATAGAGGACAGTCAAAATCCAATTAAAGCGAAAAACAAAAGATAAAGAAAAATTAATAGCATAATAGTAAACACAAAAGACTTGGACAATCTAAGTGATTTTAATATACTATGTTTAACCATTTGTGAAAAATACATAAACTAATTTTTCATCCAACATCATGAACTAGTTTTACTTTCTTAAAACGGTAATTTGTAACTGAAAAAAAATCAATAAGAGCAATGCATGGTCTTTCAAGTAACAGAATTTCTAATAGTTTTGGTTATTTTTTGCTCACCAGCATAAATGTCGCTAATGATATAGGAGAGATAAAGAAAGGTTTTTTGCTGTAAATGCTTCTTGGTTTTCAAAAATATATTTTATTCCAATCATTATTTTGTAAGCTTGACCTGGAAAAAATCCATAATAAGTGAAATGGAATTAATGTTTATAAACTGTCAATCTGGAGTTTACAAACTGTCTGTATTCACATTTGATTAAATATTCATAATACTCTGTCAATTATATTCTATTTATAATGTCCAGAAAAGCAAAGTGAGGGTGTAAATTCAGTTGACTATGGGTGTAATATGAATTCAATTCTCAAGACCTCAGGTGCTTATTGGTAGGAAATGAGATAGAAGGATAGGAAATTCAGATTCACATGAGGGTTTTACCCATGTAAAGTATCATAAAATTTTCTATTACTGTTAATTAAAACCCAAATCTCCAGAAGAAATTGATTCAAACCTTTGCTCTACACATAATTTCATTCTCAAATGTCACAAGCAAACCTCCTCATACTTGAATTTTTATTTCTAGATAATTTCATCTTGAGTATGTGTTATCTCCTGATATAGTAAAGCATTTATTAGATATGCCTAAAGTAAAATATCTAGGCTATAAATCTTATCATATTTCTGAATTTAATTCTTTTAACTTACTTAGATATTTCATCTTTGAATGAGATTTGATTCATGCAATAAATTCAATTCTTTAAAGTAAGAAAATACTTTCTAAATTAATAAGATAATAGCAGTATAGTTCTTTTTAAAGTTACACTTAAGTATTTCTATGTATTCATTATATTTTAGAATTTATTAAAGAACACAAATATACTCATAAAAGAATATTTGTTTTCACTAATTTTCTCAAGAAAATTATAATTTAAAATGCTGACTTTGTATACAGAGTCTACTTCAATGTGAATTACCCTTTAATACTTGAAACATCAGAACCCCATCTTTGAGCTCAGCTAAAAAATTACAAAATAGCATGAACAGTAGAACAAAAAGAACAATCAGTATGCAAGCTCATGTCAATATTTTAGTCTACTGCATACAAAGTAGCTATTGTTAAACACAGTAAGTTGAAAAATAACTACACAGTGTCCTTTTCAGAGACTCACAAGGTTCTAGTAAACTTCACTATACTATTTTAAGCCATTGAAAACTTACTCCTATTTAAACATGAAAAGAATATTAATTTAGAATTGGTACACAGAATATTCATATCACTATGATGTTCTTTTCTTATACACATAATTTCAGATGAACAGATGGCATGCTTTTTGCAAAAGAGATTTTTCTATTGCTCACAAAATGCTCATGGTATAAATTGAAAAGGCACAGGACATGGAATTAAAAGACACAAGTTTTAGTTCAAGACTTTTTGTTATTCTACATGAATTAACTGAAATTAATTTGTTTCAGGAAGCAGAGAAATGTGAGTTGTGTGAATTATAAACTATTATGGCATCATTGAGTCAATTATTTAGAATATAGAGATATTTGAAAATAATAAACAAAAGACAATAAAACAAATGTATGAATTATTTTGATATCATAAATTATCTAGATGTTTTATGTGTCAGCAAGTATAAATTATGAACTATTTCTCAACATTATTTGAAATATTGAACTATCTATATAGCTAAAATACTGAAACATCAAGAAATCTATTAATGGAATGAGTTCTTTAAAGAATTTGGAAGGCAATAAATTTGGGCTAAAATAGCTTGAATTAAGACAGAATAAGTGAATCTTTTTTATATTGTGATTGAGAAGTAGTACTAGAATTAGAGTTCTTAGATTTTAAGGTATTTCCATTTTCTCTGGCAACAAAATTATAAATTGGAGACAACTGTATAAAATTTAAAAAGAGAGGAAAAAGGAGTGAGATGTGAGTATATTTTAAATAAGTAACATTCAACAACCACATATGAAACATATAATATTATGTGTGTATTCCTTTCTCTTTTATTGGATATTTACATTTCAGATTTTATACCCTTACCCCATTCCCACCACCACCCAGGAACCCCGTATGCCATCCCCCCTTCTCCTACTTCTACGAGGATGTGCCCCCACCTACCCCAAAACTACCACCTCCCCACCGTCAAATTTCCTCCCGCCACTTGGTGTTCAGCCTTCATGGAACCATGGATCTACTCTCCCTCCTATGCCCAACAAGGCCATCCTCTCCTAGATATACAGAAAGAGTCATGGATCACTCCCTATGTGCTCCCAGGCTGGGGAGCTCTGGTTGGTTGGTATTATTGCTCATCTCATGGGGCCACAAATACTTTCAGCTCTTTCAGACTTCTCTCTAATTTCTCCATTGAAAACCCCTTGATCAGATCAATGGTTAGCTGTCAGCACCTGCATCTGAATATGTCAGAATCTGGTAGACCTCTAAGGAGACAAGTATATCAGGCTCCTATCAGCATGTTCTTTATGACATCTAAATCAGCATCTACCTTTGGTGACTGCACATGGGAAGGATACCCAGGTGGAATGGTTTCCAGATAGCCCCTCCTTCAGGTCCTGTCCCATACTTTGTCTCCATATTTACTCCCTTGAGTATTTTGTTACTTTTTTTAAGTAGGACAGAGGCATCCACACTTCGTCTTCCTTCTTCATGAGCTTCATGTGGTCTGTGAGTTGAATCTTGGATATTTCAGGCTTTGAGGATAATATCCACTTATCAGTGAGAAACACCATGTGTGTTCTTTTGTGATTAGGTTATCTCACTCAGGATGATATTTTCTAGTTCCATCCATTTACCTAAGAATTTCTCAAATTCATTGTTTTTAATAGCTGAGCAATACTCCATTGTGTAAATGTACCACATTTTTTTGTATCCATTCCTCTGTTGAAGGACATCTGGGTTCTTTCCAGCTTCTGGCTATAATAAGTAAGGCTGCTATGAAGATAGTGGAGCATATATCTTTGTTATATATTGGAGAATCTTCTGGGTATATTCCCAGGAGTGGTGTAACTGGGTCCTCAGGTAATGCTATGTCCAATTTTCTGAGGAACTGCCAGAATGTTTTCCAGTGTGGTTGTACCAGCTTGCAATTCCACCAACAATGGAGAAGTGTTCCTCTTTCTCCACATCCACGCCAGCATCTATTATCACCTGAAGTTTTGATCTTAGCCATTCTGACTAGTGTGAGGTGATATCTCAGTGTTGTTTTAATTTTCATTTCACTGATGACTAAGGATCTTGAACATTTCTTAGGTGCTGCTCAGCCACTCAAGTTTCATCAGTTGAGAAATCTTTGCTTAGCTCTGTACCCCATTTTTAATAGGGTTATTTGGTTATCTGGAGTCTAATTTCTTGAGTTCTTTGTATATATTGGATATTAGCCCTTTATTGGATGTAGGATTGTGCTGGGAGCCCAGACCCCTTCTGCCTGAGAGGAAATGTCAGTTAAGTAAACAGCCTGAGGTAAGGAATACCTTATTTATTGCCCTTCTGCCAGAGAGAGAATATTAATCAGATAAGCAATCAAGCTGAGAAATGTTTTAATTGCCTTCTTGCTTGTGAGAAAATATTTAGATATGTAATTTGGGCTAGGAATTCTTGTGGGCTTAGGGAATTTTGCAATTACGGGATGACCCTGGACCCTGACTGTCAGATGACCCTCCTGCCTGCTTGCATTTATAATGGCAACCTGAACAATAAAAGTTAAGTACTTGATCAGACATTCATACAGGTTCTTCTTCCTTGTGTCTCTTGTCTCTTCATTTTTTCGCCCCCTTCCCTAGGGTCTCGTCAAATTCCCACTGGCCTGGGAAGGATTGGTAATGATCTTCTCCCAATATGTTGGTTGCCATTTTGTCCTATTGACAGTGTCCTGTGCCTTACAGAAGCTTTGCAATTTTATGAGGTGCCATTTGTAAATTCTTAATCTTAGAGCATAAACCATTGGTGTTCTGTTCAGAAACTTTTCCCCTGTGCCTAGATATTCAAGGGGCTTTCCCAACTTCTATTAGTTTCAGTAGATCTAGTTTTATGTGAAGGTCCTTAATCCACTTTGACTTGAGGGATAAGAATGGATTGATTTGCATTCTTCTACATGCTGACCTCCTTTTGAACCAGCACCAATTGTTGAAAATGCTGTCCTTTTCCCACTGTATGGTTTTAGCTCCTTTGTCAAAGATCAAGTGACCATAGGTGTGTGGGTTCATTTCTGGATCTTCATTTCTATTCCACTGATCTTCCTGCCTGTCTCTGTACCAAGACCATGCAGTTTTTATCACTATTGCTTTGTAGTAGAGTTTGAGATCAGGCCTGGTAATTCCCCCAAAAGTTCTTCTATTGTTGAGAATAGTTTTTGCTATCCTAGGTCTTTTGTTATTCCAAATGTATTTGCAAATTGCTCTTTCTATCTCTATGAAGAACTGATTTTAATTTTAATGGGGATTGCATTGAATCTGTAGATTGCTTTTGGCAAGGTAGCCATTTTTACAAAATTAATCCTGCCAGTCTACGAGCATGGGGGATCTTTCCATCTTCTGAGATCTTCTTTGATTTCTTTCTTCAGAGACTTGAAGTTCTTGTCATACTGATCTTTCACTTGCTTGGTTAGATTCACTCCAAGATATTTTATATTATTTGTGACTATTGTGAAGGGTGTCATTTGCCTAATTTCTTTCTCAGCCTGTTTATCCCTTGAGTAGAGGAAAGCTACTGATTTGTTTGAGTAGGTTTTATATCCAGCCACTTTGCTGAAGTTGTTTATCAGGTTTAGGAGTTCTCTGGTGGAAATTTTAGGGTCACTTAAGTATACTAACATCATCTGCAAATAGTGAAATTTTGACTTTTTCCTTTCCTATTTGTATCCTTTTGACTTCCTTTTGTTGACCAATTGTTCTGGCCAGGACTTCCAGTAGTATATTGAATAGATAGGGTGAGAGTGGGCAGCTTTGTCTAGTCCCTGATCTTAGTGGGATTGCTTCAATTTCTCTCCATTTAATTTGATGTTGGCTATTGGCTTGCAGTATATTGCGTTTACTATGTTTAGGTATGGGCCTTGAATTCCTGATCTTTCCAAGACTTTTAACATAAAGGGATGTTGAATTTTGTGAAATGCTTTCTCAGCACCTAGTGAAATGATCATGTGGTATTTTCCTATGAGTTTGTTTATATAATGGATTACATTGATCGATTTCTGAATATTAAACCATCCCTTCATTCCTGGGATAATGCCTACTTGATTATGATGGATGATTGTTTTGATGTGTTCTTGGATTCTTTTTCTGAGAATTATATTCAGTATTTTTGCATCAAAGTTCATAAGAGAGATTAATCTGAAGTTTTCTTTCTTTGTTGTGTCTTTGTGAGGTTTAGGTATGAGCATAATTGTACCTTCATAGAACAAACTGGGTAGTGTTCCTTCTGTTTCTGTTATGTGATTATATGTGTATTTCTGTCTGCTAGTTTTTGTGTGTCTATTCTCCATTAATAGTAATGCTATCTTTTCCTGTGATTTTTACCCATTTAAAACAAAGAAAATTAGTTTAAATTAAAAATGCATGGTTCTCAGAAGTAATGTTTGTGATTCAAGGATTCCAATGTGTAAGATTTTCTAGCGTAACTGGATTTATACAACTGAGAAAAATCTCCAATTATTAATGAGAATACAGTTCCTGTATAACAAGACTCACTGCCTAATTTTCTTATTAATCACAAGTTATTACCATTGGTAACTTTATGATTCCCTCTCAACCCTTTGTAGAATACACAGGAATTCTCTAGCTAGTTCCTTGTAAAATTGTTGGTCTATTAACAAAAGTTTAGGGGCTATGGGACTTTTTATCTGACCTGATTTAACTTTGGTATCTGGTATCTGCCTACAAAATTGACCATATTTTCCAGACTTTACAGTTTCACTGAGTAGAGGCATTTTTATTAGGATCTGATAATTTTTTGAATTTACTTGGTTTCCATTTTTATATCTCACTTTTCATGTCTGATTTTCTTAATTTTGATACTGAAGAACTCAAGAAGTTAGAATCCAGAGAATCAAATAACTCTATTAAATATATAAGGTACAAAGCTAAACAAATAATTTTCAACTGCAGAATAATAAATGTCTGGGAAGCACCTAAAGAAATGTTCAACACCTTTAGCCATCAGGGAAATGCAAATCAAAACAACCCTAAGATTCCACCTCACACCAGTTAGAATGGCTAAGATCAAAAACTCAGGTGATAGCAGATGCTGCTGAGCATGTGGAGAAAGAGGAATACTCCTCCATTGTTGGTAGGATTGCAAGCTGATACAACCACTCTGGAAATCAGTCTGGCTGTTCCTCAGAAAATTGGACATAGCACTACCTGAGGACCCAGCTATACCTCTCCTGGGCATATACCCAAAAGATACTCCAACACATAGCAAGAACACATGCTCCATTATGTTCATAGCAGTCTTATTTATGATAGTCAGAAGCTGGAAAGTACCCAGATGTCTCTCAACAGAGTAATGGATATAGAAAATGTGGTATGTTTGTACAATCTATTATTACACTGCCATTTAAAACAATGACTTCATGAAATTTACAGGCAAATGGAAGAAACTAGAAAATATCATCCTGAATGAGAAAACCAAGTCACAAAAGAACACACACTGGTAAGTGGATATTAGCCCCAAATCTTGGAATACAAACTCACAGACCACTTGAAGCTCAAGAAGATGGAACACTAAAGTGTGAATGTTTTGGTCTTTCTTAGAAGGGGAGACAAAATACTCACAGAAGTAAGTATGTAGACAAAGGGTGGAGCAGAGACTGAAGGAAAGGCCATCCAGAGACTGCTCCAACTCAGGCAAATTTGTAATGCTGTAGATTCATTAAAATGTTTTAAAGAAAATAAATTCAATTTCTGAATAAAAGAATGAATTTGTAAGTACTACTTAGACATCATATAGTTTTGTAAAGACAATTATTTCTGAACTTTATACATTGTTTAAAAGTATTGCTAACTTGGAACAATGTTGGCTTTTAATTTTTCAGATGTTCTTAGAAAATAACTTTGAAGAAGTGATTCTAAATGGTCTTTGAATTCATATTGACATTTATTAATCATATTTTAAGATGCCTTCTTATAAGCCATAAAATTAAGAAAACCATCCAATATCTCTGATTTTTATGAATATTTTGTGTGAGAATTTTTAATTCTTTATAAACCCACTTATATTATGTGAATATGTTTTTGTTTTAATCCCCTTTGTAGTATTAAAGGCTGCTTCACAGCATGTGTTTATGATTTGCTGTTTTCTTGAGCAGGGGTCTGGTCTTTGCCAGCTACAGATAGTAACTGTGGGAAGTCTGGAGATGGTATAAAATATTGAGTGGTCAGAGGACCTGAGAATGCTGCTCCTCTCCTTGATGCTCCTAGTTGCTTTTGTTGAAGTTTGTCAAGTGAGAACCAAGACTAGAGGAAGTTGGAGATATTCTGAAAATGAAGACTGGACTTGCCCCCAAGGCAATCAACATCCCTTATCAGCAGGAAGTAGCCTAAAGAGGTCCATGTCTCATTTTTTTTCTATCCTTCTTTCTCTCCTACTTAGTGTTGGGGAGGTTGGAAGGAATTAGAGTAGAATAAGGTTTAGAAGAGAGGTAGAGTTAAATAACCCAATAGTGTAGCAAAAAAAAAAAAAAATCACACCAACAATGTTCTTTAATATCTTATATATTACTCATAAATATTCTGGTCAAAATTTATATGCTTGTTTTAATATCTGTATTTTAATTTTTTAAAAATATTCATTAAGCCTGTATATTATCTTTTTTTCTTCTCTCTGTAATAAAGACTTCCCATAAATAATAGACAGGGGTCTTATTTTGGTACTTATATTCATAGATTTCGGTGCATCATGGTAGCGGAAATAATGTAGAGTAATGTACTTATCATGGTGTCTAAGAAGAGGAACATGAGAGAGAAGAGAAGAAGTGGGGAAGCCAAACAGTCTATTTTATAGCAAGCCAGGCCTACTTGGCTGTTACTAGGTAACTATTGGGAGGAGCCTATAAAGAATGCCAACAAATATAATCACTAGTTCACCACAATAAAATGTGTGCATTCACATGAACCACCAAATAAAGCAATATTAATGAGCAAGGATCCTCTCAGAGAGCTGCTTTAAAAAAATGGCCATGGGAAAGGCCTGCACCTTTCCCATGGCTCCTAAGACTCCTGAAGGAGACTCATTTCTCCAATCCCTCTGGTACTTGGCACTTGCTCCCAAGTTGAATACAACTCATCCCATGCTCCACTTCCCCTTTTCCACCTATCAAGCAGATGCCCATGGAAAGGTGGAATGCTGAATTCCTTCTCTGACTTTCTCTCCTGGAAGTATACCTGCAGTGCCTGGGCACACAAAAATGAGACTGGGAACCAAAGAATTTGTCTTTGATATTGCTATTTTCTATTCTGGTTTGGCATGAAGTGTCATCTGATGCACCAGTGGGAAACGTGGGTTATGGACTCCCTGTTCTAGAGGCAACATTCAGTTACTGCTGTCAGAGAGGCAGATCATGCTACAATCACATGTCTATATAAAGATTTCCTTAAATGTTTCTCTTGCTAAATATATTTTTTATTTCTTGGTTTATAAACCTTGATAGTAACTTTATTTTGTTTTCCTTTTGTCTCAGGTCTTTCAAGCCACTTTATGGATTTTCTTTAGTTTTGATAATCATGATTCCTTCACAATATATAATTAACTATTTTATAGAATTTTTTTTTCAGTAGAGAATCTGTTTCTTACCTAGTCTTTATGCTGTGGTGTTAATTTCATAAGGCACGGTACATTTAAATAACATATCAAGGGTAGGAACTATAAATATGACTTATAATTTACAAAGTTAGATCAACTGGCTGATGCAATTTTTATTATTTTTCTCCATTCTAAGAGTGTTTCCTTATCTTGATAGAAAATCAAGACTGTGTTATTAAATGTGAAATTTACTTACCATCTTCTTACAGGAGCAGTAATCTATAAAAACTAATATGAATTATTATGAGACACTATTATTTTCTATTCCAATTACCACTCACAGATGTATTTGCTTAAATACAACACATATATTTATAACATACTGTCTTTTAAAAACTTCTTACTATACTTCTTTAATTATTCCAACTTTGTCCATTCAGAGCTATTTTAATTTGTTAATTTGTCTTTTTGAAATATCCATATGCTTATATGCTTTGCTTTTTTTGTGGAGTTAGTAATCAATTACTACTTTGTGTTCATTATAACATACTTATTTTTCTGGCACCACAAAAAGGCTAAGGCTCACTACATTTTTTCAGCTCAAGAATTTCTTAATTAGACTTCCCAATGTTTTTAATGTAGAATAAAATTTAAAACCATTGCCTTGGCAATGGTGTCTGTTATTACTGGAATATCATTACTTGGAAGCCTTTTTGGACAAAGCATATATGTAGATTTTCTTCTATATTTTTACCTAGAAATTTTATAGTCTGGCATTTTATTTTGAAACTTATGTAAATTCTATTTTATGGTGATAGTTTTTCCATATGACATTACTATAGTAAACTTATTATGATAGACAGAAGTTTTAGTGTATATTGATTATATAAAATGCTAGGTCTCATTTATCATTTCATACATGTACGTAAGATATTTTGGTAAGATTTATACTATACTACCTATAAACCTATTACTATTAATTCTCTTAAACGACACTCATCTGCTGCTACTCTTTCTGTTTCCCAGTAGCTATTCCCCCTCTCTCTCTCTCTCTCTCTCTCTCTCTCTCTCTCTCTCTCTTTGTGTGTGTGTGTGTGTGTGTGTGTGTGTGTGTATGCCTCTTTATCTTGTCTCTGTCTCTTCTCTTTCCTCTAACTCATCAATGTAAATATTCTATTCTTTCTTATTTTTATCATATTATTAAAAAGTAGTTGGTTTTGATCTTATTAACAGTCAAAACAGACTGCTTTGTATAAAATTCATATTTGTTTTGTATTTTCAAATTCTGATGGCGATAAAGACTAATTGTATAACTTAGCTATTATGAATAGTGTTGATAAACATGAATACAAAATATATCTATGGTAATTTGGAAGGTTTTTCATTGTGTGCCCAGAAGTATAGCTGAATTATAGGACATTTTTCAATTTTAGGAACTTTTATACTGATTTACAGAGTGTGTACATTAGTTGGTATCTCCACCAGCAGCAGTACACAAGATTTTATTGCCTTCTATAATCTTTGGTTTTTGTGATATTCATTCTGACTAGGGTATCTGTGTAGGGTTATTTCTAGGATTATTCCTTCTTAAAAATTCTTGGGAGGGGAAATGGGGAAAGGGGATGGCATCTGAAATGTATATAAAATATAAAAGAATAAAAAGAAAAAAATTCTCTATGGCATTGATTTAAAAGTCTGTTTTGAGCCAATAATGTGCTGTTTCTATTAGAGAAATTATTGAAACAAAATGCTAATTTACCTTAAGCTTCTGCTAACTGAAGGATATGGCACTGGAATAAACCCAGCTCATCGAAGTATATCATGATAGTTCAAAATGATAACTGTATGTCAGGGGTAGGTAGCAAATCATAAAAGTAAAAGCAACATTAGTATTCAATCATTCCTCAACTCACTTAGTACATCAATTTTACAAAAGTTAAGAGTTCTGTAGAGAGCTGCTAACCTCTTCTGAGTACAATATTTCCAATTACTTAAGGACTAGGCTCTACCTCATAAAGGTTCCATACCAACAACCCCTGAGTTATTGCCTATTATATACCAATGTACAACTTTTTGAAACACATACAATCAGTATGAAATGGTAGCAACAAATATTTCCCCCATTGAAGAGTATGTTAAATATTAGAAAGACTCTAAATAAAGTCTTTGGTTCATTTAGAAGGAATATTGCACACATATATCTCCACTTTAAATCATTTGTCTGTTTGTTCAGTTGACATTTATATTTACTATTAAACTGTTTATATAGCAACTAAGAGTTGTATACTACTCTACAGATTATATTTATACTAATTTTTAATATTCTTCTCTCATACAATAAATTCCCATTGCAGCTCTCCTCTGTCTACTCCATAGGGAAAAAAAAGGGATCCTAAGAGCAGGAAAAAATGCCACAGATACCTCATTCCCACTATAAGGAGTCCCACAAAAACACCAAGTCAACAACAATAATATATATGCGAAAGACCTAGCTCAGACCCATACAGCCTCTGCTGTCTCTTTCTCTCTGAGTCTCCATAAGCCCTATTTAATAGATTCCACTTCCATTGACAGTGTTCTCCCAGTATCCTCAACCCCTCTGGTCTCCATTATTCCTTCTCCCCCTCTTCTACATGGTTCCTACATCTATGAGGGAAAAACTACTGAGACCTCAAATCAGAGCTCTTTCTCTAATTAATGTTTGGGTTTGGGTTTCTGCAGCTGCTCCCATATGGTGCTGGATGAAGCCTCTCTGATGATAACTTGAATAAGCACCTATCTGGGAGTACAGCAGAATATAAAGAATCATTTCATTGATTGTTGATGTTTTTCTGTTTAATTCGTTTGGTTTTCTGTTGTTTGTTGTTTGTTTTGTTTTGTTTTGTTTTGTTTTGTTTCTTTGTTTTGTCCAGTAGTATTTGGTTCTACTCTGGCACTCTGGTCTATCCAGTATTTTGTTTCAGGTCATGCAGGCAGTATCAGAAATGGGCTCCTTTTTACGACATGTGCTTCAAATGAATATAATAATTTATGGGTCACTCCCAAAGATTCTGTGCCACCATTGCCCCATCACATCTTATTTTAATGAAACCTTCTCTGATTTCCAAACATATTGGTTCAGGCTCCATATCCTCTAATACAAGGAGTCCTCCCTTGTAGAATCCAGAAAGATTCCACAGCACCCCTAAGATTACTAGGATTCCTCCCTAGGATCAACCTTGTAGATTCAAGGCAGTTTTCATGTTGGTCCAATTATGCCGTCCAATTTCAGTCAAGTCTCCCAATGTTCTCCCTCCAGCGTGATGTTTCTTATTCCCTTCTACACTCATCCTCAATCAACACCAAAAATTCGTTCTATTTCTCCTTCCAAGAAAGACCCTTGAATCTGTCCTAGACTCTTCCTTGTTACTTAGTTTCTGTGAATTTGTAGATTGTAGTGTATCCTTTACTTAACAGATAATATCCACTTATATATGAGTACATACCATATTTGTCTTCTGGGTCTGTGTTACTTCACACAGGATGAGTTTTGGGTTTTTTCTTATTTTGTTTTGCTTTGTTGTTTTGTTTTCTTTGGTTTGGAGTGGTTTTTGGTTTTTGGATTTTTTTCTAGTTCTATCCACTTGTCTGTAAATTTCATTATGTCTTTTTTTTTTTTTTTTAACATTTGAGTAGCACTCCATCTTGTAGATATACCTTGTACTACCGCATTTTGTTTATCCATTCTTCAGTTGAGGGACATCTTGGTTATTTACATTTTTCTGGTTATTATAAACAAAACCACAATGTGAATAGTTGAGCAAGCATCATTCTGAAAGAATGCTGTGTCCTTTGGGTATGTGCACTAGAGTGATATACCTGGGTCTTGAGTTAATTGATTCTCAGTTTTCTGAAGAACTGCCATATTGATTTCTGTAATGACTATACATGTTTGCACTCCATCCCACAATGGAGGGCTGTTCTATTTGCTCCATATCCTCATCAGCATGAGCTGTGAGTTCTGCTATTTTCATCTTGGCTATTCTGACAGGTGTAAGATAAAATTTCAAAGTCATTTTGATTTGCAATTCCTTAATGACTACATGGGAACATTCATTTAAGTGTTTTTTTAGCAATTTGAGATTTTTTTTCAAAATTTTAGTATAAATCTGTACCCCATTTTTAATTGGGTTATTTGGTTTATTGTTGTCTGGTTTCTTGAGTTCTTTATATATTTTGAATATTAGACCTGCGTCAAATGTGAATTGGCAAAACCTATTTTTGAATTTTCTAGGATGGTGTCCTTAGCCGTAGAGAAGATAATCTGTTCCATGTGGTACTACATTTACTTCTATAAGCAATTTTAGTTATTATTTTGAAACCATATAAAATTAATTGTCATTACTTTCATTTCCATTTTAGAATATCAAAAGTAAATCAAGAGTTTTAATAGTTTCCACAACAATATATGCTTCCACTAATGGAATTAGTTGAACTTATTTATTTAATTATTTAATTATTTAATTATTTATTTAGTTAAATTATATATATATATATATATATATATATATATATATATATATATCAGACATTTCTTCTGAAAAAGATATCTGGTCACTTAAAATTACACCAATAGAAGACTACATCCAATTTAAAAAAAGCAGGCACAACACAAAAGACACAGCTTAGGTAAGAACAGCCCTTTGCGAAGGAATATGCTGTGTTTGCATCAAGAACACATATATAAGTCCCACAAAAATGAAGAAGGGCAACAAATCCAGTAGGGAAATGGTAAACATTGTGACCCTCTGAGTCACAGTATGCCAATACCAATATTCACATTACATAATGCACAGCATTACAGGAAGTGAAGACAGCTGTGCAAAGGTCTCTACCAATTTCACTGTCAATACCAGTCACTTTTGTATGGTATTGATGAGAATAAGTGACATGAGGGGATGGGAAAAGCCTGAGTACCTCAACGGCCTGTGAGTGTAAGAGGAGAAAAAAAGTCCCCCCATGCCTCCACTGCCCTGAAAACATCTAAATGATTTGCAACTCCTTTAAAGGGGTTGCTTGAACCATTTGCACTGTCTCCCCTCCTCATCTGTTTACTGACCAACCCATTTAATTTCAACACTCAAGTTCTATATTTCAATAACATTATAATATCAGAGAACAGTCATAAAAATTAACACATAATTTAAAAAATAAGAAATACTGACTGTTGATATCAGTTTATTTTTGAAGTTTTGAAAACAGGTTTATTGCAAAAATAGCATGGTATATAATATTAAGAAAACTTTCATTCATTCATTTAATTATTTGTTTGTTTATTTATTTATTTATTTTAAACTCCTGATTTTATTCCCCTCCTGGTCCTCCCTCCAACTGTTTCACATCCCATACTTCACCTTCGCCCCTCTGTCTCAACTAGATGTTCCCACGCCTTACCCCCCCAACCAACCAGACTCCTAAACTTCCTGGGGCCTCCAGTTTCTTGATGGTTAGGTGCATCTTCTCTGACTAAATCCAGACCTGTCAGTTCTCTGCTGTATATGTGTTGGGGACCTCATATCAGCTGGTGTATGCTGCCTGGTTGGTGGTCCAGTGTCTGAGAGATCTCAGGGATCCAGGTTAAATGAGACTGCTGATCTTCCTACAGGGTCACCCTCCTCCTCAGCTACTTCTAGCTATCCTCTGTTTTAACCACAGAGGTCAGTATCTTCTATCCATTGGTTGGGTCCAAATATCTCCTTCTGATTCTTTCAACTGCTTGTTGGGATTTTTTTTTTCAGAGGACAGTCATGATAGGTCTCTTTTTCTGAGTGTTCCATCTGGTCTTGGGATATACCCTTGAGCTGGATTCAACATTGGGCCTTTTGCTGGAACTTCTTTTCATCAGGCTCCTCTCCAATTCCATACCTGCAGTCTTTCAGACAGGAACAATTATGGGTTAGAGTTTGACTGTGGGATGGCAACCATATCAGTCACTTGATGCCCTGTCTTTCTGCTGGAGGTGGGCTCTACGAGTTTTCTTTCTCCAATGTAGGACATTTCATCCAAGGACATTCCCTTTGAGCCCTGAGAGTTTCTCACCTCCCAAGTGTCTGGTACATTCTGGAGGGTCCCTTCTAACTAACCTCCAATGATTTCCTGCTTCCATTTTTCTGCTGACCCTCAGGGCTTCAGTCATTTCCTCCCACAAAATAAAAAGTCATGTTCTCCTCTCACCCCTATCCTCTTTTCCTTCCAGACCCCTTCCTCCCTCCCCCATTGTTGTTGCTTTCTTCTCTCTCCCAAGTGGGACTGAGGCATTCTTATATGGGCTCTTCAGCTTATTGAACTTTTTGACTTTTCTAAATTGTATCCTGGGTATTCTGTACTCTTTTGGCTAATATCCACTTATCAGTGACGACATACAATGTATGTCCTTTTGGTTATGAGTTATCTCACTCAGGATGATATTTTCTAGTTCCATCCATTTGTCTGTAAACCTCAGGATATCCTCGTTCTTAATAGATGAGTATTATTCTATTCTGTAAATGAGCCACATGTTCTGTATCCATTCTTCTGTCATGGGACATCTGGGTTGTTTCCAGCTTATGGCTATCACAAAAAGGGTGCTATGAACATAGTGGAACACGTGCACCTGTGACATGGTAGGGCATCTTTTGGGTATATTCCCAAGAGTGGTATTGCTGGGTCTTCAGGTAGATCTATTTCTAATTTTCTGAGGAACCTCCAGATTGATTTCCATGGTGGTTTTTCCAGTTTGCAATCCAGTCAGAAATTGAAGAGTGTTCCTTTTTCTTCACATCCTCACCAATATATGCTGTCTCCTGAGGTTTTGAACTTAGCCTTTATGATTGGTTTCAGGTAGAATCTCAGGGTTGTTTATATTTGCACTTCTCTGATCACTCAAGACTTTGAACATTTCTTTAGTTTTTTTTTTCAACCATTCGAGATTCCTCTGTTGTGAATTCTTACTTTAGTACTATACCCCATTCATTAATTGGTTTGTTTGGGTTTTTTTGGGGGGGTAGCTTCTTGAGTTCTTTTATATTTTGGATATTAGCGATCTATCAAATATGAGGTTTGTGAATATTTTTTCCCAAACTTTAGGTGGCCAATTTGTCTTACTGACTATGACTTTTTGCCTCATAGAAGCTTTCCAGTTTCATAAGGTCCCATTTATCAATTCTTGATTTTAGAGCATGCGTCATTGGAGTTCTGTTTAGAAAATTTCTCCCTGTGCCAATGTGTTCAAGGCTCTTTCCCAATTTCTCTTCTATTAAATTTAGTGTATCTGGTTTTAAATTGAGGTCCTTAATACACTTTGACTTGAGCTTTTTGCAAGGTGACAAATATAGGTCTATTTACATTTTTCTATATATAGACAGCCAGTTAGATCAGGACCATTTGTTGAAGATGCTTTCTTTTTTTCCATTGTATGTTTGGCTTCTTTGTCAAAGATCAAGTACCTGTAAGTGTGTGGTTTTGTTTCTGGATCTTCAATTCTATTCCATTGATTAATGTGTCCATCTTTGTACCAATACCATGCAGTTGTTATTACTATTGCTCTGTAGTAAAGCTTGTGGCCAGGGTTGGTGATTCTCCTAGCCATTCTTTTAATGTTGAATATTGTTTTACCTATTCTGTTTTTTTTCCTTCCAGATGAATTTGAGAATTTCTCATTCCATGTCTTTGAAGAATTGTGTTGGGATTTTGATTGAGAATGCATTGAATCTGAAAATTGCCTTTGATGTAATGACCATTTTTACTATGTTAATTCTGCCAATCTACGACCATGGAAGATCTCTCTATTTTCTGAAATCTTCTTTAATTTCTTTCTTCAGAGAGTTGAAGTTGTTGTTGTATAAATCTTTTGTTTGTTATGTTAGAGTAACTCCAATATATTTTCTGTAGTTTTTGGCTAGTGTGAAGGGAGTTGTATCCCTATATTTTTCTCAGCCTGTTTTTCATTTGTATAAAGAAAGGCTACTGACTTATTTGAGTTAATTTTATATCTTGTCACTTTGCTGAAGTTGTTTATCTGCTGGAGAACTTCTCTGGTAGATTTTTTTTTAGGTCCCTTATGTATACTATCATATCATCTAAAAATAGTGACAAATTTTTTCATTCTTTGCCAATTTGTATCCTTTTGTTCTCTTTTTGTTGTCTTACTTTTCTAGCTAGGACTTCAAGTACTATATAGAATAGATACGAGGAGAGTGAATATCCTTGTCTTGTCCAAGATTTAGTGGGATTTCTTCAAGTATGTCTCTATTTAATTTGATATTGCTTTTATTATGTATAGGTACGAGACTTGAATTCCTGATCTCTCGAATACTTTTAACATGAAGAGGTATTGTATTTGTCAAATGATTTTTCTGCATCTAAGGAGATGATCATGTTATTTTTTTCTTTTGAGTTTGTTTATATAGTGAATTATGTTAATAGATTTTCATATATTGAACTAACTTTGCATCCCTGGGATAAAACCTACTTGATCATGGTGAATGACGATTTTGATGTGTTCTTAGATTTATTGAGTATTTTTGCATCAATATTCATAAATGAGATTGTTCTGAAGTTCTCTTTTTTGTTCGGCACCTTATGTGGAATAGGTATCAGAGTAATTGTGGTTCCATAGAATGAACTGGGTAGTGTTCCTTCTGTTTCTATTTTTACGGAATAGTTTGAGTAATATTGATATTAGGTCTTCTATGAAGGTCTGGTAGAATTCTGCACTAAATCCATCTAGCCCTGGGCTTTTTTTTGGGGGGGGGAGGTTTTTAATAACTTCTATTTTCTTATGAGATATGGGCCTATTTAGATAATTTACCTGCTCTTGATTTAACTTTGGTATGTGATATCTCTCTATAAAACCACATATTTCATCTATATTTTCCAGTTTTATTGAGTATAGGATTTTGTAGTAGAATCTGATGATTTTTTGAATTTCTGCCTTTTTTGATGTTATGTCTCCTTTTTCATTTCTGATTTTGTTAATTTGGATACTGCCTCTGGGCCCTGTAGTTAGTTTGCTAGGGGTTTATCTATTTTGTTGATTTTCTCATGTAACAAGCTTTTGGTTTTACTGATTCTTTTATTGTTCTCCTTGTTTCTATTTGGTTGACTTTACTCCTGAGTTTGGTTATTTCCTGCCATCTATTCCTCTTGGGTGTATTTACTTCTTTTTGTTCTAGAGCTCTTAAATATGCTGTTAAGTTTCTAGTGTAAGATCTCTCCAGTTTCTTTACAGGGCACATATTTCTATGAATTTTCCTCTTAGCACTGCTTAGATTGTGTCCCATAAGTTTGGGTATGATGTGTCAAGACTTTCATTAAATTTGAGGAAATCTTTAATTTTTATTTTTTAGTTTTGCCCTGATCCAATTACCACTGACTAGAGAGTTGTTCAGTTTTCAAGTGTATGTGGGCTTTCTGATGTTTTTGCTGTTATTGAAGACCAGACTTAGACCATGGTGATCTGATAGGATGCATGGATGGTTTCAATCTTCTTGTATCAATTGAGGCTTGTCTTGTTACCAGTTAATTTTGGATAAGGTACAATGAAGTGCTGAGAAGATGGTGTATTCTTTTTTTTTTAAAGTGAAATACTCTGTAGATATTTGTTAAATCCATTTTGTTCCCAAACTCTATTAGGTTTACTCTGTCTCTATTTACTTTCTGTTTCAATGATCTGTCCATTGGTAAGAGTTGGGTGTTGATATCTCTCACTATTACTGTTTGGGGTTCAATGTGTGTTTTGAGCTTTAGTCATATTTTTTTTATGAATGGGGTTGTCCTTACATTTGGGGCACAGATATTTATAATTGAGACTTTCTTTTGGTAAATTTTCCCTTTGATGTGTATAAAGTGTCCTTCCTCATCATGCTTGATAACTTTTGGTTGAAGTCTATTTTATTGGATATTAAGATGGCAACTCCAGCTTATTTCCTGGGACCATTTGCTTGGAAGACCTTTTTCCATTCTATTGTTCTGAGATAGTGCTGTCTTTGTTATTGAGGTGTATTTCTTGAATGCAGCAAAATTCTGAATCTTGTTTGCCTATACAGTCTGTTAGCTTATATCTTTTTATGTGTGAGTTGAGTTGATTAATATTGAAAGATATTAAAGACAGATGACTCTAGGTTCCTGATATGTTTTTTGTAAGTGGCTTTATAAGCCTGTGGTTCTCTCCTTTTGGCTTTGTTGTGAGATGCTTAATATCTTGTCTTTGATGAAGGTATTTTCCTTATGTTGGAGTTTTACTTTTAGGACTATCTCTAGGGCTGTATTGGTAGATACATACTGTTTGAATTTGGTTTTGTCCTTTCTTTTTCCCTCCATCTATGTTGACTGAGAATTTTGCTAGGTATTTTGCCTGGGCTGGTATTTGTGTTCTCTTAGAGTTTGTATGACCTATTACCATGCACATTTGGCTTTCATAGTCTCTGTTGAGAAGTCTGGTTTAATTCTGATAAGTATACCTTTGTATATTACTTGGTCTTTTTCCCTTGCAGCTTTTAATATTCTTACTTTGTTCTGTGGGTTTAGTGTTAACTTTTATATGACAAGAAAATTTTTTTTTCTAGTCCCATTTATTTGGGTTCTATAGGCTTCTTGTACCTTTATGGACATCTCTTTCTTTAGGTTGGAGAAGTTTTCTTCTGTGATTTTGTTGAAGACATTTTCGGTCCTTTGGGCTGGAAATCTTAGTTCTTGTCTATTTCAATTATTTTTAGATTTGGTCTTTTCATTGTGTCCCAAATTTCTTGGATGCAGGTTCAGAACTAAGTGTTTTCGTTAAGAGAGATGATAGAGGTTCTGGTTAGTCAACAAAATGATGGACTGGGTATTAAGACTATCTTGTACCTCACTGGTACAAATTTGCATAATTATGATCTAATTGTACTTTGAGAGAAAAGTTTTATTTTAACAGGAAGGGTGATATGTAGGAGGAGATAAGGTGGGAGGAGTATGGAGAGGAAAAGAAGGAGTAAGGAGAGGAGGAGAAGAAGGAGAGGAGAAGCTAGGTGATGAGAGAGAGAAAGAGAGGGGGAGGACATGGAGGCAGATGTTCACTTGTCTCCACTAGTCAAAGAGAGTTGATAGATCTAGGTTGTGTATTGGGTTACACTTCTGATTGAGCATTACCAAACTTATAAAGCCTTTGATTAAAATTTTTTAAAAAATTGTATAAAACCAAAAAGAAAAAGCAGGCATGGGGTAGGGGTTTTCAAGGGAGGGGAAATGGAAAAAGGGGATGACATCTGAAATGTAAATAAAATATTCAATAAAAAAGAAAAGAAATAGAAAGTAAAAAAATTCTTGGATGCTTTGGATTAGGAGTTTCTTATGTTATAATTTTTCTTTGACAATTGTTTCAATATCTTCTATGCTATCTTCTATACCTAATATTCTCTTTTCTATCTCTTATAGTCTGTTGATGATACTTAGATCTGTAATGCCTGACCTCTTTCCTAGGTTTTTCATTTCCAGGAATGCCTCCATTTGTATTTTCTTTTATTGTTCCTACTTCCACTTTTAGGTCTTGGTATGCTTTATTCAATTTCTTCACCTGTTTGATTTTGTTTTCCTGTATTTCTTTAAGGGATTTGTTTGTTTCCTCTTTAAGGGCATCTATATTTTACTTGTATTTTTTCTATATTTCTTTCAGTGAGTTATTTATATATTTCTTAAAGGACTCTATATCTTCATGAGATAGGATTTTAGGTCAGCTTCCTGATTTTCAGATGTGTTGTTGTTTTCAGGGCATGCTGCATTGGGCGAACTGGATTATGATGATGCCCATGTATACTGGCTTCTGTTACTTATGTTCTTCTGCTTGCATCTTGCCACCTGGTTGTCCCTGATGTTTGATGGTCTGAGTGACTCTGTCTGAAGTCTGCCCCTTTTGTCCCTGCGTTGCTTTAGGTCTTCTGTCTGTCAAAAACCACCTGTGGGGCTTTCCAATGTGGGGCTCTTCAGAGGGGCAAAGAAGTGGCTAATCTGTTGCCCTGGCTATAGTAGATCTCCTGGGAGGTCTTTAAACTATTGGATCTCCAAAGGAGCAGACAGGCTGTTGCCCTGTTTGAAGATGTTCTGCAGGTGGATCTATTAGATTGTGGTTTCTGTTTCCTTGTGTGCAGCAGAATTCCAGAGAAGATTTCTGTCTTTTGGGTCAGTTGCACTGCATGCCACAGAGCCCCCAGAAGGAGAAACCAATGTGTCTGTTGCCCAGTTGCTCTCTCTACAGAGGAGCTCCTGGGATGCCTTCAAGTTGAGGTATTTTCAGGGGAACAGACAAGCTGGTAATCAGTTTCTCAGTTGCCTTGTGTATAGCAGATCACCTGGGATGCCAGTTGTTCTGTTTCTCCTTTGGTGCCTCAGGCTGTGGTGTCAGTTGCCCTGTGGCCTGAGGATCTCCTGGAATGCCTCAGGCTATGGTGTCAGTTACCCTGAGATCTTCTAGGATGACTCAGGATATTGTGACTCCAGGGGAACAGACTAGCTAGCTGTCTGCCCAGCAGAAAGGACTGGGCAGAAGTGGTGGGGTATTTTCTGGGCATGGGAATGTGGGGTCGTTGATGGGTCCTGAGTACACTTGGGCTTAAAGAAGCAGCTATGGGACTTCTGGCAGTTTCTTACCAAATGCTTGGAGTACAGTGGATCTACTGGGATAGCACACCATATAGTGTCTTCAGGGGTGCAGACTAGCTAGCAGTCTGCCCCAAGCAGGAAGGACCAGACAGAAGGGCTGATAATATCAGTTTTCAAGTGTATCTTTTCAAATGACAAATATAACAATTCCCAGGGTATGAATCATAAATTCAGTTCCAACAATTTTCATATAGAATTATATCATTTTGCCATTTTAAATTAAAGCTGAGAATTCATAGAAAGGGAGTACATAGAAAATATTAATGTGATTGGCAAATGAGCAATCCACTTCTGTCATATTTCTGATGAATGAGATTAATGTATAAGTAGGAACAATAAAATCCTCACTTTAATATTAATGGATAAATCTGAAAATTATTTTCATATGTATCTAGAGAAATAATAAAAGTAAATGAGTTGAACCCTGGGAATCTTAAACAGAGAACTAAATTCGGATATTTATCAAACAAAAAATTAATGAAAATCATCACTGAAATTTGAATCTTTAAAGAAATGTATTTAATGTTCTAGACATAATTATAAGCTTAAAAGTAGAGACAGAAAAAATCTCAAACCTGTAATAATAAATGCAAGGCCATATAGCTAGAGAATCTATTTGTATTGAATATATTATAAATGTAAATAAATTTTAAAATTAATTAGGGGTCGGAGACATGAATTAGTGATTAATTACCATATCTGCTTTTCCAAAAGACCTGAGTGTGATTCCTATCACCCACAGGTTGAATCATGTCTGTTTTCTTAACTCCAGAAGGTGTAATGTCTGTTTCTGGCCTCCATAGATTCTTCTTAGACATGGTGCATTGACTCAGACAAAATACCCATACACATAAAATAATAGTAATCTGTTAAAAGTTAAATGCAAAATAAATAAATAATACAATGTTTTTCATTATACAAAAATAACTTAGAGAAAAAAAATTAAAAATTAAGTATATTAAAATGTTAAAGTCATTCTCCCAAAGAAAACTTTAAACCATATTGATCCTATCTATGAACAATATACACTGTCTTAAGAGGAAATAACATTCACCTTAATTAAGTCTAAGTATAATGAGACAAGATATACCACAAAGTACTTTACTAAAACTTGTTCCTATCAAAATTAATATCAAAAGCCTTTAGGAAACTTTTAAAACTAAGAGCTAAATTTTGAGCTCAGTAATAGATAACAAGGTTATCAAGTCTGAGGTTATAAATTAAAAACTTGGCACAACTAGTAAAATAAATTTCTAAAACAGTGAAATTATAGACCAATTTTGGTCATTTGGTCAATTTGTGTTTTATATGTTTGTTTGTTTTCTTTGTCAAGAGAAGTTTTCTCTCATGATTTAGACCTGGCTGTCCCTGAACTTGTTATATAGTCTAGTCTGGCCTCAAACTCACAGAGATCTACCTATCTTTGCCTCCTGATAGAAGAGATTAAAGGAATGTTCCACCATATCCAGCTCCAAATTTTGATATTATATGCAAATGTTCATGAATAAGATGCACGCTAATAAATAGTAATATGACAAAAGAACAAATTATATATCACTTATTTTCATAAACCAAAAATATGTTATACAAGAAAAATGATTCATCAATAATAGGTACTTTTAGAAAATCTTGCAAAGTTAGAAGCATGTCAAATTGATAATTATATGAATTTAGATTTGAACACAATTGTGCCTTATCTAATTGACATGTATGAATAAATACAATATGAATAATTATTTGATTGATGTAATGAACCTTTAATAAATATGCCCTTTTTAGCATATTTGTGAATGTATAAATAATTGACAACTATTATTAATTTCACATAATGTACTATTTAAAAATAATTCAATTCATTATTTGCCTTTGGTTTCACAGTATAATCTCCAGACAGAATATACTTTTTATTCTCACTCAAGTGAGGTAGAAACATTGTCATCTAAGATTGTTTGAAACTTAATCAGTTAACCCCTGTGTCTGCATTAGGTGTAGAAACTTCATTTCACAAGTGTTTTCTCAATATCACATAAGACCACAAAAAAAAAAAAAAAAAAAAAAAACTTGTATTTAATTATACCTTATTTTCTCCTTGTCTTTTTTTCATTTAGAATGAATAGTTTTATTGAGGTTACAAATAGGAATATGAGTGAGGGGTTATTTATATAAGCAAAAATGACTCAGAGACAGGTAGCTATATCACCAAAACGTACATGAAGGGTGGTTCATAGACGTATGCTGCACAGCCTGTAAGCAGGTTATAAAGTGTCCTTTCCAGTTAGCTCAGTTTGATTGAGCCTTTTCCAAGCATCTCAACTTGTCTGAAAGTCTTTACTGTAGACTGCTGGAATTGCTTGAGAGGCTTCTAGGTAATTCTGATTGAATGTCACTCAGCAGTTCTTACTGCTCATAAGATCTCACAAGAGAGGAAAATAGTGACCTGTTTCAGGGAATTTCTGAAGCTAGTTTGAGATATGTCCTGTGTTAATCTACAGATGGAGATTTTACCTCCTTTAGAACATCTAGTTATATGCCCCCCCAAATATCCTGGCTTCTGTGAGCTTCTATCCAAAGTGGAAAAATTTAACCTCGCAGAAAATTGCTATGCAACATCATTTTACTATAAATTATTGTGATTATTTACAGTTAAATATGGGGGACAAGAATAAAAAAGTTTCCTCAGTTAAAACCCATTTGTCCTTATTTTTTCTTCTTCTAGAATAGAAACTCTTTCCCTGGACCATTCCTGCTTGTTATTCTTTAACTGGACATCTTATTTAGGGTTTCTACTCCTGTACAAAACACCATGACAATGAAGAAAGTTGGGGAGGGAAGGGCTTATTCAGCTTACATTTCCACATTGCTGTTCATCACCAAAGAAATTCAGGACTGGAACTCAAGCAGGTCAAGAACCAGGAGCTGATGCAGAGGCCATGGAGGTATGTTACTTACTGGCTTGTTTCCCCTGGCTTGCTCAGCTTGCTTTCTTTTAGAACCCAGGACTACCAGACAAGAGTTGGTACCACACACAATGGCCCCTCCCCCCTTGATTACTAATTGAGAAAATGCATTACAGCTGGATCTCATGGAGTCATTTTCTCAAGGGAGGTTCTTTTCTCTGTGAAAACTCCAGCTTGTGTCAAGCTGACACACAAAATCAACCAGTACACTGGAGAACTTTTGTCTAATTCTTACCAGGATTGGTGCTATCTCATTCTAAGTATCTCTTTCTCACTCAAGACTTCCCAGTCATTGTGATTAAAAGTATCTATTACCATGACTTATGCACTCACTATGTCATGAAGAGATTTATATACTACCTTGTATGTTCTGCTCTCTAAAATATTTATTACCATTCTCCTTTAGAGAATGTAAGGTTCACTGCTGAATGGCCCATCTATGCACATGATTCTGATACCTCCACGAGTGCTTTCTATGTGATGCTCTGCCAGCATATATTTAATACACTTTCTAAAACCATACTCTGTTCTATGTACTCCCCTGATACCCTTAGGTTTTAGTAAATATCTTCTCAATAAAAGAGCAAATTTTAACTAGCATCACTGTTTTCTGGCATAGTATAGAGGTCTCTAGTAACAGTAAGCCTTTTTTAAAAAATTCAAAGACAGGAACTAAACAGCAAGTTAAAGATAATGTTTAGAGACCCAAGAAAACTTGTGTCACACAGGAAAAAAGAAAAACTAGTGGGCATGCTTGAAAGCAGCAATTCAGTTAGGTCTCTATTTGTGCTAAACAAGAGAAGCAATGAGGCAGATGATCCATAACAGCAGATAATGAAAAACTATTTGCATTTAGCTTTGAGATGCACCATCTAGAATTCTCAACTCAAACAGATTATATTCCAAAGGTCATTGGTAAATAGGTTATTTTATACTCTCAATGAATTTCCTAGGAAACAATATAACTGATTTATAGTATAAACAATATTTAGTAACTAAAATAAGAACCAAACATTATACCACTTGACTTGAAAAATTGCTTTCCAGATTTCAGGTAGATATGTTCAGAAGCATAGCCACACACAGATAGGCTTTTTTTTTTCTATCCAGTCAATCTCAAGCCAAGTTTCTGGAACCTACAAATCAAATATGGATGTTACAGGAGATGGGGGCAGATTCTGCAGTGGCTCAGTAGTAGAGGTATATGCCTAATAGAAAGATATAATACTGTCTATGGCAGCTTTTAGAAGATTCCTTTGGAAGAAGAGGCAATAGTATATACCTAAAATAAGCAATCAGGAGTGATAAGACTGTGTGGCACCAGCTTAAAATGTAGAATACATCAAATTTCTGAGTATATGAGATAACAGAAGCAAGTAGTGCGTAAAAAAAGAGAGGTAAGCAGAATTAGCATTTCTCATAAGTGAATAAAAGTAGAATTCACATTATAGGCAGATGGTTGTCTAAAACACAGAACACAGACAATATCAAACATGGTTGAAACAATAAACAGCACTAATAGATAAAACATTCCAGAAATATAGTACTAAATTTTATCAAGTCTAAAACTGCATGTTTTATGATAGCTTTCAGTCGTTTCCATTTTTATTTTTTATTTTTTTGTATATTTTATTTACATTTCAGATGTCATCCATTTTCCCCATTTACCCTCCCTAGAAAACCCCTATCCCATGCCCCACCCCATTTTTTTTTGCTTTTATACATTTTTTAAATGTTAATCAAAGGCTTTATAAGTTAGTTAATGCTCAATCAGAAGTGTAACCCAATACCCAACCTAGATATATCAACTATATTTTACTAGTGGAGACAAGTGAACATCTGCCTCCATGTCACCCCACCCTCTTTCTCTCTCTTTCTCTCTTTCATCACCTAGCTTCTCCTCTCCTTCTTCTCCTCCTCTCCTTACTCCTCTTCCTCTCTCTACTCCTCCCACCTTAGATCCTCCTACATATCACCCTTCCTGTTAAAATAAAACTTTTCTCTCAAAATACAATTAGATCATAATTACGCAAATTTGTACCAGTGAGGTACAAGATAGTCCTAATACCCAGTCCATCATTTTGTTGACTAACCAGAACCTCTGTCATCTCTCCTAATGAAACACTTAGTTCTGAACCTGAATTTTTTCTTGGCTTTAGAATGAATGTCAGCTGTAAACCATTCACTCAAATCTTTTCTCTCAAAGTAAATAGGAAGGATTGGCTATGAGACTATAAGTTTTCAACACAGTCAGAAATTCAGAATGACTGAGTTAACTGAAATTAAGGGAAGCACAAAGCATAGCTTCTAAAACTTAGCCAATTTATAGAGACCACTGAATACCTGGACAGTCCCTATACTACAAAATGTTGGAGCATCTGATCTTCAGCCTTCTGGCCCAGGATCATCTGACTGATGATGCAGAATTATTAAGGGCTGATTACTCTGTCTAGGCAGATATAATCAGTCAACTATTCTGAAAGTGTGTCCTTTTCTGGACAGTAATTTGTCTTCAGATGGAAAGAGGCAATTCTTGCCCCATGTCTGTGTCACCACAACTGGAGTAACTCCAAAGATGCTCAATTTCTTCTTAGAATACAAGACAGGAAACAGTCAGGAGCAGACAGGTCTCTAATCAAAATGAACCTTAATACAGAAATGTTTGAAAGGCAATTCTGTGGACTTCTGAAGTTTTGAAAACCAACTATCCATGTAAGGCAATCTGAACTGTTGTCTGTTAACTCCTCTCAGCTATTTGTTAATAAAATATAGAAAACACCCTAACAATAAACTCAAAGACTGAAATTTGCTATAGTCTCTTAACTCATAGGCTAACCATCTCAAATCAGTTAAAAAAGTTAAAGAATGTCTGGGTCTAAGCCTTGTATTCCTAAATGTGTTATACAGGCACAATGCCTATGAGAGTAACAATATTTATCTCACTTTTATATCAAAAAGAAGCTCTTACCAATGAAAACCTTAAATTTTAAATTGAAATAAATCTTGTACAGCTTAAGAAATTATAACTTCATCTTGAGAATAATTATACAGATTTCTGCTAATAGGTTATGGTTATGAAATAAATCCTAGCTAATCCTTCCTGTTCCAACAAAACCATTGCATTTCCCTAGAAAGATAGCCCAATATTAACCACCTTAGTCCCTAAACCCAGGGAATAGGGATGATGACTCTTCATTAACTTCTTCAAGCTGATTATGGGCATTGAGATATTAGAAGAAGGGTGGGGGGAAGAGTAAATTGATAAGCCTCTGACACTGGGTTTTCACTGCATCCAGCTGGAATCCCAGGACATCAGAGGTTTGAACAGGTCTGCTCAGCTTGTTTGATGAGTAGATACACCAACTCTGTGTATTCTGCAATATACAATTTTTAAAACAAATTTTAGTATCAAGCTAATTTATTTTTATTTTTTTATTCTTTGCTTTATTTTTTATTTAAATTTTTAAAATTTTGGGTGGGTATTATACTTACATTTCAGATTTTATCCCCTTACCCCACTTCCTCCCACACCTAGAAACCTCTTATCCCATACCCCCTCCTCATGCATCTATGAGACTGTGCCTCCAACTAGCCCCCACCCCACTACCCCCTCCCCACCCTCACATTCTCTCCCCACTCTGTGTTCCTTTTTCATGGGACCAAGAATCTCCTCTCCCACCTATGCCCAACAAGGTCACCGTCCCCTACATACAGCTGATGTCATGGGTTCCTCCCTATGTGCTCCCAGACTGATGGTTTAGACCCTGGGCAGCTCTGGATGGCTGGTATTGTTTCTTTTCTCCTTGAGTCATAACCCCTTTCTCCTCCTTCAGTCTTATCTTTAACTTCTCCATTGGGAAACCCTTGATCATATCAGTGGTTAGCTGTGAGCCTCGTCCTCTGAATATGTCAGTCTCAGGCAGACCTCTAAGCAGACAGCTATATCATGTTCTTGACAGCATGCACTTCCAGCCATCCACATCAGTGTCTAGCTTAGGTGACAGTACATGGGATGGATACCAGGTGGAATGGTCTCCAGATGTCCCTTCCTTAAGTTTCTGTCCCATGTTTTGTTTCCATATTTTCTCCCTTGAGTAATTTTGTCATTCGTTCTAAGTAGAACTGAGGTATCCCCACTTTGTCTTCCTTCTTCATGAGCTTCATGTGGTCTGTGAGTTGAGTCTTGCCTATTCTAAGCTTTTGGGCTAACATACGCTTATCAGTGAGTAAATACCATGTGTGTTCTTTTGTGCTTGGGTTAACTCACTAAGGATGATAATTTCTAGATCCATCCATTTACCTAAAAATTTCTCAAATTCATTATTTTTAATAGCTGAGTAATACTCCATTGTGTAAATGTACCACATTTTTTTGTATCCATTCCTATGTTAAGGGACATCTTGGTTCTTTCCAGCTTCTGGAATATAATAATAAATAAGGCTGCTATGAACACAGTGGACCATATATTTTTGTTATATATTAGGGCATCTTCTGGGTATATGCCCAGGAGTGGTATAGCTGGATCCTCAGGTAATGCTATGTCCAGTTTTCTGAGGAACCCCAGTCTTATTTCCAGAGTGGTTGTACGAGTTTGTAATTCCACCAACAATGGAGGAGTGTTCCTCTTTCTTCACATCCTCACCAGCAACTACCATCACTTGAGTTTTTGATCTTAGCCATTCTGACTGAAGTGAGGTGGTATCTCAGGGTTGTTTTGATTTGCATTTCCCTGATGACTAATGATGTTGAGCATTTCTTAAGGTGCTTCACAACCATTCGAGTTTCCTCTGTTGAGAATTCTTTGTTTAGCACTTTACCCCATTTTTAATAAGGTTATCTGGAGTATAATTTCTTGAGCTCTTTGTGTATCTTGGATATTAGCCCTCTATCAGATGTAGGACTGGTTAAGATCTTTTCCCATTCTGTTGGTTGCCATTTTGTCTTATTTTAAATGTCCTTTGCCTTACAGAAGCTTTGCAATTTTATGAGGTCCCATTTGTCAATTCTTGATCCTAGAGAATAAGCCATTGGTGTTTTGTTCAGGAACTTTTTCCCTGTATTTGAGGGTCTTCCCCAACTTCTCTTCTCTTAGTTTCAGTGTATCTGGTTTTAAGTTAAGGTCTTTTATTCACTTGGATTTGAGCTTTGTGCAAGGAGATAAGAATGGATTGATTTTCATCCTTCTACATGTTGACCTCCAGTTGAACGAGCACCATTTGCTGAAATTGCTGTCCTTTTTCCACTGGATGGTTTTGGCTCCTTTGCCAAAGATCTAATGATCATAGGTGTGTGGGCTCATTTCTGTATTTTCAATTCTATTCCATTGATCTTCCAGCCTGCCTCTGTACCAATACCATGCAGTTTTTGTTACTATTGCCCTGTAGTACAGTTTGAGTTCAGGGACAGTGATTCTCAAAGAAGTTCTATTATTGTTGAGAATAGTACTCACTATCATGGGTTTTTTGATATTCCAAATAAATTTGCAAATTGCTCTTTCTATCTCTATGAAGAATTGATTTGGAATTTTAATTGGGATTGCATTGAATTTATAGATTGGTTTTGGCAAGATGGTCATTTTTACTAAATTAATCTTGCCTATCTAGGAACATGAAAGATCTTTCCATCTTCTGAGGCCTTCTTCTATTTCTTTCTTCACAGACTTGAAGTTCTTGTCATACAGATCTTTCACTTGAGTGGTTAGGTTCACTCCAAGTTATTTTATATTGTTTGTTACTATTGTGAAGTGTGTCATTCCCCTAATTTCTTTCTCAGCCTGTTTATCTTTTGAGAATAAGAAGGTTACTGATTTTTTTGAGTTGATTTTATGTCCAGCCACGTTACTGAAGTTGTTTATCAGGTTTAGGAGTTCTCTGGTGGAAATTTTAGGGTCACTTAAGTATACTATCATATCATCTGCAAATAGAGAAAATTTGACTACTTCCTTTACTCTGTATCCCTTTGACTTACTTTTGTTGTCTAATCACTCTAGCTAGGAATTCCAGTACTATGTTGAATAGGTAGGGTGAGAGTGGGCAGCCTTGTCTAGTCCCTGATCTTATGGGTATTGCTTCCAATTTCTCTCCATATAGTTTGATGTTGGATACTGGCTTGCTGTATATTGCTTTTACTATGTTTAGGTATGGACCTTGATTTCCTGCTCTTTCCAAGACCTTTAACATGAAAGGATGTTGAATTTTGTCAAATGCTTTCTCAGCATCTAGTGAGATGATCATGTAGTTTTTTTCTTTGACTTTATTTATGTAGTGGAATACATTGATGGATTTTCGAATATTGAACCATCCCTGCATTCCTTGGATAAAGCCTATTTGATCATGATGGATGCTTGCTTTGATGTGTTCTTGGATTCAGTTTGCGAGAATTTTATTGAGTATTTTTGCATCAATATTCATAAGAGAGATTGGTCTGTAGTTCTCTTTCTTTGTTGGGTCTTTGTGAGGCTTTGCTATGAGAGTAATTTTAGCTTTGTAGAACAAATTGGGTATTGTTCATTCTTTTTCTATTCTGTGGAATAGTTTGAAGAGAATTGGTATTAGGTCTTCCTGGAAGTTCTGATAGAATTCTGCACTAAAATAATCTGGCCCCAGAATTTTTTTGGTGAGGAGATTTTCAATGACTGCTTTTATTTCTTTAGGTGTTATAGGAGTGTTTAGATGGTTTATCTGCTCCTTGTTTAACTTTGGTACTTGGTATCTATCTACAAAATTGTAAATTTCATCCAGATTTTCCAATTTTGTAGTAGGATCTGATGTTTTTGTTATTTCCTCTGTTTCTGTTGTTATGTCTCCCTTTTAAGTTATAATTTCATTGATTTGAGTACATTCTATGCATCCTTTGGTTAGTCTGGCTTAGGGTTTGTCTATCCTGTTGATTTTCTCAAAGAACCACCTCCTGGTTTTGTTGATAATTTATATAGTCTTTTCTGTTTCAACTTGGTTGATTTCAGCCCTGAATTTGATAATTTCCTTTCTTATACTCCTCTTTTGTATATTAGCATCTTTTTGTTCTAATGCTTTCAGGTGTGCTGTCAAGTTGTTAGTGTATGCTCTTTCCAGTTTCTTTTTGTGGGCACTTAAAGCTATGAGTTTTCCTCTTAGTACTGCTTTCATGGAGTCCCACAAGTTTTGATATGATGTGTCCTCATTTTCATTAAATTCTAAAAAAGTCTTTAATTTTTTTCTTTATTTCTTCCTTGACCAAGTTATCATTGAGTAGAGAATTGTTCAGTTTCCATGTGTATGTTTCTCTCCATATCAAAGATGAGTCTTATTCCATGATGATCTAATAGGGTACAATGGATTATTTAAATCTTTTTGTATCTGTTGATTCCTGTTTTGTGACCAATCATAAGGGCTATTTTGGAGAAGGTTCCATGAGGTGCTGAGAAAATTGTATATTCTTTTGTTTTAGAATGAAATGTTCTATAGATGTCAGTTAAGTACAGTTGGTTCATAACTTCCATTAGTTTCATTGTGTCTCGATTTAGTTTCTGTTTCCATGATCTGTCCATATCTGAGAGTGAGGCGTTGAAATCTCCCACTATTATTGTTGAGGTACACTGTATGCTTTAAGCTTTAGTAAAGATTCTTTTTCATATGTGGGTGCCCTTGCATTTGGGGCATAGATGTTCAGAATTGAGAATTTCTTTTGGTACATTTTTTTTTGATGAATATGAAGTTTCCTTCTTTATCTTTTTTGATTACTTTTGGTTGAAAAACAATTTTATTTGATATTAGAATCGCTACTCCAGCTTATTTCTTGGGACCATTTGCATGAAAGATTGTTTTCCAACCTTTTACTCTGATGTAGTATCTGTCTTTTTCACAAAGGTGCATTTCCTGTTTGCAGAAAATTGTTGGGTCATGTTTATGTATCCAGTCTGATATTCTTGGTCTTTTTTAATGGATATTTGAGTCCATTGATATTAACAGATATTAAGGAAAAATGAATGTTGTTTCCTGTTATTTTTGTTATTGGCACTGGAGTTATGTTTGTGTAGCTACCTTCTTTTATGGTTGTTGGAATATTACTTTCTTGCTTTTTCTAGGTTGTGTTTTCCCTCCTTGTGTTGGAGTTTTCCTCCAATTATCCTTTGAAGTGCTGGATTTGTTGTAAGATATTGTGTAAATTTGGTTTTGTCATGGAAAATTTTGGTTTCCCCATCAATATTGATTGAGAGTTTTGCTGGGTATCGTAGTCTGGGCTGTCATTTGTGTTCTCTTAGGGCCTGTATGATATCACTCCAGGATCTTCTGGCTTTTATAGTCTCTGGTGAGAAATCTGGTCTAATTCTTATAGGTCTGCCTTTATATGTTACTTTAGCTTTTTCTCTTACTGCTTTTAGTATTTTTTCTTTGTTTTGCACATTTGATGTTTTGATTATTATGTGGCGGGAGGTATTTCTTTTCTTGTCTAGTCTATTTGGGGTTCTTTAGGCTTATTGTATATTTAAGGACATTTCTTTCTTTAGGTTAGGGAAGTTTTCCTCTATAATGTTGTTGAAGATTTTTACTGGTCGTTTAAGATGGGATTCTTACCCCTCATCTTTACCTATTATCCTTAGGTTTGGCCTTCTCATTGTGTCTTGAGTTTCCTGTATGTTTTGGGTTAGTAGCATATATATATATATATATATATATATATATATATATATATATATAT
>JANHMN010000005.1:52569355-52591884 GCA_030674055.1 Rhabdomys pumilio
ATATATATATATATATATATATATATATATATATATATATATATATTTTATTGGATATTTTACTTACATTTCAGATGCCAATCCCTTTCCCCATTTCCCATCACAGAAAACCCCTATCCCGTGCCCCCCCTTTTCCATTTGTCTTTTACACAATTTTTTAAATGTTAATCAACGGCTTTGTAAGTATGGTAATGCTCAATCAGAAGTGTAACCTAATACCCAACCTAGCTATGTAAACTATCTTTGACTAGTGGAGACACATGAAGTTCTGACTCCATGCCCCCTCTCTCTTTCTCTTTCTTTTTCTCTCTCATTACCGAGCTTCTCATCTACTTCATCTTCTCCTCTCCTTACTCCATCTTTTCCTCTCGGTGCTCCTTTCCCCTTAGCTCCTCCTACATATTACCCTTCCTGTTAAAATAAAGCTTTTCTCTCAAAATACAATTAATGCATAATTATTCCTATTTGTACCAGTGAGGTACAAGATAGTCTTAATACCCAGTCCATATTTTTGTTGACTAGCCAGAACCTCTGTTGTCTCTCTTGATTGGAACACTTAGTTTTGAACCTGGCTTTTTCTTGGCTTTAGAATGAATGTCAGCTGAGAACCCTCCACTCGGATCTTTTCTTTCAAGGTAAATAGCCTGGATTGTCTATGAGTCTATAGGTCTTCAATGCTGTCATAAATCAGAATGACTAAATTAACTGAAGTTATGGGAAGCACTAAGCATAGCTTCTAAAACTTAGCCAATTTATAGAGACCGCTGAACACTTGGACAACCCCTATACTATCGAACGTTGGAGCATCAAATCTTCAGCCTTCTGGCCCAAACTCATCTGACAGACTTTAGTGCTGCAGAATTATTAAGGGCTGGTTACTCTGTCTAGGCAGATATAATCAGTCAACTATTCTTCAAGTGTGTCCTTTTCTATAGATGGAGAGAGGCAATTCTTGCCTGGTGGCTGTCTGGCGGTTCCTCAGAAAACTGGACATAGTATTACCTGAGGATCCAGCTATACCACTCCTGGGCATATACCCAAAAGACGCTCCAACATATAACATTGACATATGCTCCACTATGTTCATAGCAACCTTATTTATAATAGCCAGAAGATGGAAAGAACCAAGATGTCCCACAACAGAAGAATGGATACAAAAAAATGTGGTACATCTACACAATGGAGTATTATTCAGCTATTAAAAATAATGAATTCGAGAAATTTATAGTCAAATGGATGGATCTAGAAATTACCATCCTGAGTGAGTTAACCCAATCACAAAAGAACACACATGGTATTTAATCACTGTTAAGAGAATGTTAGCCCAAAAACTTAGAATAGCGAAGACTCAACACACAGACCACGGGTTAGTAGCTTTTTGCATTTTATATTTTCTTTTACAGTTGTGTCAATGTTTTCCATTGTATCTTCGTCACATTAGATTCTCTCTTCTATCTCTTGTACTCTGTTGGTGATACTTGTTTCTATGACTCCAGATCTTTTTTTTTTTTAGGTTTTCTATCTCCAGGGTAGTCTCCCTTTGTGATTTCTTTATTGTTTCTACTTCCATTTTTAGATCTTGGATGGTTTTGTTTAATTCCTTCTCCTGTTTGGTTGTGTTTTCTTGCAATTCATTAAAGGATTTTTGTGTTTCCTTTTTAAGGGCTTCTACCTGTCTACCAGTATTTTCTTTAAATTCTTTGAGAGTGTTATTTATGTCCTTTTTTAAAGTCCTCTATCATTGTCATGAGAAATGATTTTAATTTTAATTCTTTTTTTCCAGTGTGATGAGGTGTTCCGGGCTTGCTGTGATGAGGGAACTGCGTTCGATGATGCCATGTAACTTTGGATCCTGTTGCTTATGTTCTTGTGCTTGCCTTTCACCATCTGGTTAGCTCTAGTGCTACCTGTACTCACTGTCTCTGACTGAAACCTGTCTTTCCAGTTATCTTGCTTGTGTCTGGACTCCTTGTGGTCCAGATGTCTCTGTGATCTTCTCCAGCTGCTCTGAGTATGATACCTCTAGGATGCCTCAGGATATGGTGCCTCCAAGGTAGCAGACCAGCTAGGTGTCTGCTGTTCTGGGTGCAGTGTCTCGTCGAAGATGTCTCAGGATCAGGTGCCCACTGCTCTGAGTGCAGTGGTAACTCTAAGGATGTCTCAGGATATGTTGTTTGTCATTCTGAGTTCAGTTGTTCCTCTGCCACTCTGGGTTCCTTGATACCTCTGCCGCTCTGGGTTCAGTGGACCCTCTAGATTTTCTTAGGAGGAGACCGGTGTCCACACCATAGTGAATAGGGCGAGGGTCTGCACCTGACCTCAGGGTTTGAGTTTCTGCTGGATTCTGAGCACTTCCCATACCCAGCCATGGGCGTAGGGCAGTGTTGGGGTATTCTTACCTACCACTCTGGCTTCAGTGGGCCCTCTATGATGTCTTAGGGGGAGTCTGGTGCCCACACTGGAGTGGACAGGGTGTGCATCTGCACAAGGCCTCAGATCCGCTCTCCTTGTCTTTTACAGAAACACGTTGTAAATGGCTTGGAATGTATTATGTACAAATTGCTTTCAAGCAATTATGCACAATTCAAATAAGTGACATAGAACAAGAGCATAAAATAGACTATATACAAATGGTGCTCTCTAACTTCAACAGAAACAATTGAGAAATCCAGTAAAATATTTTTTAAAACTCTCTTATATGATTTAATGTAAGAAAATGTAAATTTTAATATTTCCTAAGTTTTAAAAGACATAACAAAATAAATTATAAAACCTCAAATATAAAATATAATATTAGTAGATGTTCCTTTATGTGGAAAACAGTTAAAGTATCTATCATATAGAGAAATTTATAGTTTTAAATGTTTTAATACTATAATAAGGAAGAAAACTAAAAAATTACTGATATTACTGACCATGTCAAGGAGATAGAGGATAATTGAATAAATCTAGGAAAACTAAAATAAATGAAATAATACAGCAAAATAAATTAAGAAAAAAATACATGACACCAGATTAATTAATTTAAGTTTTGGTGTTTAAAAATGGAAACTGGTCTCAGAAATCCTGCTCAAACCCAAGATACACAGCTACACATAACTCTGAGGAAGCCTGCACCAAATAAGGAAGTACAGGCCAGTCAACATCAGAAACAATATGGAAAAAGTAAGTGCAAGAACATAATCAATAGAATTCATTACAGTATGGCACAATCAGGACTCAGCTATTCTACTACAGCAAGCCCTGGATGTCCAAACACATCTGAAGAACAGGACAATGACCTTAAATCCCATTTCATCAAGATGATAGGGTCCTCTAAATAGAATATAAACAATTCCTTCAGTGAAATACAGGAAAACACAAACAGGTAGAAGCCGTTAAAGAGGAAATAAATAAACCCCATTAAAAAATACAAGAAAATACTATCAAGCATGTAAAGCATATCAACAAGTCCAAGATCTAAAAGTGGAAATAGAAACAACAAAGAAAACAAAAATGGAGGAAATACTGGAGATGGAAAACCCATTAAAGAAAACAGGAACCATAGATTCAAGTATCACCAACAGAATATAACAGATGAAAGAGAGAATCTCAGGTAGAGAAGATACCATATAAGAAATGGATACATTGATCAAAAAAAACAGTAAAATTTAAAACGTTTCTAAAACAGAATATCCAAGAAATTTGTGTCAAAATGAAAACAACAAACCTTATAATAAGAAGAATAGAAGAAGGTGATGATTGCTAGTTCAAAGGGCTAGAAAACATATTCAACAAAATCATAGAAGAAAACTTCCTTAATATAAAGAAAGAGATGGCAATAATCAAACAAGAAACATACAGACCACCAAATAGATTGGACTAGAAATGGCAGTTCCATTGCTACATAATAATAATAACACTAGATGCACATAAGAAAGAATATCAAAAGATGTGAGAGAAAAATGTAAAGTAACATATAAAGGCAGACCTACAAGAATTATATCCGACTTCTCAACAGAGATTATAAAGGTCAGAAGATCTTGGACAGATGACTTAAAGACTCTAAGAGACAATGGATGCCAGCATAGAATACCATAACCACCAAAACTCTCAATCACTGTAGATGAAGAAAGCAACAAATTACATGACAAAATCAAATTTAAACAATATCTATCTAATAAACTATTCTTACATAGAATTCTAGAAGGAAAACTCCAATGGAAAGAGGTTAACCACACCAAAGAAAACACAAAAATTAGTTATCTCACAGCAAAGAAAAAAAACAAACACACATGCTCACACACACAGTAACATCTCCAACAACAAAATGGCAGGAACTAACAATCATTGTTCATTTATATCTCTCAATATAAATGGACTCAATTCACTAAAAAAGGACATAGGCTCATAGAATTAATGTGCAATCAGGATCCATCACTTTCCTGCATACAAGAAACATACCCCAACAAAAAAGATGCATACTACCTCATAGTAAAAGGCTGGAAAATAATTTTCCAAGCAAACAGATACATGAAATAAGCTAGAGTACCCATAATAATATCTAATAAAATAGACATTCAATTAAAAGTTACCAAAAGAGATGGGAGAACACTTCATATGTGTCAAAGAAATCCACCAAGATGACCGCTCAGTTATGAATATTTATGCTCTAAGTGCAAGGATAGCCACATTTGTAAAAGAAATTTTACTAAAGCTCAAAACTTTAATTGAACACCACACAATAACAGTGAGTGACTTTCAACACCCCATTCCAACCAATGGGCAGGTCATTAAAAAAGAAACTAAACATAGAATAATAAAATAAACAGATGTTGGAGCAGACACTGCTACAGCCTTCCACACCCCAATTATACCCAGAGAAACTAAACAGAGTCACAGTGAAACTAACAGAAATTTTGAACCAAATGAATTTAACAGATGTCTACAGAACATTTTATCCTAAAACAAATGAATATACCTTATTTTCAGTATGTCATTATACCTTCCTCAAAACTGGTCATATAATTAGACACAAAACAAGCTTCAAAGGATAAAAGAATGTTGGAATAATCCCATGCATCTAGTCTGTTCACCAATATCAACAAAACAATATCAATATCAACAGAAACAATATCAGTATCAACTAAAACAACAGAAAGACCACATACATATAGAAGGTGAACAACTCTCTACTCAATAATAACTTAGTCAAACAGGAATTAAGAAATAAAATACATTTTAGAATTTAGCAAAAATGAAGGCACAACATACCCCCTTTCTAGCTGTCTGAAAGTCCATTGTCTACTAGCAGCCTTCAGATGAAATGTAGAACTCTCACCTCTACCTGCACCATGACTTTCTAGATACTGCCATGCTCTCACATTGATGATAATGGACTGAACATCTGAACAAGTAAGCCAGCGCCAATTAAATACTGTCCTTAGTAAGATTTTCCATGGTCATGGTGTCTACTCATAGCAGTAAAACCATACTTAAGACAATTGATAAATGGGACCTCATGAAACAGAAAAGGATGTATAAGGTGAAGTACATTGTAGTCAGAACAAAATGGCAGCCTACAGGTAGGAAAAATATCTTCACTAACCCTTGTTCGGACAGCAGGCTTATATCCAAAATGTACAAAGAACTCAAGAGGTTGAACTCCATCAAACCAAATATCCCAATTTTAAAATGAGATACAAAGATATACAAAGAATTCTCAACAGAGGAAACTCGAATGTCCAAGAGTCACTTAAAGATATCCTTAGTCATCAGGGAAATTCAAATCACAACCCTGAAATTTTACCTTACTCCAGTCAGACTAGCTAAAACCAAAAACTCAAGTGACAGCACATGCTATCTGACATTTTCTCATAAAACTGGAAATAATTCTACCTAAAGAAGACACAGTTTTGCTCTTCTTGGGCCTATTTGCAAAAGATGTTCCACCATACCGCAAGGACACAAGCTCTACTATGTTCATAGCAGTAAATAGAATTTATTCATAATAGTAAATAGTAACAATGCATCTGTCCCTCAACTAAAGAATGGATACAAAAAATTGTGGGAAAATTTATTCAATGGAATAGTATTCAGCTATTAAATACAAGAACATCATGAATTTGGAAGTCAAATAGATGGAACAAGAAAATGTCATCCTGACCAGTTAAGTACAGACATGTTGTGAACTCATGGGTCATTTGTGACAGTTTTCAATGGTAAACGTAGATCACAGTAGGTAATATTTTAGATATTATTGTGTGTTCAGACTAGAATATTCTAGTACTGAATATACCTAGCTCTTATAAAAATACTTATAGAACTTCTCTGTATTAAATTTTCTTTATTTTTATACAAATAAATGGATTTTAAAAGTATTTTACTTTGCATTCAAGGAATATAAAAGAATCATTTGAATCTGTTTTCCTATAGCAATGTTATAGTAGAACATAATCCTACAAAATTATATAATCCAATGAAAAGTAAAAACAAACATAAACTTTAAAATATTCATTAAATGTACAATACTAACACAGATAGGCAAAATCTACTAGACTCACACACATAATATATATATATATATATTATATATATATATATATATCCCTGAAATTGATTATGTTTTGTTAGAATAATGTATCTAGAAAACATTCATAAGGGAATAAACAAGTAAGCAAGGATATAAATAATATAAGAAGATAGGGTTCCATACAAACTTTTTTCTTTCTTCATAACAAAGAAACAAACACATAAGCAAAAATTATTGAATTTTTCTTCACCATTTTCATATATATGAATAACAAGCATTCTGATTATTATAATTATTCTATAATCTATCTCCCATCTCTATCACTTAACCTACTTCTTGCCAGTTCTTCTCCCATATTCATGACTTATTTGGTTTTTTGAGACCTACTCAGTTTAATAAGAATAATTTGTATGATGATGGGCTTAGAACTATTCATTTTTTAATGTGCTTCTCGGTGGGGTACCTTTCCTCTTTGATAATTTGCTACTAGCCAGCAGTTCAGCAGGAATGGTAGGGACTTGTAAACTGTCAATCTTTGATTGTATGATTGTAGGTACCGTCCTGTGAGCACCCACTGAAGGCAACTATATCTGCTATGGTGTCATGCCACCATTAGCTGTGCCATGCCTATAATACAGCATTTCAGAATACTTTCTCCAACCTTCTGTATTCTACATTCTCTTTGTCTCCTCTTTCATTATGTTTCCTGAGTTTTGATGGGACTGGTATATATCCAGTTTAGTAGAACTGGACACTTACCAAACATTTATTCTCTCCTTCTTCACTAATAATCACGGTAAATAAAGGCTTCTGATTAAAGCTAGGTTTTATAGGTGAATATAAGTAAAATCACTATTAGAATCTTAATAATAGTATTATGTTCACATGTGTGGTTTAAGACATTATCATCTAGCAGTTGTTAACTGGATTTCTGTGCTAAGTATGAGTTCCATCCTATAAAATGGGCCACAATCTAATCAGAGAGGGATTGATGTTATATGACACATTTTCCTGAGATACTCACTTCAAGTAGACTACAGATCACTTAAAAATCAACTCACAATTTATGGATCAATAAACCTATTGCTGTTAATTACAGAAGCATGAGTGAGAGTCTAGAGTAGCATGAGTAACTCAAAAGCAGGTGAATCACCAAATGCTCAAAACATTATAAGTGATGAAAAAAATCTGGACAACAGAACTCTGAATGACTTTCAGGATGTGTGGTGTGGTAATTCAAAGATTTTCTCCTCACTAGTCATAACTGCTCATACAACCTTAGGGACTGAGTGGCTTTCTGAATACCATGCAGTTTTAGAGACTTACTGAGACTCATAATTTTCCCTTTAGAACTCTCTAAGTTTTAAGTAGCTCTTCTCCTGAATACATTTCTTTAGTTCTGATGATATTGTTACATAATGGTTGGTAACTCCCATAACATTTGTGTCATGATTTCAGCAGTAGGTACATCTTTCTTAACAAGATGGTAGTATAGGACATGTGGTTCACAAATGAGTAAATTCTTTGATGCTTTTTTTTCCCTCAGCCAGCCAGAAAGGATGTTCCAGCACTGTTAAAAGTTAACCAGAAGGAAGGAAACTTCTAGGTTTCTTCTAATTCATTTCAACTTATTCCTTTATAACAGTGTGTTCTGCAGGGCAGTGGTGGTGCACACCTTTAATCCCAGCACTTGGGAGGCAGAGGCAGGTGGATTTCTGAGTTTGAGGCCAGCCTGGTCTACAGAGTGAGTTCCAGGACAGCAAGGGCAACCCTGTCTCAAAAAACTAAAAAAAAAACCAAAAAACAAAAAACAAACAAACAAAAAAAAACAGTGTGTTCTGTTTTCAACAACAGGGTCTTATCTTCTGCCTATATTGGGAAATCAAGATAACTGCCATGAGGCTATATAATTTGGGGACTTTTTGACACTCTGTGGCCAATAATTTAAAAGGAAGTACCTCATATCTGAGTCTGATGTTATTCTAATCTCACAGGGAAATTTAGATTGCAAATTTTATTACAGAGTTAGACAGACTCCTAGAAACAATTAAAAGGAGCTTTTTCCTTCTTTGTTATAAGTTAATGTTATTCTTTGTCACTATTTGACCCATATACCTCTGCTTATTTGGGCTTCAATATTTCTACGCTAATGTTCTGTTGTATCTGTTGGTAAGTCCTTTTGGCATCACAGGTTTTGTTGAGAAAATTAGTCAATAGGTCATGAACAATGTCAGCTTCAAAGGACAAAGATTATATAACAAAGAGAAAATATGTGAAAATATATACTTTTACATAAAAGAAAATGTAATGAATAACAAAATATTAATCTGGTATTTCTGATTTTTTTCATAGCTTATACCTTTCATGAGAATTTAGTTTACTGGACTGTGTCAATGTAGTAACTTTAATGTACAACTGTCACAAAAAACACTAGAATATTTTGGAGTAACATATATTAATTTTGAAAATGCTTTAAAGTTCAATCTAATAATTTCACTTTTAGTATCATTGGCCTTATTAAATAATCAAAAATATTGAATGAATAATATATATATATATATATATATATATGTATATATATGTGATTGCTTATCAGATTGGTTGATTCATGATAAGGTAAAATTGAAAGTTATTAAATTTCCAGCAGCAGATTAATCATTACATACTCAAGTGTCAAAATACTGTCTTGTAAATGTTTTTTCTTAAGTTGTATATTTTTTAAATTAATGACAGAAATCATAGAGATTATATAAGAAACCATACCAAAATAACAGTACTATTAATTTATATATAAAAAAAAGATATCTTAGTAATGTAACATCAATATTGGGGAGAATTTTTATTCTAGTAAATATTACATTTCTGTAATACTATGTATTGTAGGCTATCTCACAAAATGGAATGTTGGTTATCTATGAAAAAGAAGTTAAAATGCAACATAGAAATTTACAAGTATGCTCTGTATTCTAAAATATCATTAGCTAAGTTTGTTTAATTTTTCATAAATAATCTTTTTTGTACTTCACCTTTTATATTAAGTACATATCTTTTGTGGTTAAAATAAAATTATTAATTGAGATATTAGCTGTTTCTAATTTTTGTGTGAGTGTTTGTCTGCACAAATATGCTCCTTCATGTCTTTAGAGGCCAGAACATGTAGTTGAATCTCTTAGAACTGGAATTACAGAAGGTTCTCAGGTGCCATGTGGGTCTTGGGATACTAAAGTGTGTCCTCTGGAAGATCATCTGATACCAGGAAAAAAAGACTTGCTGAAATTAAAAATTGTTAAGTAAATTAACTGTAATAGTCTCTAGATTTAAAATCAATTCATTTATATATTATATTTTGTTACAGCATTTTCAAGACCATCACTAAAAATTATTCCTTGAGCAGACAAGTGCAGTGATATATATATATATATATACAAATATAACTTTAAAAGTTATAACTTTGCTTCCATTCATTTCTCCAGTAATACTTAGTATCATTTCTATTCCATCATTTAATCATTCAAGTTGTTTCTATTCCATTGAGCTACACCTTACTTAAAGTAACATCATTCTGATCATTCTGTTGCAGGAGATATTTAATTTGGCAGCATTCAGTCTTGCTTTTCTTAATCTGCCACCGTGTTCCTGACTAGCCTAGGACTGTGGTCCAGAGTGAGCTGCAGAGGTGTTTTCTTGCTGCTGCTGGAGACACTGGCCCTGCCAACCACCTGATGCCAGAGTGAGAGACGGCTCTGCCAATCTTCCATGATGTTTCTACAAGGCTAGGCAGTGCCCAGACCATCCCACCATCCATGCAGGCCTGACAAGAAATGAGACTCTAATGCTTAAATATTAATCAAAGCCTTTATATGTTTAGTAATGCTCAATAACAATAGGCCCATGCAGGTAGAGGTCTTTCCCAATTAGGTAACCTAAATTTAAGTTGTTTCCCAGTACTGTTCTCCATTCATATGTGGCTCTTCATCCTCCTACATCTCTGCCTCTGTCCCTTGTCTTGCTCCTCCTCTTCCTTTTTCCCATCTTCTTACTCCTCTCATCTTAGCTACTCCTATATCATTCTTCTTTTGGTCTATATTTCTAAAATTAAGCATAATGTATTTCCAGATTGTATACATATAACATAGTTTTGAATGGGTAGATTGATGAAAACACTTTACCAGGAGAATGTATACACTTGATACATATCTGAGTAAACTAAGAAAGATTCCCCATTTTTCCTCAGTATTCAATACAAAGCTTACAAAAAATCAACAAAATCATTCATTTTGAAAAGAATTTTAAACTATATTTTTATAGTTCATTTCTATTTTCAAATAAATATGCAACAATGAAAAGTGGATATGACTTTAAGAGGACACTGAAGGAATTGGAAGGAGGGAAAAATAGTGCATGTATGTTTTAACTAAATAAAAATAAATACCATATATAAGATCAGGTATATAGGAGGTTTCAAAATTATTTCTAAATAAAGATTAGTTATGCAACACAGTAATTCAAGTAGGTATTATTTTTTTGAACCACTCAGAGGTAATTTTTTTTTTATGTATATTTTCTTCTCAGGCTGGTTGTTCTCATTGCAACTAAATATCAGAGAATACTTCTCAAGACAAATGTACTTCTTTATTCAAAACAAACAGGAAATGAAGGACTGACTACCAAAGATACAATTTTCCCTTTACTTGATTGTCTCTGTTGTTAGTCCATACTGAGAACATAATACCAAAGCAAATTATTTTAGACAAGATCATGTCCTAACCTACAGTTGGAATTAAGTGTAGGTAAAACTTGCTTCAATTAAATATGTGGGATAAAAATTAAAAGAGTCAACAGATACTACCTCAGTGACCAACATAGGTTGGTATAGTATGTGATACATAGTAGTTATTGAACAAATAATGGATTTATTTAATTTCCCTCAGATATCTCATGATTTAAATACTAAAGGAATGACTTGATAGTTGATTCAACACTTAAGAGAACTAGGTGCTCTTTCAAAAAACCCATATTTTATTCCCAAATTTCAGGAATAAGTCTAATTCCAGAAAATCTGATGATTTCTTCACAACACCACTGTAACTGGGTGCAAAAGTGGTGTACATACACAGGCAAAACACTCATACATACAAAATAAAATAAAACGAAAACAACAACAAAACTCATAAGCAAAATCATACTACCCTCACAGGGGATTTGATTCAGAAACAAAATGATCATTAGTGTAACCAAATATAATATATAAATGTTAGATACACAAAATATTATTTATGTCTTTGACCTTACAAATCTAGTATTATGCTATTATAAAACCAGAATATGGCACCTGGAGTAAAAAAAGATTTCAGCTGGCAAGAGAGATACTTCAATAAGTAAAGGTAGTTGCCATCAAACCTCAGGACCTGACTTTTATTTTCAGAAAACACATAGTGGAAACATTAAACCAACTGGCCTCCATAAAATCTTTGTAGCATACTCATATCCATCAGCACACAATGTATTTGCGTGTGTGTGTGTGTGTGTGTGTGTGTGTGTGTGTGTGTGTGCTTTAGTACTTCCCAAATGCAACATGTCTTTTTCTCTGCTTGTTTACTATCCAGCAGCAGTGAGACATGATTTGCAGTAGAAGTTTGTAATATAAATCAGTGACTTTAATTAATGTTTTTTCTATCTAGCTGTGTTAAAGGAGATTTTAGTATTTGTTCACTTTTTTGAATATTATGCTATAGTCAATAAATTTGTGAACTCACTAATGTGCTAAAGAAATCCTAGGAAAATTTATATACTTGCAACACTGCTTATAATACCACATCATTACTCAACATCCATTTCCCTGGAGTTTTTTACTGATTTACTCTGAAATAATTAAGAGAAGAGTAGTCATTAGTTAGATTGTACTTTTATTTTCGCCATATAATTGCTTAAATGTGTCACTTAAAATTTGCTTAAGGGTAAGATCAAATGAAGTTTTTTTTTCAGTTTTCCTGATGACCCAAGTCTAAAAACTTCAAGTCTGGCAAATGGACTATTTATAACAAATTATTTTAGGCAAGCACCTTCTGAAGGAGATGTAATGAGTTTGAGCCTTTAGGAATTTTGAGCTATTAGGAAGTCTGGCATAGCACTAACAAAATACAAACACTTATAGTCAAATCTTATTTCCGATGATGCTAAATGGGAATGTACAACTAAACATAATAGGCAATTTAGCATATAAATGTGTCCCATAAAAGCAAAATGCTGGCAGTTGAAAACAATAAATGTTAACCTTCAGGCAAGTTGTTATTGAGGTGTTAAAGGCCCCTGAATTCTTAATGAACTCATTTATACTAAGAATTTCCTATGGTTAGTATGTTGCCTCCACTACTACACTCTATACTTCTCAGGCCCAACTTCTAAGGAGACACTCAAAAAAATGTAGGTCTGAAATAAGGAAAAAAAAAAGCCTTTTCTTTTTTTTCTTTTTTGGTATAATTTTTAATTCAGTCTTTTCTCTGAACTTTCATAATTTTTTCTTGTTGTATTTTGTAGTACCTCTGTGAGTACATTGTAGTGGCTCTGTAGTCTTTATAATCAAGGGGAAGTATTGTGTGACCTTTTAAACTATATGAGTTAATTTCTATAAAATTAAACATATATTCACATTTACATAATACAACTAATATCCAATAACATAATGGTTTTACTTTTCATTTATTTAAGTGAATAGAGATCTTTGTTACACTTAAGGAACACCTGGTTTTATCACATCTTTTGCAGAGGGAGAACTCTTCACAACTGGCTTAATAAAAGGGTAATCCAGTTGAAAATGGGCTAAAAAATTCTATTACCTTGTTAAGTAAAATCTCCAGAGGAAATCATAATATTTGAGCAAAAATGAAAACTCCAAGTTTTCCATAACATCAAATAAAACTATCAAGTCTCTGCAGTCTTTTATACTTTTGATCAATCCTTCCTTTTCAGAGTCATGTTTTACATTTTTTAAGCCTTGGAAACAGCATTTCCTTTTTTAAGATTCTTATTAATATTTTCCTCATTTTCAACCAAGATCTCTTTGGTTGTCTCCTTCTACTTTATGAATTTAGGTATTATCTTTGTACTGAAGATGTGACATAATTGTATAATTTGTGTAGGACATTAAAAGTGCTAAGGTTGATCCTTGACACTAAAATCTATAAAAGTTGAACAATGCCACTCCCTTCACCTCACAAAAATAAAATCACATAGTAGATTACCTACCATTTTTAGGCTGGCTTCCATTGGCTCCATTAGTCATCTTCCTTTCAAAAGAAATCTTGGTATTTCATTTATTTCCAGAGTTTGTGAGTCATTTCTTTTAAATAATTTCCAAATCTGCATGGTAACATCTCCTCATTGTTTCAGTATTGCATAGTATTTTCAAGTAATTGCAATTTCTTATTAGATAGCTTACAATGTTTTAAGTATTTTTATTCGTTTTAATTCATTTGTGTATCTCTGTGTATGAGTTTACATTGGCCACATATGTGCAAATGCCTAGTGAGGCCAGAAAAGGGCACTCAATGCTATGGAAATGGAGGTGTAGGTGGTTGTGAGTCACTTGATGCGGGTTCCAGAAAGCTAATTTAGATCTTCTGCAAGAGAAGGAATTCCTCTAAACTACTGGGCTATTCTCTAGTCCTCATACTTAGACAGAATATTTTTCTTCCAAAATTGGGTATATCATTTTTCATTTACTTTTTTCCTTTCTAATTTAAATTTTTTGTTATAGAGAAGAGTTGAAGTCACTGAAAAGTTGGTAGAAAAAATGCAGTGATCTTACTTGCAGTTATTTTTATTTCCTTTATTGTTATTTAAGAGTTCCTTAGATGCATATAACTTATTTTGGGCAAATGTACTCTTAATTTTCTCCTTGCAAATTTTCTTCTATCCCTCTCCCATTGCTTTTTCTTCCCAAACTCATGTGCTGAATTTTAAAAACACATTGAGTCTAGTTACTGCTGTTTAGATGTGTATAGGAGTAAGGTCGATATATATATATATATATATATATATATATATATATATTCCACCATTCATTTATGACCATTTCTGACATTAGTGTAAAGGAATTTTAACGCAGCAATGTTCCTGCTTTTGCAAGAGATCATATCCAAAGAATGTCTATGTCTCTGTGATTGACATGAACTTAATTCCTATTGCTGGAATACAGACATATCCTTAGTACACACCTTCAATATTAAACAATGAAGGTAAAGTTAGTTTGTAAAAGGAAGTAACCATGTTTACAAATGAAGTCTAATTAAGGGGCAGACAAAGTGACAAAAATTAGAGAAGAATTTGACATAATCAGTCAGAAATAGGATAAGACTCTCATGAGAACAAAACAGGAAAGAGATGATAATAACAGCACAGAGTAATTAAGGACTTCAATGAGTAGTAAAATTTGGTTGAGTTTATTTCTTTGTAGTTACGTGCAGCTGAGCTGAATGCAGTTTAGTTCATTTCAGTTCATCTTGTGGAATTCAAAGACAGTTTTTCACAAGTAGAATTATTTAGTGTGAAGCTGAGAGAAGCCTATTTGAATCAGTCATCTTGCATAGGAGTTTTGAGAAAGAACAGTGGTGTTGAATCAGCCAACCAGAGTTCAAAAAGAACTAGAAAAGGTGAGTTTATTCTGATACTATTCTGAAAGGCTGAAACATAATAGGCATATGTTAGCTGACGCTCTCAAGTTCCAGATATTCAGAAGATTAGATTGTTAAAATAAAACGTTTTTTCTCAGAATACAATTAGAGCTCAGGTGGGAGGAATAAGGAGAGGAAAATAAGGAGTAAGGAGAGGAGGAGAAGGAGAGGAGAAGCTAGGTGACAAGAAGGGGGGGACACTGAGGTGGGTGTTTGCATGTCCCGCCAGTCAAAGATAGTTGATATATCTAGGTTGGGTATTGGGTTACACTTCTGATTGATATTGAGCATTATCAAAGTTATAAAGCCTTTGATTAACATTAAAAAATAATCTAAAAGCAAAAAGGAGAAGTGGGGGTGGGATAGAGGTTTTCTAGGGAGGGGAAATGGGGAAAGGGGATGGCATCTAAAATGTAAATAAAATATGCAATAAAAAATTTCACATAAAAAAAGAAGAATAGATTGTAAGGAAGCTAGAAACTTCTAGCCGTTGGTCTAGTGATTTTTGGATAGAAAATCTGCACTCTGTCCAAGCCATGTATCTGTAAAGCTTGAGTATGTCATCTTATCCATTCTTCTGAAGAAATATAAATGACATTTACACATTGGGAGGAATGACTATGTCATAGGTGTCATATTTACAGCTTAGCACCCTGAAGTCTTTTATTCTTTGTGTATTGACCAGTTGCTGGTCTCTGTATTAGCTCTCTACTTCAAATTTATCTAATAAGATTGAAAGAGTACTACTCTTTGTCTATAATAAGAAGAAATTAGGGAGTAATTTACTATTGTGTCTGTTCAAAGTAAAATATTATTATAACTTCTCTCAGGGCCTATGTCCAGCCAGTTACTGGATTGGGACAATTGCCCATACCAGAAATGAGTTCTGTCATAGCATTCATATTATTTCTAATAAAGACTCCAAAACTCACCCAAATCTTTTTTCCCTAAATTGTTATCTCTGTATATTAAAGAATTTGTTTCAATGCTATATATTATGTTAAATATGTTTTCCACAAAAATCCCCAAAAGCTCATGATTTCCATACAGTCATGCAATACATAAAAATATTTTAGATAGCTTCACAAAAGAAATAATATTAATTGAAGTATTTTATAAACAACTGACATGTATTAATGACCACATCTTTCATGGTTTACAGCTTAAATTTCCTTCCAAAACCTGGCATTGTCAGAATGTGATGCAAATGGGAGTTAGTGGAATTTGTACGAGATTAAACTTAATGGAAAAATTGAGGTCACTGAGTGTACCCTAGGATGGGATATTGATATCCTATGCCCCACCACAACACATTGCCTACTTTCTACTTACCATGAGAGTAACAGACCTGAAATGGATATAGATGAACACAAATGGAAATTATAAGGAAAGATAAACTTTCTTTATTTAAAAGTTGCTTATTTCAGACATATTGTCCAAAAATTAACACTCTTAGAAATTTGGAATGTATTTCAAGTATATCTATGATTTTCAAATGGCCTTATTATCACAGCTACACAGTACTCTTTTGATATTAGTGGTTTAAAGACTCATTTTACTAGTTCCTCAATAAAGTGTATTGAATACTATATTTAAATGTATTGTTTTTATTGGATATTTTTATTTACATTTTAAATGTATCCGCTTTCCCAGTTTTCCCCTACCCCCAGACACTTTCTATTTCACCACAACAGCAGTTTCATAAGGTCCCAGTTTTCAATTGTTTATCTTGGAACCTGAACAATTAGTGTTCTGTTCAAGAATATTGCCTTTTTATATATCAAAAAAATAATAATTTTAACTTTGTAACTTTGTAAATTAAAGGTATAATTCTATGGCCTATGACTCATACATACCTATTTTTTATCACAAGTCACTAAGACTCTGGTATGAATTCATACCTACTTGCCTCAGACATGACATTTTCCTTTTACTGTTTTTTTTTTTTTTTATTTTCAGGTACCTATTTCAATCTAACTTGTAGCATATTTATTATGTACTTGTTTCGAACATTCAAACATAAATATCTCTGAGTGAATGAATCTCAAAGCCTTACTCTCTTACAAAGTCTTTCACAAAACTGTCTCTTTTATTTTTTATTTCTACATTGGTAGAATCAACTGAACCAGGGTCTACATTCCAGTAGTGAATTTTTTTAATTAATTTTATTTTGTTTTGCTTCCTTTTCATGAACCATGTTTGGTGGTAGTAGTTGTTTAAAGAGTTGTTTTCATTAATTACCATTTAGATTAAGAGTGTTGATATTATCGATTTCCCATGTCTATTAAAAAAAAAAAAAAACATTAATTACCACTGTCTCCAAGTAGATCCAATACAAGAATCTAGCTACTGATTACTGAACCATATGTAAGTAAATGCTCCCGATGTTTAGCTGAAAGAAGCAATTTATTGAAGCTGTAGTTATCCAAAAAACATGAAAAAAAAACAGTGAATTAATTAGTGATTTTCCAATTGAATTTTCTTAAGAGAAATGTTTTCATTATTTGTTATCCTAGATTATCTTCTGTCTCTATGTGTTCAAGAGTTCATACATGTGTGAAAATGTCAGTGTTCAAAATAAAACCAGCTGAAAGTGTTTACAGAATTTTGTTTATTGCCTTGCTTGTTCTTTGACTACTTGTGTTTATTGTCTTGCTTGATCCTTGACTATTTGCATTTATTGTATTACTAGTTACTCAACCTAAAACTGATCTAAATTCTTGCATATAATTAAAATATTATAAAAGCAAAAAGGAGGAGGAAGGATGGAATAGTGGGGTTCTAGGGAGAGGAAATGGGGAAGAAAATGACATCTGAAATGTAAATAAATAAAATATAGAAGAAAAAAAAGAACTTTTTTTGTATGCACGGAAAATTATATGAGAAAAATTTTACTTAGTGACATGATGTGTAAGGCCCTTGAACTTCAAGAAAGGAAATATTTATTGATGATTTCCTCATATTATGCTTTAATTATTGAATATTTATGCAATAAGTAATGATATATCATAATAACTCACAATAATGCTTATTTTAGCTAAAAGCTTCTGCTGAAAAAATTACATTGTCATTTTATTTATTATTGTTATCATCACTGATATAATTGTTTTTATGACTACTGATACCATTTATTGAATTTAACTGACCTATAGACACTATGTTTATACATATGCAAATTATATCATTTATTACTTAGAGAAGTCTTTCGAAAAGAGGATCAAAGAAATGAGGTTATGAAGTATGAATCAAGTCAAATAGCTTAATGTACCAAAGCCACAAATGGAAAAAAGCATGTGTTTGTTAAATATGCCCATATTATTTTTTTCTGTTATACCCAGGAATCATTAATTTGCAATAACATTGAACACATGGCAGAACATGACATACCCAGAGAGCAAAACAAAAAAAAAAAAAAAAAAAAAAAAAAAGAAAGTTCCAGCATTCCAAACTCCATTTCAAGCCTGTGTTTATAATTGGCTAACAGCTTTTAATAATATTCTTTATGAAGATCCCACCACATCTCTAATTTACACACACACAGACACACACACACACACACACACACACACACACACACACTATATATATATATATATACACTATATATATATACACTATATGTATATATATATACACTAAGTTATTAAATGCTTGATCTTTGTGTGACTTAGGACTCAATAAAGTGATAATAATTCAAGAGTGTATATAAGAAATTTCTTTATTGTACCTGGAAAGAGAAAATTTACAAAAAACATTTAAAAGCTGAATTTGGCTTCTGTGTAATTTTCTGACTTTAAGAACAAGTTTTCTTTACTATTGCAAATGTCTTACTCATCAGTGTCATTATTATGCAAATCCAATTTTGACCTATTTTTCTATCCTTGAAAAATATGTTCTTAGGTTGTTTTTTTTTAACCTCACACTAAGACAAATTTATTCATAACTACTTGAAGTGTTACCAACCCCAGGGCCTCTACATGCTAATATAAAATCAAAGTGTGATGCCAAGAGGTGAATTATGAAATTTCAAACATAAGCCTTTTTTAGCAATAGTATTCTTTCTGCCCTTTGAATTGCATCTTTCAAGTGTGTAACTTTAAAAGTTAACTTACAAGACCCATTCATTCATTACAGATATAGTATCTTCTGTTTTATTTGGTTTCTTTTCCCTGTGGCTTGCAAAGGTTTTTCACATCAGAACACCAGCTTAATTACTTCCATTCCTTACATCGTGTGATCTATGTCATATCTACCGATATAGAAACAAATGCTTTACTGCAGAGTTAGTGGACAAATATGTATTGTACATATTCATTATTGATGAGTCTCATTTATCACAGATCATGAAAGATTCAGGAAAGATGCTGAAGAGACTGAGAGTGACATGCAGAATAGTTTCATAAATAACAGGCTTGGAAATTGATATCAGATAGATTGAAAATAAAACTAGATCATTTGCTTTTACAGCATTCAAGAAATTTTGTAATTCTTCTATTCTATAAGAAGGTTAAATAAAACAATGTTTTAAGTATTCAATAATTATAAATAAGAAAACCAAAATAAACATGAACAAAATGAAAAGTTTACAATGCACTTAAATTTTTTAGCATTGTTGAGAACTAGGTTATCTCATCAGACAAACTGCTGGAGATAACATACAATGACAGGAACTGCCTGCAGTAGGCCAGGATGGAGACATCATAGAAGCCTGTATCAGCTCCCTGTGAAAGAGGAAGGCTTCTGGGACCCTGAGAAGCAGGAGACATATCCATCCAGGGGACCCACCATCTGAAATAAGAGACTGACTGCAGTAGTCCCAGATGGAGACATTTCAGTAGCCCACAGTAGCTCTGTAAAAAAACAGTTGTTCTTATTTCTCTTAACCTTAGCCCTGGACAATGGCTGTATAGATTTTATTTGTGTGTGACTGGTTTTTAGTTGGCCTTGGTCTATTATATCTGCCTTTTATTATTTTTACTACTTTCTCTTTTTGTTCTGGTAAATTTTGTGAAACTAGATGTTCCTTGATGTAATGATCCTTAAACAACTAAGAATTGAGGCATAGGACTCAACACAGCTTAGTCCTAATGGGCCAGGTACATGCTGTGTGTTCTCATCTTGGAAAAAATGCAGTAAGTGCACAATGGTAGTTCCAGATTAATGCTTGACTTGCAAAGAAAGTTTGAATAAAATTATTAGAAGATGAAATAGAGCCAACACTGGAACCCCCAAGGGAAAAAATATATTGAAGTTATAAAATAAGTTTTTGCATAACATTTGAGAGTGGTTCCTGGATAAGGAAGTATAGACTACATAAAATCTTATACAAGTAAAACTCAGTCAAAACACTGGGACTCTTAGGAGAGTCATTGTGTACAATGTACAGAAGTAGAAGTCTAGCTGAACTTCTCAGTTAAGGGTTAACTTGATTCTTTCTGGCCACTACCTGATAGCTTTGCCCATGTCATTTATCATTAGAGCTTCACAGAAGAATACATGTAGCTGACCTCGGAGATCTGAGCTCTGAAGTATAATAAGTTAAAAGTTAAAGTTTAAATAATGATAAGTTTACAATTACTATTATTTTGGTTACAGGCCTCAGAATTTAAAAAAAAAAGCTTGAAACTTGAGGAACAATTGTAATTCTTAATGCTTTGTGAGATGTGGTTATTCTTTTGAATTTGATTTGACAAAGAGTATACACTGTCCTTCTTTTCTGTTTTTGGAGTATCAGTAAAAGACTGGAGCAAGAAAAAGGCAAAAGAGCATGAAAAGAGCATGAGAAAAGTGAGTGAAGAATGGAAAGAGTGAGTGAAGAGAGAATGTGAGGTGTGTATAGAGAATGTACATGTGAGTGAAAAGAGAGTGCATATGATGTATATGATATGTATGTGAGATATGTGTGAATAGTGTGTGTGAGAATAAAAAGAGAACTCACACAGATGTATAGGAGTGTGAGAGTTCAAGAAAAGTGCACAGGAGAAAAGCAGAGTGCATATGAAAATATAAAATGTGTACAGCGTCAAGCTGCTATTGAATGAGTGAAAGAAAGAAAACAGAGTGAGAGCAGAGAGAGAAACTTTAAGCCTTGAAAAATTGCATGTGAGTTTGTACCAAAAAAAGTAGTCTGTGAATATTGATTATGTGCTGTGGGGAGCTATCATCCTTGCAGCCATCTTGAGCCATATACCCTGACAAGAGACTTGTTTACAATAGCCTAAAACAGCTGAGCACACTCTGATAACATCTTGTTTTAGATAGCCAAAATTTTCTTTTGGGTGTGTGGACTTAAAGATGTGTGGACTTAAAGGTGTGATTGAGAGCCGAGACTTAAAGGTGTAACTTAAAGGTATAATTCAGAGATAAGACTTAAAGGCATGACTTAAAGGCATGACTTAAAGGCATGGCTTAGAAGTGAGACATATAAAAGGTGAGAGGCAGACAGAAGAAATTATTAGACACGTACTTGGAAGAGAATTTGAGACTTGAGACTTCAGGCAGGTAACTTGAAACTGAGAAAGAGACTAGCAACTTAGAACTACAATTAGGACTTGAGACTTGGTGATGAAGCCCAGGACCTGAGACTTGGTACAAGGAACTAGGGACTTGGAGAGAAGAAGAGAGACTTAAGAATAAACGAGATTAAATCACACTCTGTCTGGTCTCCATTCTTCTTGTCCATCCTCACGCTCTATCTTGCCGAACCAAGACCCGCGGACTGGAGCAGCTTGGGGCAGTACAGGCTCTAACAACTTAGCCCCCAAGGCTTTTGGCAGTGTGAGTTCCAACACTGATAGAGTGATCCCTGACATTTTGGCTCCCAAGCCTGGGGCAGAGCTGTTCTCAACAATGTGCCTTCTAGATATCTCTACTTCCAGTTGAGAACTCCTATCTGTGTTAAGTCTGGACCTTGATATCAAACAGACTTACTATTCACAGGTAAAATTATATTTATAAAACTGGAAATATATATAATTACAATATTAAGTATCAAACATTAGAAAAACCCATGAATATAAGCAAATTCTCTTTAATATTAATGCATTTGAAGTGTTCATACCAATCTTTGTCAGAACTGTGATAATGTTATATAAATTGCATGCTAACTTTAATTGTTCAGTTTTGTATTCTTGATTATATATTCAATAAATATTTGATATTCTAGATATCATTGCTATATTTGCAACTGCATATAGTAGCAAGTACCAGGTTTTATATTATATAGCTCTGAACTTCAAAGCAAGCAGAAATTTAGTATAATAAGCAAAGACCTGAAAACCACTGTAAGTTAATAGATAGATAGATAGATAGATAGATAGATAGATAGATAGATAGATAGATAGATA
>JANHMN010000005.1:52591894-52708794 GCA_030674055.1 Rhabdomys pumilio
ATAGATAGATAGATAGATAGATAGATAGATAGATAGATAGATAGATAACAGAAAGTACAAGGTAGGTACAACCAGGTTGTTGCAAGTCATGTGGCCTGGTAAGACTCATAAATTAATTTCATATACAATATGAAGACACAGAAAAGTACCAATTCTCCTTCTTATAATGGGTAAACACTGAGTCAGGCAGTCCTCTTCCATTTACTGATTTGATTATAAGCATTCTTCACTCAGTTTCTAGTAAAAATAAATTAAATTTGAATGTTTATTTTAGTGGTTTGTTCTTCAACCCAGCAAATGTTTTCAAATCTCTATTCTTTAAGTCACATAGTAATTACAACACTAATAGAATCCAGGAATGCATTTTAGGGCAACTTAAGTAATATTAAAGTGCATAAATTAAGTCTTTGCTTTTTATGTGGATATTCACAAAGGTTAAATATGATTAGTAAATAAAGGAATTTGGTGTTCTATCCCAACACTTACCTCTTTATTTACAAATATTTTCCTAAAATCAAAATAAAGTTTTAAGAATTTTAATAATCTTATCTATTGAAATTGACTCTGATCCATAGTTACCATCAAAATGACAGTCTAGATTTTTCTTAAAATAAGCCAATCAGTTTCTTTTATTTTATGCATTGAATTAACACAAAATTGAAAAAGATTTTGCTAAATCTTAGAGCTTTAAGTTCGTTGATGGCAGTCTTTAAAGTATATATATGCACATTTTTGAAGAGAGAGAGAGAAAAGTACATCTAATGAAACAGGTTTATGAAAATTCCTGTTAGATCCATGTAGTAATTTCATTTATATTTGAGCAGTTTGATACCCAGAACTTACCATGTCATAATTTAGAGTAGCAATTTTATTTGCAAAGACAGAAAAGGAGGCTATGAAATCTGAATAAAATTATTCAGGATTACAAGAATACCACTTGATAAAAATGATTTTTCAGGCAAGAGTTGGCTGACACTGGAGCTCTTTCCTTAACTAAATTATATTTCTTCATTATTCTTCAGCATCTGAGTTTTCAAAATGTAAAATGAGGAGTTCATTTATTTTCAGGATTAAATATTATGAATTCAAGGTTATATTACATGTGGTATATAACTTTTAGTTTCTTTCCTATAAATGGTATCACTCTTCGAAGCTTTCTGTAAAACTGATAATACTTCTAATATAAAAAAGCAAAGAAAGTTAAAGTATGCTCTTGTAAGTAACAGAACTTATGAGTTTCCTGAATTTTAATGTATGATTATTTTGCTGAAACATGTTTTTGATTAATAAAAATAATTTTTAATTAATGATGAAAAAGATTCAAATTTGTAGGTGCAATTCAAGTTTTAAAATAATAAAACTTAGCATAACTGTGCTGTGAGAATCTCTACCCTGTAGCTGACTGAAATAGAAGCAGATACCCACTGTCAAACATTGGATGAAGCTGGGGGAGTCTTACAGAAGATTTAGGGAAAGAATTGATAATCTCTGAAGGGATAGCAACCCCCAAGAAGATTAACAGAGACAACTAACCTGGAGACTTGTGCTCTCAGAGACTGAACCAACAGCAAAAGAGCACACAGGGGCTGGACCAGCCCACAGCCCCACCCCATCCAACATACATGTAGCAGATATTCAGCTTATTCTTTATGTAGGCAACCCAAAACCTGGAGCAGAGACTGTCTCTGACACTGTTTCCTGCCTGTGGATTCTGTTTCTCTAACTGGTCTGCCTTGTCCTAGCCTCAGTGGGAAAGGTTGTGTCTAGCCTTGCAGAAACTTCCACCCTCTCAGAGGAAGATGTGGAAACAGGGGAGGAAGTATGTGAGGGAGAATCAGGAATAGGTAGCAATGGGGACGTAAAGTAAATAAAAAAATAAATAAATAAATAAATAAATAAATAAATAAATGTCACAAAGCGATAAAATAATTATTATGAATTCCTTTTCCATCCTTGCTTCACATTTGATATTTAAGTGATTAATCCAGAGGACAAGTAATCAAAAGTATGATCATTGATGTACCTATAATGTTTAGATTTTAATGATAACTAACTTGCTAACAGATATATTATTTTATAAAGTTTTAGGATAACTAGTTGACAAAGAAACATGAAATATGGTTATGGTCCATTTATAATAGAACTAGATTTGACATACACATAAATTGTGTTTTTTAACAAATTCAACTTATTGATCATATTCATTATCACCTATACCTTATATCACCAATACACTATACCTTATATCTTCAAAGCTAATTTATATTATGCCTAAAAGATTGTCCACTTTATTCAAGAAATCTCTTCTTCACCATGCCTTCAAGAATTAAGATCTTCTTACCTACTGCTCTGTGTCCCGTGCACTCTCTACAGTGGGTCAAGAGGGATCCTTTGTCCCCAGAAGCAGACCTGGCAGGGGTATGCATCAGGCCTCAGATCAGGAGAGCAGCAGGAGTGTGCTATTCTGCAGGGCCTGAGTTTGGGGTTCTGCTGGAATATGAGCACTCCCTGCACTCAGCTCTGGGACTAGGGCAGTGAGCGGGTCTTCTTACCTACTGCTCTGGGTTCCGTGCACCCTCTAGGGTGGGTAAGGAGGGATCTGGTTTCCAGATGACATTCATTCTAAAGCCAAGAAAAAGCCAGGTTCAAAACTAGGTGTTCTAGTCAAGAGAGACGACAGAGGTTCTGGTTAGTCAACAAAAGGATGGACTGAGTATTAAGTCTATCTTGTACCTCACTGGTACAAATAGGAATAATTATGCTCTAATTGTATTCTGAGAGAAAATCTTTATTTTAACAGGAAGGGTAATATGTAGGAGGAGCTAAGGGGGAAGGAGCACCAAGAGGAAAAGATGGAGTAAGGAGAGGAGAAGGTGAAGTAGATGAGAAGCTAGTTAATGAGAAAGAAATAGAGAGAAAAAGAGAGAGGTGGTGTGGAGGCAGAAGTTAACATGTCTTCACCAATCAAAGATAGTTTACATAGCTAGGTTGGGTATTAGGTTACACTTCTGATTGAGCATTACTATACTTATAAAGCCTTTGATTAACATTTTAAAAAAATGTATAAAAGCCAAATGGAAAAGGGGGTCATGGAATAGGGGTTTTCTAGGGAGGGGAAATGGGGAAAGGGATTGGCATCTGAAATGTAATTAAAATATCCAATAAAAAAAGAAAGAGAAAAAAAGAAAATCAAAAAAAAAAAAAAAGAATTAAGATATTTTGTTTTGAGACAAGATTTCTGTAAAAAGCCCTGTATGTCCTGGAACTCACCCTGTAAAGTAGGCTAGCCTTAAACTCAGAGATCTTCCTGCCTTTGCTTCCTGAGTGCTGGGATTAAAGGTGTGTACCACTACCACTTGGCTATGAATTAAAAATTTTAAAGACCCCGTCTTTAGTGATATTTAATTTGCAAATTGCTGTAAGTCATCAAAGGGAATCTGAAAGAGAAGAGTAATGAAAGCTTGAGTTTGAGTTACCTCATTCTTGATTTCAAATTATATTACAAAGTGATAGTATTGACAGTATAGCAGAGTTAAAGAACTGAATAAATAGTTGAATGGTTGACTATGCTTGCTGTATTTTATTCTTTTATTCTTTTTTTTTTCATAGTACACCAGCTAGGTTCCCAGCACAAAATTATTTAGTTCATAAGTGCTTCTAGATTCTGATAGAGTAGTTCTTACGTCTGTTTTGAACTCTGGGTATAGATGTATTCTTTTGAACATATACACATATAGACATATAATTTAAAATAAATCAATAACAATTAAGTATTCAGTATAAATTATAAACCTCAATGTTGCCAACAACATATAATAGGGAAAGGAAATACTCTTCAATAAATAAAGTTGTTCAACTATTTATTACCAAAAATGTTGAAGCTATGAACTATATATTTGAAGGGCTTATTAAATTTTCTGCATATTTTATTGATTTATTTTCTAAAATTTTTTATACCATATACTATGGGCATATTCTTTCTTTCAAATATCCCTTTCATATCCTCTCTACCAAATCTAAATACTCTTCTTCATTTTCTTTCTCTTGCTACCTTAAAGTAACGTTTTAAAGAGCAAAAACTGAAAGTTAATAGTGATATAAAATTATACAAAGCTCAGCAGAATAAAATAAAAATGACATAAAATTTACAGGATCCATTTTTTATTGACCAACCAGTTCTGGATATGGGGTCTGCCATGCAGTGTGGTTGATATAGCCAGTGTCACCTTTTTGAAAGATTTTACCTTTCTTACCAGATATTAATTTTAAATAGCTTCTTGATTACAGCTATCAATTGCAAACAGCTTTTTGTTTAACGGGTTGACTTTCTTTCTACTTCCCTTTCTCAGTGCTAGAATGTTGCATATTTTGACCAGTACAAGTCTGTGGACGCTGTCATAATCTCTGTGTTTTTATATATGATTATCATTACTGAAGTGATATATGGAAGACATTGTTTCCTTGAAAATTTTCACCACTTCTGCTTATTATAAAATTTCCATATCCTCTTCTGCATAGATTCCCTAGCCTAAAGGTGTGGGGTTTGATAAATTATTACATTTATGGATGAGTGCTCCCAAGTCTCCCACACTGTTCATATTGTCTAGTTCTGAGTGTCTATACTCATTATTATCTTCTGCAAGAAGAAGCTTCTCCAGTGAAGACTGAATATTGCTCTGATCTATAGATATAGCAATATGTTATTAGGAGTTACTCTGTTGCTATTTCCATTAGTAGAAGAAGTGAAGTAGAATTTCTCCTAGGGCACATAATCTATTTAATCTCAGGTTCATGACCACTTTAGCCCTGTCAGGTATGTGTTCCATTGCATGGAATGTACCTTAAGTCTAATAAAAATATGGTGATTTACTTCTGAAGCATTTTTGCTATTACTGCATCAGCTTACCTCACAGGAAGATCATTGATATAAATTTCAGGGATAGTGATGAGTGACATAGGTGATTACTTTCTCCTCTACGTATATGCAGAGTAATTTTTATCACTGTTGAGGCTAGTCAGTGGGAGTATAAGTTCTATTTGAGCACAAACACAATTTTTCACTTTAGATGGCACAAGTAAGTTGAGTCTTCAGTAATAGGGACATATCATAATATTATAAAGAATAACCAATAGTCTTAAAATATACTGTGATTTAGAGACAATTTATGATAACTGTTGACCAAAACTCTGCAAAATATAACCAATTCCTAGGACTAGAGATTTGTTTGATTATATAAGATATCTAATTGGAATACTCTATCCACCAATGTATGAATACTTAATTAATATTTCTTTTATAAGGTAGATATTTACTTAGATTTTCTACTGCAGTTTGTTTTGACAGAGATTTTCACAAACCCTTTAGTATAAAATGTTCCTCACCCTTAATTCTTCTTTCATCCTGATCTCCCATCCACTTTTCTATTTAATCCTCCTATGCTCACCTCCCCTTTTCTATTTATAGCACTATATTTTATTTCCACTTACTTCTTGGACAGTCCTTCCTTCTCTCTGGTTCCTTACTAGATATCTATTTATTATTATTATTATTATTATTATTATTATTATTATTATTATTGCTTTTTTTTAGTTTGTAAATTGAAAAATTCCTAAAAATAATGGAACATGATTTTTCTTATTCTTAAACTCAAATATATTGCTTCTATCATTTATCTTGTACACAAATCAAAAACTCACACAATATGTTTACCTTTATTTTATATCCTGATGCTTTTTATTTAAAAACATCTTGCAACTATCTTTCCATACCATTCTGCTATGATAGCTAGGGTTAGCTTTTTTTATTTAAAAAAATCGAAATTTTTTTTATTTACACTTAAGATGTCATCCCCTTTCTCAATTTCCCATACCTAGAAGCCCTGATTCCACCACCTTCTTCATTTTTGCTTTTATATCATTTTAATTACATGCATGTATTAAGGTCAGTTCTAGATTGATGGTTTAACAATAGAGTAAATGCAAATAGTCAAGGAACAAGCAAGACAATACACACAAATAGTCAAAGAACAAGCAAGGCAATAAAGAAAGTTCTGTGAATACCTTCATGATCATTGTTTCTAAGGGCTTATCAGAATGACCAAATTATCTGAGCCTACTTCCCTGTCCTAGCCCAAGATCATTTTCATGTCTGAAGCCTACTTCCTTGTTCTAGCCTAAAATTTAAATTCCTGTCTAAAATTACTTTTTTTGTTCTAGCCTACGATTTAGATTCCTACCTGAAATTACTTCTTTGTTCTAGCCTAATGTCAGATACCTGCCTGAAGCCTAAGCCAGGTCTTAGGTCTTTCTGACAAGAATGCCTTCCTTACCTTTCATGGAATACACATTATCCAAAGCAATGCACATCTGTCTTAGGTTGGTAACACTCTGTGCGTAATCTCACCTGTCTTGCCAGTCAGTTAATTTAATAACTCTGTCTGGGGTTCTATTTTCAGGTTCAAGCCATATACACTGGCTGCCAACATGTTGATATTGTTAAAGACAAGCTTTAACATGATATGCAGGAATAATGTATTCCCAGGACAAAAAGGGCTAGCATGATCAAGCTATATATGCTATTCTTGAACCTTGACCATAATAGAAATACTGACCTCAGGCTATGGGTAATTTTATTTGCAGTATCTACCACATCAACACTCAGCAGAGCAGCATTATTGAAATTCATAAGCTCCCTATGTATCCTTAAAACATCATAGAAGTATGCCAAATAGACTGCAAATGTCTGTAAACTTCTTCCTAATTATAATGACTACCACTGTAATTTTAGAACTAACATAAATTCAATCTTATTTGTCATGACACTCAAGATGGCTCCTTACCCTTAAATTCTGAACTTCCTTCTAATTATTTGAATAGGATAAAGAGCATCAATCTGTTCTTCCAAATGCTTATCTAAATCTTCTTGTAAATTCAACACATCAGTAAGATTTTTTTTTTTTTTTTGCTAAATGATTAAAAAAAGTATCTGTCTTGACTTCTTATGTCACAGCATTTGCAGAATTAGTGGGCTAGCAATTAATGTAATTAAAGCTGTTATACCAGAAATTATCAAGCTCACTACCCTATTGTTTCTACTAAGAGCCTGACTCATTTCTTTCAGTATTTGCAAGCTATTTTTAGAATATCAAGGTTCTGTTTTACTCAAGACACTAAAACAAAATCTGGTTGATAGACCTCCATAACTGATATGCCAGATTTTAAAACACAAACACAATTAAAAGGTATACCATCAATGCAACTAACATTAAATATTGTAGGAGAAACATAAATATTTTTAACTTGAAAATTAAAAGAGCCTTAATATATGTGCAAACATCTATTTGAAATCCAGATCCTGGCCGACATTATCTCTTGCTACCATAAAATTATAGAGAACTGAAGCTAATTTCCATATATGTCTCTGAAAATGTCCAGAACCAGCCTTCCAAATGAAGACTGTTTTTTCCAATATTGAATTGAATTCTAGACCAGTTCAAAATTGAGTATGAATAACTGGTTACATTTCATAACAATACAAGATTCATCATAACTTCTGTTTTTGATTCTCTCTTCTACAAGGTCAAAAAATTTGAGGCAAGTCTGCTGGTCTCATCAGGGGTATAGGTAAGCAATGGTGGGTCAGGAACATATGTCCAACACTGTTTTGAAATCACCATTGTCAGGGCACTCAGCAAGCTCATGGGTCAGCAACCTGCTTTGTCCTAGCATCAGCATATCTTTCCAATTGCTCTAGCAGTCACCATGCTCCTTCAGCATCTTGCAAAAAAAAAAATAACAAAAACAAAAAAACCCACCAAACATGCCCTCTTCCCCATGTATAATACCTGATCAGGATCATGTTTATGCCAGTAAGTGTATCTTTCCCTTTCACCTATGCATAAGAAGATGCCTAGTTGTAGAGTGCCAGAGACACTCAGCAGAACATTCCTTGGCATCATTTTTTTTTTCAAAAAAATTAAATTAAAATAAAAATAAAAAGATAATGATTTAAATAATTTTGTAGTATATGGGGATATATCTCCCCCCTTTTTATTTTATGAAGATATTGTTTTAAAGTTCCATGGGCCTGTTTCATTGTCTCTTGTCCTTGAAAATTATAAGAAATCCTTGTAATATGGGTAATGTTAAATTGCTGCCAAAAGTCTCAAAAGTTCTACTGTGAGAGCCAGTTCAATTATATGGGTTTCTTTGTTTGTTTGTTTTTGTTTTATTGTTGTTGTTGTTGATGATGATGTTTGATTGGGTTTTTTTTATTCTTTTTTCGTTTTTTTATTATTGGGTATGTTATTTACCTACATTTCAGATGTTATCCCCTTTCCCCATTCCCCTCAGAAAAAACTCTTGACCCTTCCTCCCTCCTCCAATTTCTATGAGTATGTGCCCTTACCCGTCCACCTACTCCTACCTCCCTGTGCTCGAAAAACTCCTCAATGGGGAATCCAACCATCAAGTGTCCAAGGCCCTCCTCTCCCACTGATGCCTGTAAAGTCCATCCTCCTCTACATATACAGCTAGAGACATGAGTCCGTCTATGTGTGTTCCCAGGCTAGCTGTTTAGACCCTTAGAGTTCTGGTTGGTTGGTATTGTGGCTCTTTCCATGGGGTTGCAAGCCCCTTCAACTCCTTCAGTCTTCTCTCTAATTCCTTCAGTAGGAAACATGTAATCAGTTTGATTGTTAGCTGTGAGCATCCACCTTTGAATATGTCAGATTCTGGCAGTGCCTCCCAGGAGACAATTATATTAGGCTCCTGTCAGCATGTACTTTCTGACATCCATAACAGTGTTTGCATAGGGTGATTGCATCTGGGAGGGATCTCCAGGTGGGGTTGTCTCTGGATGGTCTCTCCTTTAGTTTCTGCCCCACACATTATCTCATATTTACTCCTTTGAGTATTTTGTTACTCCTTCTAAGAAGGACCAAAGCATGCACACTTTTGGGCTTTCATTTTCTTGGGCCTCATGTGGCCTGTGAGTTGTGTCTTCGGTATTGTGAGATTTTGGGCTAATATTCACTTATCAATGAGTGCATACCATGTGTATTATTTTTTGATTGGGTTACCTCATCAAGATTATATTTTCTAGTTCTATTCGTTTGCCTGTGGATTTCATGAATTCATTATCTTTAATAGCTGAGTAGTACTTACTTGAGAATTTTTTTGTGTAGCTCTGTACCTCATTGTTAATAGAGTTATTTGACAGTCTCATGTCTAATTTCTTCAGTTCTTTGTATGCCTTGGATATTAACCCTCTATCAGATATAAGATTGGTAAAAATCTTTTCCCAATCTGTTGGCTGCCACATTATCCTATTGACGGTATCCTTTGCTTTACAGAAGCTTTGCAGTTTTATGAGATCCCATTTTTCAATTCTTGATCTTAGAGCATAAGTCATTGGTGTTCTCTTCATGAACTTTTCTCCTGTTCCCATGTGTTCTATACATTTTTCCATTTTCTCTTCTATTAGTTTTAGTGTATCTGGTTTTATGTGAAGGTCCTTGATCCACTTTGACTTGAGCTTTGTACAAGGATATAAATATGGATCAATTTGCATTCCTCTACATGCTGACCTCCAGTACAAGCAGCACAATTTGTTGAAAATGGTATATTTTTTCAACTAGAAATTTTTAGCTCCTTTGTCAAAGATCAAGTGACGATAGGTATGGGGGTTCATTTCTGAGTCTTCGATTCTATTCCATTGATCTTCCTGCCTGTCTCTGTACCAATACTATGCAGATTTTATCACTATTCCTCTATACTAAAGCTTGAAGTCAGGGATGGTGATTCCCCCAGAAGTTCTTTTATGGTTGAAAATAGTTTTTGCTATCCTTGGTTTTTTGTTATTCCAAATTAATTTTAGAATTGCTCTTCTTATCACTGTGAAGAATTAAGAAGAAATTTTGATGGGATTGCATTAAATCTGTAGATTGATTTTAGCAAGATAGCCATTTTTACTATGTTAATCCTTCTGATTCATGAGCATGGGAGATCTTTCCATCTTCTGAGATCTGCTTTGATTTCTTTGTTCAGGGACTTGAAGCTCTTGTCATACAGATATTTTACTTGCTTGCTTAGATTTACACCAAGGCATTTTATATTATTTATGACTCTTGTGAAGTGTTTCATTTATATAATTTCTTTCTCAGCCTTTTTAATCTTTTGAGTAAAGGAAGGTTACTGATCTGTTTGAGTTAATTTTATATAGAGCAACTTTGCTAAATTTGTTTATCAGGTTTAGGAGTTCTCCAGTGGAAGTTTTAGGGTCACTTAAGTATACTATTATATCATCTGCAAATAGTGAAATTTTGACTTTCTTCTTTCCAATTTGTGTCCCTTTGACCTCCTTTTGTTGCATAATTGCTCTGGCTAGGACTTCCAGTACTATGTTGAATAGATAGGGAGAGAGTGGATAGCCTTGTCTAGTCCCTGATTTTAGTGAGATTGTTTCAAGTTTGTCTTCATTTAGTTTGATGTTGGCTACTGGTTTTCTGTTTATTGCTTTCATTATGTTTAGGTATGGGCCTGGGATTTCTGATCTTTCCCAGACTTTTATTATGAAGGGGTGTTGAATTTTGTCAAATGCTTTTTCAACATCTACTGAGATGACCATAGGTTTTTTTTTTTTTTTTGAGTTTGTTTATATAGTGGATTATATTGATGGATTTCCTTATATTGAACCATCCCTGCATTTCTGGTATTAAGTCTGCTTGATCATGATGGATGATTATTTTGTTGTGTTTTTCAATTTTGTTTGTGAGAATTTCATTGAAGTGCTCTTTCTTTTTTTGGGTCTTTGTCTGGTTTAGATATGAGTGTAATTGTGGCTTCATACAATGAATTGGGTAGTGTTCCTTCTGTTTCTATTTTGTGGAACAGTTTATAGAGAATTGGTATTAGGTTTTCTTTGAAGGTCGGATAGAACTCTGCACTAAAATCGTCTGGTCCTGGGCTTTTTTTGGTGGGCATACATTTAATGACTGTTTCTATTTTTGGGGGGGGTTATGGGACTGTTTAGATGGCTTATCTGGGGCTGATTTAACTTTGGTAACTGGTATTTGTCTAGGAAATTGTCCATTTCATCCAGATTTTCCAATTTTGTTGAGTATAGGCTTTTGTAGTAGTATCTGATTTTTTTTTTAAGTTTCCTTGTTTCTTTTGTTTTGTCACCCTTTTCAGTTCTGACTTTATTAATTTGGGTACTGTCTGTCTGCCCTCTGATAACTCTGCCTAAGGTTTTAGCTATCTAGTTGGTTTTCTCAAAGAACCAGATCCTGGTTTTATCGATTTTTTTGTATAGTTTTTTTTTTTTTTTTTTTTTTTTTTTTTTGCTTGGTTGATTTCAGTCCTGAGTTTGATTATTTCCTGCTGTCTATTCCTCTTGGGTGCATTTGCTTATTTTTGCTCTAGAGCTTTCAGGTGTGTTATTAAGCTGCTAGTGTATTAGTGTGCTAGTGTGTTATTAAGCTCCAGTTTTTGTGCTTTGTTTGTTTGTTTGTTTGTTTGTTTTGTAAGCACTTAGAGCTATGAGTTTTTCTCTTAACACTGCTTTCATTGGGTCCCATAAATTTTGGTATGATGTATTCATTTTCATTAAGTTCTAAAAAGTCTTTTATTTCTTTTTCCATTTCTTCACTGACCATATTATCACTGAGTAGAGTGTTCTTCAGTTTCCACATGAATGTGGGCTTTCCTTTTTGTTGTTGTTGTTGTTATTGAAGACAGCCTTAGTCCATGGTGATCTGATAGGATGCATGGTATTATTTCAATTGTTTTGTATCTGTTGAGTCCTGTTTTGTGACCAATTATATGATCTATTTTGGAGAAGTTCTATGAGGTGCTGAGAAAAAGACATATTCTTTTGTTTTAGGATGAAATGTCCTATAGATATTTGTTAAGTTTGTTTGGTTCAAATCTTCTCTTAGTTTCACTATCTCTATTTAGCTTCTGTTACCATGATCTGTTCATTGCTGAGAGTAGGGTGTTGAAATCTCCCACTATTATTGTGTGAGGTGCAATGCATGCTTTGAGCTTTAGTAAGGTTTCTTTTATGAAAGTGGGTGCTCTTGCATTTGATGCATAGATGTTCAAAAATGAGAGTTCATGATGGTTGACACTTCCTTTGACGAGTATGAAATATCCTTTCTTATCCTTTATGACAGCTTTAAGTTTAAAGTTAATTTTATTCAATATTAGAATGGCTACTCCAGCTAGTTTCTTAGGACCATTTGCTTGAAAAATTTTTTTCCAACTTTTTACTCTAAGGTAGTGTCTGTCTTTGTTCCTGTATACAGCAAAATGCTGGGTCCTGTTTGTGTATCCAGTCCATTAGTGTGTGTCTTTTTATTGGGGAATTGAGTCCATTGATGTTAAAAGATATTAAGAAAAGCAGATTGTTGATTCCTGTTATTTTTGTAACTAGCAGTGTCATTTGTTTGTGTGGCTATCTTCTTTTGGATTTGTTGGAAGATTACTTTCTTGCTCTTTCTTTCTTTCTTTCTTTCTTTCTTTCTTTCTTTCTTTTTTTGTATCAAGAAAAAATTTTTTTTCCTAGAGGGCTAACATTTTTTTTAAAGATGTTGGTTCTAACTACCTTTTCCCCCTTTTATGTAGTTGGTTATAATATTTACATATCGAGTTTTATCTTCTTATCCCATTTCCCTCAACGCCCAGGAACCCCTTATCCCATCCCCCCTCCTTGTGCTTCTATGAGGCTGTGCCCACACCTACCCGCCACCCCCACTACCCCCTCCCCACCCTCACATTCCCCCCACCATTCTGTGTTCATTTTTCATGGGACCAAGAATCTCCTCTCCCACCTATGCCAAACAAGGCCGTCCTCCCCTACATAACCTCTGGAGTCATAGGTCCCTCCCTATGTGCTCCCAGGCTGGTGGTTTAGACCCTGGGGGGCTCTGGTTGTTTGGTATTGTTGCTTTCCTCTTGGGGTCACAAACCCTTCCTGCTCCTTCAGTCTTCTAAGTTCTCCATTGGGAAACCCTTGATCATATCAGTGGTTAGCTGTGAGCATCATCCTCTAAATGTGTCAGTCTCTGGCAGGTCTCTAAGGAGACAGCTATATCATGTTCTTGACAGCATGCATTTCCAGCCATCCACATCAGTGTCTAGCTTAGGTGACAGTACATGGGATGAATGCCCAGGTGGAATGGTCTCCTGATGGCTCCTCCTTCAGTTTCTGTCTCATGTTTTGTTTCCATAATTGCTCCCTTGAGTATTTTTGTTACTGGTTCTAAGTAGAACTGAGGTGTCCCCTCTTGGTCTTTCTTCTTCATGAGATTCATGTGGTCTGTGGGTTGAGTCTTTGCTATTCTGAGTTTTTGGGCTAACATCCGCTTAACAGTGAGTAAATGTCTTGTGTGTTCTTTTGTGATTGGGTTAACTCACTAAGGATGATAATTTCTAGATCCATCCATTTAACTATAAATTTCTCAAAGTCATTATTTTTAATAGCTGATTAATAATCTATTGTGTAGATGTACCACATTTTTTGTATCCATTCCTCTGTTAAAGGACATCTTGGTCATTTCCAGCTTCTGGCTCTTATAAATAAGGTTGCTATGAACATAGTGGAGCATATGTCTTTATTATTTGTTGGAGCATCTTCTGGGTATATGCCCAGGAGTGGTATAGCTGTATCCTCAGGTAATGCTATGTCCAGTTGTCTGAGGAACCACCAGACTTATTTCCAGAGTGGTTGTACCAGCTTGCAATCCCACCAACAATGGAGGAGTCTTCTTCTTTCTCCTCATCCTCACCAGCATCTACTATCACCTGAGTTTTTGATGTTAGCCATACTGACTGGTGTGAGGTGGTATCTCAGGGCTGTTTTGATTTGCATTTCCCTTATGACTAAGGATGTTGAGCATTTCTTAAGGTGCTTCTCAGTCATTCGAGTTTCCTCTGTTGAGAATTCTTTGTTTAGCTCTGTTCCCCATTTTTAATAGGGTTGTATGATTTTCTGAATTATAATTTCTTGAGTTCTTTGTATATCTTTGATATTAGCCCTCTATCGGATGTGGGATTGGTTAAGATCATTTCCCAATCTGTTGGTTGCCGTTTTGTCTTATTGACAGTGTCCTTTGACTTACAGAAGCTTTGCAATTTTATGAGGTCCCATTTGTCAATTCTTGATCTTAGAGCATAAGCCATTGGTGTTCTGTTCAGAAACGTTTTTTCCTGTGCCTAGGTATTCCAGGATCTTCCCCACATTCTCTTCTATTAGTTTTATTGTGTCTGGTTTTAAGTGAAGGTCTTGTATCCACTGGAATTTGAGCTTTGTACAAGGGGATATTAATGGATCGATTTGAATTTTTCTACATGTTAACCTCCAGTTGAACCAGCACCATTTGCTGAAAATTCTGTCCTTTTTTCACTGAATGGTTTTAGCTCCTTTGTCAAAGATCAATGACCATAGGTATGTGGGCTCATTTCTGGGTCTTCAATTCTATTCCATTGATCTTCCTGCTTATATCTGTACCAATACCATGCAGTATTTATTACTATTGCCCTGTAGTACAGTTTGAGGTCAGGGATGGTGATTTCCCCCGAAGTTTTTTGTTGTTGAGAATAGTTCTCTCTATCCTGGGTTTTTTGTTGTTCCAAATAAATTTACAAATTGCTCTTTCTATTTCAATGAAGAATTGACTTAGAATTTTGATGGGGATTGCCTTGAATCTATAGATTGCTTTTGGCAAGATGGCCATTTTTACTAAATTAATCCTGCCAATCCAGGAGCATGGGAGATCTTTCCATCTTCTGAGGTCTTCTTCTATTTCTTTCTTCAGAGACTTGAAGTTCTTGTCATATAGATCTTTCATTTGCTTGGTTAGGTTCACTAGAAGACATTTTATATTGTTTGTGACTATTGTGAAGGGTGTCATTTCCCTAATTTCTTTGTCTGTTTATCTTTTGAGTATAGAAAGGCTACTGACATGTTTGATTTGATTTTATATCCAGCCCCTTTACTGAAGTTGTTTATCAGGTTTAGGAGTTCTCTGATGGAAATTTTAGGGTCACTTAAGTATACTATCATATCATCTGCAAATAGAGAAATTTTGACTTCTTCCTTTCCAATTTTATCCCTTTGACTTCCATTTGTTGTTTAATTGCTCTAGCTAGGACTTCCAGTACTATATTGAATAGGTAGGGTGAGAGTGTACAGCCTTGTCTAGTCCCTGATCTTAGTGGAATTGCTTCAAGTTTCTCTCCATTTAGTTTGATGTTGGCTACTGGCTTGCAGTATATTGCTTTTACTATGTTTAGGTATGCACCTTGAATTCCTGCTCTTTCTAAGACCTTTATCATGAAGGGATGTTGAATTTTGTCAAATGTTTTCTCAGCATCTTGTGAGATGATCATGTGGTTTTAATCTTTGAGTTTATTTATGTAGTTGATTACATTGATGGATTTTCAAATATTGAACCAACCCTGCATTCCTGAGATAAAGCCTACTTGATCATGATGAATGATTGCTTTGATGTGTTCTTGGATTCGGTTTGCAAGAATTTTATTGAGTATTTTTGCATCAATATTCATAAGAAAGATTGGTCTGTAGTTCTCTTTCTTTGTTGGGTCTTTGTGAGGCTTTGATATGAGCGCAATTGTAGCTTCATAGAATGAATTGGGTATTGTTCCTTCTGTTTCTATTCTGTGGAATAGTTTGAAGAGAATTTGTATTAGGTGTTCCTGGAAGGTCAGGTAGAATTCTGCACTAAAACCATCCGACCCTGGACTTTTTTTGGTGGGAAGATTTTTAATAACTGCTTATATTTTTTTAGGGGTTATGAGACTGTTTAGATGGTTTATCTGCTCCTCGTTTAACTTTGGTACCTGGTAGCTATCTAGAAAACTGTCCATTTCATCCAGATTTTCTAATTTTGTTGAGTATAGGCCTTTGTAGTAAGATATAATGATTTTTTTTAATTTCCTCTGTTTCTGTTGTCATGTCTCCCTTTTCAGTTCTGATTTTACTGATTTGAGTGCTGTCTCTGCGCCCTTTGGTTAGTCTGGCTAAGGGATTCTCTATCTTGTTGATTTTCTCAAAGATCCAGCTCCTGGTTTTGTTTATATTTTGTATAGTTCTTTTTGTTTCTACTTGGTTGACTTCGGCCCTGAATTTGATTTCCTGCTGTCTACTCCTCTTGGGTATAATAGCTTCTTTTTGTTCTAATGCTTTCAGGTGTGCTGTCAAGTTGTTAATGTATGCTCTTTCCATTTACTTTTTGTGGGCACTTAGAGCTATGATTTTTCCTCTCAGTACTGCTTTCATGGAGTCCCACAAATTTTGATATGAATTGTCCTCATTTTCATTTAAATCTAAAAAGTCTTTAATTTCTTTCTTTATTTCTTCCTTGACCAAGTTATCATTGAGTAGAGCATTGTTCAGTTTCTATGTGTATGTGGGCTTTCAGATATTTTTGTCCATGTCAAAGACGAGTCTTAGTCCATGGTGGTCTGATAGAGTACAAGGGATTATTTGAATCTTTTTGTATATGTTGAGACCTGTTTCGTGACCAATTGTATGGTCTATTTTAGATAAGGTACCATGAGCTGCTGAGAAAAAGGTATATTCTTTTGTTTTAGGATGAAAAGTTCTATAGATGTCAGTTAAGTCCAATTGGTTCATAACTTTTGTTAGTTTCATTGTATCTCGGTTTAGTTTCTGTTTCCATGATCTCTCCATAGCTGAGAGTGGGGTGTTGAAATCTCCCACTATTATTGTGTGAGGTGCAATGTATGCTTTAAGCTTTAGTAAAGTTTCTTTTATGTATGTGGGTGCCCCTGCATTTGGGGCATAGATGTTCAGAATTGCAAGTTCCTCTTGGTACATTTTTTCTTTTAATAAGCATGAAGTGACCTTCTTTGTCTTTTTTGATTACTTTTGGTTGAAAACTGATTTTAATTGACATTAGAATGGCTACTCCAGCTTGTTTCTTGGGGCCATTTGCTTGGAAGATTGTTTTCTAACCTTTTACTCTGAGGTGTCTGTGTTTTTCACAGATGTGCATTTTTTGTGTGCAGCAGATTGCTGGGTCCTGTTTATGTATCAATTCTGATAGTCTATGTCTTTTTATTGGAGAACTAAGTCCATTGATATCAAGAGGTATTAAGGAAAAATGAATGTTGTTTCCTCTTATTTTTGTTTTTGGCGGTGGAGTTATGATTTTATAGCTATCTTCTATTGGGTTATTGGAGGATTATTTTCTTGTATTTTCTAGGTTGCAGTTTCCCTCCTTGTGTTGGAGTTTTTCTCCAATTATCCTTTCAAGTGCTGAATTTGTGGTAAGATATTAAGTAAATTTGGATTTGTCATGGAATATTTTGGTTTCCCCATCAATATTGAGAGTTTTGTTGGGTATCGTAGTCTGGGCTGTCATTTGTGTTCTCTTAGGGCCTGTATGATATCACTCCAGGATCTTCTGGCTTTTATAGTCTCTGGTGAGAAATCTGGTGTAATATTTATAGGTCTGCCTTTATATGTTACTTTGCCTTTTTCCCTTACTGCTTTTAGTATCTTCTCTTTGTTTTGCACATTTGATGTTTTGATTATTATGTGGCGGGAGGTATTTCTTTTTTGGTCTAGTCTATTTGGGGTTCTGTAGGCTTCTTGTTTATTTAAAAACATCTCTTTCTTTAGGTTAGGAAAGTTTTCCTCTATAATTTTGTTGAAGTTATTTACTGGCCCTTTAAGGTGAGAGTCTTCACCCTCCTCTATTCCTATTATCCTTAGATTTGGTCTTCTCATTGTGTCCTGGATTTCCTGCAAGTTTTCTGTTAGGAGCTTTTTGCATTTCACATTTTCTTTGACCATTGTGTCTATGTTTTCCATGGTATCTTCTGCACATGAGATTCTCTCTTCTATCTCTTGTATTCTGTTGGTGATGCTTGTGTCTATGACTCCTGATCTTTTTCCTAGGTTTTCTATCTCTAAGGTAGTCTCCCTTTGTGATTTCTTTATTACTTCTACTTCCATTTTTAGATCCTCGACGGTTTTGTGTAATTCCTTCACCTGTTTGGTTGTGTTTTCTTGTACTTCTTTAAGGGCTTCTACCTGTTTACCTGTGTTCTCCTCAAATTCTTTGAGAGTTTTGTTTATGTCCTTTTTAAATTCCTCTATCATCATCATAAGAAGTGATTTTAATTCTGAGTCCTGCTTTTCTGGTGTAATGTTGTGTTCCGAACTTGCTATGGTGGGAGAACTGGGTTCTGGTGATGCCAAGTAACTTTGGTTTCTGTTGTTTACATTCTTATGCTTGCCTTTTGCCATTTGGTTAGTTGTAGTCCTACTTCCACTCAGTGGTTCTGACTGGTGTCTGCCTTTCCAGTTATTTTGGTTGTGTCAGAACTCCTTGGGGTCCAGGTGACTCTATGATCCTGTCTCCAGCTGTTCTGGGTACAGTGGCTCCTCTAGGTTATCTCGGGATATGGTGTCTCCAGGGTAGTAGACCAGCTAGATGTTTGCTGCTCTGAGTGTAGTTGCTCCTCTAGGATGCTTCAGGATATGTTGTCCCCTGCTCTGCAGCTCTGTGGTTCTTGACCTGGCTAGGATGCCACAGGATGCAGATTCCTCGGGGGTAGGGGGGCAGATCAGCTGTGAGGCTGCTCAGTCCACTGGGGTCAGGGCAAGGTGTGGAAGGGTCATAAATTTCCGCCAGAGCTGGTTCTGGGTGCCAGGTGCACTCTTGGATCTCCCTACTGCCAGTTGTGCTTCTGGGGCCTAGGGCAGTGAGCAGCTGCTCCTACCTGCAACTTTGTGGTTCCTGAGCTGGCTAGGATGCTGCAGGATGCAATTTCTTTGGGGGAGCACATCAGTTGTCTGGCTGCTCATTCCACCTGGGTCCGGGCAAGGGGCCACTTTCTTGCTTTTTCTAGGGTATAATTTCCATTCTTGTATTGGAGCATTCCCACTATTATCCTTTGTAGTGCTGGGTTTGTGGAAAGGTAATGTATAAATTTGTTTTTGTTGTGGAATATCTTGGTTTCTCCATGTATGGTAATTGAGAGTTTTGTTGGGCATAGTAGCCTGGGCTGGCATTTGTGTTTTCTTAGGGTCTGTATGACATCTGTCTAGGATCTTCTTGCTTTTATAATATCTGGTGAAAAGTTTGGTGTAATTCTGATATGTCTGCCTTTATATGTTACTTGGCCTTTTTTCTTTACTGCCTTTAATATTCTTTCTTTGTTTTGTGCATTTGGTGTTTTGATTATCAAGTGATGGGAGGTATTTCTTTTCTGGTCTAGTCTATTTGGCATTCTGTAGGCTTCTTGTGCTGGGAGCCAGCCCAGTTCTGAGAGGGTAGCAGCAGGGGCATAGAGTAGGACCCTGGTGATGTCTTTAAAGTCTGAAGTTCTCAGGGTTTTCTGGCTCTCTGATCTGTACTGAAATGCTGATGATAACTTCTAAAAAGGCCTATAAACTTCTTCTGAGGATAAAAAGACAACAGGCTTAGGTGATTAACACCTGTAGCCTAACCACAAAGGATTAGGCAATTTGGCCTTTGTTTTATCTCAGCAGGAACTGCTGGCCTCTAACTTATATCTGCTAGTCTGATGTTGCAGAAAGAAAAAACACTTGCTATAGAGTTTATTATTAATTGTAAAATGTATCTTATGAAAGCTACCTGAGTGGAAAGGAGCAAAGGTCTTAACTTGGGGAAAAAAATTCTAACAAGGAAAAAATTCTAGGCAGGGGGAAAAGAAAGGGGAGGACGAACAGCTCCTAATGAATATCTAAATCTACTCTACTGCTACTGGTAATGACTATGCTACTGGTAATGACTACTACTTTCTTTGTCTTTGTCTTCAGCACTTATGCATCTTTCAGAGTACATGGTCACATGTTACAAAGTTCATCACAAGTTACCACCAAAATTCAAATCATAAATTGAAATAGAATTTTACAACAGAAAATGTTTACATGTATATCCATTCAGACTAATTATCTAGCTAGACATTCATCACCTGTCTATCTCCACAGGATTGCTGAAGGTTTAAAACTATATCTTAAGTAATTAGTGAAGCTTTGTATAGATAAACTCAAGCAATATTTTCTCTTCTGTCCTGGTACCTATAATAAATACTGGAATTCCCTTTTAGTTAGTGACCATAGGTTAATTGTTTGATGACCTCTTGGAATGTGCTCTGAGCAGGAGAAGGTCTGGTTACTTTACTATCTAGGGGCAATTAATTGATAACACTCAGGAGACTGGCAGAGTTCTCATTGCAGTTTTGAGTATGAGAGAGGGACCTAATAGCAGTCCCATTAAAAAAGAGCTTGATATCATTGATATAATTTTAGGAATTCTTATAGGATCATCATAAAGACCTAAGACGTCATCTATTTGTCCATATAGCATCACTACAAGACAGAACATCTTCGTGGATCTGCAGAGACCTGCTCTAAAGGGGTGTGCTATTGTTTAGTGATTATTACAAATGTTTAATAATAATAATAATAATAATAATAATAATAATAATAATGTATGGCCTGCCAGAAAGGGAGGGACTCCCTCCCTCTTCTCAGGAATTCACAGCCACCCCAGTAACTCACGAGACACAGAACTTGATGCAACAGCAAGAGGTATATTTGATTCAACGAGTTGAGGTCACACTTCTAGCCTGTCCTACACAGAGGCAAGCAATGAAGTACGATCCCCACTTAGAGAAGAGGTAGAGCTTTTAAAGAGAAAAACCGTAACCCAGGGGAGATGAGAGGTGGAATCATGATTATGTATCTATAGAAAGTGTTCAGCTTCCATGACAGGTTCAAGAAATGATCATGGGGAAATATCTCATACAAGCCCTTTCTTCTTTTAAGATTCAAACCCTATTTAATTTATCTTGTGGTCAGTTCAGTTCTTGGTATCCAGAGTGCACAGGCACACTGACCTGAACTCCCAGCTCTAACCCTATTCAATGTATCTTGTGGTCAGTTTAGTTCTTGGTACCCAGCGTGCACAGTCATGCTGACCTGAACTCCGAGCTCTGAACTCCTATCTTATCTATTTTGTCTTGTGGATAGCAAATTTCCTAGGATTCGGAGCACAGAACAAGCTGATCTGGACTCCTGACTCCATCTGTGGAAGGTTTAAAAATTTTTAACTCTTTCAATAATAATAACAACAGTAATAATAATAATAATAATAATAATAATAATAATAATAATAATAATAGGAAAAGCATATTAGTAGCAGGAATCTTTCCTAAAATAATGTCTGCCACAGCCTTGCTTAATGGTGTACACTCATAGCAGATTATATAATAATCCAAAGCAAGCATTTCAGAATGATCATTTGCTAATTATTAGCTTGTCCCATTATGGCTCTTGACATTCTTGTATATTTATAGGCATCTTGTTCTTTAGATTTGGGAAGTTTTCTTCTATAATTTTGTTGAAGATATTTACTGGCCCTTTAAGTTGGGAATCTTTGCTTTCTTCTATACCTATTATTATTTGGTTTGGTCTTCACATTGTTTCCTGGATTTTCTGGATGTTTTTGGGTTAGTAGGTTTTTGCATTTTGCATTTTCTTTGACAGTTGTGTCAATATTTTCTATGTCTTCTTCTGCACCTGAGATTCTCTCTTCTATCTCTTGTATTCTGTTGGTGATGCTTGCCTCTATGACTTCTGACTTCGTTCCTAGGTTTTCTATCTCCAGGGTAGTTTCCCTTTGTGATTCCTTTATTTTTTCTACTTTCATTTTTATGTCCTGGATGGTTTTGTTCAATTCCTTCATCTGTTTGCTTGTTTTTTTCTTGTAATTCTTTTAAAAAGGACTTTATGTGTTACTTCTTTAAGAGCTTCTACCTGTTTACCTGTGTTCTCCTCAATTTCTTTGAGAGTGTTATTTGTCTTTCTTAGAGTCCTCTATCATCAACATTAGAAGTGATTTTAAATCTGAATCTTGCTTTCCTGGTGAGATGGGGAATTCAGGACTTTCTATTGTCAGAGAACTAGGTTCTGATGATCCCAAGTACCCTGGGTTGCTTATGCATATGTTCTTGCACTTGCCTTTCATCATCTGGATCACTTTAATGCTATCTGTGCTGTCTCTGACTGGAGCCTGTTTTTCCTATTATCTTGGTTGTATCAGAACTCTTTGGGTTGGATGTGGCTTTTGGGTTAGAGCTGAAGCCCAAGATCTGTTCAGTGCTGTGGGGAGCTGACAGAAGGCAGATATAATCCTTGCAGCCATCTTGGCCATATACCCTGATAAGAGACTTGATTACAATAGCCTACAACAGTTGAACACATTCTGATAGCATCTTATTTTAGATACCCATAATTTTCCCTTGGGTGTGTGAGACTTAAAGGTGTGTGAGTTAAGGGTGTGACTTAAGGTGTGATTTAGAGATAATACCTAAGGGAGTGGCCTAGGGCTGTGACTTAGAGGCATGGCTTAGAAGTGAGACATATAAAAGGTGAAAGGCAGACAGAAGAGTTAGTTAGTTATTAGGTATTAAACATTAGGAAGAAGAAACTTGGATCTTGGAGGCACTAGAGACTAGGAACTAGGGACTAGAAACTCAAGACATGGAACCTGAACTAGGAAGAGAGACTGAAGAATAAATGGGATTGAATCACACTGTCTGGTCTCCATTCCTCAAAACCATCCTTACTCTCTCTCTCTCTTGCTGAACGCCAACCCTCAGACCTGAACTGCTTGGGGCTGTGTGGGCTAACATGTTAGTCCCCAAGGCTTTTGGCAGTGTGGGTTCCAACACTGACAGAGAGGTCTGCCACATTTTGGACCCCAAGCATTGACTAGTGCGGCTCTCAACATTTTGGGGGCATAACTTGGGGCAGCTTGGACTGTAACACAGTACTTGAGCACAGACCTGAAGGAACCAGTGCCTCTGGCCAGAAATGAATTCCTGGGTCCCAATGGGTCTCAGCTACTCCCTGTTTGGGGCAGATGTTGCTGTATTCTTACCTAAAATACTGCCTAGGTTAGAGCCCCTGGGATCCCTGCTTCCTCTCAGTGTTGTGGGATTGAATGCAGAGCTGAAGACCATGATCTGTTCATTGCTCAGGTGCAGATTGTAAGGAGCCAGTTCTCTGGGCCAGGAGGAAATTCCTGGGTCCCAGTGGGCCCCAGTTACTTCCTGTTTGGTGTGGATGTTGCTGTCTCCTTACTTAAGATACTGCTGGAGTTAGAGCTCCCTGCAGATATGTTTCTAAATGAGATCAACAATTCAATGAGGAAATGAAGTAAGGCAGAGTGTGTTGTCAATTACAGAAGACTAGTCAATTAATTAAAGAACCAATGAAACAAAAAAGAAAGCTGCAAAGTTTCTTTCTTCTTGAATGTCATTGAGACAGGGCATATTTTTACTATTCAGAATTCATATTAGGTTTATATAATCTCTATTATTGTATCAAAAACTTGGCCTTGAAACCTTGAAATCTCATTGAGTTTCCAATTTCTTCAAGCTTTTGAGATGAAGATATATTTCCAGATGTCACTAAGGTCATGTGATACCATGAAAATAATGTATTGTTCAATGTTATAAGGTTAAGAAGGATATAAATATAAAACTTACAAATGTCTTGCCAATTAATGAAGGGTGAAATAATAAGGTGAAAAACTTTGTGACTTACAGTAGTTCAAAACTTCACTGTAGGAAAGCACAAACAAATCACATTGATCAAGTTTCAAAGACTTGTGATAATCTTTTTAAGACTCTGAGATCTGCCTTGGAGTAGTTGTATATGAGCCCTGAATTATGTCTGCTTTGTTATAGAAAGTTTTGTGTTTATAGCTCAGTTATGTTCCTATAAATAAAAATAAAGTTTTCTTTTTTGTTTTTTCTTTCTTTTTGTTGTTGTTGTTGTTGTTATTTTTAAATTCTCAATGTCAAAGATAACAATACTGCAACTAAAATTAATTTTCCCTAAAATTGTTAGCCTCCATATATTTTGAAAGATTTATTTAACTAAAACAGACAAACCCATGAACTTTTCTAAGACTTTTGTTTCTGAAATCTTGTTTTATGTTGAATTGAATCAAAAACAAGTTTCTTATATTCTCAGATGATTCTTTGATTTCATTTGCAAGATATCTGAGGTAGAACACTAATATTTTAAAGAGTTCTGTATATATATATATATATATATATATATATATATATATATATATGTGTGTGTGTGTGTGTGTGTGTGTGTGTGTGTGTGTGTGTGTGTGTATCTTTTATGATTGGACAATTTTTATTTGCATTTCAAATGGTATCTCCTTTTCTTGTTTCCCCTCTGGAAACTTTCTATACCATCCTGCTTCCCACTGCTTCTATGAGGGTGCTCACTCATCCACCCACCTATCCATCCATCTATCCATCTACCCACTTCTACCTCCTTGTCCTGGCATTACCATACACTGGGGCATCAAGCCTTCACAAGACCAAGGGACTCCTTTCCCACTGATATCCAACAAGGCCATCTTCTGCTCCATATGCTGCTACAGACGTGGGTCTTTCCATGTGTACACTGTGCTTGGTGGTTTAGTTCATGGGATCTCTGGGGCTTCTGGTTGGATGATATTATTGCACTTTCTATGTGCTGCAGACCCCTTCATCTCCCTCATTGCTTTGCCTAACTGATCAATTGGAGACCACATGCTCAGTCCCATGATTGGCTGTGAACATTCAACTCTATTTTCTAGGCTCTGACTGAAGCTCTCAGGGGAGAATTTTATTAGGCTCCTGTCACAAGCATTTCTTGGTATCCACAATAGTATCTGGGTTTGGTATCTGTATATGGTATGTATATCCAGATGGAGCAGTTTCTGAATGGTCTTTCTTTTAGTCTCTGCTCCACACTTTGTATTTTCTTCTGTGAGTATTTAGGTACAACTTCTAAGAAGGATTAAAGTATCCATGCTTAGGTGTTCCTTCTTTTTGAACTTCATGTGGTCTGTGAATTATATCTTTGGTATTCCTAACTTTTAGGCTAATATCTACTTGTCAGTGAATGCATACCATATGTGTTCTTTTTTACTGAGTTACCTCACTCAGAATGATATTTTCCAGATCTATCCTTTGCCTGAAAATTTCAAGAAGTCATTTTTTAAAATAGCTGAATAGTATTACATTGTTTAAATTCACCTCATTTTTTGTATACATTCCTCTGTTGAAGGCCATCTAGGTTTATACCAGCTTCTGGCTATGATAAATTAGGCCACTATGAACATAATGGAGCATGTGTCCTTGTTATATGTTGGAGCATCTTTTGGGTATATGCCAGGAGTGATGTGGCTGGGCCCTCTGGTAGAACTATGTGCAATTTTCAGATGAACCATCAGACTGATCTACATAGTGGCTGTAACAGATTGCAATCCTACCAACAATGGAAGAGTGATCCACTTTGGACTTGAGATTTGTACAAGGAAATAAGAATGGATCAATTTACATTCTTCTATATGGGGACCACCAGTTGAATAAGCACCATTTGTTGAAAATTCTGTGGTTTTTTTCCACTGGATAATTTTAGCTCCTTTGTCAAAAATCAAGTGACTGTAAGTGTGTGGGTTCATTTCTGGGAGATCTTTCAATTTTCTAACATGTTCTTTTATTTCTTTCTTCAGAGACTTGAAGTTCTTGTCATACAGATCTTTTACTTGCTTGGTTAGAGTCACACCAAGGTATTTTATATTAATTGTGATTGTTTTAAAAGGTGTCAAAATAACCAGAAGCAGCTCTGCACCCAACCTCACAAAACCTAGATGAAGCAGGGCTACCAGAAGAACTAACCGAGGCAGTATCTAAGGTAAGGATTCAGGAGCACTCGCCCCAAGCAGGGAGTAACCAGGGCACACGGGGACCCAGGAATTCACTCATGGCCCAGAACACTGGTACCTTCTGTTCTGGTCCTAAGCGCTCAGCAGATCCCAGGAGATAGCTCTGCACCCAATCTCACAGAACCCAGAGGAAGCAGAATTCTCAGGAGTTTTAACTCAGGCAGTTTCTTGGGTAAGGAGGCAGCAACACTCACACCAAGTGGAGGGGGTCTGGGGCCCACTAGAACCCAGGGATTCACTCCTAGGCAGAAGTACCAGTTCCTTCTTGTTTGGGCCCAAGCACAGAGCAGATCCCAGGAGACAGCTCTGTACCCAACCTCCCAAAACTCAGAGGTGGCAGGGCTCCCAGGAGATGTAACCTGAGCAGTATCTCAGGTCAGGAGACAGCAATACTCTACCAAAACAGGGAGTAACCAGGACCCACAGGGACCCAGGAATTCACTCCTGGCCCAGAGCACTGGTTCCTTCCTATTTCTGCCTCAGCATGGAGCAGATCTTGGACCTCAGCTCTAACCCCAGCAGCAACAATCATCCCAAACAGTTTTGACACAACCAAAATAATAGGAAAGACAAGGCTCTAGTTAGAGAAAGCTAAGTTAACACCAAGAAGATCCAGATGGTTAAAGGCAAGCGCAAGAACACAAGCGTCAGCAACCCGGGGTACTTGGGTTCATCAGAACCTACTTCTCCCACCTTAGAAAGTCCTGAATTACCTATATCACCAGAAAAGCAAGAGTCAGATCTAAAATCACTTCTAATGATGATGATAGGAAATTTCAAGAAGGACATAAATAACATCCTCAAAGAAATTGAGGAGAACACAGATAAATAGGTGAAAGCCCTTAAAGAGGAAACACACACACACACACACACACACACACAAAACCCTTAAAGAATTACAATAGAACACAACAAAACAGGTGAAGGAATTTAACAAAACCATCCAGGACATAAAAATGGAAGTAGACACAATAAAGAAATTACAAAGGGAGACTACCAGGGATATAGAAAACCTGGGAAATAAATCAGGAGTCATAGATGTAAGCATCACCAACAGAATACAAGAGATAGAAGAGAGAATCTCAGGTGCAGAAGATAACATAGAAAATATTAACACAACTGTCAAAGAAAACACAAAATGCAAAAGTTCTTAACACAAAACATCCAGGAAATTCAGGACACAATGAGAAGACCAAACTTAATGATAATAGGTATAGAAGAAAGTGTGGATTCCCATCTTAAAGGGACAATAAATATTTTCAACAAAATTATAGAAGAAAACTTCCCTAATCTAAAGAATGAGATGCCCATAGTGATACAAGAAGCCTACAGAATGCCAAATGGACTAGACCAGAAAAGAAATACATCCCATCACATAATAATCAAAACACAAAATGCACATAACAAAGAAAGAATTTTAAAAGCAGTAAGGAAAAAAGGCCAAGTAACATATAAAGGCAGACCTATCAGAATTACACCAGACTTTTCACCAGAGACTCTAAAAGTTAAAAGATCCTGGACAGATGTCATAGAGACCCTAAGATAACATAAATCCCAGCCCAGCATACACTAGCAGTTTGACAACACACCTGAAAGCTCTAGAACAAAAAGAAGCAAATGCACCCAAGAGTAGAGGGGAGGAAATATTTAAACTCAGGGCTGAAATCAACCAAATAGAAACAAAAAGAACTATACAAAGAATCAATAAAACCAGGAGCTGGTTCTCTGAGAAAATCAACAAGATATATAAACCCTTAACCAGACTAATCAGAGGGCAGAGATACAGTATTCAAATTAATAAAATCACAACTGAAAAGGGGGACATAACAACAGAACCCGAGGAAATCCAAAAAATAATCAGATCATTCTACAAAGGCCTATACTCAACAAAATTGGATAATCTGGGTGAAATGGACAATTTCTAGACAAGTACCACTTACCAATGTTAAATCAGGAGGAGATAAACAATCTAAACAGTACCATAACCTTGAAAGAAATAGAATTCATTAAAAGTCTACCCCCCCCCCAAAAAAAATAGTTTGGGATCAGATGGTTTCAGTGCAGAATTCTTTCAGACCTTCAAGGAAGATCTAATACCATTTCTTTTCAAACTATTCCACAAAGTAGAAACAGAAGGAACACTACCCAATTCATTCCATGAAGCCACAATCACGCTCAAACCTAAACCACACAAAGACCCAACAAAGTAAGAGAACTTCAGACCAATTTCCCTAATGAATATCAACACAAAAATACTCAATAAAATTCTCAAGAACAGAATTCAAGAACACATCAAAACAATTATCCATCATGATCAAGTAGGTTTTATTCCAGGAATGCAGGGTTGGTTCAATATATGGAAGTCCATCAATGTAATCCACTATATTAATAAACTCAAAGATAAAGAAACACATGATCATCTCACTAGATGCTGAGAAAACATTTGACAAAACTCAGCTCCCTTTCATGATAAAAGTTTTGGAAAGATAAGGAATTCAAGGTCCATATCTAAACATTGTGAAAGCAATATACAGAAAACCAGTAGCCAACATCAAACTAAATGGAGAGAAACTTAAAGCAATTCCACTAAATTCAGGGACTAGACAAGGCTGCCCACTCTCCCCCTACCTATTCAATATAGTACTGGAAGTCCTAGCCAGTGCAATTAGGCAACAAAAGGCGGTCAAAGGGATACAAATTGGAAAGGAAGAGGTCAAAATTTCACTATTTGTAGTTGATATGATAGTATACTTAAGTGACCCCAAAACTTTCACCAGAGAACTCCTAAATCTAATAAACAACTTTAGTAAAGTGGCTGGGTATAAAATTAATTCAAACAAATCAGTAGCCTTCCTGTACTCAAAAGATAAAGTGGCTGATAAAGAAATTATGGAAGCGACGCCCTTCACAATAGTCACAAATAATATAAAATACCTTGGTGTGAACCTAACCAAGCAAGTAAAAGACCTGTATGACAAGAACTTCAAGCCCCTGAAGAAAGAAATCAAAACAGATCTCAGAAGATGGAAAGATCTCCCATGCTCATGGATTGGCAGGATTAATATAGTAAAAATGGACATCTTGCCAAAAGCAATCTACAGATTTAATGCAATCCCCATCAAAATTACTACTCAATTCTTCACAGAGATAGAAAGAGCAATTCTAAAATTTATTTGGAATAACAAAAAACCCAGGATAGCGAAAACTACTCTCAACAATAAAAGAACTTCTGGGGGAATTACCATCCCTGATTTCAAGCTATACTACAAAGCAATAGTGTTAAAAACTGCATGGTATTGAAACAGAGACAGGCAGGAAGATCAATGGAATAGAATCAAAGACCCAGAAATGAACCCACACACCTATGGTCACTTGATCTTCGACAAAAGAGCTAAAACCATCCAGTGGAAAAAAGACAGCATTTTAAACATATGGTGCTGGTCCAACTGGAAGTCTGCATGTAGAAGAATGCAAATTCATCCATATTTATCTCCTTGTACAAAGCTCAACTCCAAGTGCATCAAGGATCTCCACATAAAACCAGCTACACTGAAACTAATAGAAAAGAAAATAGGGAAAAGGCTTGAACACATGGGCATAGGGGACAAATTCCTGAACAGAACACCAATGGCTTGAGCTCTAAGATCAAGAATTGACAAATGGGACCTCATAAAACTGCAAAGCTTCTGTAAAGCAAAGGACACCATCAATAGGACAAAGCAGCAACCAACGAATTGGGTAAAGATCTTTACCAGTCCTACAACTGATAGAGGGCTAATATCCAAGGTATACAAAGAACTGAAAAAATTAGACTCTAGACTATCAAACAACCCTATTAAAAATGGGGTACAGAGCTGAAAAAAGAATTCTCAACTGAGGAACCTCGAATGGTTGAGAAGCACCTAAAGAAGTGTTCAACATCCCTAGTCATCAGTGAAATGCAAATGAAAACAACACTGAGATTTCACCTCTCACCAGTTAGAATGGCTAAGACTAAAAACACAGGTGACAGCAGATGCTGGCGAGGATGTGGAGAAAGAGGAACACTCCTCCATTGTTGGTGGGATTGTAAGGTGGTACAACCACTATGGAACTCAGTCTGGCGGTACCTCAAAAAATTGAATATAGTATTACCTGAAGATCCAGTAATACCACTTCTGGGCATATACCCAAAAGACATTTCAACATACAACAGGGACATACAACATACAACATACAACGTGCTCCACTATGTTCATAGCAGCCTTATTTATAATAGCCAGAAGTTGGAAAGAACTCAGATGTCCTTCAACTGAGTAATGGATACAGAAAATGTGGTATATTTACAAAATGGAGTATTACTCAGCTATTAAAAACCATGAGTTCATGAAATTCTTAGGAAAATGGATACAGCTTGAGAATATCATCCTGAGTGAGATAACCCAATCACAAAAGAACATACATGGCATGCACTCACTGATAAGTGGATATTAGCCCAAAAGCTCACAATACCTAAGACACAACACTTAGACACATGTGGGTGCTTTGGTTTTATTTTAGAAGGAGTAGCAAAATACTCAACCAGAGCTTCCAGGGGTTAAACCTCCAGCCTAAGAACAGAAAGGGAGGAACTCATGGCTCGACTTGTGTAGGTAACTGAGAGTGGCCTCATTAGGCAACATTGGAAGTGGAGAGCCATGGTCCCCAAAAGTTTGGATCTCCAGTGTTGGGGAATGTGAGAGCAGGGAAGTGGAATTGGGAGAATGATGGGAGTACACCCTCATAAAAATTGGAAGAGGGGGTACGAGAAAGGGTTTTGGGGGAGAAAAGAAGAGGAGATAACAGTGAAAGGTAAATACATAAAACATCCAATAAAAATTAACAGATAATTGGTTTGGCAAAAAAAAAAAAAGAAAGAAAGAAAGATAGTTTAATTATTTCAAATGATTTTCAAAAGTTTCCAGGAGATGCTTATTGGTTAAGATCTTATTTTAAGCTCTTCACAAAAGAATTTATTTATGTCTCTGTTTAATATTCTTAAGAGAGATGCAAATCTTAATTTCCCTCAACAATTAATTAACAAAAAGGAGTAATTTTACAAAAAGTAGAAGAAGCTCTCACTAATTGATATATAGATTGATTAATTGTTGGCTGTTTTATGATAGTCCTTTGATAAAAGAGATTATTAATAATGAATTATATTTCTTTAAATAGTGTCTTTATGACTCTTTGACGGTGGAAGGAGCATGCCTTGTTTACTTTTAACTTTCTAAATCTGAAAGCTCACAGTAAATCTGCCACTGATTGCCTCTGGCATCGCTGAGACCAATAAAAACTATGCCACAACTATGTGGAAGGACCATCTTACCCTTAAATGGAATGACCAGGAACCAGTTCCTATATGGGGCCGAGGATTGATATGACTGTTTGATACCACAGAAGGCACAACTAAATGGCCACCAAAAAGAATAATGAATTAAATAGATACCTCCACAAAACCAGGCTCAATTACAAATAAGATGAATAACAATTGTCATCCAGGGAAGAGTATTTTCTCTGAGAATTACTTTCTTTTTTCTCTTCCAGTAAAAATTAGTCACCTGTGATGCCTGCTATTAGTAGTTCTAATCCTGATGCTGGCCTCCGGATTTATACTACTCAGACCTACAATAGGCCTTTGACAAGGACATCAAACAGCTATAGATAGACATCACTAATCTGAAGAAATCCCTCGTTTCGCTCTCTGATGAAATCCCCCAAAATTCCAAAGAACTTTATTGTACCTGATCTTCTCTTTTACAATAGAAAAGACTGTACATCTCTAGACTGTGTACAGCCCTTAAAGAAGAATGCTTCTTTTACATAGACAAAACAGGGATGATTAAAGAGAGCATGAAAAAGGCCAGAGAAGGTCTTGAGAAAAGACAGAGAGAGAAAGAGAAAAAGGAGAGCTTGTACAAGAATTGGTCTTCAGTCTCTCCATAATTGTTAACCCTACTTTCTTCCATCTTGGGATTATTAATTGTGTTATTTTTGCTTATTTCCTTTAGTCCCTGGGCCTTAAATAGGCTGACTAACTTTTTGAAACAACAGATAGATAATCTGATAGCAAAATCTATTCAGATACATTATCATATGTTAGCTTTGGAGGACCACGAGACTCTAGATGAGGTTGTTACTCTATCTAGGGTGTTCCTAAGTCCCATCTCCACCCAGCCTAAAAGAGGGGGCTTCCACCCCTAGACCAAGCAGAGAGGGGCCACCCAGAACCCCCTCTGTCTGGCTATCTGAATTTTTCTTTAGGCTGTGAGGCTAAGCACTGCAAGGGTATATAAATAAAAGTTAAAAATATGTTTCTGGGTTCCCTGAGGGACAAGCCTGACTGCATAGGGGTAGATGTCAAAAGTATCCCCTCTCCAGGAAAAAGACATAGGGATGGGTATGGCCCTTATGCCTCACTGGACAACAGGAGGACTGAAGCCATTACAATAATAATTAAAGAGTTAATTATTATTATTAATTACTGAAGGTCAGGCCTCTATCCCTGCCTTTGGAAGTTTAGAATCTCCACAGCCCTTCTATACTTGGAGAAGGAATGAGATGTCAGGGGCAGCCCTGCTTATATACTGAAGGCCTAAAATCAGCCATAAGCCTAAAATCAGCAATAGGCCTGACATACATGCCTGCTAACACAAAGATTTGGGTCTCTATAGAAAAAACATTGAAACAGAGGGCTATAAACTATTGTAAACAGACAGCTTTTGTTGAAATCTACCAACCTGAGTAGTCATATACCTTGTAAATAGGTGGCCTTTGGCAGATAGTATCAAATTAGATAAGGACAAGTGAATCATAGGAAGAATCATAGTGAACTGAACCCTGAACCTTTACCCAGCTGATACCCTGTTCTGAAAGATATCTGTACTCCTCCTGAACACCTATGCTCCTGTGTCATCCCCTTCCCCACATCCTGCATTTTTGTGTTTATAACCCTGTGTTAAAAAGTAAAAATTATGATTTGATAAAAAATAATTTACACATAGTATACCTCTGGTTCTGCTGACTTAGCTCCTGACAATCTATTTTCTTGTTCTCAGAAATACTTTGAATTATAAAATTTTATTGTGGTTTGTGTTAGCATGCTGGGTAAAATAATATTTATTTGTGCCCAGTGCAATCGTCTCACCAGCAAGAACGCACGTGGGTACCAGGATCCTTCTACAGCAAGCATTTATTGCGATGAAAGGAGGAAGAGACAGAGCCCCAAAATGGCACTGCTTATATACACCCTAGGGTGGCGTGGACATATCTGATTGGCTGCTTGCTCATAACCCTGTATGACGCCCCGGGCTGGGCAGTGACTTGGCTCGCTTTCACCACTTACACATGCACAATTTACTTGTTTACGCGCGGGAGCACTGGATGCCAGCGCCATCTTGTAATGGGGAATGCTGCGGCTCTCTACATTTATTGATCTCATTTTAAACTTCAAAGTTTGTAGTGAGTTAAAATGTTCTTTAACAGAATTATAGGTCATATTTATCTTCATACTGTAAAATGCTAGCTAATCTGTTTTTTTTTTAAAAAACTGGATTTTTTTTTGAGAATTTCATATATGAGCATTGTATTTACATACTTTTCCCCTTTCTCTCCTTCCTCCCACTCTTCCCAACCCCCCATATTTTTAAATACATCTTATTATTTGATTATCATTTATATATGCATGTATATATGTATACATGTACAAGTATATATGTTTATACAAATATTGATAAAGTGTTTTAAATTGAAAAAGAAAGAAAGGTGTCATTTCTCTAATTTCTTTCTCAGTCTGTTTATCCTTTGAGTACAGGAAGGCTACTGATTTATTTGAGTTATTTTTATATCCAGACACTTTGCTGAAGATGTTTATCAGCTGTAGGATTTCTCTGGTGGAATTTTTGGGGTCAATTAATTATAATATTATACCATCTGAAAATAGTGATATTTTGACCTCTTTCTTTCCAATATGTATAGTTTGGAGAATATTCATACTAGGTCTTCTTTGAAGGTCTGATAGAATTCTGTACTCAACCTATCTGGTCCTGGGCTTTTATTGGTTGGGAGACTATTACTTCTATTACTTTAGCAGTTATGGAAATGTAGAGATGGTTTTTCTGATCTTGATTTCAATTTGGTATGCAGTATTTTTCTAGAAAAATATCCATTTCATCCAAATTTTCCAATTTTGTTGAGTATTGGCTTTTGTTGTAGGATCTGATAATTTTTCAGTTGACCTCAGTTTCTCTTGTTATCATACCCTTTTCATTTCTGACTTTGTTAATTTGGATACTGTCTCTGAGCCCTCTGTTTAGTCTGGCTAAGAGTTTATCTATCTTGTTTATTGTCTCACAGAACCAGTTCCTGGTTTTTTTAATTCTTTGTATAGTGATTTTTGTTTCTACATGATTGATTTCAACCCTGAGTTTAATTTCCAGACATCTAATCTTCTTGAGTATATTTGTTTCTTTTTGTTCTAGAGCTTTCATTTGTGCTATTAAGCTGCTAGTGTATGCTCTCTCCAGTTTCTTTTTGGAGGCACTCAAAGTTATGAGTTTTCTTCTTAGCACATTGTGTTCCATAAGTTTGGGTATGTTTTGCCTTTATTATTTTTACTTCTTCCTTGGCCTAGTTTTCATTTTTCAGCTTCCATGTACATGTGGGCTTTCCATTTTTTGTTGTTATTGAAGTACAGCCTTAGTCTGGTGATCTGATAGGATCCATGAGATTATTTCAGTCTCCTTGTATCTGTTTAGTCTTGTTTTGTGACAAACTATATGGCCAATTTTGGAGAATGTACCAAGAAGTGTGGAGAAAAAAAAATATATATATATATATTGTTTTAGGAAGGATGAAATGTTCTATAGATATCTGTTAAATCCATTTGTTTAATAACTTCTGTTAGTTTCTTTGTATCTCTGTTTAGTTTCTGTTTCCATGATCTGTCCATTGATGAGAGTGAGATGTTGAAGTCTCCCACTATAATGAGTTGCAGTGTGTGCTTTGAGTTTAAGTAAAGTTTCTTTTATGAATGTGGGTGCCCTTGCATTTGGAGCATAAAAAATGTTCATAACTGATGGTTGGTCTTGGTAGACTCTTCCTTTCATGAGTATGAAGTGTCCTTCCTTGTCTTTTTTTGATAACTTTTGGTGGAAAGTCAATTTTATTTTATATTATAATGGCTACTTCAGCTTGTTTCTTAGGAGCATTTGCTTGGAATTTTTTTTCAGCCTTTTATTGTGAGGTAATGTCTATTTTTGTCAGTGAGGTGTGCAGCAAAATGCTGGGTCCTTTTAAAATATCCATTCAATTAGTCTATGGCTTTTTATTGGGGAGCTGAGTCTATTTATGTTAAGGGATATTATGGAAAAGTGTTTGTTGATTCCTATTATTTTTTGTTGTTAGAGGTGGAATTATGTTTGTGTGGCTGTCTTCCTTTTGGTTTGTTGAAAGATTACTTTTTTTGCTTTTTCTTTCTTTTTTTTTATCTAAACCTTCATTTTTAAAAAATTTTTACCCTTTAAACATCATTTTCCTTTAGGTAACTATTTATTTTCTGAATTTTTTATTGGATATTATATTTACATTTCAGATTTTATCCCCTTACCACATTCATTCACCATGTAGAAACCCCGATCCCCCCTTCTCCTGCTTCTATGAGGATGTGTCCTGACCTGCCCCCCCACTCCTACCTCCCCACCCTCGAATTCTCCCCGACTCATTGTTCAGCCTTTATGAAACCAAGGATCTCCTCTCCCACCTATGCCCAACAAGGCCATCCTCCCCTATATGTACAGATGGAGTCATGGGTCTCTCCCTATGTGCTCCCAGGCTGGTGCTTTAGACCCTGGGGAGCTCTGGTTGGTTGGTATTGTTGATCTTCTCATGCTTTTTCTAGAGTGTGTTTTTCCTCTTTGTGTTGGAATTTTCCATCTATTATCTTTTGTAAGGCTGAATTTGTGGAAAAGATATTGCATAAATTTTGTTTTGTCATGGAATATCTTGGTTTCTCTATCTATGGTAATTAAGAATTTTACTGGGGTAGCATTTGTGTTGTCTTAGGTTCTATATGACAATTGTCCAGTATCTTCTGGCTTTTATAGTTTCTGGTGAGAAGTCTGGGGTAAATCTAATAGGTCTGTCTGTATATATTACTTGATGATTTTTTCTTACTGCTTTTAATATTCTTTCTTTGTTTTGTGCATTTGGTATTCTGATTATTATGTGACAAGAGGAATTTCTTTTCTGGTCCAATCTATTTGGAGTTCTGTAGTTCTTGTATGTTAATGGGCATATTTTTCTTTAGATTAAGGAATTTTTCTTCTATAATTTTTGTTGGAATTTTCTGGCCCTTTTTAGTTGGGAGTTTTAATCTTTTCTAAACCTATTTTCCTGTTGATGGTTCTAGGTATACAGCAGTCTACATGTTCAGTGAATTGTTCAGGGTTATCTGCAGCAGTAGAGCCTTACCATCACTTCATGGAGAACCACCAAGAGCTTTGGCAATAACCTGGGTGTTTGATGGGTTCATCTGTGCCCTTTGATAAAAAAAAAAATACCCTCTATTGAATGTATCTTTTTCCTGGCACTGGGAGATTAATTTTAAAATGAGAGATTTCAAGTTGGCAAATTTTCTACACATTATTTGGTGATTGGATTACGATTTGCTCATATATGTATATATCTTAGGAAGCTTCCACTATAGTAGCTTTCCAAATGAACTCTCAAATGGGCCTTAGGGTTAACTCTCCTTTATTGTTTCCCCTCCTTTTTGCCTTTATCCCCTCACCTGAAGTACCCATTACAGTGACTCCAACTCACTGAGCCATAAATAACTTTTCTATGTTTTGCTCCTAGAGAAAGCCTTCTTTCTTCCTTAGTCCCTTACTCTATATATAACCTCTCTGGTTATATGTATTATAGACTAATTAGAGATGACTTAACAAATAGTATCTATATATAAGTGATTACAAACTGTATTTTTTGGGGGGTCTAGGTTACCTTTCTCAGAATTTTTTCTAGATACATTAACATACATTTGAATTTTTAAGTCGACAAATATTCATTTTTAAATTTTTTTACAGTACTGATGTTACATAGTTTTTTTTTTTTTTCATCCATCCCTTGATGGGCATCGAAACTGTTTCCACTTTCTGGCTATTATGAATAGGACATTGGTGAACATGGTTGTACAAAAATCTGTGTAAGAAGGGAGTCCTTTTTGTGCCTAAGAATAAGGCTAATTATCTAATACTTTTTTTTTATTTTGATAGAATGAAAGTTTTTATATTATATATTAAGACCAACTTTGTATTTATCACTTCTCCCTCAAGTATATCCTTTAATAATTATTGTAAGAACAATGGATATCCATGTTTTGTATTCACTGTTTTTGAAAAAAAATTATAAAGGTTGAATTTCCACAGTGAAATTGCTTGAGATGTATTGTTCCATCTATATTTTATGCACTGATGTAACTGAGAAAAAGAAACTATATTACTAAGAAAGAAAGATGAATAACTGTAAGTATCAAGGCATAAAATATGTTACATTTGTATGACTTGGTCAGAGGCTCAAGTTTCCTAAAACTTTTCTCATATGAATCTCTGAAAACAGGTTTTACACACGTACAAAACTCATGCACCCTCTTGTCCTCTAAGTCTGCCCAGAAACAATCTTCTCACTTACAAGATTATCTCTGGGCACACAGCTCTTGTATAAGATATATTGGAGGCACACTATAAACTCAAGTCCAACAAAAAAAAGAGAAAAATCCATATGTGTAAGTAACATCATAGAAACAAAAACAATATTACTGAATAAAATATTTTTGGTCCCTCAAACTAATTAGTCCTATAGAAATGTTCTCCATGATAATCAAGGAGAAGAATGAGAAAACCCAGAACTCAAAAACTGCTGGAAGTCTTGGTGTGTCCCATCTTTTCTGGCTATGTATTGCATTGACCACAAAATCCATGGATATTATCTCCATTATGGATCTAGATAATACCACTTTTTTTTCTAAATGTCATCAAGATCAGTTTTCCTAAAAACAGTTTTCAAGCAGAGTCAATATAAGTGAATTGTTTTCAAACCATGTCTGGAATAAAGATTTATCTAAATTCAGGACTCATTCATAGTCACCCATTTATGTTCTCATTACGTGAATTACTTATTTTTGTTGTATTAAGATTTCTGCTACCAGCTTCTTTCCTGAGAATCAAAATTCAAAGAATTACTGGAATTTCAGTCATATCATTTTCTATTTTTTCATCTAGTTAGTTATTAAAAACTTTAATAATTACTAGAACTTAAATCACCAAAATTACTATTTGTCATTAGGTATTAATTAAATCTTGTATACTACCTGTCTCTAGTTCTCTTTTTTCCCAAGACAGTTTTCCAAGAAGTATTTTTTTTTTTATCGTTTTAGTATGTATCACTTTGTACTGTCATTATCCCACTCATTGTGGCTTTTCTCCAAGATTTGTGATTTTGACTGACCCTCAATTAGATATCACTTTCAAATGTGGTTACTTCCTTCTACAAACTAATTTCACCTTCATTGTTTAGAATTAAAGATGTGTACTAAGGACATGACTCTGTTCTTGCCAGAGAGGTTAAAAGTATTTCATTCCAGCTATATCATACAGACCTTGAAGATCTTTGGATATGATCTCTTGACAGAGCAGCCATTTTGCTGGATGAAAATTCTTCTGCTTATTCATCTTTCTATTTAAGCCAAAAGTCATATACATTTTAACTATTACAATATAAACGATTATCAATTTCTTAAACTTAACATTTTGAATGTCCTTAAGGAGATCTATTGATGCCAGGTGATGGTGGCACACGCCTTTAATCCCAGCACTTGGGAGGCAGAGGCAGGCGGATTTCTGAGTTCAAGGCCAGTCTGGTCTACAGAGTGAGTTTCAGGACAGCCAGGGCTACACAGAGAAACCCTGTCTCGAACAAAACAAAACAAAACAAAACAAAACAAAACAAAACAAAACAAAAAAAAAGGGAGATCTGTTGATGCAAGGATCCTTCTCAAGAGAAGTCCTTATCATCTGTCCTTCAGTTTATGTCCATTTCAGCATCAAGGTGTTCCAATCTGCCAGACTGATGAGTTATCTGTCCATTTTCAGCCAGATTTTTAGCTGTCCCTATGCACAGGGGAGATGATTTCTGCATCATCTCTGCTTCAGTTTCTTTGTATCTCTTTCTTCCATGAATCATGGCTTTCATGTGAAAGTTTCTATTATTCAGATTGGATCTTTATCAATTTTGACAGAACTCAGTTTTTTTGTTACCTGTGGAAATACAGATAAAACCTCTTCCTTAATGTTTCTCGGTGGCTTGGTACTGAATAAGCTCACTTTTTCAAGTTCTTTCTGAACTGTGGCTGGCTGGCTGGCCCAACTCGACTGTTCTGGGTCAAATTCAACTCCAAGGTGACTGGTTTAAACTGACTTCTCTAGACTTCTCACTGAATTTCTTTGGTTTGAAAACTGCTTCTGATTTCCATAAAATGACCTACACTTACTGTACTGACTGCAAGAACTGAATTGAACTAAACTGAAGTGAACTGAACTAAACTGAATGGAACTGCAAGAATTCAAATGGACTTAACTGGATTCAACTAAACTGATACAAATTCATCAAATAGAATTCAACTGAATAGAACTGCACTCAGTGAACTGCCCTCCACTCATGACTCATTCTGATATATGCTTAAGTAGGCCCTCTTTGCTGTCTGTTCTCCCAAGTATTAAGAATACCCTATCTTTGACTCATTATCTTTGTCTAATTCCTCACTCTATCTGCCCCTCAATTAGACATTACTTTCAAACATGGCTTCTTCCTTCTAAAAATATTACCTTTCTTGTTTGATATTAAAGGTGTGCATTAAAGGTAAGTCTGTATTCCAGCCAGGAGGATTAAAGTTGTGCCTTTCCTGACTGATCAACCAAATCTAGAAGGTCTTTGGATATGATTCCATGCCAGAGCAGCCATGAAGCTGGAATAAAATTTAGATCACTTGAATCCTGCAATTCTCCTCTCAGCATTGACTGTGATCATAGTCCCTTTTTACTTCCTGTTTACAGCTGTTTTTCCAGGTTAAGTACTCACATTTGAAAAACTTAAGCTTACAGATTTTAAGGAGACAGAACAGGTATGTTTGCCTTTCTGGATCTGGGTTATTTCATTTAATACTATGTTTTCTATATCTATCCATTTATCTGTAAAGTTCAAGATTTTACTTTTCTCTATGGATGATTAGCATCTCAGAGTTGTATATGAAGAGGTGCAGAGTCAAATTGCAATGTATACATTTAGAAAAAAACTTATATGCCTAAGGCTCAGAGATCTTCTTTAAAGAGTTAGAAAAATAGTAAGGGCCAGAGGATAAGAAAGTTTGTTGTGAGACTGTGTCTCCTAGTATGTCAGAAGTTACACCCATAGTTTATTACCAACATAACTACTTAATCATAAGTTGAAAAAGGACAACAATCAACATGCCAAAATGAACAGAACAACCCTCACAAGGACTCAAACCCACTAAACTAACTACCAGCAAGTACAGAATGCTAAAAGTAGAAGAAATAATCTTTATCCAGCAGAACACACTAATCAGTTATCTAATACCAAATAGGAAGTCCTGAAAACAAACATATAAGTAACAAAAAAGTTGACCTGGTTATATTTAGGACTCTCTCTCTCTCTCTCTCTCTCTCTCTCTCTCTCTCTCTCTCTATCTATCTCTTTCTCTCTCTCTTTTTCTCTGTTTGTGTGTGGGTGGGTGTATTATGGATAATAATTAAAGAAAATTATGTCCATAAAGTTGAAAGACAGCAAGAGGAGCATGTTAGGTGTTTGGAGAGAGAACATAAAAGAGATAAATTTCATAACTCTTCTGTGATTTTAAAAAAAGAAAAATAAAATGAAAAAATAAATATACAAAAATTACAATAAATAAAAAACTATTGCTAATATGGCAATCTCCTTTTGCTTGAAATAATGAATATTAGCTGATCTTATGATTTTAGTTCACAAATCTGCTAAGAAAAAATGTTAACTATACAGGTACATAAAATGCTTTAATCTTACTCATCAGTCTGATTATGGCTCTTAAAATTACTAAAAGAATATTAAATGAAATAAATGTATTTTATGGAAAATATGTTATTAATGAAAATAGCTATCTGAATCATTGTACTCATGGTAATTTCAATTTAAAAGATACTTACTTTAATTTGATTAAAATGTTTTTAGAAAAAATCATGAAAATGGAAAATATTAAGGTGTCGTAATTTTGCTCATGTTAATTTTAATAATCTTAAATTTCATTTTATTTTCCTCTTAGTACTATGTTTTAAAAATAATTCATAATTTTCCAGAACTCTTTTTTACTGATGCATAGTTTTTAAAAATGTTTTCTTAAATGTATACTTTTACAGTACTGTTTTATTTAAGAATACTATTATTATGATGAAACACCCTGACCAAAAGTAAATTTTAGAGGAAAGGTTTTATTTTGTTCACAGTTCCAGAGAACATTTTATTATCAAAGAAAGTCAAGACAGAAAAACGTACACAACAGAAACCTGACAGCAGGAACTGATGGACATTCTGTAGAGAGGTGCTGCTTAATGGCTTCCTCTTTATAGCATGGTCAGCCTGCTTTTTTGTAGAACCGAAGACCACCAACCCATAAATGTAACCATTCACAATGGTTTTGGGCCTTCTAAATCCATAACTATATAAGAAAATTCTTTGAAGTCTTCACTACAGTCTGATTTTCTGGAGGCCATTTTATGTCAAATTCACATAAAAATTAGCCAGGGCAACTTTCCATACATCATATCTTTGTCAGATTTATTCCCTCCCCAACTTTTCCTAGATTGCTGGCTGCCATCTATCAAACCCATGTTACAAATTGCTATATCGTTTAGGCAGGTGACTATTATGGATAACAGGATTTACAGTGACTGTTTCAAATTGGCTTCTTTTAGGTTCTGATTGAATTGTTCTACTTGGAAAAAACTACCTGGGAACTTGATGAGCTGAACTACATTGACTACACTAACTGCACTGACAGAACTGAACTGTGCAATACATGAACAGGACAAAACTGAATGGAACTTCATGAATTTAACTGCATTCAACTGAATTGCACTGAACTCAACTCAACTCTCTTCTTCTTTCTCCCTCACAGTTCTTAAGTAGATCCTCTTACCTGTCTGTTCTTCCAAGAGTTGTGCATACCTTATCTCTGACTCATAGTGTCAAATCTTTCTTTGATTCCTCATTTGTTCTGCCCCTCAATTAGATGCTTTTGTTTGGAATTAAAGGTGAATTCTAAAGGCTTGACTGTATTCCAGCAAAAAGGTGTAAAGCTGAATGCTAAGGGTGTTTCTGCATTTTAGCAGAATCACACAGATCTATGTTTTGGTTGTGATTCCCTCATCTGAGTAGCCATGTTGCTGGACTAAAATTCTTCTACTTGTATTGTATGATATCTAGTTGTGTCATTTGTTTTTCCTGTTGTTTGATGACTTTATTTAAATTCCATTTATATATGTATGTATTTTACGAAGTTGCTACTGTTGAAGCTTGCTCCTTTCAAATATAATTGTTGCTATTTTGTATTGTGTCTTTGTTTGTTCTTAAGGTAAATTAAGTTCAAGTTCTCAGACTCAACTTCCCAGAATTATCCACAGCTGACATTGAAATATGCTACTAATAAGCCAAAAATTATGGTTGTATTACTTATACTCTGTTAACTCAATGTTCTAAAATTCTCCAGTTCACTCCCCATCCACCACTCCTCTTAATTCACTTAGGACCAATCAGCTTAAAATTAGATGATAATAATTTGTCTAGTTAGACAAAAATGTTGTACCATTTTCCTGCTTGCCTTTTAAATCTTTGAACCTGAGTTTTTCTATAAAATACCTGACCTCACTACAGATGTGAACCAAAATATCAGGCTCCTAAGTTCTTTTTGTGATCCTGATCCATCAGCCTTGGGATGATTCAATTAACAATTTTTCCTTTACTGCCATAGGAGTTTGTATGGTTTGTGTGGTTATTTATGAAACCCACAACTACAATGATATGTTTCAATGTGGCTTTTCAAAAGGACTTAATGTTTATTATCATTTCCCAATGTCTTAAAGTCTTATTGCCATGAAGAGTTACCATGACTCATGCAATTGTTATAAAGGAAAACATTTCATTGTTAGTAGCTTAGAGTTTGTGCTGGTTAGGGTTTTATTGCTGCAAAGACACACCATGACCAAGGTAAGTTTTATAAAAGACAATATTTAATTGAGACAGTGTTATAGTTTTATAAGTTCATTCCATTATCATTATAGCATGAAGTGACAGCTGAGAGTTTTCTATATCTGGGTCTTCAGGCAGCAGGAAGAGACAGTGAGCCACTAAAGAGAAGTGAATTTTAGCTCACCACATAGTGATACCCCTATGACAAGGTCACACCTCCTGATAGTCATATGGGACTACATGAACAATTTTTACTCAAACTACCACACTTAGGTGGAGGATACAGGGAGAATCAGGGAACAGAAGGATTCATACCCTTCTCCTAGTTGCCTGTGGAAGACAAAATCCTTCTACCTGCTTTCAAATCAATATGTGGAACTTCTCTAGCAATGTCTCAAAGTGGTACATCTGCTCAAAAGACACTTCAAAAGTGTGAACCAACAGAAAGCGTTCATGTTATTAGTGACAGACAATGATGAGTAGGGTGGACCCAAGAGAGAATGTGCATTTGTATTAATTTTTTAATTCAATTCTCACTATGTTTGAAGTATAGCTGGTAGGATAGCACAAAGAACATCCCTGTTCTTTGGTTTTGGTAATTTTAATATCTTTTAATAATTAATTTTTCTGATTTTAGCTTTTTTGCACTAAAATATAATACATTTAATATTTTGTCAAAAATAGTGTCAATGATAGGATATTTTTTTCATAAAATAATAAACTTTTCTTTATTTAAAAAAAGATTTGACCAAATTGTTTAAAACATTGCTTTCTCAAAGATAATTTTGTAATTGCATTTAATCTTTTAATTTACTTTTTATTAGATATTTTATTTACATTTAAGATGTTATCCCGTTTCCCCTTTCCCCAACCCAGAAACCTATTCCATCCCATCTCCTCATGCTTCTTTGAGAATGTGTCTCCACTCACCCACTCACTCCCACCTCCCTGCCCTCCAATTTTCCCACATTGGGGCATTTAGCCTTCATGGGACCAAGGACTTCCTCTTATGCCTATGCCCAACAAGGCCATCCTCCCCTACATATAAAGCTGAATCCATGGGTCCCTCCCTCTGTGCTCCCAGGCTGTTGGTTTAGACCCTGGGAGCTGTGGTTAGCTGGTATTATTGTTCTCCCCATGGGGCCACAAACCCCTTCAGCTCCTTCAGTCTTGCTTCTAACTCTTTTATTGGGAACCACATGATCAATTCAATGGTTAGCTGTGAGCAGCCTTTTCTGTATATGTCAGGCACTGGCAGACAGCTAAGGAGACAGCTATATCAGGCTCCTGTTAGCATGCACTTCCTGGCATCCATATCAGTGTCTGCCTTTGGTGACTGCACATGGGATGAATACCCAGGTGGAACAGTCCCTGATGGCCCCTCCTTGAGTTTCTGTCCCACACTTAACCTTCATATTTGTTCCTTTTAGTATTTTGTTACTCCTTCTAAGAAGAACTGAAACATCTACACTTTTTTCTTCTTTCTTCATGAGCTTCATGTGGTCTGAGAGTTTTATCTTGGGTATTGAGATCTTTTTGTCTAATACCTACTTATCAATGAGTGCATACCATGTTTGTTCTTTTGTGATTGGGTGACCTCACTCAGGATGATATTTTGTAGTTTCATCCATTTGCCTAAAAACTTCATGAATTCATTACTTCACATTTTCTGTATCCATTCATCTACTGAAGGACATTAGCTTCTAGCTATTAAAAATAAGGCAGCTATGAACATAGTGGAGCATGAGTCTTTGTTATATGTTGGAGCATCTTCTGGGTACATGCCCAGTAGTGGAATGAGATATGTCCAATTTTATGAGGAAAAGTCAGAATGATTACCAAAGTTGTTGTACCAGCTTGCAATTCCACCAACAATGGAGGAATGTTTCTCTTTCTCCACATGCTTGGCAGCATCTGCTATCACCTGAGTTTTTGATCTTAGCCATTCTGATTGGTGTGAGGTGGAATTTTAGGGTTGTTTTGATTTTCATTTCCCTGATGACTAAGGATGTTGAACATTTCTTTAGGTGTTTCACAGCCATTCAAGTTTACTCAGTTGTGAATTCTTTGTTTAGATCAGTACTCCATTATTAATAGGGTTATTTGGTTTTCTGGAGTTTAGTTTCCTGAGTTATTTGTATATATTGGATATTTGCCCTTTATCGGATATAAGATTGGTAAAGATCTTTTCCCAATTTGTTGGCTGACGTTTTGTCCTATTGACAGAAGAATTACAGAAGCTTTGCAATTTTATGAGGTCTCATTTGTCAATTCTTGATCTTAGGGCATAATCCATTGGTGTTCTGTTCAGGAACTGTTCCCCTATGCCCAAGAATTCAAGGTTCTTCCTCATCTTCTTTTCTACTAGTTCTAGTGGATCTGGTTTTATGTGGAAGTCCTTTATCCACTTGGACTTGAGCTTTATACAAGGACTTAAGAATGGATCAATTGTAATTCTTCTACATGTTGTCCTCCAACTGAACCAGCACCAATTGTTGAAAATTCTGTCTTTTTTTCCACTAGACAGTTTTAGCTCCTTTGTCAAAAATCAAATGACCCAAGTATGTTGGTTCATTTCTGGGACACCAATTCTATTACATTGATCTTCCTGCTTGTCTCTGTACCAATATCATGCAGTTTTGTTCAATATTGCTCTTTGGTACAGCTTTAGGTCAGGGATCGTGATTCCCCCAGAAGTTCTTTTATTTTTGAAAAGAGTTTTTCCTCTCTTGGGTTTTTTGTTATTGCAAATAAATTTGAAAATTCCTCTTTCTATCTTTATGAAAAGTGAGTTGTGATTTTGATGGGGATTGCCTTGAATTTGTACATTGCTTTCAGCAAGATGGCCATTTTTACTATATTAATCCTGCCAATCCATGAGCATGTTGGGGGTCTTTCTATCTTCTAAAATCTGTTTTTATTTCTTTCTTCAGAGACTTAACATTCTTGTCATACAGATCTTTCACTTGCTCGGTCAGAGTCACACCAAGGTATTTTATATTATTTGTGACTATTATGAAGGGTGTCATTTTCCTAATTTCTTTCTCAGCCTATTTATCCTTTGAATAGATGAAGGCTACTGATTTGTTTGAGTTAATTTATTTAGCCACTTTGTTGAAGTTGTTTATCAGATTTAGGAGTTATCTGGTGGAAGTTTTGGGGTCACTTAAATATACTATCATATCATCTGAAAATAGTGATATTTTGACTTCTTCCTTTCCTATTTGTATCCCTTTAACTTCCTTTTTATTGTCTAATTGTTCTGTCTCATACTTCCAGTACTATATTGAACAGGTAGGGAAAGTGTGAGCAGCCTTGTCCAGTCCCTAATTTTAGTGGTATCGCTTCAAGTTTCTCTCTATTTGGTTTGATGTTGGCTACTGGCTAGCTGTATATATATATATATATATATATATATATATATATATATATATATGTTTAGATATGGTCCTTGAATTCCTGATATTTCCAGTACTTTTACCATGAAGGGATGTATAATTTTGTGAAATGCATTTACACCATCTAGTGAGATGATCATGTGGGTTTTTTTTTTTTTTTTACTTTTCATTTTATACAGTAAATTATGTTGATAGGTTTCCATATATTGAACCATCCCTTTATTCCTCTGATAAATGCTGCTTGATCATGATGGATGAGTGTTTTGATGTATTCTTAAATTCAGTTTGTGAGAATTTTATTGAATATTTTTGCATTGATATTCATAAAGGAGGTTGGTCTGAAGTTGTCTTTGTTATGTCATTGTGTGGTTTAGGTATTGAGAGTAATTGTGGATTCATACAATGAACTGGATAAATGTTTTCCAGTTTTGTTGAGTTTAGGCTTTTGTAGTAGGATCTGATGATTTTTTTTTAATTTCCTCAGTTTCTGTTGTTATGTCTCCAATTTCAGTTCTGATTTCATTGATTTGGACACTGTTTTTGTGCCCTACTGTTTATCTGGCTAAGGGTTTATCTATCTTGTTGATTTTCTCAAAGAACCAGCTTCTGATTTTGTTGATACTTTGTATAGTTCTTTTTGTTTCTACTTGGTTGATTTCAGCCCTGAATTTGATCATTCCCTGCTGTATACTCCTCTTGGCTATATTTGAAGTACTGTCATCTGAGTTTTTGATCTTAGCCATTCTCATGAGTGTAAGGTGGGATCTCAGCATTGTTTTGATTTGCATTTCTCTGATCACTAAGGACTTAGATCATTTCTTTATGTGCTTATCAGCCATTCAATATTCCTCTGTTGTGAATTCTCAGTTTAGTTCTATACCCCATTTTTTGATTGGGTTGTTTGGATATTTGGTAGAGTTTCTTGACTTCTTTATACATTTTGGATATTAGCCCTCTATAGGATGTGGAGTTAGTGAAGTTTTTTTTTTTCTTTTCCCAATACGTAGGTTGCCTATTTGTGCTATTGACAGTGCCATTTGTTTTACAGAAGATTTCCAATTTCGTGAGGTCCCATTTATAAATTATTGATCTTACAGTGACAACCATTGGAGTTATATTTAGGAAATTTCCTCCTGTGCCAATAAGTTCAAGGCTCTTTTCAAATTTCTCTTCTATTAGATTCAGTGTACCTGGATATATGTTGAGGTCCTTAGTAGTCTTGGACTTGAGCTTTTTCAAGGTAACAAATATGATTATATTTTCATTTTTCTACATATTGACAGCCAATTAGACCACCACCATTATTTGAAGATGCTTTCATTTTTCTATTGTATATTTTTGGCTTCTTTGTCAGAGATCAAGTATTTGTAAATGTGTGATTTTATTTCTGGGTCTTCAACTCTATTTCATTGATCAAAATTGATCTGTGCCAATGCCAATGCCAATGCCAATGCCAATGTGAATGCCAATGCCAATGCCAATGCCAATGCCAATGCCATGCAGTTTTTAACACTATTGCTCTGTATAAAGCTTGAGGTCAGGGATGGTGATTCCCCCCAGCAATTCTTTTATTGTTAAGAATTGTTTTTATTTAACCTTTTCAGATAAATTTGAGAATTTGTCTTTTTATGTCTTTGAAGGATTGTGTTAGAATTTTCATGGGGATTGAATTGAATCTTTAGATTGACTTTGGTAGGATGGCCATTTTTAATTTGTTCATTTTGCAAATCCATGAAAATTTTCTGAGATTTTTGATTTCTCTCTTCAGATACTTGAAATAATTGTCATACAGATATTTCATTTGTTTTGTTTTTTTTTTTTTACTCAAATATATTTTATATTATTTGTGGCTTTTGTGAAGGGAGTTCTTTTCCTAATTTCTTTCTCAGCCTGTTTTCATTTGTATAAAGGATGGCTACTGATTTATTTGAGTTAATTTTATATCTGGATACGTTGCTGAAGTTGTTTATCAACTGGAGAAATTCTCTGGTAGATTCTTAGGGTTGCTTCTGTATACTATCATATCATCTGCAAATAGTGATTTCTTTAGTTTTTCTTTGCTACTTTGTATCCTCTTGATCTCTTTTTGTTGTATTATTTTTCTAGCTAGCACTTCAAGAACTATATTGAATAGATATGGGGATAGTGGGCATCCTTGTGCTGTCCCTGATTTTACTTAGATTGCTTCAAGTACATCTTTATTTAATTTGATGTTAAATGTTGGTTTGCAGTAAATTGCTTTTATTATGTTTAGGTATGGGTCTTGAATTACTAATATCTTCAGTATTTTTAACATGAAGGTGTGTTTATTTTGTCAAATGCTTTTACTGCATCTAAGGATATGATCATATGATTTTTTTCCTTTTTCTTTGGGTTTGATTTATAGTGGATTACACTCATGGATTTTCATATATTTAACCAACCTTATATCCCTGGGATAAAGCCTACTTGATCATGATGAATGACAGTTTTAATGTGTTCTTAGATTTGGTTTGCAAGAATTTTATTGAGTACATTTTTATCACTATTCATAAGTGAGATAGGTCTGAACTACCCTTTTTTGATTGGATTCTTTTGTGATTTCTGTATCAGAATAATTGTGGCTTCATAGAGTGAATTAGGTAGTGTTTCTTTTCTTCATAGTAATGGAGTAGTTTCTGGAATATTAGTATTAAGTCTTCTTTGCAGGTCTGGAAGAATTCTGCATTAAATCTGTCTGTCCCTGGGCTCTTTCTGGTCGAGAGGTTTTTAATGAATTCTTTTATTTCTTTATGGAATATGGGCCTACTTTGATAATTTAGCTGCTCTTGATTTAACTTTCGTATGTGTTATCTGTCTAGAAACCACCCATTTCATCTAGATTTTTCAGTTTTGTTGAGTAAGGCTTTTGTAGTAGGATCTGATGATATTTTGAATTTCCTCAGTTTCTATTGTTATGTCTCTCTTTTCATTTCTGATTTTGTTAATTTGTATATTGTCTCTAGGCACATTAGTTTGTTTGGCTAGGAGTTTACCTATCTTTTTGTTTCTCTCAAAGACTAAGCTTTGGTCTTGCTATTCTTTGTATTTTTCTCTTTGTTTCTATGTGGTTGATTTTGGCTATGAGTTTGATTATTTCCATGTTTCCATTTCTCTTGAATTATTTGCTTCTTTTTGTTCTAGAGATTGCATGTGTGCTGATAATTTGCTAGTGTAAGATCTCTCCAGTTTCTTTACCAGGACACTTAGTGCTATGAATTTTCCTCTTAACACTGCTTTCATTGTGTCCCACACATTGGGTATTAATTTATTTATTTATTTTTTTATTGGATATTTTATTTATATTTCAGATGCCATCCCCTTTCCCATTTCCCCTTCCTAGAAAACCCCTATCCCATGCCTCCTTTTCTTTTTTGCTTTTATATAATTTTTTGAAATGTTAACCAAAGGCTTTATAAGTATTGTAATAATCAGAAGTGTAACCCAATACCCAACCTAGATATATAAACTATATTTGACTGGTGGAGATGTGAGAACATCTGCCTCCATGTCCCCCTTCTCTCTTTCTCTCTCATCTCCTAGATTTTGCTCTCCTTTTTCTTCTCCACTCCTTACTCCTTCTCTTCCTCTCCATACTCCTCCCACCTTAGCTCCTCCTACATATCACCCTTCCTGTTAAAATAAAACTTTTCTCTTAGAATATAATTAGAGCATAATTATGCCTATTTGTACCAGTAAGGTACAAGATAGTCTTAATACCCAGTCCATCCTTTTGTTGACTAACCAGAACCTCTGTCATCTCTCTTGACTAAAACACTTAGTTTTGAACCTGGCTTTTTTCTTGGCTTTAGAATGAATGTCAACTGAAAACATTTCCACTCAGATCTTTTCTCGCAAAGTAAATAACCAGGATTGGCTATGAGACTATAGGTCTTCAACCCCATCAGAAATCCAGAATGACTAAATTAACTGAAGTTATGGGAAGCACTAAGCATTGCTTTTAAAACTTAGCCAATTTATAGAGACCACTTAACACCTGGACAGCCCCTATACTACCGAACGTTGGAGCATCAAATCTTCAGCCTTTTGACCCAGACTCATCTGACAGACCGTAGTAATGTAGAATTATTAAGGGCTGAATACTCTGTCTAGGCAGATATAATCAGTCGACTATACTGCAAGTGAGTACTTTTCTGGACAGTAATTTTTCTGTAGATTGAAAGAGGCAATTCTTGCCTAGGGGCTATCTCCGCACAACTGGAGTAACTCCAAGGATGCTCAGTTTCTTCTTAGAATCCAAGACAGAAAGCTGTGAGGAGCAGACAGGTCTATAATCAAAATAAACATTAATATAGAAATATTTTTGATGTCAGTTCTATGGATTTCTGGCATTTTGAAATCCAACTATCCATGTAAGGTAACCTGGACTGTTTTCTGTTAACTCCTCTCAGCTATTTCTAAAGAAAATATAGAAAACACCATAACAATAAACTCAAAGTCATGAATTTGCTATAGTCCCTTAACTCACAAACTAACCATCCCAAATCAGTTAAAAAAGTTAAAGAAGGACTGGGTCTAAGCCTTGTATTCCTAAATGTGTTATACAGGCACAATGCCCATGAGAGTATCAATATTCATTTCACTTTTATATCAATAAGAAGCTCATACCAATGAAAACCTTAAATTTGAAATCCAAGTGAATTTTGTACCATTTAAGAAATTATAACTTCATCTTGATACTAATTATACAGATTTCTACCAATAGGTTATGGGTATGCCATAAATCCTAGCTAATCCTCGTTGTTCCAACAAAACCACTACTTTTCCCCAGAAAGACAGCCCAATATTAACCACCTTAGTCCTCAATCCCAGAGAATAGGGGTGCTGACTCTTCTTTAACTACTTCAAGCTGATTACGGGTGTTGAGATATCAGAAGAGTGGTGGGGGGAAGGGTAAATTGATAAACCTCTGACACTGTGTCTTCACTGTATGCAGAGAGAATTCCCAGACACTGGAGGTTTGAGCAGGTTTGCTCATTTGGCTTGATGAGTAGATACACCAAGGCTGTGTATTCTGCAATAAACAATTCTCAGAACAAGTTTTAGTATCAAGAAAAAAAAATTATTTCCTAGAGTGCTGACATTTTTTTAAAGATGTTGATTCTAAGAACTTTTATTTTATTCTCCTTTTTCTAATTGGTTATAATAATTACATTTCAAGTTTTATCCTCTTTTCCCATTTCCTCCACCAACCAGGAACCCCTTTTCCCATCTCACCTCCATGTTCTTCTATGATGCTGTGCCCGCACCTACCCCCCCCACACACTCACTACTTCCTTTCCACCCTCACATGCGCCCCCCATTCTGTGTTCATTGTTCATGGTCCCAAGAATCTCCTCTCCCAACTATGCCCAACAAGGTCGTCCTCCCCTACATAACCTCTGGAGTCATAGGTCCCTCCCTATGTGCTCCCAGACTGGTGGTTTAGACCCTGGGGGCTCTAGTTGTTTGGTATTGTTGCTTTCCTCCTGGGGTCACAAACTCTTTCTGCTCCTTCAGTCTTATCTCTAAGTTGTCCATTTGGAAACCCTTGATCATGTCAGAGTTTAACTATGAGCAAAGTCCTCTGAATGTGTTAGTCTTTGTCAGACCTCTAAGGAGACAGATATATATATAATGTTCTTGATAGAAAGCACTTCCAGACATCCACATCAATTTCTAACTTAAGTGACTGTACATAGGATGGATGCCCAGGTGCAATGGTCTCCTGATGGCCCCTCCTTCAGTTTCTGTCCCATGTTTTGTTTCCATAACTGCTCCCTTGAGTATTTTTGTTACTGGTTCTAAGTAGAACTGAGGCGTCCCCTCTTGGTCTTCCTTCCTCATGAGCTTCATGTGGTCTGTGGGTTAAAATTTCTCTATTCCAAGCTTTTAGGCTAACATCTGCTTAACAGTGCGTAAATACGATGTGTGTTCTTTTTTGATTGGGTTAACTCACAAAGGATGATAATTTCTAGATCCATCCATTTACCTAAAAATTTCTCAAATTCGTTATTTTTAATAGCTGAGTAATACTCCATTGTGTAGACGTACCACTTTTTTTGTATCCATTCCTCTGTTGAGGGACATCTTGGTTCTTTCCAGCTTCTGGTTATTATAAATAAGGCTGCTATAAACATAGTGTAGCATATGTCCTTATTATATGTTGCAGCATCTTAAGAGTATATGCCCAGGAGTGGTATAGCTGGATCCTCAGGTAATGCTATGTCCAGTTGTCTGAGGAACCACCAGACTTATTTCCAGAGTGGTTGTACCAGCTTGCAATCCCACCAACAATGGAGGAGTGTTCCTCTTTCTCAGCATCCTCACCAGCATCTTCTGTCACCTGAATTTTTGATCTTAGCTATTCTGACTGGTGTGAGGTGGTATCTCAGGGTTGTTTTGATTTGCATTTCCCTGATGACTAAGGATGTTGAGCATTTCTTAAGGTGCCTCTCAGCCATTCGAGTTTCCTCTGTTGAGAATTCTTTGTTTACCTCTGTACCCCATTTGTAAAAGGGTTATATTGTTGTCTGGAGTAAAATTTCTTGAGTTCTTTTTATATCTTGGATATTAGCCCTCTATCGGATGTGGGATTGGTTAAGATCTTTTCCCAATCTGTTGGTTGCCGTTTTGTCTTATTGACAATGTCCTTTGCCTTACAGAAGCTTTGCAATTTTATGAGGTCCCATTCATCAATTATTGATATTAGAGCATAAGCTACTGGTGTTTTGTTCAGGAACTTTTCCCCTGTGCCTAGGTATTCCAGGGTCTTCCCCACCTTCTCTTCTATTAGTTTCAGAGTATCCAGTTTTAAGTGAAGTTCTTTTGTCCACTTGGATTTGAGCTTTGTACAATGGGGATATGAATGGATCGATTTGCTTCCTTCTACATGATGACCTCCAGTTGAACCGGCAGCATTTGCTGAAAATGCTGTCCTTTTTCCACTGGATGGTTTTAGCTCCTTTGTCAAAGATCAAGTGACCATAGGTATGTGGGTTCATTTCTGGGTCTTCAATTCTATTCCATTGATCTTCCTGCCTGTATCTGTACCAATACCATGCAGTTTTTTATTACTATTGCCCTGTAGTACAGTTTGAGGTCAGGAAGAGTGATTCCCCCAGAAGATCTTTTGTTTCTGAGAATAGTTCTCGCTACCGTGGTTTTTTTGTTGTTCCAAATAAATTTGCAAATTGCTCTTTCTATCTCTATGAAGAATTGATTTGGAATTTTGACGGGGATTGCATTGAATCTACAGATTGCTTTTGGCAAGATGGCCATTTTTACTAAATCAACTCTGCAAATCCATGAGCATGGGAGATCTTTCCATCTTCTGAGGTCTTCTTCTAGTTTTTTTCTTCAGAGACTTGAAGTTCTTGTCATACAGATCTTTCACTTTCTTGGATAAATTCACTCCAAGATATTTTATATTGTTTGTGACTATTGTGAAGGGTGTCATTCCCCTAATTTCTTTCTCAGGCTGTTTATCTTGTGAGTATAGGAAGGCTACTGATTTGTAAGAGTTGATTTTATATACAGCCACTTTACTGAAGTTGTTTATCAGGTTTAGGAGTTCTCTGATGGAAATTTTAGGGTCACTTAAGTATACTATCATATCATCTGCAAATAGAGAAATTTTGACTTCTTCTTTTCCTATTTGTATCCCTTTGACTTCCTTTTGTTGTCTAATCGCTCTAGCTAGGACTTCCAGTACTATATTGAATAGGTAGGGTGAGAGTAGACAGCTTTTTCTAGTCCCTAATCTTAGTGGGATTGCTTCAAGTTTCTCTCCATTTAGTTTGATGTTGGCTACTGGCTTGCTGTATATTGCTTTTACTATGTCTAGGTATGGATCATGAATTCCTGATCTTTCCAAGACTTTTAACATGAAGGGATGTTGAATTTTGTCAAATGATTTCTCAGCATCTAGCGAGATGATCATGTGGTTTTTTTTCTTTGAGTTTATTTATGTAGTGGATTACATTGGTGGATTTTGGAATATTGAACCAATACTGCATTCCTGGGATAAAGCCTATTTGATCATGATGGATGATTGCTTTGATGTGTTCTTGGATTCGGTTTGCAAGAATTTTATTGAGTATTTTTGCATCAATATTCATAAGAGAGATTGTTCTGTAGTTCTCTTTCTTTGTTGGGTCTTTGTTAGGCTTTGCTATGAGAGTAATTTCAGCTTTGTAGAATAAATTGGGTATTGTTCATTCTTTTTCTATTCTGTGGAATAGTTTGAAGAGAATTGGTATTAGGTCTTCCTGGAAGGTCTGACAGAATTCTGCACTAAAACCATCTGGCTCCAGACTTTTTTTGTGGGGAGATTTTTAATGACTCTTTCTATTTCTTTAGGGATTATACGACTGTTTAGTTGGTTTATCTGCTCCTCGTTTAACTTTGGTACCTGGTATCTATCTAGAAAACTGTCCATTTCATCCAGATTTTCTAATTTTGTTGAGTATAGGCTTTTGAAGTAAGATCTAACAATTTTTTAAATTTCCTCTATTTCTATTGTTATGTCTCCCTTTTCAGTTCTGATTTTATTGATTTGAGTGCTGTCTCTGTGCTTTTTGGTTAGTCTGGCTAAGGGTTTGTCTATCTTGTTGATTTTCTCAAAGAAGCAGCTCCTGGTTTTGTTGATATTTTGTATAGTTCTTTCTGTTTCAACTTGGTTAATTTTAGCCCTGAGTTTGATTATTTCCTGCAGTCTACTCCTTTTGGGTATATTAGCTTCTTTTTGTTCTGACAGTTTCGGGTGTGCTGTCAAGTTGTTAATGTATGCTCTTTTCATTTTCTTTTTGTGGGCACTTAGAGCTATAATTTTTCCTCTTAGTACTGCTTTCATAGAGTCCCACAAATTTTGATATGAATTGTCCTCATTTTCATTTAAATCTAAAAAGTCTTTAATTTATTTCTTTATTTCTTCCTTGACCAAGTTATCATTGAATAGGTCATTGTTCAGTTTCCACCTGTAGGTGGGCTTTTCCTTGTTTTTCTCCATGTCAAAGATGTGTCTTAGTCCATGGTGGTCTGACAGGGTACAAGGGATTATTTTAATCTTTTACTATCTGTTGAGGCCTGTTTTATGACCAATTATATGGTCTATTTTGGAGGAGGTACCATGAGGTGCTGAGAAAAAGGTATATTTTTTTTGTTTTAGGATGAAATGTTCTATAGATGTCAACTAAGTCCAATTGGTTCATAACTTCTGTTAGTTTCATTGTATCTCAGTTTAGTTTCTGTTTCCACCATCTGTCCATAGCTGAGAGTGGGGTGTTGAAATCTCCCACTATTATTGTGTGAGGTACAATGTATGTTTTAAGCTTTAATAAAGTTTCTTTTATGTATGTTTGTGCCCTTTCATTTGGGGCATAGATATTCAGAATTGCAAGTTCCTTCTGGTACATTTTTCCTTATATGAATATGAAGTGTCCTTCTTTATCTTTTTTGATTACTTTTGGTTGAAAATTGATTTTATTTGATATTAGAATGGCTACTCCAGGTTGTTTCTTGGGGCCATTTGCTTGAAAGTTTGTTTTCCAACCTTTTACCCTGAGGTAGTGTCTGTCTTTTTCACAAAGGTGCGTTTCTTGTATGCAGCAGAATGCTGATTCCTGTTTATGTATCAATTCTGATAGTCTATGTCTTTTTATTGGAGAATTGAGTCCATTGATATTAAGAGATATTAAGGAAAAATGAATGTTTCCTGTTTATTTTTATTTTATTCTTATTATTCTTATTTTTTTTGGTTATTGTCAGTGGAGTTATGTTTGTATAGCTACCTTCTTTTGGGTTGTTGGAGGATTACTTTCTTGTTTTTTCTAGGTTGTATTTTCTCTCTTTTTGTTGGAATTTTCCTCCAATTCTCCTTTGATGTGCTGAATTTTTGGTAAGATACTGTGTAAATTTGGATTTGTCATGGAATATTTTGGATTTCCCATCAATATTGATTGAATGTTTTGCTGGGTATAGTAATCTGGGCTGGCACTTGTGTTCTCTTAGGGCCTGGATGATATCACTCCAGGATCTTCTGGCTTTTATCGTCTCTGGTGATAAATCTGGTGTGATTCTTATAGGTCTGCCTTTATATGTTACTTTGCTTTTTCCCTTATTGCTTTTAGTTCTTCTCTTTGTTTTGTATATTTGATGTTTTGATTATTATGTGACAGGAGGTATTTCTTTTTTGGTCTAGTCTATTTGGGGTTCTGTAGGCTTTTTGTTTATTTAAGGACATCTCTTTCTTTAGGTTAGGGAAGTTTTCCTCTATAATTTTGTTGAAGATATTTACTGGTCCTTTAAGGTGAGAGTCTTTACCCTCATCTATACCTATTATCCTTAGATTTGGTCTTCTCATTGTGTCCTGGATTTCCTGGATGTTTTATGTTAGGTGCTTTTTGCATTTCACATTTTCTTTGACCATTGTGTCTATGTTTTCCATGGTATCTTCTGCACATGAGATTCTCTCTTTTATCTCTTGTATTCTGTTGGTGATGCTTGTGTCTATAACTCCTGATCTTTTTCCTAGGTTTTCTATCTCTAGGGTAGTCTCCCTTTGTGATTTCTTTATTACTTCTACTTCCATTTTTAGATCCTCAACGGTTTTGTGTAATTCCTTCACCTGTTTGTTTGTGTTTTCTTGTATTTTTTTAAGGGCTTCTACCTGTTTACCTGTGTTCTCCTCAAATTCTTTAAGAGTGTTGTTTATGTCCTTTTTAAAATCCTCTATCATCATCATAAGAAGTGATTTTAATTCTGAATTCTGTTTTTCGGGTGTGATATTGTGTTCCGGACTTGCTATGGTGGGAGAACTGGGTTCTGGTGATGCCAAGTAACTTTGGTTTCTGTTGTTTACATTTTTACTTTTGCCTTTTGCCATTTGGTTAGCTGTAGTGCTACTTGCACTCACTGGTTCTGACTGAAGTCTGCCTTTCCAGTTATCTTGGTTGTGTCAAAACTCCTCAGGGTCCAGATGACTCTATGATCCTGATCTCCAGCTGTTCTGGGTACAGTGGCTCCTCTAGGTTATCTTGGGATATGGTGTCTCCAGGGTAGTAGACCAGCTAGATGTTTGCTGCTCTGAGTGTAGTTGCTCCTCTAGGATGCTTCAGGATATGGTGTTCCCTGCTCTGCAGCTCTGCGGTTCTTGACCTGGCTAGGATGCAACCAGACACAGTTTTCTTAGGGGAGCTGATCAGTTGTGTGGCTCCTCCATCCATCAGGGTACTGACAAGGGGCAGAAGGGGTGTGGTTTTCCTCAGGAGCATGTTCTGGATGCCTGGTGCACTCTGGGATTTCCCAATTGCCAGTTGTGCTTCTGGGGCCTAGGGCAGTGAGCTGCTGCTCTTACTTGCAGCTCTGTGGTTCATGACCTGGCTAGGATGCCACCAGATGCTGTTTCCTCAAGGGAGCACATCAGCTATGTGGCTGCTCTGTCCACCAGGGTCTGGGCAAGGTGATATTTGGGTATGTTATGTTAACATTTTTATTAAATCCCAGGAAGTCTTTAATATTTTTCTTCATTTTTTCCCTGACTAAGTTATCATTCAGTAGAGAGTTGGTCAGTTTCCAGGTGTATGTGGGCTTTCTGTTGTTTTTGTTGTTATTGAAGTTGAGTTTTAGGCCATGCTACTCTGATAGGATGCACAGGGTTATTCCAATTATCTTGTATCTGTTGAGGGGTGTTTAGTGACCAATTATATGGTTAATTTTGTGGAAGGTACAATGAGGTGCTGAGAAGAAGGTACATTCTTTTGTTTTAGGGTAAAATGTTCTGTAGATATTTGTCAAATCCGTTTGGTTCATAACTTCTGAAAGTTTCACTGTGTCTTTGTTTAGTTTTTGTTTCAATGGCCTGTCCATTAGTGAGAGTGTGGTACTGAAGTCTTCCACTATTATTGTGTGTGGTTCAGTATGTGTTTTGAGTTTTAGTAACGTTTCTTTTATGAATGTGGGTGCCCTTGAATTTGGGGCACAGATGTTCAGAATTGAGATTTTCTTTGGTGAATTTTCCCTTTGATGTGATATGAAGTGTCCTTCCTCATCATACTTGATAACATTTTGGATGTAAGTCTATTTTATTGGGTATTAGCATGGCAACTCCAGCTTGTTTATTGGGACAATTTTCTTGGAAGACCTTTGTCCATCCTTTTATTTTGACATAGTTCTAATAATAAGAACTGAGTAGATGGTATGTAGGAGCCTGATACAAGATAATTTTTAAGAAATTTTATTCTTATCATTTAGATTAAAAGAAATTCTAATATATTTTAAGAAATGGGTTTTTTTACAGCCAAGAGAAACTTGTACATATGTTAATAAAAGTGAAATACTTGGTATGCCTAAAGCTAATGTGATATATTAAAAAATTTATTTATTAAAACATTTCTGTGGCTTTGTTTCTAATTCAATGTCCAAAATTTTCTTCATAGCTTACATAACCACTGCTTAAAACATGATTTTTTAAAACATGATTTTTTTTTAAATTAAGGCCAAGGAAACACACACACACACACACACACACACACACACACACACACACAGAAAATAGGGAGATGGCAAGAGAGATCAAAACAGAAGAGCATCTTGTGAAGCCAATGTCAAGGTCAAACTTCTTCTAGGGTTCTCTGAGGATATTCTTGAGCCCTAACTTATGGGTTTTCAGTTTGTACAGTTAGAGGGTTTCAGAGCCTCACAATTTTGTCTTAAACATGATTAAATTTGGTTTTGAACTTTATAGACAATAGAACAATCGTATCAGGCTTTTTGGCATTTGTCTTCTCTTTACTGAAATAAAGTTCTTTTTTTATAATATATTCTGTAAACAGTTTCTCTCTGACAATTTGCTCTTGTATTCTCATTCCCCTTCCAATTCCAAGCTTTATTTCACTCTTAAAAAATAGCAAACAGGAGACAAAAATGAAAAAAAATGGAAAAAAAGTAACAAACAAATAAAGAAATATATACCATGACAGATACATACATAAAACACAAATCATAAAAAAATAAGAAAATATAACATACAAGTAAAAAAAATCCATAATATAAAATGTACCCAAACAAAGGAATGTGTTACAACAAAATCTTCCAAAATATTATGGAATTTATGTAGTATTGGACATCAACTGCTGGTAATAGAACATGACCATATTTTTTGTTTGTATACTCTTATAAAACTAAAGGAACAAAAATCAAACCTTATACTGCTTTTTATATACAGCAAGACTCCTTTTACCCCCATCTTTTTGTAGTTAGCAATTTGAGAAACATTAATTGTTGGGATTGGACAACCCATGTTCAAGTTGTTGAGGGACCCCCATGAAAATCAAGCTGTACCTCTGTTACATATGTTACACTGGCCTAAATGCAACACATCGTGTGCTTTTTTGGTTGGTGTTTTAGTCTCTGGGAGCCACCAAAGACGCAGAGACTTGGTTGTTCTTCTTTTAGAGAGTTCTTTTCATCTCTGGGTCCCTCAATCTTTCCCCCAACTCTTACACAAGTCTTGTAAAGCTGTGTTTAATATTCGGCTGTGGATCTCTGTGTCAGTTTCAGTCACAGAGACTTTGGTTGGTAAAGTCTCTCAGAGGACAATTATGCTAGGCTCCTGTCTGTAGGTATAAAATTTTGCAATCTAATTTTAATAAGGGTTCAACCTTTCTTCTAGCCTACCATCCAACAGAGGTAGCCGAAGAGAAACCTTATTTGAATGTGGGGGAAGTAGTCCTGTTCAGCAATAGTTCTTTTGGGGTGAGCTAGGTTTTCTTTGGCAGCAGTTCAGTCCCATAGAAAACACCAAATACAACTTAGCAGCTGTAGACCGGTCCTCTAGGCAGGCAGACACAAGGCATGAACCAGCAGTTACAGCCTAGTCCTTTTGAAAAGCAAACACCAGGAACAATCCAGGAGCTATAGTCCAGCCCTTTTCAGCAAGCAGACACCAGGCAGCTGTAGATCAAACCTGAAGAAACTAATAGGCGAGTCTAGAGGCCTAAGGAAGGCTGCAGAAGCATCATGCTTCCTCAGGAAACTTGAGAGCAGTTCTTGTGTGAGTTCCTTTTAATGTTGGTATTATCATAAGTTGAATTCAACAAAGGTATCTAAGGCAAATTAATACTTGTGTGTCATTAGCAAAAAATAACTGGGTGGGGTAAACCAAACCAAGGCTCATTGCTCATCTCCCACTGTCTTTGGTGTCATATTTATACTACTCCATCAAGTTTCCCTTTCTAGTGGGCATTTCTGATGCTAAGGTTCTGTTCCCCCAATTGGTTCTTGGTCTGTCACTAAAGAAAGCTGTGCAGAAGGAACAGGTGAGACTTTCTCATCCCTGGAGGCAGGCAGGGATATGTGAGGGAGAAGAATTGGGTTCACAATGCCTAGGGGAGAGAAGAACCAGGTAACCATGTGAAGTCTTGGAAGGAACTGGGGCCTGTAGCCACTGCTATAGGTGAGAGTGGTCAGTAATGGGACTAGCCGTTGAGGTTTATGGCAGGTAAAAGGTAAGGCACTAAAAGTGTAGATAAAGGTGTGTTTTCTAGATGAGAGATAGCAGTGCCCAGAAATTTTGCCAAGAAATCAAGCTGAAATTGAGCAACTGTGTGTATTTGTCTTTTATCTGCATATTCAACATAATCCAGGTGGGGACTGGTAGCACAGTCACCTCCTGGACCTAAAGGCCAGTAGAGCATAAAACTACATCCTACATAGTGTTTGCTATATCCAAACATTCTTGTGTCTGCTTCAGGAAAACAGTCTTCCACATGTTTGCTTTAGCAAGACATCTTTTCACTTGTGTGCCACTATAAAACATCATTTGACAAAACTATCTTTCAAAAGAACTGGAAGTTTTCACTTCATCTGTTTACAAGCATAACAGTATCATTTATAGAACCAGGTATTGGTTCTTGGGATGGGTGTCAAGTTTGATCCATCGATAGCTGTCCATTTCCTCAGTTTCTGCTCCATCTTTGCCCTTGCACATATAATAGACAGGACACATTTTGGCTCAAAAGTTTTTAGATGGGTTGATGTCCTTATTGCTCCATTGGGGTTCATGACTGGCTAAAGGAGGTGGTCTCTTTAGGTTCCATACCTCCTGCTGGTAAAAGCTTCAGCTAGTATTACTCTCATAAACTCCCTGGAGCTTTCCCTATCCCAGGACTATGGTATCACCCCTGCCTGCCACTGATTTCCATTGGCTTTCCTGGCCTTCTCTTCTTGGCTTCTCCTACACCTGGTTCTCCTGGCTCCAATTCTCTTCATCCTCTCTCCCACCCAATTTCTTCCTTCAATTCACCACCAGTGATTATTTTATTTCATCTTATAAGTGGGATGCAAACACTCCCTTGGGCTCTCCAAGACTACAGAATTTTATATCTCTAAAATGTAATTCCATGTACCTGAAGCTAATGCAGTATAAACAGAATAGATTATATGTTTTCTAGACTGAAGGTTTAACAATAAGTTATATTTACCATTTCTAATGAAAATAATGATTTTTTTTATGTTGTAGTTTTTTCTATATTTGAGTAGTATTTGTTTTTATGAAGTAAATTTTTTGTTTCATAATTACTTTGCAGATATGGAAAAATCACATTTTGATCATATGTAAACATAAAGATTGAGCTTAGTATGAGATTTCTGTATTGACACCAGATGAGGTTTCTGTTTTGACATTCCTAAAGTGAAAGCAATGCTGCTCCATGTGAATAGAATGAGTAAATTAAAACTTTATGCTCAAAATTCCAGAATACATTAGTAATATCTGTGAACACTCACTTCTAGTCCTCCACTTTTACTATAGATTACAGATCCGTAGTTCCACAGTTACTTATGACCACCTGAATAGTTTGACAAAGGGTAAAGGGATATTCTATATATAATGACCGTGAGGAAATTTTGGGAGATAGTGTCTACACTCACATTAACTTTGTCATTATCACAATGGTCAAAGCATCTAGAATGCCACGTAGTCATAGCTTGAGTCACAGTGTAAAGAAAAAAATAGAATTTGAACAACAGCCAACTTGAAATAAACTTGCAACAAAAGGAAAAAATAAACCATCCTGGGCACATACCCAAAAGTTGCTCCAACATATAACAAGGACATATTCTCCACTATGTTCCTACCAGACTTTTTTATAATGGTCAGCAGCTAGAAATAACCTAGATGTCCCTCCACAGACTAATGGATACAGAAAATGTGGTACATTTTTCACCATGTAGTACTACTCAGCTATTAAAAACAATGAATTCATGAAATTCTTTGGAAAATGGATGGAACTACAAATTATCATCCTGAATGAGGTAACCCAGTCACAAAACAACACACATGGTATGTACTCACTGATAATTGGAATTAGCCCAAAAGCTCAGAATATTGAAGATACAATTCACAGGCCACATGAAGCTCAAGAAGAAAGTTAAAAGTGTTGTTGCTTCCTTCCTTCTTAGAAGGGGGAACAAAATACTCAAGGGAGGAAATATGGTGACAAAGTGTAGATCAGAGAATTAAGGAAAGGCTATCTGAAGACATTCCCACCTGGGGATCCATCCCATATACAGACACCAAACCCTGACACTATTTGTGGATGCCAAGAAGTACTTGCTAACAGGAGCCTAATATAGCTGTTTCCTGAGAGGCTCTGCCTGATCCTGACAAATACAGAGAAAATGCTCATAGCCAATCATTGGACTGAGCACAGGGCCCACAATGGAGGAGTTAGAGAAGGACTGAAGGAGCTGAAGGGGTTTGGAATCCATAGGAAGAACAACAATATCAACCAAACAGACACCCCAAGCTTCCAGGCACTAAATCACCCACCAAAGAGTACACATAGAGAAACCCATGGCTCCAGCTGCTTATGTAGGAGAGGATGACCTTGTCTGATCAATGGGAGGAGAGGCATTTTATAGGAAAAAAAATATGGCTGGGGAATGCAGGGTTTCTCACACCAGGCTGTGGGTAGTTGGCTGGGAATGCTGTGGGTTCCTCCAGCTGGAAGTTAGGCTCGGCTGCTCATTAAAGGCCTCTCCACAGTTCCTCATGGCATGGCCCCAACACATGAGGAAGTCTTTGGGTTTCCAAAACCTGTTTATTGACATGGTGGATGGTGGATGGATCTGGATGTGCACCCCCCAAAACCCAGGGCGGACCTGAGTTAAACAGGAAGGGGAAAAGGGGGGAGGGGCTGGGGAGGAATGCTTAATTGGCTCCACCTTCTGGCCTTCAGGTACCTCATTAGTATGTAAATCTCTCTAGGGCCTGGGGCCTGTTTATCATGCCCACCTGTGTATTTGACTGAAGGGTGAAGGTAAAATGGAAATTAGACCTCATGTCAGGCCTGGCAGCCTTTGGTCTGAGGAAGTCTTGATGCACAATATAGGTGAATGCTAGGATGAGGATGTAGGAGTGGGTATGTGAGCACCCTCATAGAAGCAGGAAGATGGAGGATGGAATGGGGGGGGTTCTGGATGGGAAACCAGGAAAGGGAATAACATTTGAAACGTAAATGAATAAAATATCCAATAAATATTGAGTGATATATTACTGAAATAGTTCTTTTTGTCTTGTTGACAACATAAATTGTCCTTCTATCCAGTGAATAATGGTGTGTTGGTATTTTGGGTTTTTATATATATATATATTTTTTGATATTTTTTTCAGAAAATTTCAGACCTCTTAGTTCATATATTTAGATTTTTTTTTCTATTTTTTCTGCACTGATAACTCTTTCTCTCCAGCATTTATTAGCATTGTCAAGAAATGGGAGAAATATTTAAATTAGTGATTTTTTTCATATGTTGACAGCTTCTCCAAAGTAATTTGAGAAAGATTAAAAAGATTCACCTTGTATAAATCTAAAAATGAATTTAAAAAGGCCAAAAATTCCCAAATAATAAAATAGCTGACAATTATTTTTTTGTGTTATGATTACGGGCATGTTTTTAGCCCTCAGGTTCTTACCTTATATTTCTTTATTCTCATTATAACTTAATGAGACACTGGCAGCCTTAGAAATAATTATTCAGCCTGAGCACTGAGCAGATCCCAGGTGGCAGCTCTGCCCCTAATCTCACATAATCCAGAGGAAGCGGGGCTCCCAGGTGCTCTAACCCAGGAAGTTCTTAGGTAAGCAGACAGCAACATCTGCCCCAAACAGGGAGTAACTGGGATCCACTAGGACCCAGGAAGTTACTTCAGGCCTGGAGCACTGGTTCTTTTGTTCTGGGCCTGAGCACTGAGCAGATTTGGGACAGCAGTTCTGACCCCAATCTCAGTGAACCCAGAGGAAACGGGGCTCCCAGGTGCTGTAACCTGGGCAGTATCTTAGGTAAGCAGACAGCAATGCCAGCCCCAAACAGGGAGCAACTGGGACCTAGGAAGTCACTCCAAGCCTGGAGCACTGTTTTCTTCCAGTCTGGGCCAAAGCACTGAGCAGATCCTGGGGGCAGCTCTGCCCTCAATCTATAAAAACCCAGAGAAAGCAGGGCTCTTGGCCTGGACCACTGAGCAGATCTTGAGCCCTAGCTCTTCCTATCTGCACCTGAGCAATGAGCAGATTTGAGAGCCCAGCTCTTAAACCAATAGTAACACCCACCCCACACAGTTCTGATACAATCAAGATAATAGGACAGACAATCTCCAGTCAGAGACAGGACAGGTAGCACTAAGGAGATCCAGATGGCAAAAGGCCAGAGCAAGAACATAAGCATCAGCAAGTGAGGGTACTTGGCATCATTAGAACCTAGTTCTTTCACACAGGAAAGTCCTGAATTCCCAATATTACCAGAAAAGCAAGATTCAGATTTAAAATAACTTCTAATGATGATGATAGAAGACTTTAAGAAATACATAAATAACACTCTCAAAGAATTTGAGGAGAACACAGGTAAACAAGTAGAAGCCCTTAAAGTGGAAACACAAAATCCCTTAAAGAATTACGAGAGAACTCAACCAAACAGGTGAAGGAATTGAACAAAATCATCTAGGACATAAAATGGAAGTAGAAACAATCAAGAAATCACAAAGGGAGACCACCCTGGAGATAGAAAACCTAGGAAAAAATCAGGAGTCATAGACAACCATCACCAACTAAATACAAGAGATAGAAGAGAGAATGTCAGGTGCAAAAGATTCCATAGAAAATATTGACACAACTGTCAAAGAAGATGAAAAATGCACAAAGTTCTTAACACAAACTATCCAGGATATCTAGGACACAATGAGGAGACCAAACCTGAGGATAATAGGTATAGATGAGAGTGAAGATTCCCAACTTAAAGGGCCAATAATTATCTTCAATGTAATTATAGAAGAAAATTTTCCTGATCTAAAGAACGAGATGCCCATAAGCATACAAGAAGCCTATAGAATGACAAATAGACTAGACCAGAAAAGAAATACCTCCTGTCACATAATAATCAAAACATCAAGTACACAAAACAAAGAAAGAATATTAAATGTAGTAAGAGAAAAAGGCCAAGTAACATATAAAGGCAAACCTATAACAATTACACCAGACTTCTCACCAGATACTATAAAAGCTAGAAGATGCTGGACAGATGTTATACAGACCCTAAGAAAACACAAATGCCAGCCCAGGCTACTATACCCAGCAAAGCTCTCAATTACCATAGATGGAGAAACCAAGATATTCCACAACAACACCAAATTTATACAATATCTTTCCATAAACCCAACATTACAAAGGATAATAGCAGGAAAGCTCCAATAAAAGGAGGGAAACTATACCCTAGAAAGAGCAAGAAAGTAATCCTCTTTCAGCAAATCCAAAAGAAGATAGCCATGCAAAGATAATTTCACCTCTAATAACAAAAATAACAGGAAGCCACAATCACTGTTCCTTAATATCTCAACATCAATGGATTCAATCCCCCAATTAAAACACATACGATAATGGACTGGATACATTAACAGGACCCAGAATTTTGCTGCATACAGGAAACCCAAACTGAGTGGCAAAGACAGACTCTACCTTAGAGTAAAAGGCTAGAAAACAATTTTCCTAAGAAACAAGCTGGAGTAGCCATTCTAAAATCTCCAGTCCAAGAACACAAAGGGAGGGACACATGCTCTACCTTTATAGGTAGTAGAGGGTGGACTTGCCAGGCATCAGTGTAAGTGGAAAGCCTTAATATCTGAAAGTTTGGATTCCCTAGTGTTGGGGAATTTCAAGAGCAGGGAGGTGTGAATGAGAGGATGGTAGAAGCACACCCTCATAGTAATTGGAGGAGGAGGGATGGGGTAAGGGGTTAGGCATCAGTAGAAGTGGAGTGCCTTGGTGCCTGAAAGTTTTGATTCCCTAGTGTTGGGGAATTTGAGAGCAGGGAGGTGAATATGGGAGGATGGTGGGAGAACACCCTCATAGAAACTCCCAGAATTATATGGATTAGACATGACAGAAGCAGGACACCAGAAGACTAGATTCCAGAATTCAAACAAAAAATTATCTTGATACTAAAATTTGTTTTGAGAACTATATATTGCAGAATACACAGCCTTGGTGTATCTACTCATCAAGTAAGCTGAGCAGATCAGCTCGAAACTCTGATGTCCTGGAATTCCAGCTGGATGCAGTGAAGACAAAGATGTCAGAGGCTTATCAATTTACTCTTCCACCTGACCCTCTTCTAATATCTCAACACCCATAATCAGTTTGAAGAGTTAATGAAGAGTCTGAGCCCCTATTCCCTGGGCTTGGGGACTGAGGTGGTTAATACTGGGTTGTCTTTCTAGGGAAAAGTAGTGATTTTGTTGGAACAGGGAGGATTAGCTAGGATTTATTGCTTAGTCATTACCTATTCATAGAAATATGTATAATTGTTATTAAGGCAAAGTTATAATTTCTTAAATGGTACAAAATTTACTTTGATTTCAAACTTAAGGTTTTCATTGGTATGAGATTCTTATTGATATAAAAGTGAGATTAATATTGTTACTCTCATAGGCATTGTGCCTATATAACACATTTAGAAATACAAGGTGTGGACCCAGTCCTCCTTTAACTTTTGTAACTGATTTGAGATGGTTAGACTGTGAGTTAAGGGACTATAGCAAATTCATGGCTTGGAGTTTATTGTTAGGGTGTTTTCTATATTTTATTTAGAAATAGCTGAGAGGAGTTAACAGACAACAGTTCAGATTGCCTTACATGAATAGTTGGTTTTCAAAAACGTCAAAAGACCACAGAATTGACATTAGAAACATTTCTGTATTAATGTTCATTTTGAGTAGATACCTGTCTGCTCCTGACAGCTTCCTGTCTTGGATTCTAAGAAGAAATTGAGCATTGTTGGAGTTACTCCAATTGTGGTGAGACAGCCACTGGGCAAGAATTGCCTCTTCCCATCTACAGACAAATTACTGTCCAGAAAAGTACACACTTGCAGAATAGACTACTGATTATATCTGCCTAGACAGAGTAATCAGCCCTTAATAATTCTGCATCACTATAGTCTTTCAAATGAGTTTGGGCCAGAAGGCTGAAGATCAGATGCTCCAACATTTTGAAGTATAGGGACTGTCCAGGTGTTCAGTGGTCTCTATAAATTGGCTAAGTTTTAGAAGCTATGCTTTGTGCTTCCCATAATTTCACTTAACTCAGTCATTCTGAATTTCCAACGGGGTTGAAAACTTATAGTCTTATAGCCAATTCTGGCTATTTACTTTGAGAGAAAAGATTTGAGTGGATGATTTTCAGTTGACATTCATTTTAAAGCTAAGAAAAAATCCATGTTCAGAACTAAGTCTTTTAGTTAGGAGAGATGACAGAGGTTCTGGTTAGTCAACAAAATGATGGACTGGGTATTAGGTCTATCTTGTACCTTACTTCCCAAAATTGGTATACTTATGCTCTAATTGTATTTTAAGAGAAAAGGTTTATTTTAACAGGAAAGATGATATGTAGGAGGAGCTAAGGTGGGAAGAGTAAAGAGAGGAAGACGAGGAGGAGGAGAAGGAGTGGAGGAGCTAGGTGACAGGAGGAGGGGAGACATGGAGGTGGATGTTCATGTGTCTCTGCCAGTCAAAGATAGTTGATATATCTAGGTTGGGTATTGGGTTACTCTTCTAATTGTATGTGCACATTGTCATTGAGCATTACCAAACTTATAAAGCCTTTGATTAACTTTAAAAATTAGTATAAAAGCAAAAAGGAGAAGCTTTTTTGGGATGGGATAGGAGTTATCTAGGGAGTGGAAATGGGAAAGAGAATGCCATCTGAAATGTAAATAAAATATCCAATAAAGATGTTCACATCTCTATAAAAAAAAGAAACAATTATTCATGGGTAATGTTATTCTTTTATATTCATTCTTATCAGCTATTATTCCACTAAATAGAATACAGTCAGCTACATGCAATAACAGTGAACTAAATAAAGGACCAAAAAAATGAAACTTTAGATTAATCAAGCTTTCCAGTAGATTTTAATATTGATTTTAACCAAGCAATGGAATTTTATGTATTTAAGAGTTCATAAAAAGAATATTTTGACCCGGCAATGGTGGCACACGCCTTTAATTCCAGCACTTGGGAGGCAGAGGCAGGGAGATTTCTGAGTTCAAGGCCAGCCTGGTCTACAGAGTGAGTTCCAGGACAGCCAGAGCTACACAGAGAAACCTTGTCTCAAAAAAAAAAAAAACTAAAAAAAAAAATATATATTTTGTGAATCAACCTATATTAAATTGAAAATTTGTTACCAAGTATAATTTTACTAGAACAAATACACTTGTGAATACACTTGTGCATTTTTTTTTGTTTTATGCTACCAAAGCAGATATGAATAGTAGCTTACAACACAAAATGTAGTCCACAAAACTAACAGGGTAACTAACATCATTTCTTGAAAATTTTTTTCAAAAGTACTCCAAATCATTCATGCTTTGGTTTCTCTTATTAAATTAAACCCTGTCAAGTTGCTGCGATATTGAGTACTTGATGCTGGTTGTTGATTCCTGATAACTCATGGGTTTTTGAGAAATTGGAAATATTGAAATTATGACACTTCTTTTGTGTGTATCTCTTTGATGTACATACAAGTGTATATGCACAGTCTTATTTGAGTATGTGTGTGTATATATAAGAAATGCACATGAATGGAGGGTCAAGGATAATTTACAGTGTCTTCTACAATTGCCCTTCTCTTTATTTAGGAAAGGCAAACAAAAAATTGTGGGAAAAATATGACTGGGGAACCCAGGTTTCTGCCCACCATGCTGTGGGTAGTCAGCTGGGAACACTCTGGGTTCCTCCAGCTGGAAGTTAGACCCAGCTGCTCATTAACTAAAAGCCTCTCCATGGTTCCTCACAGTTCCTCACAGTGCGGCCCCAAAACACGAAGAAGTCCTTGGGTTTCCAAAACCGTTTTATTGGCATGGTAGATGGTGGATGGATCTGGATTCACACCCAACAAAACCCAGGCCATGCCTGAGTGAAAAAGGGAGGGGGAAAAAGTGGGGAGGGGCTGGGGAGAAATGTTTAGTTGGCTCCACCCTCTGGTCTTCAGGTACCTCATTAGTACGTAAATCTCTCAAGGACCTGGGGGCTGTTTATCATGCCCACCTGTGTACGTGACTGAATGGTAAAAGTGGAACAGAGATTAGGCCTCATGTCCGGAGCCTGGGTTCTGGGGACATGGCTGAACCCACAGCCCAAGAACCAGGATACCCTTCCATGGCCCAGCATCCCCCTCTCTTTTCTTTCATAAAAGGAGGGGCAACTCTGTGTTAATTAGAGATGTGGATCACATGGGGTAGTCAGGAATCTGGGAGCATGGAGAGATATATGCTGTCCCTGACAGGCAATGTCCTGTTGGGTCCCTGGCTATCTCAAACCCAGACCAAACCTAGGCTGGGGATTACTCACTGTAGGCTCGTGCGTGGGTAAGCGGGTCCCCTGTGGTTGGATTCTAATGGACCTGGACTTGTGCTCCCTTGAGGACTCCATCCTTGTCTCTCCAATCTCACCAGCACTACTGGGAGATCTATGGCGCCTGCCATAGTAGCCGCATCTGTACCTGTGCTGATCAGCAGCATAGCAACTCCCCTCTACAAGAACTCCATCTGGGCCAGTCACATTTGCTGCTTCAGCACCCCTTTTTCCTTGAATCACATCAAACTCTACAGTTTCTCCATCCCACACACTGTGCAGATACTTGCGTGGATTATTCTTCTTGATGGCACTCTGGTATACAAACACATCTTCTTTGGTGTCATTTCGGTTTATAAATCAATATCCATTTCTGACATTGAACCATTTGACAATTCCAAGGACCTTGGTGGTGAGAACTTTCTTCTCTCTATGTCCTCGCTTCCCGTGGGAGCTGATGGGGCCGGGGTGAGCCCAGAGGCTGAGTCTCCGCAGGGGCTCCCCACGAACAGCATGGCAGGCACAGGGGCCTAGGGTGTGTTGTTGGCTGCCGGGCTCTTAGGCACAGGGTCTGGGGGTGCCTCGGATGGAGCGTCAGTCTCAGCCTGTGGGAGCTCAGTGCCACTGCCCACCTTGTTCATATGGCTCGAGGGCGGGGAACATGCACACACTCTAAGTTTCGATTGGTATCCTGGCGCTGAGGATGGCAAGTTGTAGGGAATTCATCCTTCCAATGTCCCGCCTCTCCACATTTGAAGCAGATTCTTTCTTTTTTACTGCTGCCACAAATGCCTGAGCTATGGATGAGACCTGGTGAGATGAGGTTCCTATTTCTCGAGTTGCTACAATCCACCTATCATGATGTTCTTCCCTGAGACCCTGGCAAGCTAGCCTAGACTCAGAAGTCATGCCTTCCCAAACAATGTTTTTAAGAAGAAGCTCCCTAGCTGTGGGGTTGGAGATTTTTCTTTCAAAGCTTATTTTAGTTCTGAGAATAAAATCAGATAGGGATTCTCTAGGCTTCTGATGAAGGGAGAGCAGGGAGTGGGTGGGGTCTTTTGACCCTGAGGGTGGAGTGAGCCTGTTCCAGGCTTGAATGGCACAGAGGCAGACCTGCTCATATTACCCCTGCTGGCTGATTTGCCTGTTGTGCCCCAGTAGAGAAATTTTCCTGGCCAAAGAGTTCTTTAAAACCCCATGGGGTAGCATCGCCCCTCTCCTGGTTTTGCCTAACTTGTTGAAGACACTCATCATGATAATAGGCTTCCCACTCTAGGAACATTGGGCCAGGACGAGCAGAACAGCACATATCTCTCCAATCTTGAGGGGTGTTTAAATTGGCAATATGGAGGAGAGATTTTTGTCCACAGTGCGTGGATGCCATCTTCCTTCACTGCTTGCCTGAATTCTTTTAGGTCAGAGGCTTGGAGTGGGTACCAGTTAAGTGGTTTAGCTTGAGTGGGGCGGATATTAACTGGGAATGCTAGAGCAGTTTAGGTTTCAAGTTCTGTATCAGACTCCTGAGTATCATGGGAGGTGGGGTTAGTTTTTGCACGAGTGTCCCTGAAATTGTAGAGTTGTTGAGTGTTTGATGGTCGAGTATGAGAGATTTGGGATTTGGCAGGGTTTTAACTATGAATTTTGAAGGTCTAGTTGGAGAAGGGGGAGGGGATATATCTCTCTTTGGTTGAACAGGAGTTGGTGGAGTAAGTGGAGCGGCAGGCAAGAGCTCCTTTGGCATTTTAATGGAGCCTTTCCTTTGGGCGGGAGAGGGAGGGGGCAGGAGGACCAGTCGGTTTAATTTGCATTTCCTCCAAGGCATAAGGGGGGAAGGGTGGATATAAGGATTTTATCTCTCTTACTAGTTGGGTAAGAGCCTCGAGGTCCGAAACAAGGTGACTTTTGGGACCTTGGTCTTTGGGATCTTTGGGTTCATTTGATTGAGGGGGACCAGGAGCTGTGTTATTCTCAGTCTGTCCAATTTTAGATGGTCCTATACATTGCTGAATTACGGCTAAGATCGGCAAAAACTCACAAGGGTTTTTTTTTTTTTTTTTTTTTTTTTTATCTCTGTTTCTGATAAGGGAATCTACTCTGTTCCATGAGTCTGGACTGTAAATATTGTCCTCCACCATGCATGGTGCTATCTGAAGGACGTCCTCCCAAAACAAGGAGGCTTGGTTTTTACCTATTTTTATTCCGTGGGACTTTAGCAGGGAATATATTTACCTGGCCTGGGGTGACATTTTCTGTGATGTGGAGTTCCCCATGATAGGAAAGAGGAGAAACACTTTGTCCATTGGGAACGTTCCCTTGGCCTGTGGCTTTTGGGGGATTCCACAGAGATCCAAAGCGCTAAGCCGTCCCGAAGATTTAAGAACTGGCTGCCGCCCTGCGGCATTTAAATGGCTGCTGAGTTACCAGGTTTTTTCTTTTGTTTTAAAGAGAGTCTAGATAGATAGTCTTTGACAACACCCGTCACAGGCTGTTGGGATTTAAGCAGAGACCAGGGAAGCCTTGAACCAACACCAGAGAGTGGCCCTGACCAGGAGGTATCAAAAGCTCCTTTGGCTTACTTAAATCCCGGATGGCTCCGATTGAAAACACAGGAGGATAAAAGAGATTGCTTGTTTCAAAAGTTGGGGGCTCACCTTCCCGCGGTATCAGTTCCTGTGGCTGCATGGCTGTCCCAGGCCCCACATTTGAGGCGCCAGCTGTGGGAAAAATATGGCTGGGGAACCCAGGGTTCTGCCCACCATGCTGTGGGTAGTCAGCTGGGAACACTCTGGGTTCCTCCAGCTGGAAGTTAGACCCAGCTGCTCATTAACTAAAAGCCTCTCCATGGTTCCTCACTGTTCCTCACAGTGCGGCCCAAACACACGAAGAAGTCCTTGGGTTTCCAAAACCAGTTTATTGGCATGTTGGATGGTGGATAGATCTGGATTCACACCCCACAAAACCCAGGCCATGCCTGAGTGGAAAAGGGAGGGGGAAGACAGGGGAGGGGCTGGGGAGAAATGTTTAGTTGGCTCCACCCTCTGGTCTTCAGGTACCTCATTAATATGTAAATCTCTCAAGGGCCTGGGGGCTGTTTATCATGCCCACCTGTGTACAAGACTGAATGGTAAAGGTGGAATGGAGATTAGGCCTCATGTCTGGAGCCTGGGTTCTGAGGACATGGCTGAACCCACAGCCCAAGAACCAGGATACCCTTCCATGGCCCAACAGAAAATTTTCTAATTCTATCAAGTCTATTTAGCTAGCTTGCTGAAGGGATCATCTGGTTGTCATGTGATTGTAGGGAACTAGCAAGATTTTGCAGTTTGTAAGTGGGTTCTCTAATTGTAATTCCTGTGGATCATGTTTTTATTTCACTGATTCATACTTTTAGATATTATATCACCATTTGATTTTAATTCCATAACTATTATAATAGATCATCAATAAAAGTTTTGGTAGAGCTGCAATACATTGTAAAAAATTTTATATCTTTCATAGGCATTTTTTTTTGTAAATAAGAAATGAAATAAGTTGTGTACACTTTACTTTTCCTTATGTAAATTTTTGTAACCCATATTTTCTATCATTTATCTTGAGTGTAATTTAATGGAAATGCAAGTCTGTGAAGATTGTTTAGTCTTTAGTTAATATATTAAAAATTAAACATACTCCAACACCCAGAGGCACCTTGATTCCAAGGAGCTCTGACACATTCAGGATCATAGATAAATCAAAACCTCCACCCCAATACCTGGCTAAACTGCTACTATTCAATTCAGAGAAAACAAGAACCCCTGCATAGACAGAGGCACATGTTCCTTCCAGGTTCCACCTGTGACTGGAGCAGACATTTGGCTGTGACTCTCCATCCATTCCATACATATCCAGAGGCAGCTTGATTCCCAAGAGCTGTGAGCCACACAAGTTTAAAGATTAGAACCCAACATCTGCCACAATAACCAGAAAAACTTGGACCCCTGAGATTATGTAGGCATAGGAACCACAGCACAGCTAGAGGCACATTTTCAGTATAATTTGCATCTGGGCCCAGAGTGGATCCAGGGCTCTGGCTCTCCACCCACTCTGTTCATACCCAGAGCCAACTTGACTCTCAAGAGCTCTGACAAATCCAGGATCTCAGAATCACAGGATACGAGATCACAGAGACAGCTGGACTCGATAAAGTTCTGAAACAACTAAGATCACAGGCTCATAGGCTCACGGGCTCACCGGAAGAACAGGCTGTAGTCAAAGACAACAAGGCCAGTTAGCACTAGATAACCAGATGGTGAGAGGCAAGCAAAAGAACATAAGCAACAGAAACCAATGATACTTGGCCACATCAGAACTCAGTACTCCCAACACAGCCTGTCCTGGATATCCCAACACACCAGCAAAGCAAAATTCAGATCTTAACTCTCATCACATAAAGTTGATAGAAAACTTTAAGAAAGACATAAACAACTCCTTTAAAGAAATTCAAGAGAACCCAGGTAAACAATTAGAAGCACTTAAAGAGGAAATGCATAAACCTTGTAAAGAAATACAGGAAAACACAACCGAACAGGTCAAGGATTTGAACAAAAGCATCCAGCATCTAAAAATGGAAATAGAAACATTAAAGAAAACACAAAGTGAGACAACCCTGGAGATGGAAAACCTAGGAAAGAGCAGGAGTCACAGAGTCACAGATGAAAGTAGCAACAACAGAATACAAGAGATGAAAGAGAGAATCTCTCATGTAGAAGATACGATAGAAGACATTGACAAAACATTCAAAGAAAATACAAAGAGAAAAAAGCTCCTAACCCAAAACACGCAAGGCTGATTTTCAATAACAACAATAACACCAACAACAACAAAAAAAAAAAAAACAAAAAAAACCAGAAAGCTCACATACACATGAAAGCTGAACAACTCTCAACTCAATAATAACTTCGTCAGGGAAGAAATAAAGAAAGAAATTAAAGACACTTTAGAATTTAACAATAATGGGACAACATGCCCAAACTTATGGGACTTAATGAAAATAGTGCTAAGAGGAAAACTGATATCTGTGAGTGACTCCATAAAAATTAGAGAGAGCATACACTAGGAGCTTAATAGCACACCTTAAAGCTCTATATCAAAAAGAAGCAAATACACCTGAAAGGCATAGACAGGAAGAAATTAACTCACGGCTGAAATCAACCAAGTGGAAACAAGAAAAATTACAGAAAGAATCAATAAAACCAAGAATTGTTCTTTGAGAAAATCAACAAGATAGATAAACCCTCAGCCAGACTAACCAGAAGGCACAGAGACAGTATTCAAATTAAAAAAAAAATCATAAAGGAAAAGGGAGAAATAATAAAAGAAATTGAAGAACTTTACAAATTTATCAGATCCAATATCAACAAACCTGGAAAATCTAGATGAAATGGATAATTGTCCAGACAAATTCCTGGTATCAAAGTTAAATCAGGATAAGATAAACCATCTAAATTGTTCCATAATTCCTAATGAAATAGAAGCATCAGAAGTCTCTCAATCAAAAAAACAAAAACAAAAATCCCAGGACCAGATAATTTTAGTGAAAAATTCTATCAGACCTTCAAAGAAGACCTAATCCCAATACATCTCCAACTATCTCAGAAAACTGAAACAAAAGGAACACTACTCAATGTGCTCTATGAACCCACAGTTACACTGATATCCAACCCACAAAATGATCAATCCAACAATGAAGGAGAAAGTTAGACCAATTTCACTTATGAATATTTGAATACTGATGCAAATCTTCTCAATATAATTCTTGAAAACTGAATTTAAGGACATATCAAAATGATCATTTACATGATCAAATAGACTTCATCCGAGAGATGCAAGAATGGTTCAATATATCAAAATTTATCAACATAATCCACTATATAAACTAACTCAAATAAAAAATCCACATGATCAACTCATTAGCTAAAATGGCCTTTGGCAAAATGCAACACCTCTTCATGTTAAAAAGTATTGGAGAGATCAGGAAATCAAGGTTTATACCTAAACATAGTAAAAGCAATATATAGCAAACCAATAGCCAAAATCAAACTAAACAGAGAGAAACTTGAAGAAAACCAACTAAAATCAGGGAAAACAAAAGGCTGCCCACTCCCACCTATCTATTCAACATAGTATTCTAGGTTTAATTCTGAGCAATTAGTCAAAAAATAAGGAGATCAAATGGTTAAAAATTGGAAAGGAGGAAGTCAAGATATCTTTTATGGATGATATTATTGTATACATAAGATGACCCCACAAGATCTACCATTGAATTTCTAAATCTGATAAGTAACTTCAGCATAGTGGCTAGGTATAACATCAACTCAAACAAATCAGTAGTCTCCCTCTATGCAAAGGATAAACAGCCTACGAAAGAACTTAGCAAAATGAGACCCTTCACAATAAATCACAAATGATATAAAATATCTTGGTGTGATTCTAACCAAGCAAGTGGAAGTTATGTATGACAGGAACTTCAAGTCTTTGAAGAATAAAATGAAAGAAGATCTCAAAAGAGAGAAAGATCTTCAATGCTCACCGATTAGCAGGATTAACATAGTAAAAGTTACCAAAAGCAATCTATAGATTCAATGTAATTATCTTCAAAATTTCAACTAAATTCTACACAGAGATAGAAAGAACAATTCTCAAATTCATCTGGAATATCAAAAAATACAACAAAGCAAAAACCTTTCTCAACAATAAAAGAATTCTTGGGGAATTACCATCTGCGACCTCAAACTGTACAACAGAGCAATAGCTATAAAATGTGCTTGATATTGCTACAGAGACAGACACATTGATCAATGGACTAGAATTGAAAACCCAGAAATAAACCCACACACTTACGGTTCTCTTGGTCTTTCACAAAGAAGCTAAAAACATTCAGTGAGGGAAAAAAAACAGCATTTTTAACAAATAGTGCTGGTTCAACCAGTGGTAGGGATATAGAAAAATGCAAATTGATCCATCCTTATCTTCTTGTATAAACCTCAAGTCCAAGTGGATCAAGGACCTCCACATGAAACCAGATACATTGAAACTAGTAGAAGAGGAATTGAGAGAGGACCTCAAACACATTAGCACAGGTAAAAATTTCCTCAACAGAACACCAAATGGCTCATGCTCTAAGATCAACACTCAAAAAATGAGATCTCAAAAAATTGGAAAGCTTCTGTATGGCAAAGAACACTGTCAATAGGATAAAATTGCAATCCACAGATTTAGAAAACATATTTTTTAACCCTGCATCTGACAGAGGACTATTATCCACACTATATAAAGAACTCAAGAAGTTAGACTACAGAGAACCAAATAATCCTATTAAAAATGGGGTACAGAGCTAAACAAAGAATTCTCAACTGAGGAAACTTGAATGGCCAAGAAGCACCTAAAGAAATGTTCAACATCCTTAGTCATCAGAGAAATGCAAATCAAAATGACTCTGAGATTCCACCACACACAAATCAGAATGATTATAATCAAACTCTCAGGTAACAACAGATGCTGTTGAGGATGTGAAGAAAGCTGAATTCTCTTCCATTGCTGGTGAGACTACTAGCTGAAGGGCTGCAGCTCATGCATGGGCTTGGGTCTTGCTGGACTGATTTGTGAATCCTGTATGTCTGTTGCCCCAGGCAGCTAGGGCCATGAATCAGGGGGGCAGAAGCATGGGAATTTGACTAAGTTCATGCAATGTGGCGATGGGTGAATGCAGGGCTATGGAAGCCACAGATCTCCACTCTGGATGTGGAGGGAATCCCAGTCTGAGGTCCTGTGTGGGTTGGAACTCTTGGGTTGGGGGTCTTTGGGCCAAGGTGGCTGGCCAGGGACTGACTGGTCTCAGTCCTTGGGCTCCTAGGCACAGTTGAGAGGATGCAGAAGGATTGAGATAAGGGGCATGCAGGCTGGACCAGCCCACAGTCGAAAGGGGTGAGGTGGAGAAGCAAAAAGGGGTGAAGGGGGAGAAGCTCCAGCTGCAACTTGCTTGGCTGGGTCATGGCTGGCTCAGTTAGCTTTCTTGAGTTGACAGGCCTCAACAGCTGGAATGTAGAGAAGTCTTCTTGCAGGAGATTAGGTGGAAGCTTTTTGGTTGAAGACCCCCCTCTACAGTTCTCCATGATGGGCCCCAAAGACAAGAGGAAGTCCGTCATTTTGAAAGGTTTGTTGTCATGGCAGAAAGTGGATGAAGTACTACCCATGTCCTCAGGGCCAGCCTAAAGTTAAATATTTTTCGAAAGTAGGAGGAGTGTCTAGAAAGAAATGCTTAATTTGCTACACCCTCTGGCCTTTAGGTATCCAATGAATAAGAAGATTTCTTGAGGCTCTGTGGCCTGTAGTCATGCCCACTACCTGTGCTACATGACTGAAGGCCACTAACCTTTCTTTGGGAGGGGCTGTGGATAGATGAAGCTAAGTGAAAGGAACCAGAAGTCCCAGGAGTACTTCCAAATCCTACTGTCACTTTTGGGTCTCTGGGGTAAGAAGCAGACTCAACTGTGTACCCCACTGCCTCTCACAGTCCACCACCCCACAATAGCTTGTAAAATTACTTTAGAAATCAATCTGGTGGTTTATCAGAAAATTGGAAATAGATCTACCTGAAAACTTTTCTATACCACTACTGGGCTTATACACAAAAGATACTCAATAGAAGGGGAGGGAGGCTTGATGTCCCAGCATAGGAGGATGCTAGAGGTGTGAGGCAGTAGTTGAGTGGGTGGGGGAATACCCTGACAGAAGCAAAGCAGAGAGAGAAGAGGGCTGATTGGATGGTGGGGTCACAGATGGGTAACTTGGAAGGGGGATATCATTTGAAATTTAAACAAATAAAATAATCAATAAAAATGTAAATATAGTCTTTCATTCTGTGCCTGCAACTGGAGCAGCCCTAAGGCTTCAGCTCTGAATCCAATCCCCCAAAAACCAGAAAAGGCTGGACTTCCAGGAGCTCTAACAAATAGGAAAATAAAATAATAGGATCACAGAAACTCAGAAACTTGGGCACACCAGGATTTCAGTATCCCAGAAGCAGACTTACTCTCAAGAGCATTCTCAACCAGGGTCTCAGGATCACAGGCTCACACAGACAGCTGGACTCTGAGGAGTTCTGACACAACCAAGATAATAGGACAGACAGGCTCTAATTAGAGACAGTGAGTGAAGGTAGCACTAGAAATAACCAGATGGCAAAAGGCAAGAACAAGAACATGAGCAACAGAAACCAAGGTTACTTGTCATCACCAGAACCTAGTTCTCCCACCATAGCAAGTCCTGAATACCCCAAGACACCAATAAAGCACGATTCAGATTTAAAATCACTTCTTATGATGACAATAGAAGACTTTAAGAAGGACATAAATAACTCCCTCAAAGAAATACAGAACACATATAAACATGTAGAAGCCCTTAAAAAAGAAACAAAAAAATTCCCTTAAAGAATTATAAGAAAACACAAACAAACAGGTGAAGGAAATGAACAAAACAATTCAGGACATAATGCAAGCATCTCCAACAGAATACAAGAGATAGAAGAGAGAATCTCAGGTGCAGAAAATACCATAGAAAACATTGACACAACTGTCAAAGAAAAAAAAAATGCAAAAAACTCCTAAGCCACAACATCCAGGAAATTCAGGACACAATGTGTAGCCAAAACTTTAGGATAATAGGCATTGAAGAAAACCAAGATTTTCAACTTAAAAATCCAGTAAATATCATTAACAAAATTATAGAAGAAAACTTCCATAGCCTAAAAAAAAGAGATGCCTATGAACAGACAAGAAACCTGCAGAATCCTCAAATAGATGAGATCAGAAAAGAACCTTATCCTGTCACCTTATAATCAAAACACCAAATGCACAAAACAAAAAAAAAAATTATTAAAAGCAGTAAGGGAAAAAAGCTAACTAACATATAAAGGCAGACCTATCAGAATTCCACTAGACTTCTCACCAGAGATGATAAAAGCCTTAAGATCTTGGACTGATATCATAAAGACCCTAAAAGAACACAAATGCCATTCAGGATTACCATACCCAGCAAAACTCTCAATCCCTATAGATGAAGAAACCAAGATATTCCATGATAAAACCAAATTTACACAATATCTTCCCACAAATACAGACATACAAAGGATAAAAGAGGGAAAGCTCCAACACAAGGAGAAAAATTATATCCTAGAAAAAGCAAGAAAATAATCTTCTTTCAACTAACCCAAAAGAAGATAGCCTCACAAATGTAACTTCACCTCTAATAACAAAAATAACAGGAATCAACAATCACTTCTCCTTGATATCTCTTAACATCAATTCCCCCATAAAAAAAATAGACTAATGAATGAGATATGTATACTGGACCCAACATTTTACTGCATACAGAAAATGAATCTCAGTGACAAAGACACCTATTATCTCGGAATAAAAGGCTAGAAAATAATTTTCCAAGAAATTGTCCCAAGGAAAAAGCTTAAGTAGTCATTCTAATTCAGAATAGAGTTGACTTTCCACCAGAAGTTTTCAAGAATGATAAGAATGGAGTCTTCATACTCATCAAAGGACAAATCAACCAAGATGCAATCTCAATTCTGAACATCTATGTTCCAAATGCAAGGGCACCAACATTCATAAAAGAAACGTTATTAAAACTCAAAGCACACATTGCACCTCACCCAATAATAGTGGGCAACTTCAACACCCCACTCTCATTAATGGACAGATCATGGAAACAGAAAATAAACATAGGCACAATAAAATTAAGAGAAGTTATAAACCAAATGGATATATCAGATATTTATAGAACATTTCATCTAAAATCAAAAGAATATTTCTTATTATCAGCAACTCGTGGTACCGTCTCCAAAATTGAACCTATGAAGTCACAAAACAGGCCTCAACAGATATAAAAAAAAATTGAAATTATCCCATGCATTCATTCAGATCACCACAAACTAAGTCCATTCTTCAATAATGATAAAAATCAATGGAAACCATACATAAACATGGAAACTGAAATATGCTCTGTTCAATGATAAGTTGGTCAGGGAAGAAATAAAGAAATTAAAGACTTTTTAGAATTTAATGAGAACGAGAACACATCATTCCAAAACTTTTGGGACACAATGAAAGCAGTGCTAAAAGGGAAACTCACAGTTCTATGTGCCTACAGAAAGAAACTGGAGAGAGGACACACGAGGAAATTGTCAGCATACCTGAAAGCTCTAGAACAAAAAGAAGCAAATGCACTCAAGAGGAGTAGATGGCAGGAAATAATCAAACTCAGGGCTGAAATCAACCAAGTACAAGCAAAAAGAACTATACACAGAATCAATAAATCCAGGAGCTGGTTCTTTGAGAAAATCAACAAGACAGAAAAACCTTTAGCCAGACTAACCAAAGGGCACAGAGACAGTATCCAAATTAATAAAATCAGAACTGAAAAGGGAAACATAACAACAGAACCTGAGGAATTTCAAAAATCATCAGATCCTACTACAAAAGCCTATACTCAAAAAAAAAAAAAAAAAAAACTGAAAAAAAATCTGTGTAAAATGGATAATGTCCTAGACAGATATCAGGTACTAAATTTAAATCCGGATCTCATAAACCAGCTAAATAGTCCTATAACTTCTAAAGAAATAGTAGCAGTCATTAAAAGTCTCAAAAAAAAAAAAAAAAGAAAACAGAACCATATGGTTTTAGTACAAAATTCTATCAGACCTTCCCAGAAGTACTAATACCAATTTGCTATAAAATATTACACAAAATAGAAACAGAAGGAACACTACCCAATTTGTTTTATGAAGCCACAATTATGCTCATACCTAAACCACACAAAGACCCAACAATGAAAAAGAACTTCAGACAAGTATCCCTTGTGAATATCAATGTAAAAATACTCAGTAAAATTCTTGCAAACAGAATCCAAGAACACATCAAAAAGCTCATCTGCCATGATAAAGTAAGCATATTTTATCCCAGAAATATAGGGATGGTTCAGTATATGGAAATCTATAAATGTAATCCACTATATGAAGAAACTCAAAGAAAGGAAACACATGATCATCTCACTACCTTCTGAGAAAGCATTTGACAAAATTCAACACCCTATCATGGTAAAAGTCTTGTAAAGAACAGGAATCAAAGGCCCATACCTAAACATAGTAAAATCAATATACAGCAAGCTAGTAGCCAACATCAAAGTAAATGGAGAGACCACATGAAACTCAAGAAGAAGAAGGAAGACCAAAGAATGGGTGCTTTGTTCCTTCTTAGGAGTATCAAAATACACAACCAGAGCTCCAGGGTTTAAACCTCCAGCCTGAGAACACAAAGGAACGGACTCATGGCTCCACTTGTATAGGTAGTTGAGAATGGCCTTGTCAGGCATAAGTGGAAGATGAGGGCCATGGTCCCTGAAAGTTTTGATGCCCTAGTATTAGGTTATTCGAGAGCAGGGTGGTGTGAATGGGTTGATGGCTGGGGGCATACCCTCATAGAAGTAGGAGGAGGTGGGATGGGATAACTTGTTTCGGGGGAATAGGGGAGGGAAAAATATTGAAAAACAAATAAATAAAATATCCAATAAAAGAAACATAATGGAGCTGGCATTTGTAGTCAAGCAGTCCAGACATTTTTTGTTAAAAATTTTATTTTGGGGATTTTTTTTATAATCCTCAGGGACAAGGTATTGTGGAAGAGGCCCATAGGACTTTAAAAAGATTGGTGAGACATGCTGTTGCTGAGACAAAGAATGATGCCAATTTGTGAGCTTGCTGAGTACCCTGGCAAGCAGCTGAGGAGCTGGGTTGGACATATGTTCCTGACACACCTTTGCTTGCCTATATTCCAGATGAGACAAACTGCCTTGTCTCAAGTTTTTAGACCTTGTGGGATCAGAGAATAAAAAAGAGAAATTACAATGTCACTTGTATTTTTCTTAAAGGTGAACAGCTATTATGACTCAATTATGTACTGGCCTAAAAATCAATCCAATACTGAAAATAACATTCTATACTTGGAAGGCTGGATCTGGACATTCTCAGCAACTTATTTGGAAGTTAGCTGTAGTCCACTACTATGTTATGATAGCAAGAGATAAAGTTGAAACAGGATCTAGATTTCAAGCAAGAGTTAGTGCACGTTTTAAGGCTCTTTCAATTGTCCAGCTAAAATCGGTTTTGTCTCTTCTACAGTATTTATTGTAAGTTGCATTGACTGTATAATTTCCAATTGTGTTAGTGTGTTGAAACCTGGCATGTCTGTTACAGGGGTCTATCATCCAGCCTTTTTCCTAATTTCCTGAGTATTATAAAACCTTGATTCTCTGAAAAAAGCTTGAAAATGCTGAAAGAAGTGAGTTAGGTTTTAAGCAGAAGCAAGAGAGTAGCAGGCTTGATTTTTACTGGTATAACATCTTTAATTTCATTAATTGCTAGCACCACTGCTTCTGCAATAGCATTGACACAAGAAGTTAAGACAACTATTTTTTTACCATTAGAAAAAAAATTCCTAATGTATTGAGTATATAAAAAGATTTATATAGTTACCTGGAACAACAGATGATGCTCTATAACCTATTCAAATTATCTGAAGGTGGCTCTGGGTTCAAGAGTTAGGAGCCATCCCAAGTGTTATGACGAATATCATTGGAGTACTGTTACTTCTAAAATTTACAATGATTGTCATTATAATTAGAAAAACATTTAAAGACACCTATAGGGTATTTGGCATAATCCTAACACCTCTCTGGGTTTGCTAATTTTGCATAGTGAGATTATGAATTTAAAAAATGCTGGTCTGTTGAGCTTCGATACTGCAGATAATAACATTAAATAACAGAGTTATTAATTTAACAGACTGGCAAGCCAAGGATGGGTAAGATTCTGCACAGAGCCTTACCAACCTAAGTCATAATGCATTGTTTATTATAATGCATATTCCACACAGAGTAAGTAAGACTTTCTGTCAGTATGACCTAAGACAGGCTCATTCTAGTTTGTGCAATAAAAAGGGAGAGATGTGGAGAGTTTTTGGGATGGCCTGGCAGGAAACTGTCATTGAACATGGACAAGAAAATGGGCTGTTTGGAAGGAATCTGATATAGGACAAATACAAGGAAGTGGACTGCATGCAGGAAGCTGACATTGAGCTGGAACAAAGAAGTAATCTCAGGCAGAAATCTAAATCCTAGACTAGAACAAAAAAGAAATTTCAGGCAGGAATCTAAATCTTAGACTAGAACAAAGAAGAAATTATAGGCAGAAATCTAAATCTTAAGCTAGAACAAAGAACTAGGCTTCAGACACGAAAATGACTTTGGACTAGGACAGGGAAGTATGCTGAGATATTTTGATTATCCTGATAAGCCCTTAAAAATAGTGATCACAGGAGTGATCACCAGGACTCTGTTTATTATTGTGCATGTTCTTTGTGTATCTGGGTTTATTGTCTTGCTTGTTCCTGGACTATTTGCATCTATTGTATTGCTAGTTCCTCAATCTAGAACTGGCCTTAATACTTGCACGTAATTTAAACAGTATAAAGGCAAAAAACGAAAAAGAAAAAGAGGAGAGGTGGGATAGGGAATTAATGAGTGAGAGAAATGGGAAGGGGGATGGCATCTGAAATAAATAAATAAAATATTGAACAAAAATGAACATAGTTCTTAAATTTTTAATTTAAAATTTAAATTTAAAACATTAAAAAATAAATTGTATGATTATTTAAAAAGAAACACATCTGCATAGAAACTCAAAAATACTTTGACCAAATATTTGACAACCATATGTAATTGTTATATTGATATAACATTAACTATTATGGGTGATTTGCATGCTTATAACTTGTCTAATTTCATTAATATATAACTTACCTGTGCATGGTTTCTACTAAGTAATTTTTTGAAATTTAATCTGGTGCTCTAATTATATCAGCGTCATGAGAATTGTATGAAAGGATGAAGACAGCATATAAACAGGCACAGATCATTGTAGACTAGTAGGAAAATGTTCTTTAGAGAAAATTAAGAGAAGATCATGATGATTGTGTTTAGCAATTGTGAGCTGTGTATTGTTGAAAAGCCTCTGGTTTGCCTCATCATAATAGAATGTAGAATAATTAAATGGCCTTCAATCACATAATTGCATTATATTATATGTAACTCTGTATTAGCTCAGTAGAAAGAATCTTTTGCTTTAGTACAGAAATAGTCTGGCACATAGTAACATCTTACTGGTATTTGGACATAGATAAAGATATAGATATATTAAAAAACAACTTTTGCAAGAATATAAGTTGCAGTCTTTCTTTATTCCTTCCTGAAGATCTGGATTTCCATCTGTTTCCATCTGATATCTTTACCCAGAAAAAATTGATACATTTCTTATAAGGCAGATCATCCGGAGACATTTATGTTTTATTTCACTTGCCTTAAAATGTCTGCATTTTCTATTTCTCTTTAGAAAACTAAACTGTATTGAAGTATAGTTCCATGGACTTAAATGCACATATTTAAGAATATGAAGGCAATAACTGATTTAATATGTCTTGAATTAAAACTAAAAATAGCACCATGAATTTTGAATTTGATCTTTCCTTTCTTGATCAATGTTAAATGGTAAAATATTCTTTCTTAATTTTATGAAGTAGCAGTGTTCCATAGTTTTCAATAATGTTTTGATTTTCATAAGCTGAGGAGCCAACATTATATAATGAACTAATAATTATTTTTAATACAGATATTCAATAAGTTATATAAAATATTCAGTGCTTTATTATAAAAATTGTTCTTCATAGACACCCTTACCTAACAATAGGTTAATGTGCAAATTATGAGAAGATTTAACATAGTCTTTACTGAACTATGAAGTTTTATAGGCTATGCCTGTTAAATCTGTTAAATGTATTTTATCAGTTTAACATTAACACAATACATATGTGAATCAAGAAGGTTCTTTAGTTCAATGATTTATCATGTAAATGAAAAGAAGAACTGTGTCAACATAATCAAGTGATATTTTGAAGCATTCAAAATCTTTCCCATATTTTTTTTTAGAGTAAGTTGAACATCATTGTGTCGGGTTTAAAAGAATTTATATCCAGTAACATATCTGCTGTGCCAAAGGATCATGTCCAAAGACCTTCTAGGTCTGAGTGATCTGACTGACATAGCAGACATTCTTTGTTGGACTACAAATGCAGGCAAATAATAAAGGGAAAATTACTTTATAAAAGGAAGTAGCCATGTTGGAAAATACTGTCTAATTGAAGGGTAGAGAAAAAGAGAAAGCAGAGAAAGATTTGACAGAATGTGTCAGAGATAGGAGACACATAACTCTCAAGAGGACAGAAAAGAAAGGTTACTAAAGACAGAGGAGAGTCAGAAGTGGAAGGGCAAGTTAGTGAGTACAGTTCAGTTGATTTCATGTAGTACAGTGGAGTTCAGTTTAATTCAGTTCACTGGAGTTTGCTGCAGTTCATCTGTGTTGCAGTTGTATTCCTGCAATTCCATTCAATTATATTGAGTTTGTACAGTCAGTGCACTTCAGTTAGTGGAATTTAGAGGCAGTTTTGCCAAGCAAAAAATTCAGTGAATAGAAGCTGAGAGAAGGCAGTTTGAACAAATCACCTTATAGAGTTGTAGAGGAGGTTTAAGCCAGAAGAGCTGAGTTGAACCAGACAGACAGAGTTCAGAAAGAATGAGCTTAGAAAGTGTGAATTTATTTAGCAGTAGTCCTCTGAGATGACAATTACATCAGATAATTGAAAGTTACTTTTACATTCATGAAGTATAATAATCTATTGTCTCTACATGTGTTAATATCATTTTTAGTCTTTTAATTTTTGTATAAATACAATCTTACAATGATTTTTTGTTTATGAAACAGTTAAAAGCATATCTCAGAAAAGCATTCTTTTTGTTACATTGTATTGGAACTTGTATGTCTATACCACATCTATTATCTGGATTATTATTTGAATTCTTTATATATTTAATACATTATGACTAAACTTCATTTAAATTCACTAGAAAGTTAATTGGTTAATATGTTTTTAAATTGGAAAAGTACACAAGAATGGAATTTTGGCTTAATATTTTGTGATATAAGTCAATGGTAAATTAACCATAATTGCTTACATTCTTTATTGAAGGTAACAAAGCAGGAATATAGTACATAAAATGGTAAAACCATTCACTTCATAGCTTGAACATTAGGAAGTGAGATGGTGATTCATGATCCTCTTCAATGGTGAATACATACGATCTAAAGATACTTTACTATGTTCCTAATATTAAAATTTGAAATATCTCCTGCAAGTAGCCCTTGGGGAAACAATTATTTAAATCATAAAATTTGGTATGACATTCAAGATCAAACTATTATGCAGGTAGATAAAAACCAGGAAAACATAAGTCATTATATTTGGTAAAACATTCACAATTCAAACAATTATATATGTAGATGAGAATCAGAAAAATATTAGTCATGAAATTTAGGAGGCAATTCAAAATTCAAACTACAGTATAGGTAGATAAGAAGCAGAAAAATATTTCCCTAACTAATTTTACTAGTTTTCATTCTCTTCAGCATGAGTGTGTGAGGCTTATTTGTGACATACCCATGACAATATAAAATATTTTGTAATATTAACTCATCTATAATGCACATAGTACCATCTCATATTAATAAGTGGCTTTTTTTTGTATAAGTAATAATGATGAAGGTTGCTGTATATAAAATTATAGTCTAAAAATGTTCTGGTTTGAATATGATTGTCTCTCATAGACTCACAATTTAATCCTTGGCTCTTAAGTTGATGAGGATATTTGGGAAGGTTATAGAACATTTGTATAGTGGTGAGCCTGAATTCTAGCACAACCTAGTGCTTCGACTGCCATGCCTTCACCAGCATCATTGATTATTATCGCTGGAACTGGAAGTCAAAATAACATTTTTTTTCTAAAATTTTTTCCGCAGGCATTCTATCACAGACTCAGAAAAAACTAATATATGTGTATATATAAATCTTCAAAAAGTATAAATATTACTTTACAGGTAAAAATTAACTTCAATAAGTAGCCTAAGGTACTTATGTTGAACTTTCATAATGTTTTTCTTATTTTTATTTTTGACAAATTGTTCTTCTAGTTGCTGTAACATGAACAGGCTATGAAACAAAAGCATTATGATACTGTCTGTTTTCAAGTTGTTTTAGATTTTTTTTTGTCTCTAAATTGCTGAATTTTGGGTACCTAATCCAAGCCTGTCTGTGGTGAATTATACTATGGCTTTTCTAATCAAGGAAGCTTGACTAATAGAACTCTTAAATAAGAAGAATTAAGGCTGAGTGCTTTTGTGTTTGCCTTGAGAAATATAATGTAGATTGTTCAATTTTTGTCTTTTGGCTATATTGTAATGTCACATTCCCTTTGAACTGTCACTATTTCTCACACATTTCTCTTTCTGATAAAGTAAATTTCCTTATTAAAACCAGTGATGTCTGCCATGGTTCTTTATACTTATTTTACACTTTGAAAGGATTTGCATTGTGGAAGAAATTAAAGAGAAATGGACTGATTGCCTCGAGGAATCTGACATTGGCCAAGAGCAAAGAAATGGGCTTCAGAGAGAAATCTGACATTAGGCAAAAACAAAGAAGTAATTTCAAACAGGAATCTAAATCTTAGCCTAGAACAAAGAAGTAATTTCATACAGGAATCTAAATATTTGGCTAGGACAAGGAAGTAGGCTTCAGGCAGGAAAATGATATTGGGCTAGAACTGGAAAGTAGGCACAGATATTTTTGTCATCCTGATAAGCCCTTAGAAATAGTGATCATGGGACTTTGTTTATTGCCTTGATTGTTCTTTGCCTATTGTGTTTATTGTCTTGCTTGATCCTTGACTATGCATCTACTGTATTGCTAGTTCCTAAACCTAGAGCTGACCTTAATATTTGCATGTAATTAAAATAGTATAAAAGCAACACATAAATGAATAAAAAAAGAATTTTTAAAAACTGGGATAGAATGATGGCAAAAAAAAAGTAATTTCAATCACATATTCATTTTCTGTCAGTATAACTTTGCATTTAAGTAATTTTCCATAGGGTATGTTGTGCTTCTATGGAAAGACTGTAGGAAAGTTTGAATATATTAAAAATTCTTTACTCAAATCACAAGTAATAGGTAAAGTTAACTATAATTTTCGTTGTATAGACTCCTCAAGGAAAGTGAATATGTAGAAATTACCTCATTATTAATGGTTGACTTGTACTTGTGTTATTGTGAGAGAAAATTTTAAAAAATGCAAAATATTTAATAATTGGCATGTTATTGAAATTTTAAATTTGAAAAGAGTAATTAAATAATTTACATATATACCTGTGTTATTTAGGGTTTCCATTACTGTGAACAGACATCAAGACCAAAGAAACTTTTATAAGGACAACAGTTAATTGGGGCTGACTTATAGGTTCAGAGGTTCAGTCCATTATCATTAAGGTAGGAAAATGGCAGCTTCCAGGCAGGCATGGTGCATGAGGATCTAAGAAATCTACATTTTCCTCTGAAGTCTGAAAGCAGAATACTGACTCCCAGGCAGCTAGTACAAGGGTAATAAAGTACACACTCACAAGGCTAAACCTACTCAAACAAGGTCACACCTCCCAACAATGCCACTTTCTTGGGCCAAGCATATACAAACCATCACAAAATTATATATATAAATATATATATAATGATTTTCAGTAAATAAAATTATATTTTCTGAAAAAAAAACTGTAAAATATTCTCTTTCATTTACTTTTTATTTCATGTGTATCAGTGTTTTTCTTTTATGCAACAGTGTGGACCATAATTATGCCTGGTGCCTGCAGAGATGAGAAGCTGACATTTAAACTCCTGGAACTGGAGTTATACATACATATGAGTTGATATGTGGGTATTGAGAACAAAATCCAGGTCTTTGGCAAAAGCAGAAAGTAGTCTTAACGACTAAGACAAATTTCAAGACCCTCAAAACATTTTTAGTGAAAATAGGAATAATAATGAGGTTGAAGGTGTAAGTTAGGAGTGACTTGGGAAATATGAGCTGAAGGGAAACGCTTTATTAACACCAGAGATGTTTTTTAAAGTCATTTGGATTTCAAAAATGAATCTCAAAAGAGGCAAAAAATGTCATTTGGAAACTTATGATTTCATAGTATATAGAGTGATGATACTATTCTCTGCAAGATACCATATTTCATCAAACAAAATGCTTAGTTTGATTTGTAGCATATTTTTCTTCAAGCTGTTGTAAAGTGGGACTCCAGTACTGGTTATTCCTCTAACAGTTGGCTATATACCAGAATGTTGCTAAAGATATCATATACTTGGAATATAGAACAACAAGTAATCATTCTGGTTTTGACCTGACAATTCTCCTCCCAACTGACTAGTTTTCATAGTGGCAGAGATGTTCCAAAGACAGCTGAGGGAGGTGAGTCATAAGCAGGTTTATCAAGCTGGAAAACCTGTAAGGTATAATAATGATTACTCTGTCATTCTGAGATGTGTGAAATGATCGAGATAAATATGAAAGACAAAATTTTTGCTATTTGTCGATCTAAAATAGTAAAACTCACAGAAGCAGAATAAAAGCAGGGTTGTTATGGACTTTGTAGTACAGGAAAACAAAAAAATTATTCAATAGAAATGCTTTTTTCATTCATATAACTTTATTAATTTCTGGAGACCTAAAACATATTATTGCAACTATAATTAACAACACTCTAATATATATGAAAAAGTGATTAACAAGAAATATATTAATTTTTTTAGCACATAAAGAAACAAGTCTTCACCTTGTGAGATTTCATTCTCACTGAATATCTTTATATTCAATTCTTTGAAAAATTTGTAATGCATAAAATGTGTTTCAATCAAATCATCCTACATTTCTCCTTCCATACAGTTTATTTTTCTTATTTTTCCATATGTACATATGAATTATCTATATGGTTTACAGCACTCAAATATCTAATATTTGAAGATAATATGGCACATGTAAACATGAGTGTATATATGCTATCTGACTGACTACTTTCATTCTAGGATATCAGGCCGATTAACAAGGCTAGTGATTAAATATGTCAATGCAGATTAGGAAGAATTTTAATTTTTGGACTAACAAAAAGCAAGTATATACAATAAGTCAATTAGACAATAACTGTCATAGAATTTAGTTATATGTAAAAATGAACAGGTGCAAACAAGAAACCCATTAGGTTACAACAAAATTAATTTACACTACAACATAGTACAAAAGTAATTGTCCTGAATAGAAATGATGGAAAAAGTAATGGTTCAGAAACTACTGTAACTGTTTTTATCCAAAGGTCATAACTTATATGTGACTCTTTGCTTATATTTATGAACAAAGGTTTGGATACTAGCATAAAATCATTCTAAGTTCAAATAGCTGTATTCTCCTGTGGTTTACTATTTTAAATTCAGAAGCTGTATTATAAAGCCATTCTAGTATTAAAGAACAGGATATTAGTTGTCCACTATTTTCCATGATTTTTTTCTTGAAAAGATAGAAATGTCAAATTTTTGTTTTTCTGAATCATGATTATATAGTTAATAGCACTCTTATTTGCTTTCTTTTTATGATGATTTTTTCAAAAGGCAAAATTTTAATTTATAACAGAAAGAAAAGAGATTCATTTTCTTTTGTTATTGCTAGTATAGTATTTAGTGAAGCTTGAAAACTTAAGAGTCTTATTAAGTACAGGTAGGCATTTATACAGTAATGACATAAGATAAGCATAATAAAATGAGAATTATTTTTTGCACAAAGTGCAGGAGCATATATTTATACTGCTTACCTCATAAGTATAAACAAATTTCTTTTTTTGAAACTTTTTTATTTACTTCTTTAAAATACATTTCAGATTTTATCCCCTCACCCCATTGCCCCCACCACCCAAGAACCCCCTTCCAGTCACCCCTCCTGCCTCCACAAGAATGTGACCCCACCTACTCTCCCTCCCCCCTCCCCACCCTCAAATTCCTCTCGGTGTTCAGCCTTTATGGGACCAGGGATCTCCTCTCCCACCCATGCCCAACAATGCCATCCTCCCCTAATTATACAGCTGAAGTCATGGGTGCCTCCCTTTGTGCTTCCAGGCTGGTGAACAAATTTCTATCTTGTATGTTTTCTTTACTTCCATGAATTGCACTCTATGCTTCCTAAAACATGAGTGTCATCTGTAAATTATAAGACTCTCCTATGAGTACAATAATTTGAAAAAGCTGGTAGAAACAATCTTAAATTCCACATGCATACACATATACGTTCTTATATGCTCAGAAACTATTCATTTTAACATATATATGTGTGTGTGTATGTACACATACATATGTGCATACACAAAACCTATAATCATACATAGATATAATATGTGCGAGTATGTTTTTACACATAGATAATATATATATATATATATAAATGTTACTATGGTTTTATTATGAAATAGCCCCTACACAATATTCTATGAAGTCATTAGTTCCAAGAGGTTAGCTAGCCCTGCTTTGGGAAATGGTGTAAATTTTCAGAAATTAGGCCTAACTGGTTGAAATAAATTATTTTTCATGAGCCTTTAACTATATCTGGTCCCACATTCTTTCTCTATCTCAGCTTCTTGTGCATCATGAGAAAAACAACCTCTTCTACCTCTTCCCACTGTTGAAGTTTGCCATGATAGTCAACCTCTCTTTATGGGTAATATAAAAAACCCAGCTAATTATGGACATATCTGAAACTATAAACCAAATTAAGGCTGACTTCTTTATTTTTCTGTCTCAGTTGTGGTGATTTGAATGACAGTAGTCCATATTCAATCAAATATTTGAATGTTTGGTTCATAGTTAGTTGAAGGGTTTTGGAAAGATTACGAGTTGTGGTCTTGCTCAAAGAGATGTGTCACTGGGTGAAGGTTTTGGAATTTCAAAAATCATGCGATAGCCTGTTAGAGTTCTCTCCCTTGTATTTGAGCATCAAGAAGTAAGCTGTCAGCTACTTCACTAGTGTCATGTGATATTACGACAAAGTTTTTCACAATCCTGCTAGTGAACTCTCTAACCATATGAACTTTACCTCTTCTATAACTTGCCTTTAAATTTTTTTATTATATTTTTCTTTATTTATGTTACAAATATTATCCCTTTTCTTGGATTCTCCTCCAAAAAAACCCTGTCCCATCTCCTCTCTCCCTGCTTCTATGAGGGTGGTTCCCCACCCACCCAACTACCAACTTCTACTTCCTCATTCTGGTATTACCCTACACTGGGGCATTGAGCCTTCCTAGGACCAAGGGCCTCTCCTCCCATTGATCTCTGACAAGGCCATCCTCTGCTATATATGCAGCTAGAGCTATATAATCCTCCAACTCTTTGGTTGGTGGTTTAGTCCCTGGGAGCACTAGGAAGTCTGGTTGGTTCATATTTTTGTTCCAACAATGAGACTGCAACCCCCTTCAGTGTCTTCAGTCATTTATCTAACTACTCCATTGGGGAACCCGTGCTCAGTCCAATGGTTGGCAGTGAACATTCAACTCTACATTTGTCAGTCTTGGGCAGAGCCTCTCAGGAGATAGCTATATCAAGCTCCTGTCAGCAAGCAGTTCTTAGTACCTACAATAGTGTCTAGGTTTAGTGTCTGTATATGGGATAGATCCCCAGGTGGGACTAACTCTGGATGGTCTTTCCTTTGTATCTGATCCATACTTTGTCTCAGTAGTTCCTCTCATGGGAATTTTGTTTCCCCATCTAAGTACCAAATTATCCACACTCAGATATTCTTTCTTCTGGAGCTTCACTAGACTTTGAATTGTACCTTGGGTATTCCAAGATTTCGGGCTAATATCCACTTATCAGTGAGTACATATCATGTGTGTTCTTTTGTGAATGACTTACTTCACTCAGGATGATATTTTCCAGATACATCTATTTACCTGTGAATTTCATGTAGTCATTGTTTTTAATACCTGAGTAGTACTTCATTGTGTAAATGTACCACACTTTTTTGAGTACATTCCTCTGTTGAAGGACATCTGGGTTCTTTCCAGCTTCCAGCTATTATAAATAAGACTGCTAAGAACATAATGGAGCATGTATCCTTGTTATATGTTGGAGAATCTTTTCAATATATGTCCAGGAGAGGAATAGCTGAGTTCTCAGGTAATACTATGTCCAATTTTCTGAGGAACCATCAAACTGATTTTCAAAGTCATTGTACCAGCTTGCAATCTCACCAACAATGGAGGAGTGTTTCTTTTTTCCACATACTCACCAGCATCTGCTTTCACCTCAGTTTTTGATCTTAGCCATTTTGACTTGTGTGAGATGTAATCTCAGGGCTGTTTTGACTTTCATTTCTCTGATGACTAAGGATATTGAACACTTCTTTAGGTGCTTTTTAGCAAGTCAGTATTCCTAAGTTGAGAATTCTTTATTTGGCTCTGTATCTCACTTTTTAAAAGGGCTATCTGGAGTCTAACTTGTTGAGTTCTTTGCATATATTGGATATTAGCCCTCTATGGGAAGTGTAATTGTTAAAGATCCTTTTCCAATATGTTGCTTGCCATTTTGTCCTATTAACAGTGTCCTTTGCATTACAGAAGCTTTGCAATTTTGTGAGGTCCCATTTGTCAATTCTGAATCTTACATCTTAGGTATTCTGTTCAAAAAAATTTCCTCTGTGCCCATGTTCTGATGATCTTCCCCACTTTCTCTTTTACTGCTTTCAGTGTATCTGGTTTTACTTAGAGGTTCTTGATCCATTTGGACTTGAGATTTGTACAAGGAGATAAGAGTGGCCTGATTTGAATTCGTCTACATTCTGACTTCCAGTTGAACCAGCACCATTTGTTGAAAATGCTAATTTTTTTTACACTGGATGATTTTAGCTCTTTGATCAAAGATCAAGTGACCATAGGTGTCTGAGTTCATTTCTGGGTCTTCAACTCTGTTACATCGATCTACCTGATTGTCTTTCTATCAATACCAAGCATTTTTTTACTATTGCTCTGTAATACATCTTGAAGTCGGGGATGCTGATTTCCCTAGAAGTAATTTTATTGTTGAGAATAGTTTTTGCTATCCTAGGATTTTTGTTACTTCAGATAATTTTGCAGTTTGCTCTTTCTAACTCTATGAAGAATTGAGTTGGAATTTTGATGGGAACTACATTGAATATATAGATTGCTTTCAGCAAGATGGCCATTTTTACTATATTAATCCTGCCAATACATGAGCATGGGAGACCATTCCATCTTCTGAAATGTTCTTAGAATTCTTTCTTCAGAGGCTTGAAGTTCTTGACACACAGATCTTTCCTTTGCTTGGTTAGAGTCACACCAAGGTATTTTATATTATTTGTGACTATTATGAAGGGTGTCATTTTCCTAATTTCTTTCTCAGCCTATTTATCCTTTGAATAGATGAAGGCTACTGATTTGTTTGAGTTAATTTATTTAGCCACTTTGTTGAAGTTGTTTATCAGCTGTAGAAGTTCTCTGGTAGAATTTTTTACGTCACTTGTGTAAACTATCATATCATCTGCAAATAGTGATATTTTTATTTTTTTCTTTCCAATTCGTGTTCTTTGACCTCCTTTTGTTGCCTAATTGCTGTGGCTAGGACTTTGTGCACTACATTAGATAGGTAGGGAAAGAGTGGGCAGCCTTGTCTAGTCCCAGATTTTAGTGGGATTGCTTCAAGTTTCTCTCCATTTAGCTTGATGTTGGCTACTGATTTGCTGTATATTGCATTTACAATGTTTATGAATGGGCCTTGAGTTCCTGATCTTTCCAAAATTTTACCATAAACAGGTGCTGAATTTTGTCAAAATCTTTCTTAGCATCTAATGAAATGTCGTGTTTTTTTTTCTTTTGAGTTTGTTTATATCATATATTACATTGATGGATTTCCATAAATTAAACAAACCCTATATCACTAGGATGTAGCCTACTTGATCATGGGGAATAAGTGTTTTGATTTATTCTTGGATTTGGCTTTCAAGAATTTTATTGAGTATTTTTGCATTGATATTCATAAGGGAAATTGATCTGAAGCTCTCTTTCTTTGTAGGGTCTTGTGTTTTAATATAAGCATATTTCTGGCTTCATAGAATAAATTGGGTAATCCTTCTTCTCTTTCTATTTTGTGGAATAGTTTGGAGATAATTGTTATTAGGTCATCTTTTCTAGGTATGATAGAATTCTGTACTAAACCCAACTGATCCTGGGCTTTATTTTGGTTGGGAGACTATTAATGACAGCTTCTATTTTGCTAGGAGATATGGAACTGTTTAAATGGTTTATCTGATCCTGTTTTATCTTTGGTACCTGGTATCTGTCAAGAAAATTGTTCATTTCATCCCTATTTTTCAGTTTTGTTGAGTATAGACTTTTGTAATAGGATCTGATGATTTTTTGGATTTCCTTGGTTTCTTTTATTATGTCTCCTCTTCATTTCTGATTTTGTTAATTTGGATACTATCTCTGTGTCCTTCGGTTAGTCTGGAAAATAGTTTATCTATCTTGCTGATTTTCTCAGGGAACCAGTTCCTTGTTTTGTTGATTCTTTGTATAGTTCTTTTTGTTTCTACTTGGTTGATTTCAGCCCTGAGTTTCATTATATTCTTCAGTCTACTCTTCTTTGGTATATTTGCTTATTTTGTTCTAGAGCTTTCAGATGTGCTGTCAAACTGTTAGTCTATGTTCTCTCCAGTTCATTTTTGGAGGCACTCAGACTTATGAGTTTTCCTCTTAGCACTGCTTTCATTTTTTCCTATAAGTTTGGGTATGTTGTGCTTTCATTGTCATTTAATTCAAGAAAGTCTATAATTTCTTTCTTTATTTCTTCCTTGATTAAATTATCATTGATTAGAGGATTTTTTAGCTTCCATATATTTGTGGGCTTCTGTTGGGAACCGCTCTATCAATGTTGGAACCTGCACTGCCAAAAGTTTTGGGGGCTAAATTGTTAGAGCCCTCACTGCCCCAAGCTGCTCCTGTCCATGGGTCAGGGTCTAGCAAGAATGAGTGTGAGGATGGATGCAAAGAACGGAGACTAGACAGAATGTGATTCTGTCCAGTTTATTCTCCAGTCTCTTTTCTTCTCTCCAAGTCCCTAGTTCCCAGTTCCAAGTTTCAAGTCCAAAGTTCCTAGTACCCAAATCTCAAGTCCTGAGTTCCTAGTACCAAGTCTCAAGTCTCAAGTCCTTTCTTCTGTCTGCCTCTCATCTTTTATATGTCTCACTTCTCAAGTCAAACCTTTAAGTCACATCTTTAAATCTCATCTGTAAGTCACACCTTTATGTCACACACACCCAAGGAAAAACCTGAATATATAAAACAAGATGTTACCAGAGTGTGCTCAGCTGTTGTAGGCTGTTGGAAACAAGTCTCTTGTCAGGGTATATGGCTCAAGATGGCTTCAAGGATGATAGCCGCCTTCTGTGGGCTCTTCACAGGTCTCCCATTTTAAATTTTTTTTCAAAAGGGAAGGCTGGGGAAACTTAAGAAACCATGCCTGCCTTAAGTCAGAACAAATGACCCCTGCATTCCTTTCCCATCTTTGGATACTCAACAGCCATTGGTTGAGCTCCTGTCTTAGGATGGTGAGGCCTCCCTTTTTAGGGGCGAGTGTCTTGAAGTGTTCTCTTATCGTCATTGACTATCCAGCTTAGTGCATAAGTTAGGGGTTAATCCTCATCCTCGTTAGTCTTGATGACAGAGGTTTTAGAATCTCCTATTTCCAGCCTGTAATGATGGACTTGTATGCATTTCATTTGAATAGCATCTATCTGTTGTAGTACAAAAGCCATCAGTTTGTTGAACAGCATGGACCCGAGAGACAAGAGACTTAACAATGCCTGAATAGTCAGTATAACAGCAACATTCTGTTTTAAGGGCAACACATAACTACCTCTGTCCAAGAAGTAAAAAGTACAAGCCTCTTCTATTCTGTTTACAAATGAGTTATAGCAAAATCTAAATCTATAGAAATACAGAACTAATCATAGCTTTGTTTTTAACAAAACAAGTAGAGAAATCCCCATTCCTGCTCCAGTCAATCTCAAACCCCAAAAACAACCATAGTAACTGTGGTTGTGGGTTTTCTCCTGGGTCGAAACAATGTTCCTCACTAAATCATAAGTTGGGGAACCAAGAGTTCAATAGAGCCACCCTGGAGGTATTGGTGGTGATGTCTCTTTCCACAATGAGGACTTCCCAAGTCAGGTTTGCTGGTTGATCTGTTCCAGTTTGAAGGCAATTGAGAAGCATCTTCATGTTCCCTACAAAGAAAAAATACACTTCTCCTCCCTGGGTTTGTTACTGTTGTCTATTTGTTTAATCAGTCTCTCTGGCAGCCAGCATGCTGCATCTGCAGTTTGGGAATATATGCAGACAGAACCTCTTCCCCAGATAAGTACTGGATCTGGCCCATTAAAGATTCTAGTTAATGGGTCTTTCCAGAGGACTGTTGCAAATTTTTTTTTGGTATTAGGATATCAGAATTTATCCACAGCAAATTTTTCTTCAAAATCCAAAGTTAAAAATTTAAAATAAAGAGCATGTGATGAAGGATATTTCTGGGGGATCACATGGTAGGGTACCATCCCCTCTTTTTAATTTTTTCAAATTGATATTTAATGGTTCTATGTACCTTTCTACCATACCTTGGCCCTGTGGATTATATGGAATACCCTTTTAATGTAGTATTTCCAATTTTTCACAGAATTGGTAGAAACTGGAGCTTGTATAACCTGGGCCATTATCAGTCTTTATCTGTTTAGGCACTCCCAATACAGCAATTGTAGCAAGCATATGAGTGATCACATGCTTGCTTGTTTCTGCAGATTGTAATGCCGCATAAATGAAACCACTGTATGTATCTACACATATACATGTATATTTTTGACTGCCAAATTAATTATAATGAGTACCATCCATTTGCCAGAGACTGTTTGGTGTCAGTCACTTTGAATTTACGCCCAAATGAAGAATTGGTAAAAGTGTAACACATGATTGACATTGTTTAACAATTTGTCTAGCTTATTCTCTGGTAATTTTAAACATAATTTTTAAAGTTTTAGAATTAAGGTGATGTAACTCATGAGCCTTTATGGCCTGATCCAAGTTAGATGGTGGATCTGATAAAGTCACTGCAGCTACATGAGTAGCTAGATCTACCTTGGTGTTTCCCTCAGAGAGAGGACCTGGTAGCCCAGTGTGGAATCTCAGGTGTCCTGTAAAGTATTTACACTTTCTCCTCAAAATTAATTGTTGGCACTGTACTAAAAAAATCGACTGCTTCTAAGGAATACTTTATTTGCACAGCAGTTTCCAGCAGAGGGATGGATTGAGCTATATTAGTTATCTGTATAAATATTAATGGTTTGATTTGGAAATGCTTGAAACACAGCAAAAACAGCATGTAATTCAATCAATTGAGCTGACACAGATGATGTAGCAAAGGAGATTACTTGATCTTGAAAGGCATAAGCAGCTGTTCTGATGAGGAACCATCAGTGAAAACTAGCAACGCTTCCTTGATAGGTGCATGTGCAGTACAAATTGAAAAAATGAATGCATGGCAATTAGAAAACTGAATCAATTTATCTGGTGGATAATGATTATCAATCAGACCAGCAAATGAGGAACATGCAATAGGCCAGACTTCAGAATCCTGCATAAGCCAATCAACCCGATGCCTTGTATAGGGTTGTACTATGACATCAGGATTCTTTCCAAAATATTTTTGACTATTATCTCTGCCCTACATAATCATAGCAGCTACAGCAACATAGTATGGATAAAGAACCTTCTTAGGTGATGAGGGAAGATGAACCCAAAATATGGGTGCATTTTGCCAAAAAACTGCAGTGGGAGTTAGTTTACAATTAAAAATAAGAAAATGTAAAGACTTAGAATAATTAATGTGAGTTACAAATTGGGATGAAATAGCACTCTCCACCTTTTGTAAGTCTTTTCTACCCTCCTCTCTTAAAACCCTGTCAGACTTAGAATCAGGATCTCCTTTGAGGATCTCAAACAGAGCCTTCAATTCTCCTGCCATGAGTTTCAAATATGGTGATAGCCAATTAATGTTTCCCAATAATTTTTGAAAATCATTAAGTGTCTTAAGGGAATCAGTCCTCAAGGTGGACTTACTATTAATAATACATGGACCATTAATCTGACATCCTAAATAAGTATATGGATCTTGTAATTGTACCTTTTCTGGTGCTATTTGTAATCCTGCAGACTGTAAAGTTGTTCTAAGATCATCAAAGCACTGGAGTACCTGTTTTCCATCTTTTCCTGCTATTAAAATATCATCCAAGAAATGAATCATACAGATTTGCTTTCAAATGGTTCTAACACCCTCTATGGTAGAAGCCACAAACGTTTGGCACAAGGTAGGACTGTTAGCCATACCCTGAGTGAAGACTTTCCATTGATATCTCTTCATAGGTTCTCTAAAGTTTATAGAGGGAACAGTGAAAGCAAAGCTATTTCTGTTGTTAGGATGCAATGGGATAGAAAAAAAAACAGTCTTTTAAATCTATAACTATTTTTATAATAGCCTAAAGGTATGTCCACCCATGTGGGCAGCCCAGGTTGTAAGGCTCCCATCCTAATCATGGTTGTAATAACAGCCCTCAAGTCTTCCAACAGTTTCCACTTTCCTAACTTTTTCCTAATGACAAATATCAGTATTCCAAGGAGAATTACTCTCCTCTGAATGTTCTGCCTATAATTGCTCCTGCACTAGCAATTGAGTAGCTTGTAATTTGTCAGTGGTTAGGGACCACTGATCTACCCAGACAGGCGAGACCCCTTCCAGTTGATGGGATCTGCACAACACACTAGGGGTGCAGCTGAATCTGTAGCTCCCATCAAAAATACACCAAGCTATTTTCTGGGATGTCTCTGGGTTAACTCATTTTCTGCCTCGCAATCTCTTGCAAAGTGTCTAGGCTTGCCACATTTAAAAGAGGCCTTTTGGTTTCTACTAGCCAAAAAATTTCTTACTGATTGTCCTTGCTTGGCAGCTGCCAAAGCTAAACCCTATTGGTAGGAGGGACCTATGTCAGAACAGACTCTGATATACCCTGTAAGGTCTGTCTTTTTCCTGTAGGGTCTAATGGCCTCTTGGCAGGCAGGATTGGCATTTTCATATGCAAGTAGTTTCACATAATCGATACCTGCCTCTGGATTACCAAAAATCCTCCCTACTGTTGTCATTAATCGATGAACAAAATCAGAAAATCGTTCATCAGGTCCTTGTCTGACTGCTGTTAAGGATGCACCAGGGTCTCCCTTTGCAGGGAGTTTATGCCAAGCCTTTGTGGCTGCATTATGAATTTGAGCAAATAAGCCTGGGTCATATTGCATCTGGTTATCACTAGAAGCAAATTGGCCTTATCCTGCTAAAGCATCAAAGGACCAACCATTGCCTGCCTGAATGTTTCTCCTAGCTGTTTCTTTACAATTCTCATGATGCTTTGATTTCCAAATACAATAGTCACCACTGCTAAGAACTACTCTTACTAACATATTCCAATTGCTAGGAGTCAGTCACTCCTCTGTGCAGACTCTAAAATTGCAAGAGTAAAGGGAGCAGTGACACCATATTGTAATGCTGCATTTTTTATTTCCTTAATAATTTGAAAATTAAACCCTGTGTGATGTCTCCAAGAAACACCTTGATAGTCCCTGGTCTCGGATACAGGGAAAGCCTACATCTCCAATGTGGGAGCATTTGGAGGAGGTGGCGCATAGGGAGGGGGGATTCCGGCAAAGGGCCATTCAGGGTTGTAATGTTCGCCTGCCTCTTCCTCTAGATCAGCACAATCTGGCTCTGACAAATCATCATCAACCTTTGGTTGTATTTTAGATTCTAATTTTGGATAAATATGTTTCTTTTTATTTTGAACGTGAAAGATAGCATTTAAGGAATGAAGCAAAAGCAGACAATTAATGCATGTGAGCAGTAAACAGAAAAATAAAAGCAGAGAGTTGAATTCAGGCTGACTTATTTCTTGCCCCATTTTTATTATCATGACTTACTTGATGTGGCAGTTCCCATGGTTATCACCTTCTTTTCACTTCTGAATTTTCGGCAGATCCTTCTTCCAGTAAAGTCCTTCACTGGGTCTCTTGTTCTTGCTGCCCCATGTTGGGTGCCAAAATTTCCTGGACTGCTCTGCCCCACATTGGACGCCAAAGTGTCGGAAACAATTCTATCAATGTTGGAACCTGCACTGCAAAAATTTTGGGGGCTAAATTGTTAGAGCCCCACACTGCCCTAAGCTGGTCAGGTTTGCAGGTCAGTGTTCAGCAAGAAAGCGTGTGAGAATGGACACGAAGAATGGAGACCAGAGTGTGATTCTGTCCCATTTATTCTTCAGTCTCTGTTTTTCTCTCCAAGTCCTTAGTTCCCAGTTCCAAGTTCCAATTCCCGAGATCTTAGTACCAAATCTCAAGTCCTGAGTTGCTAGTACCAAGTCTCAAGTCTCAAGTCTCAAGTATTTTTTCTGTGTGCCTCTCACCTTTTATATGTCTCACTTCTTAAGTCACACCTTTAAGTCATGCCTTTAAGTCACACACACCCAAGGGAAAATCCTGGGTATATAAAACAACATGTTGTCAGGGTGTGATCAGCTTTTGTAGGCTATTGAAAATAAGTCTTTTGTCAGGGTACATGGCTCAAGATGGCTGCAAGGATGACAGCCACCTTCTGTCAGGTACCTGCAAGCTTCCTATTAGTTTTTTTCATTATTGAAGACCAGCCTTAGTCTGCAGTGATCTGATGGGCTGCATAGAATTATTTCAATCATTTTGTATCTGCCAAGTCCTGTTTTCGGACTGATTATATCATCAGTTTTGGAGAAGGTACCATGAGGTGCTGAGAATAAGTTATATTAATTTGTTTTAGGATAAAATGTTCTATAGATAGCTGTTAAATCCATTTGGTTCACAAATTCTATGAGTTTTCCTGTGTCCTTGTTTATTTTCTGTTTCCATTGTCTGTTGATGAAAATGCAATGTTGACATCTCCCAATATTATTGTATAAGATGCAATGTGTGCTTTGAGCTTTAGTAAAGTTTCTTTTATGAATTTGGGTACCCTTGCATTTGGAGCCTAGATGTTCAAAATTGAGAGATTATCTTGTCAGGTTTTTCCTTTCATGAGTATGAAGTCTCCTTCCTTATCTTTTTGATAGCTTTTGGTTGAAAGTCGATTTTGTTCAATATTAGAATTTTTTTCTTTCTTAGAATCATTTGCTTGGAAAATTGTTTTCCAGCCTTTTACTGTGAGGTAGTGTCTATCTTTGTCACTGAAGTCTATTTCCTGCCTGTAGGAAACTGCTGGTTCCTGTTTAAGTATCCAGTTTATTAGTCTATATCCTTTTATTGAAAATTGAGTCCATTAATGTCAATAGATATTAAGAAAGAGTGATTGTTGCTTTCTGTTATTTTTGTTGTTAGAGGTGTGATTATGTTTCTGTGACTATCTTCTTTTTGGTTTGTTGAAAGAAGATTACTTTCTTGCTTTATCTAGGATCTATTTTCCCTCCTTGTGTGGGTGGTTTCTCTCCATTATCCTTTGTAGGGTTGGATTTTTAGAATGATATTGTTTTAATTTGTTTTTGTCATGGAATATCTCAATTTTTTTATTTATGTTATATGAGAGTTTTGTTGGGTATAGTAGCCTGGGCTGGCATTTATCTTCTCTCAGGGTCTATATGACATCTGCCCAGGATCTTTTGGCTTTTATAGTCTCTGATGAGAAATCTCGTACAATTATGATGAGTCTACCTTTATATGTCATTTGACTTTTTTTTCCCTTAGTGCTTTTAATATTTTGTTTATTTTGTGCATTTGGTGTTTTGACTATTATATGGCGGGAGGAATTTCTTTTCTGGTCCAATCCATTTGAAATTCTGTAGGGTTCTTGTATGTTCATGTGCATCTCTTTCTTTATGTTAGGGAAGTTTTCTTCTACAATTTTGTTGAAGATATTTACTGCCTCTTTAATTTGGGAATCTTTGTTTTCTTCTACATCTATCATCCCTAGGTTTGGTCTTCCCATTATATCCTGAATTTCATGGATTTCTTGGGGCAGGAGATTTTTGTATTTTGCATTTTCTCTCACTGTTGTGTCACTGTTTTCCATGGTATCCTCTGCACCTGAGAATCTCTCTTCTATCTTCTGTATTCTGTTGGTGATTATTGTTTGAATGGATCCTGTTTTCTTCCCTAGGTTTTCTATCTCTAGATTTGTCTTCCTTTGTGATTTCTTTATTGTTTCTATTTCCATTTTTAGATCATAAATGGTTTTGTTTAATTCTTCACCTGTTTGGATGTGTTTTTCTATAATTATTTAAGGGATTTTTGTGTTTCCTTTTTAATAGCGTCTTGCTGTTTACATGTGTTCTCCTGCATTTCTTTAAAAAATTATTTATGTCTTTCTTAAAATGCTTCATCATCATTGTAAAACGTGACTTTAACTCAGAGTCTTGATTTTCTGGTGTGTCAGGGTATCCAGGACTTGCTGTAGTGGGAAAACTCGGTTCTGATGATGCCAAGTGTAGGAAGCCATGTAACCCGTGACAGCATCCGCTATTGGAACATAGTGCTTGCAAAACCGCGCATGTGCAGCAACATGGGAACGCCTAGCACCACCCAGCTTGGATGTCACATCCGCCATTGGACTAGTAAAAACTGCGCATGTAAAGTGGCAGGGGAACCTGGGAATTTGAGCAAGCAGCTAATCATAATTGTCCACCCCAAGGGGTATATAAGGTGGGGCCAAGTTCAACTCGCTCTCTATCTCTCCTTCATGCATGGGAAATAAACACGTGTCGCGGAAGAATTCTGTGTGTTTGCGTGAGTTCCTGCTGGCGGGGACATCGCGCGGATTACAACTGGTGCCGAAAACCCGGGAACCTAACATCACTGCTCCGAGGGAGACTCTGTTCGCGGAGAGGATTCAGAACTGCAGCATAAAGATAAGCTCTGAGAGTCATGTTTGGTCTTGATTTAATTCATTTTCCTTCCCAATCGATAGATAACTCCAGTAGCGTTGGCTATCACCCTAGCAGAGTTTACTTTCTTCCTTTTGATTTTAAAGGATTGGAAAAGTTGCTCAAATATCGTGGCAGGTCAGGGAGTGTTAGAGGAGGTACAAGGCCGACTGTCAGAAACAGAGCTGAGAAAAAGGCTAGCTACTCATGAAGAAAATAGGAAGAATACAGGCCCTTCCAAAGACCTTCGGTCCGAGGAAGAGATGATATGTGGAAAGAATGCCCTGGGAGAGTTTTGTGAGAAGGGAAGCAGAGCTCCAAAAAAGAAACCTCTTTATCCAGTAAAGGAAATGGAGGATTTGGGGCTTGATGGTTCGGAAATAGGGGAACTAGAGGTTCATGAGGAGGAAGAATACCATGCAGATAGGCCGCCAGCACAACAAGATGGAGGGTGGGAGGGAAAAGACAGGATATGGGAATCGCGTGGCTTCTCAGCTAGTCTCGCACTCCTAGCTTGCTGTCCCCAGCACTCTTCCACCTTATGTGGACAAGCACTGCTCAGATTCCTTCTTTTCAGAGGAAGGAGCCGGGCGGTGGTGGCGCACGCCTTTAATCCCAGCACTTGGGAGGCAGAGGCAGACAGGATCCTTAAAACGGCAGGCAGGATTTTTAAAACGGCAGGCAAGATTTTTGATGCATCTCCTGCAAAGATTATTGAATGGTATCCAGATGCAGTAGCTCAGCTTGCCCTTCGTGGGCTAAAACCAACTGTTACTCATTTTGGAAAAGATCCTCCATAATTCCGCCTTCCTTGTTTGTCCCTTGGAGCGCCAATGTCCACGTGTCTCATTGTGTTTCCTTGTCCACGTGTCTTATTGTATGAATGATTTGTGGTCTATGTCTTGTGATGTTCTATGTTTAATGTTCAAAAGATCTTTCAAATTGCTTGATTCAACCCTTGCTTGAGTTTAACTTGGTTTTCAAAGGCAGTTTCAAAATGCAGAGCAGCGGCTGATAGTTTGCTTAACACCTATAGCTAGAGTCGAGCTGTGCTGAAAAAGCTCTTCTAACAGTTGATTGTTGGTATAAGCTGCTTTTAAAGGGAGCAGTAGGTTTTTTGGATTCAGTAAGGAAGCTAAGAGTGGTTTGTCCTCGAAAAATCTCTGTGACAAGTTGCTTCTCTCTTGAAATTACAGCTAGAAAACCGAGAGATTTTGTTTGGTTTAAATACATAGGATGTGTTGTAACTTCATTTTTGTTTATAATTGGTTTTAAGGTATAAATATGTTCTACATGTCTTGGTTATAGATTTTCAGCCTATAGGTTATTGAGTATAATTAAAAAAATTTTTACAACCTTGGCAACAAAGGTTGGCTTAAGATTGATAACTCAGGGTTGGAGACATTCAGAAACCAGATGTGTAAAGATAAAATTTAAGAACAATGTCTCTCTAGTGAGATATTATAAGCTGCACTATCGTGCATTCATATATAAGAATTGACAACGAGACTTTGTAACATAAAGGTAATCTTCTTGGTGTTAATTTTAGAGAAAATAGATAGTTTAAAAATTGGGTTTGTTTCTTAAAATTATGGTTATGCTCTAATGTTGAAAAAGAAGCATAAAACATAGTTAAACTGCCGATATTCCATTGGCTACAGTTGGTAGTTCAATCATTAGTTTGAGAAATTTTGATTTGCCCATGTTTATAGAAAAAAGATATGCATATCTTTTAAGGTTTTTTACATCCGCTTCTTCCAAAGTTGTTCAAAATGAGATGCTTTTGGTTCCTCCAATATATATAACAATATTTAAAGGACAAGATTGGCTTTTATCTGATACTCTCACTCAACTAAAAAAGATTGGTTATTAAATTAATCCAAAAAAAGTTCAAACTTAAGATTTATGAAATTAATGGGGCATTACAGCCTAACTTGCTTACTCCAGCTGCCATTCCAGTAAATACATATAGGCTTATTATAGATGTAAAAGATGTTTTTATACCATTCCTTTACTTTTCTGGTAAAGGTGAGAGGTTTACATTCGGTAAATTTATTCGTAAATTTTAAGAGCCCATGAAGTGATATTGTTACAAATTTGCCTCAAAGAATGGTTAATTGCTTTACAATATATATATATATATATATATATATATATATATATATATATATATATTGTTGTTACTTTGCTAAAAATTAAGAGTTAAAATCTTTTAGTGAATATTCATTGTGTGATACTTTACTAGCAGATTCCTCTAAAGGAGTTTTTCTACAAGCCTTTCCTCCAATATAACGAGCTTTAAAAACTTTGGAGTACTTGTTGCTCCAAAAAAGATTCAAAGGCAGTATCTTTTCAATATTTGAGACCTCAGTTATATCCTAAACAGATTGTGACACAGAAAATTCTAATGAAAATACATGATTGGGGCTAGAGAGATGGCTCAGTTGTTAAAGGCTAGACTTATAAAAATATAAAGATTGAATTCCCAGCAACCACGTGGTGGCTCACAACCATTGGTGGTGGTATCTAGCGCCCTCTGCTGGCTTGTAAGTGTACATGCAACAAGAAAATGTTTTTTAAAAAATTCTTAAGAGATATTAATTGGCTAAAAAACCTCATCTTAAACTTATCATAAGAGAATTTAAAGCTCTATTTGATATTATCAAAGAGATACAAGTCCTAATTCCCCTTGACAATTAACTATAAACAAGGCATAGCTTTATTGAAAGTAGAGCAAACTGTTAGTTAACAACAGATCAATTATATAAACTGATAAATTGTTGGCTGTTTGTGTTATCACTATTCATATGCCCATGACAGCCCTTTGACAAAAGAAACCATTAATGTGGATTCATCCTTCTACATCTACAAGTAAAGTTTAAACAACCTATTATAAAATTGTAATTGTGTTAATACAAGATAACAAGGTATTATAGAGCGGGCTCATCACACTTTTAAGTCCTAATTAATAAAACAAAAGGGGGGAGTCGAGGAAGCTCTACCCTCAGTGCCACGAGTCACCGTTTCTATAATACTTTTCACCCTTAATTTTTAAAATCTGGACAGCCAAGGCCACACGGCAGCTGACCGTCATTGTTTAGAACCCGACAGGCCAAAAGAGATGGTCAAGTGGAAGGACGTTTTGACTGGACAATGGAAAGGCCCGGATCCTATTTTAATAAGATCCTGGGGAGCTGTTTGTGTGTTTCCACAGGAGGAAGATAATCCATTCTGGCTGCTGGAACGCCTAACATGAAAAATCTTGGAGTCTCAGCTTGATCCTGCCCAGAGAGATGGGGACCCTCCTGCTGACGGTGATATTCTGGCTGACACTGCTGATGGTGGGACATGCGGAGCTGAGATGGAGATCCCCCCTTTCTAGGTTTTACTGCAGAACTGGACCCCAGAGTTCAAGGAAAAGCTGAGAGATCTTTGGCCTTCTCCTTTTAAGAATGGGTGGGAATAGGCCTGCTATTAATAAAGATAAAAGGGAGCCTTTTAATAAAGCAAAAAGGAGGGGTGTGGAGAGGAACAGGCATGCTTGGTATAACCCTATGCTGTGGACACATTATTGGTTGGTCTGCAAACTCAAAAACCCAACAGAAGTGTGATTAGGTGGTAATTGCCCAAGCACCTGCTGCTTTAGAACAAGGTCCCTCCCCTAAAGTCTGGCTGTCTGTGCTACAAAGTAGCTAGCGCTTGAGTCCTCAGCCGATGCACCCAACGGGTTTCATCTCATTGCACTGGGTCGGTGAGACAAAAGCCCGCTATCTGCACATCTCTGGGTATAGTGTATACTGTGATATTCAGGGGATGTTCCTCAGGGATAGATTCCTCGAAGGCATGTCTAGTTGCACAGAGGTCGAGTTGCCAAAATCTTCTCCCTGTCAAAGGCAACGGGATGGGTAGATAAAAGTACACTCATGGACTCAACGACCAGGGTGGAAATTTTTTACAATATCCCAACATTCTGCACAAGGGACTAGACCTCTACCTTCCTCTACAAGAGAGATAATTCAGAGGCATGCCAGACGGCCATACGGTCTCATTTTATAAACAAAAGGGGAGAGGTGTAGGAAGCCACGTAACCTGTTACAGCATCCGCTATTGGAACATAGTGCTTGCAAAACCGCGCATGTGCAGCAACATGGGAACGCCTAGCACCACCCAGCTTGGACGTCACATCCGCCACTGGACTAGTAAAAACTGTGCATGTACAGTGGCAGGGGAACCTGGGAATTTGAGCAAGCAGCCAATCATAATTGTCCACCCCAAGGGGTATATAAGGCGGGGCCAAGTTCAACTCGCTCTCTCTCTCTCTTCCACCATGCTTGGGAATAAAACACGTGCTGCGGTAGAATCCTGTGTGTCCGCGTGAGTTCTTGCTGGCGAGAAGATTGTTCGGGTTACAGCCAAGTAGCCTTGGATTCTCTTGGTAATGTTCTTGTCCTTTTCTCTTTCCATTTGCTTATCACTATTGTTAGTTGGACTTGCTGTCTCTGGCTGGGGTTTGTCTCTCCTGTCGGCATGTAAGCCTATGTTCTTAAGTGTGTCAGCACTCCTGCTGTGACCAGGTGTCTCCTGCTGGTTTGGGTGTTGATGGTTGTGGAACAGCCTTAGTTCTCAGGTACAGATGGAAACCAGAAAGATCCCCAGCTGCTCCAATGTTATTGCACCCTGTGTGTGCCTGTCCAGGCTGGACAGTTATTGGAGTGAAAGTGACAATCTTACCACTGAGCTCAAGAGTGAGAGCATACCTGACATACAATCACTCTCCTGGTAGGATTTGTGTGCAGAGGGCTCTGGAACAGCCTCAGCTACAGGGTACAGATGGAGACAAGAAGAATTCTGTCCCAAGCTGCTCCACTGTTTCTGTACCTGGATTGCTCCTGGCTGGTCCCACTTTGAACAGTCATTGGTGCAAAAGTGGTGATCTCATCTCTGAGCTTAGGATCGAGAACACTCCTTGGAGACCAGCTCTCTCCTGGTGGAATTTGTTTTCAGAGGGCTTTGGAACAGCCTTAGCTCCCCTATATCTTGCCTTGATTATTATGTTTTATTACAATTGTAGAAAAGTAGCTAAAACACCCACAGTAGCATAAACATATCAAAAATATAATTATGTAATTTCTTCCTTACAAAAATTCATCTATATGCTCTTTTGATGATGAAAACTGATATAAAGTGTGTAAGCTCAATATAACAAAAGCAATATTCAGCAATACTACCATTCAGAATGAAGATGATAATATTATGACTATTCTTGTCAATGTGTTTTTATTAAGGCACTGATTAGCTTGACCGTTCTTTCAATAACATATAAAATTTTAAACTCATAGGATCCAGTGACAAATGTTCTCTTTAGTCCCTACTCACACAAAAAAAAACCATGTGCAATGGGAGTATATTAGTAACTACTCTCAGACAAAGCACTTGAAAAAAATCAATTTAAAAGGAAGGCTTTTTTGTGGCTCATAGAGAGTATATCCCATCATGGGATAAATAGTGTAAGGTATCTGATTGGATTGTATCTACAATAAGGAAGAAAAAACAGCCATTAATGTGGTGGCTTAATTATGCTAACATTTACTTTTTTAATTTGTCTGGGACCTCAAGCTAATAGAATTGAATCACTTATATTTAACATGAATCTTTACACATTAATTGTACTAATCTAGAGAACTTCTTTACAGTTTTTTTTCCTAAGTAATTCTACACTCTGTTAAACAAAAATAAGTAGTAACCAACACAGGATCCAAAAGATGGAGTTTGTTCTGTTGGAGAATCTTCACCTGAAATGGAGAATGGAGGAAGAGAGAAGGGAATTGAGAAAGGGAAGTTTTTTTTTTTTTTTTTTTTTTTTTTTTTTGTCTCTTGTAAAATGAGGTGAATCTTAAAGGGTGGAATAATATCAGAAATCTAATGAATTTTATAAATTAATGGTGATTTTACTTTGGGTATGTTTAGATAATTGCCAGGCCCTATATACAAACAAAATGTTCTTATGCTTGTTTTTCTACTGAATTCTTTTTAAATTTTTGATTTAGTTAAATAATATACTATGCTTTTAATGAACTGATTGGTTAATTAATCATATTGATCTGCTTCCTGTGTTTGTAAGTTTCTAATAAAATGTGTATAAATATATAAATTCACTCAGTTAATTTCCCTATAAAAATTATTGATTTGTAATAAGAAGGATCTGATTGGAGTATTATTAAATTGCACTTATAATGTATATAGGCCCTTTCTCACAATTTCCATATCATTGTAATGGTAGATATGAATTACATAAACATACACTTATACCTACATATATACTTTATTTTCAATTAAATTCCCTATTTAAAATCCACCAATTTGTTCTGTGAGATTTCAAAATTACTGTCTGCACCTAAATACACAGTATTTTAGGAAGAGCATATAATCACAAAATGAGAAAACTTTATATTAGAAGATATATCTTCTATGTGTATGAAAGAGAAGATTATTCAATGGAGAAGATTGAGAATGAGGTAATATTTAAAATATATTTCAAAGATGAATAAGCTTTCATCTAACATAAAAACTTACATTTGGCTATAACACACTGTGATAAGTCAATGTTTGCAAGATCACCAGAAATATGTGGAGTCTAATACCACCATAGTACTTTACATAGTTAAACATAAAATTGTTTTTTTTAGCCTTAAATTTTAGAATTCAATTAATGCATGGAATTTTTCAATGGTAACATGTGGGGAGCCGACAAAAGGCAGCTACTGTCCTTGCAGCCATCTTGAGCCATGTACCCTGAAAAGAGACTTGTTTATAACAGCCTACAACAGCTGAGCACACTCTGATAACATCTTGTTTTAGATACCCAGGATCTTCCCTTAGGTGTGTGAAACTTAAAGGCATAAGACTCAAAGGAGTGACGTAAAGGCGTGACTTAAAGGTGTGACTTAGAAGCGAGATATATAAAAGGCGAGAGGCAGACAGAAGAGAGGACTAGAGAACTTGGAACTAGACTTGTACTTGAGGCTTGAGAGTTAGACTTGGAACTGGGAAAGAGACTATCAACTAGAGCTAGGAGAAGGACTTGAGATTTATTACAGCAAAAAATGAGGATTATGACCTGAGACTTGGTACTAGGAATTAGAACTTGAGACTTGGTGCTTAGAACTAGGGACTTGGAGAAAAAAAAAAAGAGAGAGAGACTGAAGAATAAATGGGATTGAATGACACTCTGTCTAGTCTCCATCATTCACGTCTGTCCTTTCTCTCTCTTGCTGAGCCCGACCCGCTGACTGGAGCAGCTTGGGGCAGTGTGGGCTCTGACAATTTAGCCCCCAAGGCTTTGGCAGTGCAGGTTCCAACATTGATAGAGTGGTCCATGACATTTTGGCCCCCAAACATAGGGCAGAGCCATTCACAACAGTAATATATTTGCTTCTTGCTTACCAGTAGCAAAAAATAATTAAACCATACTAGTTTGATTCATAGTCATTGTATTATGCTACACAATAAATGCAGTATTAGAAATAGTGACATGAATGCATATAGTTTTTAATAATCCAATTAAAATGTTTATTTTGTTTATGATAAATGTTTATGAACAAATTTTGTAAATTCATAAGTAGAAAAAATATAAGATAGTGTGATGGTGCATGTTTTGATTCTAGCATTTAGGACAGTATATCTCCATGAGTCTGAGGCCACCCTGATCTATTTAACAATTTCCAGGACAAACAGTGATAAAGTTTGAAACCTTATCTCATAAGAAAAAGAATAAAATGTAACATTTTGGGCTAGAGTTCCTATACAAAATTTTTATACCTGTATGTATAATAATATGCTTAATGCATGTGCATAATAATTTATCTTATACAATCATAATGATTCCATCCACAGCTTATAACCAATATGAAGACTTTTGGAAAATATGACCATAATGTAATAGAGATACAATTATAATATATACATTCACAAAACAAAGTAATAAGTTGAGGGTAGTATCAGGCCATTCTTTAGCTCACTTACATCATTCAGTTTATAATTTGAATAAAAATTTGTTTTTAATAGTCATTAATTCTATTAAAATTTTAATATTCAAATAAAATAAAAATAATGTGGTTATTATATTTAGCTTGTGATGGAAATTGTTCCTTTTAAGAAATAAAGTGAATATCAAGTAAAGAACCCAAAATGTACAGGCAATAAAGCAAAGTTTGTATTATCAAAGAAATTAAAATAAAGTTAGACAGGGAGTATAGACCAAAGAAAGGCAGAAAATATTAACTAATTAGGGTACAATTAAGATGAAATAAGAATAAAAATACTGAGGCATACTGGTAGCATTGTGTTTTGGTATTCTAGGAATAAAATGCTCATAAATTGGGTTAAAACAAAAATAGAAGTAGAAAAGAAAGGCCCAGTTTATGACTTTGGGGCAGGTAGGGATCACTAGGCAAAATCTAAACTGGAAAATCAATTACCATTCTGACTGGTATGAGGTGGAATCTCAGGGTTGTTTTGATTTGCATTTCCCAAATGACTAAGAACGTTGAACTTTTAATTAGGTGTTTCTTGGCCACTTGAGATTCCTTGATTGATAATTCTTTGTTTAGCACCATATTCCATTTTTAATAGGGTTATTTGATTGTCTGAAGTATAATTTCTTGAGTTATTTGTATATATTAGTACAACCACTCTGAAAATCAGTCTGGAGGTTCCTCAGAAAATTAGACATATTTTTACCTGAGGACCCAGCTATATTATTCCAGCTGTACTCCAGCTATACTATATAATAGTAATGTGGCCAAAGGAGCAACAGAATTTCATAACTTCATTAAATATACTTACCTAAAACATGACTGTTTATACATTTAAAACATTAATTCTTTATCCTGAGAGATTATTGCATTATAATAATAGATATTAAACTCTTACTTTCAGGAATATGAATATTTGAGTAGATTTTTTTAATTAAACATACTATTTAAACTGATTATATATATATATAAATATATATATTACAATGAATGTTCTCAAATATGTTAATTGAATATTTTATTAAATATCTGCAGGATATATATTTTTATAAATTGCATAAGAAATATTTTATATAGTCTACTTTAGGTCAATATAGAGAAGAGCATTAGCAAACTTAAAAATATTCAAATATATCAAATATATTTTCAAATTTTTCAGGAACTGGAAATCAACATATTGCATATGAATTTCTCACACATATATCATCTCTAATAAATTTGGCTCCTTTTTTCTGAACACTAGTTTATTCAGATAAATTTTGTGTTAGTTTTGTATTTTAAGTCCAGATTTTCTTTTGTATACTTTGATTGCACCAAGTACATAGAGGAAACCCAGAATATGTCTAAGTGCTTGGAAATTAAACATGCTGCATAGTGCTTAATAGGACATTGTAGAAGCTGGAACATATTTAAACAATCTTGAGACAAATTAAAATGGATAAACCAAATAAGAATATTTCTGGTATATACCAATGACAGTTTTAAGAATAAAATGTATTTAAATAAATGATGTTATCAACAAAGTTGAATGATCTCACTCACATAAAAAGTTATTGCATCCTCAGGAACTAGGACAGTGAGAACAAACCGTACCCAATGTACAGAGAAGGAATCTAAAAGTAGATCTCAGAGAAGTAAATAAAATAGAGAATTTAAAAAGGCAGATACAGTAGACAAAATGCAGTACATGAGCACAAGAAATGTAAATCAAAAAAGCATTAAAATTCCATTTCACCTCAGTCAGAATGAATATCATAAAGGAAGTATACAACAAATGACAGTGAAACTCCAGGGGGAAAGGGAAATGTAGTTTACTGCTTGTGGGAATAAAAATGAATTCAGCCAATATGGAAATTACTATAGAGTTTCCTCAAACAGAAAAAAGTAATATTACCATATGCTCTAAAATTTGTTTCTCTGATAACATAATTCCCCCAAATATCACTTACTATAGCGATAACTACATATTCATTATATACATATTCATATAACATTACCCAAATATGCAGAATGGAGAATCAGTCACATTTTCTTCAATAACAATATGTTAGTAAATATATAAATTTATTTATTTTATATATCAATCAATTAAATATATCAGTTAAATGTAGAAATACGCATATAAGTATTATAATATTATTCATCCACACAGAAGACCAAATCTATATAATTTTCAGTAAAGAGAATGGAATTGGCAATCATCATATTATTTAAATACCCTGGACTTGGAAAGACAAGTGCTTCATGTTTTATCTATCATCCATCAATTCTAGGGGAGAATAAAAGACATAAATCTAATATAATAAAAACTAGGGTCATTTTAGTTGTAAAGGAATGAAGGAGCTTCATATGATAAAAGTATATGCATGTTTGAAAGTGTAATAATGAAAATTCTTAATTGGTACAATCAATATATAGTAAAGAAAATTTGGACTTAAAATAGAAAAATAACAAAATTTATCTGCACAACCTAGTGTACAGAAAAAAATGAGCTTATAATTGCATTACATAGCATTCCACAATTGTGACAAAATATATGAGAAAATAACTTAAATGGAAAAAAAAATTTAGTTCACAACTTCAAAAGTTTCAATGTATTGTTTTTGATCCAATCATTTCATGCCGAGGGTGAAACAGAATATCATAGAATAGAAGAGCTGCCTATCCTATGACACCCAGTTTTTAAAGAGGAAGAAAAAAACTGGGGACTAGATATACCCTTTGATGTCATGGCTCCAGTGAACAATATCTTCTAAAGAGAAACCATGTTTTACTACGCCATTAAACTATGAACTAATCAAATCAAGTTATTGATACAGTTAGCATGTTCATGATCATGTCACTTCTTAATTGTAACAGTCAGCAGCTATTGGCTAGGATATCAGTAAATACTCTTGTAAGAAATATTTCATATCAAAAAATAATAATTGGGAAGAAAAGAAACTAAGTTGGAATTAAAATAATAACTTCAAAAATATGCTATAAGCTATAATAAAAACAAACTAAAAAAAAAACCAGTAGAATAAAATACAGATTTTTTATTACATTTATTTTTTTTACTCTTGAGCTGTTGCCCACCTCCCTGTCCCCCTTCTCACAGTTTCTAATTCCATTCCTCTTTCTGCCTGTCTCCAAGAAGATGTTGTCCCTCCACTCTGCCAGGCCTCCCCACTCCCTGAGACCTCAAGTCACTCCAGGATTAGGCCCTTCTCCCACTGAGGCCAGACCAGGCAGTAATCTGATTACATATACACATACACATACACATACACATACACATACACATACACATACACATACA
>JANHMN010000005.1:52708804-52808410 GCA_030674055.1 Rhabdomys pumilio
GACATATACATCATATAAAAATACATCATACATCATACACATACACATATAGATCATATAAATATACATTTACATATACATACATGTAGACGTACACATTCACGTGTGTGTGTGTGTGTCTGTGTATGTGTCTGTGTGTGTGTCTAGGTCCTCAGACCAGCTCTCACATGCTACCTGGTTGGTGGCTCAATATCTGATAGATCTCAGGGGTCCAGGTTAGTTGAGATTACTGGCCCTCCTTCTCAGCTTCTTCCAACTTTTTCCTAATTAAACCACAGAGTTTTCCCAATATTAGTCCAATAGCTAGGTATAAGTATCTGTATCTGTCTCACTTAGCTACTTGTTGAGCTTCACAGAGGGCAGCTATGATAGGCTTCTCTCTGTAAGCACCCAATAGCATCAGTAATAGTGTCAGGCCTTGGGGCTTTTCCTGAAAATGGATCCCAAGTAGGGCCAGTCACTGGCCCACCTGTCCCTCAGTCTTTTCTCCATTTGAGTTCCTACAATTCTTTTACACAGGAACAATTCCGGGTCAGAATTTTTGACTGTGGGTAAAGAAATGTTCACGGCCCTTAGTTATCACAGAAATGCAAATGAAATTAACCAGGAGATTCCACCTTACATCAATCTGAATAACTTAAAAACTCAAGTAACAGCACATGTTGGCAAGGATGTGGAGAGAATGTAGCACTCCACAATTGTTGGTCAGACTGAAAACTGGTACAACCACTCTGGAAATCAATCTGGAGGTTCCTCAAAAATTTGGAAAAATTTTGTATTGCCTTTACTAGGTCTTAAAGTAAAGTTAACGTCAATTGTAAAGAAGAGAAAAGAAGTGAAAAGAAGAGAATGTGCTTACTTAACACTAAAATAAAAAAGGAAGGAAAAAGAAAGAAAACAGAAAGAAAGAAAGAAAGAAAGAAAGAAAGAAAGAAAGAAAGAAAGAAAGAGAAAGAAAGAAGAAGAAGGAAGGAAGGAAGGAAGGAAGGAAGGAAGGAAGGAAGGAAGGAAGGAAGGAAGAAAAAGGATGAAATGAAGAAAGGAAGAAAGAAACAAAGCAAAAGGAATAAGCAGATAAGAAGAAAATAATGAAGAAAATAAGGGTGTATAAAAGTGTATTATTCAGGGTTCTCCATAGTAACAGAACATATAGAATGAACACAAACACACAAATATTCAAACACATTTATATATATATTATTATATATTATATTATATTATATTATATTATATTATATTATATTATGGATTTATAACAATGAATTAGAGGTTGCAGTCCATATAATCCAATAATGACTGGCTGTCAACAGAAAGTCCAAGAATCCACTAGACAACTAGATGTCTCTGCTGGTCTTCAGCATATCGGGAATTCCAAGAAATTAGTATCTAATGTAAGTAAAAGAATGGATTTGGTAGCAAGGTAAGAGCAAGCAGGCAAAAAAATGTGAAAGATTCCTTCTTCCATGTCTTTATATAGGCTTCAACCAGAAGCTATGGCCCAGATTAAAGTTCTTTGTCTTCCCATCTCAGAATACAGATTAAAAACACATTATCATCCTCTCAAAGATCTGGATTAGAAGTAGATCTGTTTACTAAACATTAGGCAAATTTACTCACATGTGTGTCTTCTGTTTTTTTTTTTTAATTAATTCCAGATTGTAGTAAAATTGACAACCAAAAATAACCAGCAGAAGCCCATCCTTTGTCAACTTGCCACACCATCATATCTCCTTCTGTCATGACTAATTTCCAAATCACAACAATATCTGGATCATAGTAATGTCTAAAACTAATGCAAATAGTCTACATTAAATCACAAACACATTTTGTATTTAACCAAGTCTAAATTATGCCAGTCATAATAAAAATGTCAGAGGTACAACATCAATACATTATAAAATTATAATAGGTGGCACTGCCCCATGAAGGTCATTTCTTTAATCTCTCAAACTTAAGTATGAGAATCATTGATATTCTCTTAATTGGTGTTATATCACTTAATACAGTAATTAAGGAAAAAAACACAAATATTTGTAGAAATGTATTCTTAACACAACAGTACAGAAACACTAATGTCAACTAAAATTTTTCTTTCTGTAACTGGTCAAACTGAGTTGCTATTTATAAGTACCTTCCTTCACTACCTATTATATATTTCTTCCACCCTCAGCATGAATTACAGCAGGTCTTGTATGGGTTTTTTTTTTTTCTGGATGTGTGACCCAAACCTTCATTTCTAATGGGTATGAACTCTTTGTCATCTTGCTTATGCTATGCTGCTGTCATTTACCATTGACTTAAATCATAGGATACAATATACCAGCATCAAGAGATGCCCTGAAACACCATCTGAACTCTAAATATAATCTTTTTTACCTCCATTGTAGAAAAACCATCCAATTTCTTCATGATAATCTGCATCAAACACCCCTCCTAACATTATTATTCCTATCTTAGCCTCTAGGTTTAAGGGCATTAAATGCCCAAAGTAGTCATGAGAAGTTCTGGAAAAATATATGGATTCGATAACTTTGTCTAAATTTTTGAAAAGATACAAGTATACATAGTGATAAATAGAAAAGGGTTGCTTGGCAGTGTGATTGAGAATGACTTAAAACTGTCTAAAAATACATTATATAATATACTATAAAAATTCCATTGATCAATAAGTAGGAGATTTTTGTTTTTCTCTGACATGTAATTATACCTCAATTAAAAATACATTAAAGTTATTTTTAAAAACTCATGTTTTATTTTTTTTTAATTTTTTATTGGATATTTTATTTATTTACAACACAGATGTCATCTCCTTTCCTTATTTCCCTTTCTAAATCCTCCATCTCATTCCTCCTCCTCCTTTATGAATTTATACCATTTTAATTACATGCATGTATATAGGTCAATTCTAGGTTGAGGGTCTAGCAATAAAAGAGATGCAAATAGTAAAGGAATAAGCAACACGATAAACAAAATTAGTCAAAGAGAATGGGTACAAGATTAACTGAAGAAATCAGTACTCTCCTATATGCAAATTACAAATGGAATAAGAAAGAAATCAGGGAAACACCACCTCCTACAACAGAATCAAAAATTATGAACTACCTTAAGGTAACAGTAACCAACCAAATTAAAGACATATATGACAAAATTGATATACTACACTATAGAAGCATAAGCCAAAAAAAAAAAAAAATCCTTTACTTCCTAAATTGCTTTTTGGTCATTTTTTTTTAATCTCAGAAATAAAATAAATAAAATAAAATAAAATAAAATAAAATAATCCTTAACAAAATTAGGTAGTGTCCTTGTTCTTTCTTGGCAAGTCTGTTTATCAGACCATCAGATCTATAGCAGTTTGGGATTTGTTTGTTTTTTTTTCTTTTTAATTTGCTCATATACATTTTACCATCCAGCATTTCTCTCCTCAGAATGCCCTTCCACAGATCTTTTTCCCATTCTTTCTCCCACCTGTGTACAAGAGGATGCTCCTCCTCACCAGGGCTCCTCCATCCCTATGACTTCAAGTGTCTACAGATTAGGCACATTTTCTCCCACTGAGGCCAGACTAGGTAGTCCTCTATGATACATGTGCCAGGAGCCTCAAACCAGCTCCTGGATGCTATCTGGTTGATGGCTCAGTTTCTACGAGCTCACAGAAGTCCAGATTAGCTAAGACTGCTGATCTTGTTATGGAGTGGACCTCTCCTTCAGCTTTTTCATTACTCCTAATTGAACCATAGGGGTCTCCTACTTCAGTTCAATGGTTGGGTGTAAGTATCTGTTTCTGTCTCAGTCAGATGCTTGATGAGCCTCTCAGAGGACAGACAAGCTAGGCTCCTGTCTGTAAACACATCACAGTATCAGTAATAGTGTCAGGCCTTGGTTTTCCACCATGAGATGTATGTAAAGTTGGGCCAGTCACTGGACTGCCTTTCATTCAGCCTCTTCTCCATTTTTATTCCATCCGTCTTTTAAACAGGAACAATTCTAGGTCAGAAATTTTGACAATATATATGTAACCTCATCCCCCCACTTGAGGTCCAATCTATCCCCTGGAGGTAGAATCTTTGAGTTCCTTCTCCCTACTATGAGGATTTCTGCTAAAATAAACCCATTGAGTCTTGAGAGTTTCTCACTTTCAGTGTCTCTGCTACTTGCTAGAAGGCATTCCAACCTCCCACTCAATGAGGCTGAATATTTTCATTCGTTCTGTTGGACTTCTGGGATTCTTTCTTGTCCCACCCCCATACATGATCATGTTCTCATTTCCCCTCCCTCTCCCATCTCTCACACAAGTCTCTCCACATATCTGACTCCGAAAATTATTTTCTTCCTCTCATCTACGTGGGATTGAAGTATTCTTACTTGGGCCTTTCTGCTTGCTAATTTTCTTGCAGTTTGTGAGTTGTATTCTAGGTATTCTTTATTTTTGGCTAAAACTCACATATTAGTGAATACATACCATGTTTATCCTTTTGGGTCTAGATTACCTCATTCAGGATGATATTTTTCTAGTTACATCCATTTGCCTGCAAAATTCATGGTGTCCTCATTCTTAATAGCTGAATAGAATTTTATTGTGTCAATGAACCACTTTTCTGTATTTATTCTTCAGTTTAGTGACATCTGGGTTGTTTTCACCTTATGGCTATTACAAATGAAGCTGCTATGAACATAGAGGAACATGTATCTTTGTGGTATGGTTGGGTGTGGGATCAGGCTGGAAGCCACTTGTTTTTAAGTTTTTTCCTCTCTTACTGGTGCTAGAGATCTGACCTCATGCTTAAAGCCTGAGGTGATTATGTAGCTGACAAGAGCTATACTGAAAATCTAGAGGAGAAAAACTATACTGACCCAGTCACATCATAATCCTTCCTGAACTTTTTAAACTCACTACCTAAACAAACATGGTAGATTAGAACCTTTAGCTAAAACTTTGGCCCCAGATATATAAAGTCTAATACAGAAGCACAACAAAACATTAAAATAATATAAAAATACTCTTGTGAACCTGAACAATTCTACCATACTGATTCTGATGATTATAAAGTGAACAAATGTTTGAACAAACAATTCAAAGGAATGATGATAAAAATAATAAAAACCTAAAAGAAGATCTCAATAAAAAGTAAAATATAATACAAATGAACAAACTGTATTCAAAACGGGAAGTGATTCTGTAATTGAAAGAGGACTTTCTCAAAAGATAGAAATACAGAAGCAATCAAGAAAATAGTGAACAGCAGAAAGAGCCCTGAAGCTCTCTTCCCTACTTTTAAGAACTTGAGACCAAGGGTGAAAGAGACGACTCAGAGATTAAGAGCACTCTCTGCTCTTCCAGAAGTCCTGAGTTCAATTCCTAGCAATGACAATGTGGCAAATTACCATCTGAAATGATAGACTTCTTCTGGCCCACAGGCATACATGCAAGTAGAATGTTGTATGCATAATAAATAACACTTTAAAAATTTACTTAAATATCTTCAGAGAGACTCTACCATATGACTGATGTAGAGACCCACAGCCAAACAGTATAACCTGGGGACCCTTATGAAAGAGTTGAGGGACCCAGAGGGGATAGAGATTCCACAAGAAGACCAAGAAAGTCAATTAACCTGAACCCTAGGAGGCTCTCAGAGACTGAAGTACCAACCAGAGGTACATGAGCTGGACCTACCCCCCCACACACACACATACATATGCAGCTTAGTCTTTATGCAGGTTCCCCAACCATTAGAACATGGGCTGTTCCTGTCTTTGTTACTTGTCTGTGGAATTCATTCTTCTTAACTGGTTGCCTTGACTAGCCTCAGTGGGAGTAGAACCCGGGAGGGCTTCTTCCTTGGGCAGCAGGGCATGGGGGAAAGAACTGTGTGTTCCTTATCCAATATTTTAGAGTTTCAACTAATCAAGGACTACTGTGGAATTCTACTGAGTTTTTTTAAATGACATACTTCCTTTCCCTTTAGTCATATATCTATTGATTTGCATGAGTCTTAGAAAGGCTCAGAAATGTATTCAATGTTTCTAATTTACTATTTTCCTTCTATAGGATATGTTCAAGCTAACTTAAAGATTCTCTCAGCTTTCACCAATTACAAGACCTCAAGAAACTTGGTATGGCACCAAAACCAAAGTATTGATATTGTATAATGTTAATTCATGTTCTCATTAGTTTACAATGTAAGGAAATAGACAATTTTCTTGAATACATACATGTACTTTCTAATGCCCTTGATCATTCCTAGGGCATCCACTTATGGAAATAAGTCCCCATACTCCTTTTTCTAAGAGATTAAAATACATTTTTGAAGATTTATTATTTCTAGTTCCACTTTAAAGATTTTTTTCCTATCACCAATTAAAATGGTTGAAAACTTACATATCTGAGTTTTCAGTTGATTAATATTCTTTCTACATATGCTAAGAATGAAATCCAGAATTTTGGACATGTGAAGTAAGCATTTTACCATACCCTGGTAATACATGTAATTCCATGTAATTTCTAGAATTTTTAATATAACAATAATTTACTTTTTATATTTTTATTTTTAAAAGTAGTTTTTAAATTTAAATGTATTGTGATCATATTCTTTCCCTCCTCAAAGTTCACCCAGATCCTCTCCCCATTACCCATCCAACTTTAAGTTATGTCTCACAAAACCAATCAAAAAATCCAATGTAATAGCAAACCTTCCCTCAAAATCCTAGAAAATAAAATAATTAACTCAAAAAAGAAAAAAAAAAAAGAAAAAGAAAGAAAACATCAAACTCAGATAGTCATGGCCTTTACCAGCAAAGCAATCTCAATTACTTATACAAATTTTTAAATCAAATAACTTCATAGTACTCCTGACATCATTTCTATATTTACCTTTCTAATTGTACTAAATATCTTCATGCCACCAATTCATTGAAGGTTCAAAAGTTGAACAGTACATTTTGTTTTTCTGTGTCTTAAAAAAGGCTTTGAACAGAATAGATATTTAAAATATAACCAGGAGTGAATGTATATACATAACTTAGCCTGTAGACCTTAAAGCATATTTCTATTTAGAATCTGTTGTCTTTGGAAACTTTCATTTTTTTTTTGTTCTTGTTTTTGTTTTGTTTTTCGAGACAGGGTTTCTCTGTGTAGCCCTGGCTGTCCTGGAACTCACTCTGTAGACCAGGCTGGCCTCGAACTCAGAAATCCGCCTGCCTCTGCCTCCCAAGTGCTGGGATTAAAGGTGTGCGCCACCACCGCCTGGCTGGAGACTTTCTAGAAGAAAACCATTCCCAATTTTATAGCACTTGCATCCTCTTGAGTATTATGAAAGTTAATTAATTTCCTGTATATTTAGTGTAGTAGCATACATAGCCAATTAATATTAGGACAAGGAGGTAGACTGTTGACAGTAAAATAAAAATAGATACAAATACCATGTGAAAAACATTTATTAAGGCGTATAGACAGGAGAGCTTACCAATAACATGGGCTATCCAACAGCTGACAGACTCAAAAAGCATCCACAATCAGGCTATAGATCTCCACCAGGATTGTTTGAATGCACATTAGGAAAGCACACCAAACAATAACATTGTCTTTGAAGGTCAAATGGAGCATGGCTATACAAGCAAAATTTGCTTTCTCCTTCACTTTGCTGGTAAATACCAGCAGGGGAAATTTCAGGCTAGAATACACAGCCAGTGACTTGCTAGCTTGCTTTGTCTTAAGGAATAGCAGACTTAGCATACATGTATGTATACATATACACATATGCATATGTATAGGCATATGCAGTTTCACAGATAACAGTTTTTCTTTAGAGTTCTTAAGAGATGTAAACCGTATTAGGACATTCAGATTCTGATCTTCCTCCCCAATTTCTACTGTTCTTTTAAGTTGACTGTTCTTTTAAGTTGACTAGATCCTTAGGACCAAAACAAAAGCTCCTCATGTGCATTTTGATGTTCTACTTTGCAGAGGTTATACAAATAATTGTTTAGCATTTTTGTTTGTTTATTAAATTGTTCAAATTATTCCCTCAGTTTTTATTAGGACAATCTACTCCCTAGTGATTTTTGAGGATGTGGAATTAACACATTACTTGCCATAAATATATGCAGTGATGATAACATTTTTATGTGGCTCCAAAGGCTTTATTTGACTTCAGATTTTCTATTTGTGTTCCAAAATGTACCTAAATATGACTTATATCATTTAACTTTTAAATTATTTTGTCTTCAATTATAGGAAAAATCATAAAGATCAAACATACAATCTATAGAACTCACAATATCATGTAGGAAATAAAAACACCTGTATCAAACTTCATATTTAATGTTAAAACCAATTAATTCATTTCATCCCCTAATTACTATTTATTTGATGGATAAATAAATCAGTTCCACGTTTATATTTCCTAAATAAACTATATTAAAGATTCCATCACCATTGAGAACAAATGTTAGAGCAATCTGATGCCAAAAGACATATTTTTTTTAAAGTATGCTTTTTCTTATAGTACATCATGGGGCAGGAGAGATGCCTTGATGCTTAATAGTGCCCTTTCAGAGTACCTCAGTTCATCAAACAGACAGCTGAGGACTGCCTTTAACTATAGCTCCAAGAGATTATGTTGCCTTTGTTCTTCAAAGTACCCGAACATTCTTGTCTCTACACTATCACACACACACACACACACACACACACAAACACAAACACACACGGTAAATCAGCTTTAAATATGAGTTCATGAAGTTTGAAGAAAAATGTATTCTGTAGACAGAATTGGAGGAATGAACCTGGGGAGTGGATTCTTATCAATATATAGAATATACTTAGATAAAATTCTCAAAGAATTTTATTTTTTTTTTATTTTAACCAAGCACAAACCAAAACAATCAATACATACCTAATACATGAAAAAATAAATAAGAATATACTTGATATACTTGTTGTAGTCTTTTATTAAATATAATATTTTAGAGAAATTGCTTCTGTTTGATGAGCCACTGGGGCAGCTAATAAGGAGTACAAGAATAAGGCAAAAACAGTATAACATTATAAAAAGAATGTTCACAAGTCTTTTAAATGTACAATGAACATTCATAAGCAAAACAATTAAAAACATGATAAAAATAAAAAATATCAAAAAGAAAAAATACTAAAAAAAATTGTTTAGTGGGTAAAGTCATTTGCTTCCAAGGCTGATCACCTGAGTTTATTCACTAGGCCCTACATGATAAGAGAGAACAATGTAGGTTCTCTGAATACAACATGAACCCATGGTATGTGCACTTGTACACCTTCAGAAATACACACACACACACACACACACACACACACACACACACACACACAAAGAGAGACAGAGAGAATAAATGGACTTTTTAAATTTATGACAACATTATTCTACAATAATATTAATCTTAATTGACACCTGCAGAAAAAAAATATGAAGCTATTTTTAAAAACTAGAGTAAGAAAACATACACAAATATATTAAAACTATGGTTAAAAAGAAAACAATATAAAGTAAAACAGGCCATGTAAATCCAAAAAGTGTAAGAATGTGTAGCTGGGAAGGTAGCCGGGGTCTAGCATGAATAGTTTGTGACATCACACTGCCATAACAATCATCCTGGCAACAGACGAGAATCCAGTTCAGAAATCAGTGAAGGTCTTCTTGGTTCTCTCGGGGTAACCTTATTCCCACTTCAATCATCCATGATTTCTATGCCACTGAAGGCAGTCTTCCAGAACACGGAAGAGGCTGAAGGTAATCTGGAGGAAACCATGTACACTAAGAAAAAAAGAACCCCGATCAGGATAAGACTTGAGAGAACCTGTAACAAGGAGTTTGGTGACAGCCAGAAGCTTCGGAAAGGATACTTGCCATCCAAGTCTGTGCAGATTCTCCGTGACTGGTTCTATAGGCACCAGCCTAATGCCTACCCTACAGAAGCAGACAAACAAACGCTGTACAAGAAGACCAATTTATCTTACCTGCAGATATCCAACTGGTTTACAAATGCCCGAAGATGCCCTCTCCCGGAAATTCTTCAATATCCAGACAATCTTAGCCACACAGACCAGGCTGACAATGAAGCCCAGAAGCAACACTCCAATTCATCCAATGAGATCATGGTACAGCTTAACCCAAAAGGGAAAATGCAGGATCTGCCTCTGCCAGTTTGCCAGGAATCTCAAGAGAAACTGCCATATCTGGAGTCTTCTCCGAGCCAGAAGATTATCTCAGAAGCAAAAACAGAGAAAGAAGACAGAATTTTAATCAGTGAGCCTTTGTCTTCACCTGAATTTGCACGGCCAGAGGAAAAGCCTGATTTTAGCAGCTTCTACATGTTGGTTGATGCTGCTGTACAGACGGCAGCAGAAATGGAAGAGCAGAATAAGCAAAATCCTAACCCATAATCTCCCCAGCAGCAGTCCACCTAGCCAGTCCTTTGAACTCTGTGGTGTTCATTTATGCTCAACCCGATTTAGCTTGTAATGTTGTCTTGTAATATCATCTTGTAATGCCATCTTCTGTTCCATATTATTCCCCTTCTTCAGAAACTTTTCCATTATCACATCTTAATTTTGCTAAATATGTCAATGTTTTCTGATGAAAGTCACTATCCATGATTCAACTTTAACCAGTTGCTAACTTTACTTTCCTCCCCTGGGCTTTAAGCCCTATACATCTAATATTAAACATCATGCAAGCATCACACAAGGATGTTCAGGGTTATTCTCAATTTATACACCCCAGAAAGTCCTGGACATCAAGTCATCCTTCTTTCCCTCTCTTTGTATATCTATATTAGTAGTATAGATAATAGAAAGGAAAGCTTAAAACCAGGTACTTATGACTCTGCTGGCCAGATTTTAATGTGTGAGTTTTTAAATGCTTTCAAGTATGTGTTTCCCTATGTACAGTTTATTTTGTGTTATAGTTCATTTCTGCAGGAATATGAGTAGAAAAGTCAAAGTAAAATGATTTCATAATCTTAGGAAGGATAAGAGTAATATCTTTAGGTGAACACTAGTGAGCATTTGGCGTGGTAATTTCATGGACAACTTCAATTTGGCAGTTTACTACCACCAATTCTTAGTGTGTTCACTGGGTTTAGAGAATGTGTTTTATTAGTTTTAATTATGTACATCACAGGAAATCTGTAACAACATATTTTCCCAAAAGCAGCTATAGGTACGTTATGGGGGGAAAAGGAATCAATCTAGATTATTTTAGTAAACCAGAAATTACACTCGGGTAATTTATAGTATGTTTGTTTTACTTAACATTTATCTCTCATTTCAAAATGTCTGAGTTGTTAGGGTTTGGTGAGAATTTAATTCTCCATATGAAAGTGATAATGTGGATATATGAATGCAGCATCTTCTGTTGTATTAAGCTCAGACAGATTTTCAATGGGAACCAAAATATTCTAATCCAGAAAGCTGTAATTTAGGGTATCTGATGTAATAAAGCTAAAATATGGTCAATATGGTCTCCATTTCTACTCCTGCAAGAGCAAAAAACAGTGTGTTTCGGTAGTTTTAATTCATTTCTCACTACTGAGGATTTTCAATATAATATATTTTACCTTTTTAAATCACTTTTTAGAAACAGTGTTAGTGAGAATAATTTCTTCCTTGTTGGTAAGAAGGGAAGAGGTCAACAATTCTCCAACTGCCATTACAGAAATAGATAACAGCAATTCAAATTTCCTTTTAAATTTTGTTTTTGACAGTTCTATACACTCATATAATGAAATTTAGTCATTTTCATCCCTATTTCTCTATCATCTCCCTTGCTTCCTGCTCTAACCCATATTCCCAATATGTACCCCTGTTCATTTTTTATGTGATCTTGTGAGCAGAATTACTTCCTAAACCCAATTGTTGGCTTCCAATAGTCTCTTAGAGATAGATGGTGCCTTATAAACCCTGACCTCATCCATGATGATAATCGATAGGCCTTGTACAGATAATTGTGCAGATAATTGATAGACATTGTACAGAAATCACAACTTCAGCAAGTCTGTGAGTATAGCATCAATCAAGTCCAGAAAAGGTCCTTTTGATGTTCAACTCCCCATCCTATTTACTTACATTCTTTCAGCTTGGTTTTTCAGTGTGCCTCAGGAGGATGATATAGTTATTCCCTGTAAGACCATATAATCTATTTTTGCTTATTCTTCTCCACATTTTGGTTATTCATGGGTTTCTCCATTAACTTCTATCAGTTGCAGCAAAAACTGTCTCATTATGAAGATGGGTAGAACACTGATGATTTCTGGATCTAAACATGAGTATTTATTAGGCAGTTTTGACAAGACGAGCACTTAGCAAAACACATTTAATAAGCTGATTCCTAGGACCCACAATATTTCCAGTCATGGGATTATATTAGCTTTGTGAAAAAGGTTTAGATTCATTCCTTGTTTTATAATTTGTGGAGTAAATAAGTAAACTGTTGTTAGTTCCTGGAAGGTCTTGTAGAATTCTGCAAGAAATTCTTTTGAACTTAAGATTTGTTAGGTGGAAAATTTTTAGTTACAATCTCACTCTTTCTGCTTGCTTTAGATCTATTTCAAGTATTTTCATCTTGGTTTAATTTTGATAAGTCCATGTACCTAGAAAGTGTTGGTAATGTGTTATATTCTCTACTTTAGTGCAAAATATATTTGCATGATATATTGTAAAAAAATTTTTTTAATCCAGTAATATGGCTGCTCTGATTATATCCAAAGACATTCTAGATGTGTGTGGTCTGGCTAGAATGCAGAGAAACCTTTAGTATACACCTTTAATCCACTGGCTGGAATCCACACACTTTTAATCACCAAAATGATGTCTAATTGAAGGGAAGACAAAGTAATATACCTGAAAAAGATTTGACAACGGGAGTAAAGAAATAGAATATGTCCAACTCTCAACAGAAAATCTATTTAAGAGCTATGCAAGGAGAAAGAGTCAGTTCATTGAATTCTGTTGAATAGAGTTAGGTGCAATCAATTGGGAGAAAATAAATAAAATAAATAAAGTATTTGAGCCTACTTCTCTGTCCTAGTCCAAGGCCATTTTCTCGTCTGAAGCCTACTTCCTTGTTCTAGCCTAAAATACATAGACACTGCTCCCCATAGAGAAATTTATGGCCATCAGTCATGTAATGGCAACGCCTTAAGTATATCATGTAGATGAATCATCCCTAACATCTCAGACCAAGTAAATAGGAAAAGAGCCATGACCACAATCAAGTAGGTTCAAAACAGTGCTGCCTGCCCATTTTCCTTGCCTCAGGCCAGGTGTCCAGACAGCTTCTGAAGGCAGAGCAGTTTCTGTCTGGCTGTATGAAGCCTGGGATTTTTGTTTGTTCATTTGTTTGTTTGATTATTTTTATAGTAACTGACTTGCCTGGGCTTGCCTAGTTGTTAAGTATAGTCTCCTGAACTGCCAATTTGAAGCTTATCATGGAATCAGCCCAGTCTTCTCACTATATTGCAATGACACTGAGTATACCAACCACTCTCTATGGCAGACCTTGTGTCCAACACAAGGGAAAATGCACATTTTTATGTTTTTTATTTTGTTTTATTTTGAAGTTTTGGGGCTTTTTGGGGGTGTTTTTTTGTTTGTTTTGTTATTATTGTTTTTTGTTTTTTGTTTTTGTTTTTGTTTTCTTGAGATAAATTTTCTCTGGGTATCCCTGGGTGTCCTGAAACTCTTGCTATAAACCAGGCCAGTCTCTATCTTGGGAATTAACTTGCAGCTGTCTCCCAAGTAGTTGGATTAAAAGCTGATTTTGATACTGTTAGTACTTTGGAGGTTTTTTGGTTTGGTTTAGTTTGGTGTGGGTTTTCATTTTTTTGTTTGTTTGAGAGTGAGGGTGATAAATAAATAGACAGTATCAGTTGGTTTAGTAGGGAAGTGGGAGGTCTACGAGGACTTCAAGGAGGGGAACAATTAAGATCTAAATATATTGTATGGGGATTTTTTAAATAATGTAAGAAAATTGTGAATGAATTGATTTCTGGTACTATATCATAAACAGGGGTGTGGTGAAAGAGGTATAAATATTATTATCACTATTACCCTGAAATAATACTTCTCACAAAACCAAAAATTGTGATAGCTTTTTAAAAGTATCAATAATTTAAGCTGTTTCATTAAACTAAATCTTATCACACAACCCTCATTTAAGTTATGAAATAATTCTGAGAGTACTGAAGTGGATTTTGAGATTATAGAATCAGAGCTTTTAATTATTTTTTTAAACTTAATTGAGTTTTGTGGGCCTAAACTAACAAATCAATAATAAGAGACTATTTCTACATGATGAAAAACTAAAGAGGAAATATCTAATATGGAACACACTGCATTTTATTAACAAGTGAAAATTATATTAGCTATATAATGATACATTGATTTCCTGCAAAAGTACAAAATGCATATAATCTTGACATGTTCTTTGTTAAAATAAAATAGTTTTCTGTTTTTAAAATATGATTTCATTGCTCAAAATATGATGTGCTTATTTTGATTAGCCTGTTGTGAACAGTAGATCTAATTAGTAAGAAAGGAACTCAAATGTTCACAAGGCTCATTAGAGACTTGTCTTATGAGATATTGCTGTTTATTCACACATGCTGAAAATTTATTATAAAGGTTCTTGATAAGATGGAATGTAACTTGATATAGTTGCTTTCATTTCATACACAAGCTGCTGGAAAATCCCTGGTTTACCACACCATTTACTGTTTTAAAGCAGTGACAGGATAAATGGTATGGAGAAAAATATATCATCAGTAATAAACAACTCTGAAATCAGTCAAGCAGGTAATGCATTGTAGGTCAAAAACTACACCCCTGACAATACTGCACATGGAAATAATACTACACATGTCATATTTGAAGAAGAAAGTGTTTTCTATTACTACATACTCAACAAATTGTACTTTGCTGACATAGCAATATGAAAGATTTGTATAAATGGTGTAGCAGCACATTGACAAGTTTCAGTAAATGTAACAGAAGAAAACTGAGATATAATTAGCAACTGAATTCATCAGGGATAGTAGGCAATAAATTGTAATGTAATTATAAAATAAAGTAAATGTTCCATAGAACTGATTATTAGGTTTAACACAAAGGAAAAAAAAAAACTACTATTTATAGTCTATCTAATGGTACTTGTTAAGAAATGCAGAAAATGAGGCTTCTTCATTTATCCTCAACTCAAGATAAATTAATAATAAATGCAGTAATATACTTCTCCAATTCCAGTAAACTATAGCCATAGAAGACATATGGATATTATCTTGAATGTTTACTTAAATATTTAAACAAATGCAGTTAAAATACTTAAATAAAATACCTAGATGCAGAAGAAACCTACAGATATTTTGTCTTTCCTAAGAGAAACTAACAATATAGTATTGAAGATTGGTAAATAAAACTATTTTCCATGTAAAGGGCAAAATACAACCATATGGAATAATTTCACAAGTTTGGAGAACAACAGATGTCTCCTTCTAACTTATTTTGGAAGACATGCCTTGTAAATCATCAATCACACTTCCACATTTCTATGAGTTATGCTATTGATAAGTTATATTTGCTTGTGTATGTGTGTATGAGAATAACAGAGAAAAATAAGAAAGATTCTACAATTTATGCTCATTTTTTTTCTGCAATGAGTTCTTAGGCCAAGTGTAGATTAAAAATGCAGTTAACTTTGTTCTTTGCTTTCATTATCAGAACATATTGCTCAACTTCTCTGCTTACTGGGAAACAAAGAATACAAGTTCACTCTTTCCACAGTTTAACTTTCAATTTTCAATGTCAAGTATGTAGTCTTTTGGTTATTACCGAACATTCATGACCTCACTCTTGTTCATGGATAATATCTGCAGTCCCTCAGATCTCCAAAAACCAAAGAGTAGATTCCCCCACTACTTAGGCCTGGAAGAGAATTTCTGAACCTAGTTTTCAAACTTTGTTCTTCTTGCACATCCCCTTTATGAAGCAGTTTAGGGATAACCAACTGAACTCCTAGACCCTACTAAGCCTGTCTTGCGTTCCAAATCTGAACAAAATATTATTCATGAAGTAAAAATAGTCTTATTTTTTCTTATCCAGTTTTTGCTATAGTAGGCAAAACTTCTATTCATTCTGAGAATTTTTCTTTTAGTTAGGAGGCATATGTGTAAGATCTATCTGCCAGTCTTGCACTGGAAGATTAACTCCAAATTGCTGTAAGTTGAAGGAAGAAGTGGGTTGCCATGCCCCTTATCGGGAGGTGTGAGTATAGGTGGAGTGTCCTCAGGTGATATCTGTAAGAAGGGCAAAAAGGCTGGGGTAGAAGGAGAGGGGTTGGAAGAAGTAGTAAAGAAGTTTAAAATATCAATAAGATTAATTAGCTCTTATTCAAAATAACTAAAGTGAGTAGGTCAAATTAAGAAAATTAGAAATAAAGTGGAGAACATAACAACAAGCATGAAGGAAATAGAAACCATTATAAAGACAGATTTTAAAATCTGTAATCCACCAAAATGAAAATGTAAAAGAAGTGGATAATTTTTCTTCATTAAGTGCCACTTACGAAACTTAAGTAAAGATAAGTTAAGCAATTCAAGCACACATATAACCATTAGTGAAATAAAAACAGTAATTAAAAATCTACTAACCATAAATAAATAAATAAATAAATAAATAAATAAATAAATAAATAAGGCAAGCCTAAGCCCAGTTGGTTTTAGCACAAAATCCAGCTAGACTCACATAGAAAAAATAATGCCGATACTCCTTTATTATTCAAAAAAGTATAAAGAAATTCATTCTATGAGGCCACAGTTATAAAAATAATAAAGAACCAACAATGAAAGAGAATTACATACCCATTTCCCTTATGAACATTGGTGTAAAAATATTCAATAAAATACTTGCATAGCTAATCTAAGTTCGTATCAAAATATTATTCATCATTATTCCAGAGATTCATGGATAGTTCAACATATATAAATAAAAAAAAATGCAATATATCACATAATCAAATTGAGACACACACACACACACACAAGCAGGCACACAAGAAAGCATTCACATGCACAAGCAGTCATCTAATTAGATTCAGGAAAGACCCTTGAGAATATCTGGCACCCCTTGATAAAAGTCCTGAAAAGTTTAGAGATACAAGGCACCTAAACATATCATAAATATCTAGTAGCCAACATCACCTTAAGTGGAATGAAACAAAAAGCAATTCTACTAAAATCAAGAAAAATCCACTGTACCCATTTCTATTCACTGTAGTCCTTGAAGTCTTACCTAAAGCAATAAGACAACTGAAGGAGATGGGGTACAAATTGGAAATGAAAAAATGAAAGTATCTATATTTGCAGATGATATGAGAGGATACATAAGTGACCATAAAAATTCTATGAGGGTACACCTATTAAAAAAAAAAGCAAAACAAAACAAAAAACAAAAACAAACAAACAAAACAACAACAACAACAACAACAACAAAAATGCTTTCAACAAAGTACCTGGATATAAAATACACTAAAATTCCAGTAGCCCTCCTATATACAAATAACAAAAAGACTTAGAAAAAATAATGAAAACAACATTTTTCTTATAAATTATTTTGGACTAACCAATCATGTATAATAGATTTTATAAAGAAAGTTAAAAGACTGAAGAAAATGATTGTAGAATATATCAGATAATGGAAACATTCCCCTTTCTTATGGATCATTAGAATTACTGTTGTACGACAGTAATCAGCTTAAAGAAGTCAAAGAAGAGTCAGCGCCCCTATTCCCTGGGCTTGGGGACTATGGTGGTTAATATTGGGCTGTCTTTCTGGGGAAAAGTAGTGGTTTTGTTGGAACAGGGAGGATTAGCTAGGATTTATGGCATACCCATAACCTATTGGTAGAAATCTGTATAATTAGTGTCAAGATGAAATTATAATTTCTTAAATGATACAAAATTCGCTTGGATTTCAAATTTGAGGTTTTCATTGGTATGAGCTTCTTATTGATATGAAAGTGAAATGAATATTGATAGTCTCATGGGCATTGTGCTTGTATAACACATTTAGAAATACAAGGCTTAGACAAAGTCGTTCTTTAACTTTTTAAACTGATTTTGGATGGTTAGCCTGTCAGTTAAGAGACTATAGCAAATTCATGGCTTTGAGTTTATTGTTAGGGTGTTTTCTATATTTTCTTTAGAAATAGCTGAGAGGAGTTAACAGACAACAGTCCAGGTTAACTTTCATGGATAGTTGGATTTCAAAATGTCAGAAATCCATAGAATTGGCATCACAAATATTTCTATATTAATGTTCATTTTGATTAGAGACCTGTCTGCTCCTGACAGCTTCCTGTCTTGAATTCTAAGAAGAAATTGAGCATCCTTGGAGTTACTCCAGTTGTGCGGAGACAGCCACCAGGCAAGAATTGCCTCTTTCCATCTACAGACAAATTACTGTCCAGAAAACGACACACTTGCAGAATAGTCGATCGATTATATCTGCCTAGACAGAGTAATCAGCCCTTAATAATTCTCAATCACTAAGGTCTGTCAGATGAGTTTGGAACAGAAGGCTGAAGATTTGATGCTCCAACGTTCAGTAGTATAGGGGCTGTCCAGGTGTTCAGTGGTCTCTGTAAATTGGCTAAGTTTTAGAAGCTATGCTTAGTGCTTCCCATAACTTCAGTTAACTCAGTCATTCTGGATTTCTGACGGGGTTGAAGACCTATAGTCTCATAGCCAATCCTGGCTATTTACTTTGAGAGAAATATCTGAGTGGAGGGTTCTCAGATGACATTCATTCTAAAGCCAAGAAAAAGCCAGGTTCAAAACTAAGTGTTCTAGTCAAGAGAGATGGCAGAGGTTCTGGTTAGTCAACAAAAGGAGGAACTGAGTATTAAGACTATCTTGTACCTCTCTGGTACAAATAGGAATAATTATGCTCTAATTATATTTTGAGAGAAAAGTTTTATTTTAACAGGAAGGGTGATATGTAGGAGGAGCTAAGGGGGAAGGAGCATGGAGAGGAAAAGATGGAGCAAAGAGAGGAGAAGATGAAGTAGAGGAGAAGCTAGGTGATGAGAGAGAGAACGAGAGAGAAAGAGAGTGGGGGCATGGAGGCAGAAGTCCACGTGTGTCCACCAGTCAAAGATAGTTTATATATCTAGGTTGGGTATTGGGTTACACTTCTGATTGAGCATTACCATACTTATAAAGCCTTTGATTAACATTTAAAAGAATTTGTATAAAAGTAAAATGGAAAACGGTGCAAGGGATAAGGGTTTTCTTGGGAGGGGAAATGGAAAAAGGGGATGGCATCTGAAATGTAAATAAAATATCCAGTAAGAAAAGAGAAAAAAAAGAAAGAAAAAAATGTAAATAAATGTGTAGCAAACAAATGTATCCACGAGCCATTAAAATTATGACAAAAGTGTAAATAAAAGACAAATGAGTGGAAATATATGAAAAAAAAAATACTGTTGTAAAAAATGGCCATCCTACCAAAAGCAATCTACAGATTCGATGTAATTCCTATTAAAATTCCCCTCACTTTTGATAAACAAAAATAATACCAGCTGAAAAAGATATAGCATCTTAAAAAATATTTCTGTTCAAATTACATGGCTGCATGTAGAAAATCCAAATAGGTCCAAGTTCATTGCTGTGCTCAAAACTCAACTCAGGATGAATAAAAGACCTCTAAACAAAACAGGGGATACTGCACCTGATAGAAAAGAAAGTTAAAATTATCTTCAATTATAAGCACAGGAAAAGACTTTATGAACACAACACCTGTAGTGTAGGCATTAAAATTAACACTTAATAAATAGAACATCATAAAAGTGAAAGTCTTCTGAACCGCAAAGGATAGCATCATTTGGACAAAGTGATAGCTACAAGATGAGAGTGTTTACCAACTAGAGATCTGATAGAGGACTAATATTTAATATATGTAAGTATAAATATATTTATATACATTATATATATTTAATATATAATACATTATATATATATTTACATATATTATATATAACTAAATGTACTAGATATCAAGAAAACAAATAAGCCAATTAAAAACAGGGTACAGAACTATTATAATTCTAATTAGAGGAAACTCAACTGACTGAAAAACATTTAAAGAAATGTTGACCATTCTTAGCTATCAGAGAAGTGCAAATCAAGACTACTTTGAAATTTCATCTTACAACTTTCAAACATCAATAAAAATAAGTGAAAGCTCTTGGTGACAAGGATAAGGAACACTCTAACACTGCTAGTTGGAGTGTAAATACATAGAACTACAAAAGAAATCAACATGGTAGTTCTTTAAGAAGATAGGAATTGATCTACCCTTGAGATCCATTGATCACCCTCTTGGAGATATATACAAAGTACATTAGATCCTGCTACTGAGACACTTGTTTAACCTTTTTTTATTGCTTCACTGTTCATGATACCCAGAAATTGAAAATGCAAATGTCGAGAAGCACTTTAAAAATATTTAACATCTGTAGCCATCATGGCAATTCAAATTGAAATAACCTAGATGTCACTTGTGATTGGTTGTTTATTCTTGACCCAGAGAGTTGCACTATTGGAATATGTGGCCCTGTTGGAGTAATTATCTTTGTTGGAGTAGGTGTGTAACTGTGGGTATGAACTTTAAGACCCTCATCCTATCTGCTTGGAAACCAGTATTCTACTAGCAGCCTACAGATGAAGATTTCCTGCACTATGCATGCCTGGATGCTGCCATGGTCCCAACTTGGTGATAATGGACTAATTCTCTGAACCTGTAAGTGTGCACTAATTAAATGTTGTCCTTATAATTGTTGTCTTGGAGGACTGGAGAAATGGCACAGCTGATAAGTGCTAGTCTCACAAATAAAAAATAAATGTTGCCTTGGTCATGATGTCTGTTCTCAGCAGTAAAACCTTAAGTAAGACAGAAGTTGGCACTAGGATGGGGATATGGCTGTGATAGGTCTGATCATGATTTTGTTTGGATGAATATGGATTTTCAGACTTTAGATTTGGAAAGCAGTGGAATGCACTAAATGGGTCTTAATTACCTAGTCATAATGTGGAAGACTTTGATACTGAGAATAATTTAAATTGTATAGACCTGACCTAAAAGGTTTCAGTGAAGAATTTCAATATGTGGCCTAGAGATTTTTTGGGGGTATTTTGGTGAAGAATGTGGCTGCTTTTTGCCCTTGTCTGAACAGTCTGCTGGAGGCAAAGGTGAAGAGACTCAGAATAATTGCACTGACAAAGGAAGTCTCCAAAAACTTAGCAGTGGCATTGTTCTCTGGTTAAGTTTTATGAAGAGCATTTTGAACAAGTGAAGCAAGTTTATAAAGCACAAATATGAAATATGTGATTCAAGTATTAAAGGGGTACCAGCAAGTTAATGGAACTGAATTCTCTGTTCTAGGAGAAAGCAGATTAAGAGATTTGGGGACAAGAGCCTACACAGCTAAATTTAGATCAAGGCATGGTGGTATTCACCTTTAATCCCAGAAGAAAAAGCCACACAGATCCAAGTTTAGGGCCAGCCTTGGACAAAGCAGGTTCTAGGTGAAGAAAAGCTTAAATACAGGCATGTTTGCACATGCCTTTAATCTCAGCATTACAGGAAACAGAGCAATAAAGATCTCTATGTTCAAGGTCAATTTACGCAGCAAGTTCCAGGAAAGCCAAGCTTAGGCAGAGAAGGATGTAGAAAATAGAAAGCTGGTAATAGAATAAGGGGGAGCAGGTTCCAGTCCCAACAAGCATCAGAACATAGCAGCTTCAGACATGTGGGCTCTGACTTTAGAGTAAAAAACAGAAGAAAACTGGGACAATTGATGCTGGTTAGCTGAAGCTAAGAAATTAGCAGCATGTGTTCCATTATGTTCATAGTGGCCTTATTTGTGATAGCCAGAAGCTGGAAACAACCAAGATGTCCCACAATGGAAGAATGGATACAGAAAGCCTACTGGAGATGCCAGTATCATGGGATGATCACCAAAAACAGCAGCAGCAGTGTAGTGGATCAACCTGACCTTAGAGTGCTACAGAGGGCAGAGCTGGAAACATGATGCCACCCCTTTGGAGGAGCCCAGAAGATTATGTGTGGATCCTAGAAATTGAAACAAGAAGCTATAATATTGAAGTTGCCTTTGAGAGCCCAAAATATTACATATCCTAGGGCCCTGGGCTATCTGCTGAGAAAAGCTGCTAATCTGGGAGTAGAACTGTAGTGCAGTGGGCTGTGAGAAGCAGCGGGGAGCCTGGTCAAGCATAGGCCTTGAACCCCAGACCCTTATTGGAAGGCAGGTGTTCGGTTCTGCTCCTGGGCCCTGGTTCTTTTCATTTAGCTTCAGCCCTCCACAGCCCCTCCCAAAGAGAGGACTATGGCCATCAGTCACAAGGAACGGTGCCTCAGGTTCTCCCACATGTAGATGAGGTATCTCCAAGCTCTCAGACCAAGCCAATAGGTGTTATCTGCTGCCAGACCCTAACCCACTCTGAAACTGTATATAAGGGCTCTATTCAAGAGAAGTAAAGGTGTGTGAGAATCATCCTGGTGTTCGAGAGTTTCTGTAGCAAGAGCTGTAATACTTGGGAAGAGATCTGCTCTCCTAGAATATGCCTGGGACACCAAACTGCCTCCTTGCCAGCTAGCTGGCTTCTTATTAGCCCAGCCGGGGCAGCTCAGCGTGGAGGGACAGGTGCAGCACCTCAGAGTGACCAGGCCAGGCGGTGACAGCAGAGAGGAGACACAAGCAGAGGTAGCAGCAGAGGCAAGTGATCTCCCCTCCCTGCTCACACTCTGCCCCCTTGGCCCATACCCCCGAACCAGGCCGGCCGAAGATTGTTGTGGGACACCCTCTGGAACAGGGGACCCACATAGAACCATCCAAGAAGAAAGAAGTTTTTTGCAGTCAATAAAGATGAAAAAGGGGTTGGAGATCTGAAGACCATTTTGACATCAGCTATGGAAATGCAGAGTTTGGAGTCTACCCAGCTGTTTTCCTGTCTTCTTTTGAGGATTACCATTAAGGGTTTGGACAAATCTCAGAAGAGACTTTGAACTTTTAACATTGTTGAGGCTGCTATAGATTATGGGGACTTAGGAAGTTTGACTAAATGTATTTTGCATTATGCTAAGAATAGGTATGGCCCCCATAGACTCATATGTTTGAATAAAACTATAGGGGCCAGGGAGAAGAATGTTGTGGTTTATGTATGCTCAGCCCAGGGGTGACACTATTAGAAGGTGCAGCCTTGTTTGAATAGGTGTGGCCATGTTGGAGTAGGTGTGCAACTGTGGGTATTGGCTATAAGGCTCTCATCCTACCTGCCTGGAAGCCAGTATTCTGCTAGCAGCCTTCATATGAAGATGTGGAAATCTCAGTTCCTCCTGCATAGCTGGATGCTGACATGTTCCAGACTTTGTGATAACAGACTAATTCTCTGAACCTCAATTAAATGTTCTCATTATAAGTGTTGCCTTGGTCATGGTCATGTTTTATTCACAGCAATAAAACCCTAACTAAGACATCACCCAACAGAAGGAAAAATAAAGTGGTATATTTACACAATGGGGAGTTTCTCATCTATTAAAAAAAATAAAATGAAATTTGTAGGCAAATTCATAGAATTTGGAAAACAAGTGAGGTATCCCAGACCCAGAAAGAGAAACATGGTATTAGCTGTTAATCAATGATAACACACTACAATACATAGAACCCTAGAGAATAGGTATACTGGACAGTAGTAGGGGGAACAGACAGATACTATTAGGAAAATGAAATATAATAAATAGTTATGGATGGAATTTGTCCTGGAATGGTAGGATCATGATGGGAGGGGAAGGGGTGTGAAAGTTTCAGGAATTAATAAAGGAAGAGATAGGGGGAGAGACAGAAAAAAATAGCAAGATTTGATGGAGTATGGAAACCTAATACACTAGAAATTCCCTAAAATATACATATATATGAGGTGTTTTAAATTAAACTGCCATATAATGGGGGAAACATGATCCAAAAGGATATCTTTTGTCATCAAACAAAGCTTCCTCTACCAGGATTAGGCTAGATATAATTCAATTATTACCCAACACATACCCATGGGAATCTCAAGCAACCCAGGCTATTGTCAGTATAAACTGTCAGCAAGGCTGAATTGGTGAAAAAATCCATACAACTCATTGAACATGGAGTTATTGATATGGTGACTACATTAAACCGTTATTCCTATGTTACATTGTTTTTGGAGTAGGAATGTACTTAGCACTCTATTAAAAAAGAAACATAGATACCAACCCTGCTGAAAATTCCTTGACCTACAATGCTATACTACTTGCACGTTCGGTAAATCAACGTTAACATAACCAAGGTCTGATTTACTGAAAGCCCATAATATGAAATGGAACCTAAATCCAACACTGTTTACAGTTACCAAGAACATAAAACTAGACAGCCCAGGGATATAGGGAAAAACAAACAATACTTGTTTAAGAAAGGAAAAATATGTAGTTATAAAATGAGTCCTAATGATATTATGCTATACTCAAAGATTTATGCATTGTTCAGCCATCATCAGTAACTTCTTTGTGTAGTATATGGTAATAAATGTAGAGATCAACAGCAGATATTGCACATAAAGGAAAAGTCCTCAGAACTCTCAGTTCCAAATAAGATGTCTCTATCAAATCTTAGCCCTGTGAATTTAGGTAATATACTGGAATAGGAAGCAGAAAAAGTTGAGAAACAGAAAGGGATACTGAACACCAAGAAAGCAAGGCTCTCTAAATCAACATGAGCAAAGTTCTCTTGAACTAACAGATACCTAAGGACCTTGTATGAGTCCTTTACAGGTTTGTACCAGATACTCTGTACTTATATTATACCATCTAGTATAGTGTTTTTATCTGACTCTTGATGTGCTGACAAGTAAGTCTCTGATTTTTGTGCCTTGTTTTGGACTTTTTTCCTTATCTTGGCATCTTTTCCAATTTTGATGTGATAGTTTTTATTTTATCTTATTTTATTTAAAAAAAAATCAATAGGTAGATGGATGAATGAATGAAAACCTAGGCTCTAGGCTAAAGAATAACAACTTAACTGTTATATATTTGCTGGGTGCAGAAAAAAAATCAATTGTTTCTAAATGAATTACACTGGATACATCAATAATTCCAGGGCAGGTAACATGCTCAGTAGTTGACCAACATTTAATGGACTCCATTTTTGTTGTTGTTGTTTTGTTTTTGTTTTGTGTATGTGTAATTCTACTTGGTTATTATTTGATGCAATTTTTGTTTATATGTTTCGTTTTTTTTAAGAAGTGAGGTTTTATTTATTTATTTTTTGTCTTGGAAGGGTTTTGCTGTTTTATTGAGAATTTTTTTTGGGGGGGGAAAAGTATATAAACGTGGGTGAGTAGGAAGAGGGAGTAAATCTGAAAGTACTTCTGGAAGAGAAAGAATATGATGAAAATAATTTTAAATGTAAAAAATATTTTAGATAATAAAATATATTAAAAAAAGAAGACCTTAAATTTGTAATTTTATTTTAATTTTTAAACTTATAACTAAACTTACACATTAGTAATTTGTTGGATAAATACCTTCTTTGATATACAACAAGCAAAACATAAAAGAACAAGGTTTTATGTTTCTATAATATAAACAAGTATTGTATTGATCTAAAAGGTAATTCCTGGTAACATGATAGTGAATAAATTGGTAACATAATTCTTTATCTAATTTTTGTACCACCCAAACAAAGCGCAAAACTTTGTATTTATCCAGAACTCAATAAATACTCAACAAAAGCAAAAATATCTCTTTTTATAATAGACATAAACAAATTCAAAACCTTAGGCATTAAAACTGTGGACATAATTTAATAAAACATACTTGAAAGCTAATTGAATTATGTTTGTATATGTCTGGTAGGAAAGATATAAATGCTACATGTGCCCTTCCCCCAGGCCTAAGCAGGCCTGCAAGTCATTGACCACAGCAAGACCAAACAACAATAGGACCTAGAAGGAGGCATCGCCTTGCCAGTCATGGCACCCTGAGGTCTGCTAAGAAGAATGGAGCTAAGAAGAATGGACTGCCTGCTGAGCTAGCCTTGACACCTTCTAGACTACTATCTCCTCACCTAGACTCTGGGCAGTAATGAGAAGAGACTCTGTGGGGTGGGGCTTCCTCTTTATATGTGAAAGCAAATTATTAAACTTTGGGCCTTGATCAGAATACTTTGTCTTGGCCCCATGTTTCTCTCACCCTCCTTCCTGTTAATTCCTAGGCTTCGTCTCAGGAGAACATGGTGATTGTGGCTGCAGGCAGCTACAGCTACATACATCTTAGTTTCATATCTTAATTATGAAAAAATAAAGAAAATATTTCCTGAAGTAAAATGTTACCAATACAGAAGGATCTCTTAATTTGTAGTAAGAATGGTGACATTTGGAATCAAAAACATATTTTAAAAGGTTATAAATCCACACACAAAAAAGAAAAAAGAAACATGAAGTAATTCTTTAGTCATCAATGTACATATTCATTTAAATGTATTATTTTCTGTTTCATTACTGAAATATATAAACTTCTTTTAAATACGTTTTATTTCTGTATACAAATGTTTTCCCTGTATGTATCTTCGTGCCACATAAATACAGCAACAATGGAAGACAGAAAGGATTTTGGATCGAATGGAACTGCAGTCACAAATGGTTGTAAATAGCTATACAGATGTCTAAAAATAAATCTAGGTACCCTAAAAAAGCAACAAGTATTCTAAACCATGGAACAATTTTTTTCCAAATCCAGATATCACCATCTTACCCCAAATTAGTAAAGAAAGAATACTTTAAAATTGGTGGCAAGATCAAATAACCACTACAAAAAAAATTATGTAATTCTTATTTTATCTAAATACAAAAGATTTGCTGGCAATTTGACACTTAATTTCTCATATCTATAAGCTAATTATAGTACTGTTTTTACCCCAAGCTTTATATATTTTGTGTGAGTTACAGATAACTTGTTCAGAGTATTTAGAGGACAGAAAATAACTGATGGCAAATTATTACAATTAAAATTTTCAGTTAGTAATTTTTCTCCTAGTGAATCTAGTAATATATTCTACTGATGGAGTAGCTTCAGAACATGGACTGGTTAGACACTTTCCTAATAATACAGTTTACCCAAGTAGAACTGAATTCTAGCTGATAAGTGAACAAGTGGCTAAATATAGCACCTTCTTGGAGCTCCAAGCACAGCTTACCTGAATCAGGTTTCTTCTTCCATTTTGTGGGTCCTGGGAACAGAATTCAAGATAACTCCTATCTACTCTGTCTGAGCTATTTAACTGGTATAATTTGGAAGAGTTTTCGTTAATATTTTCATAATGTAACCTAACACAAATTGAAAAAGTATAATTATGTATAAAACATAAAAAAATAGAAACATTTCTTAAATACTAGTAGTTTTGGAGGAAATAGAATTATTTTAGAAATGAATGAAGTAGTTCTGCAAAAGCCATAGCAATCATATTTATATGGAAAAAATAAAATTATGGTCCCAAACATCATCTAGTGATTGTTTCACAGATGTATTATTGAGGTGGCACCAAAGTTATAGTTACAAGCCATTACTAAAATGCCTCTCAATTTGCACATAAGTGAAAGATATCCACATGTTATTGGGAGTATGTCATGTTATTAGTGTTGTTGACATGCGACAAATTAACTGACAAAAGACTGTCAAGACACTGTGCATCTTTCAGGGAACTAATTAATAGAGGGATATTTTACTGTTGGGCAAAGCTTTTTATTAGAAACAGATGTTCAGTACATCATTTCTCATATAGAAGTAGGATTATGCTGAACTGTCACCAAAGAATTTCATTAATTATGGTTTCTTCAGTATGACAGAGAAAAAACGTCTAAATTTGTATATATGAAGACTGTCAGTTTCAGATTCCAGAATTAATATCATATCTTATTGTCCAAATTATACTCTATTTCTCTCTCTCCTCTCTTCTTCTTTCTCTGTCTCTGTCTCTCTCCCTCCTTCTCTCCTTCCATCCCTTTCTCCCTTTCTCTCTTCTTCTCCCCCACACTCTTCACTCTCTCTCACCATGTGTGTGTGTGTGTGTGTGAGAGAGAGAGAGAGAGAGAGAGAGAGAGAGAGATAGAGAGAGAGTGAAAGAGAGAGAAAGAGAGATTAATAGTGTCTTGGATATGGGACAAATTAGCAAACAAATAAAAATCAAGAGCTTTTGAATCTTTCAGAGAACTACTTAATAGAATGATATTTTACTATTGAGTGATATTTTACTATAATATAATGTATAATATCATGCATATAATAATGGACACACACACACACACATACATAGACAGTATGACAAAATATTTACTAGATCTTCAAAGAGACCTGAGTAATTTAACATATGTGAAATGCCACATATGATAATATAGATATAACATCCTTTATCTGAACATTCACTAATACTTTGCCAGAAAAAATATTTTAATTCATTTAGTTGATTAACTTTTTCTATTGCTATGGGACTCTGAGAAAATATAAGACTTGCACAAACAAAAATCTTTATGTGGACAATTTTTATGAGGATTAAAGATAAGTTAGTTACACTTTGAAATAGCAGTACTAAAATATTCAAGAAAAATTTAATTTTTCTTAAATACCATCAAGGTAGCAATATGTAATATACAATCTGACATACTATGCAAAATCAAAAATGATTGTGAAACTAGCTAAATTAACCAAATGTACATTAATTCACAAAAAATTTTTTAGAGTAATAAAACACCTATTTCTAAATATTAGAATGTTACAAAATAATGTATGAAAAATGATAAAATAGTTTTATTTAAATCACTTATTATCACTTTTTCCCTGGCTGTTCTGGAACTCACTCGGTAGACCAGGCTGGCCTCGAACTCAGAAATCCACCTGCCTCTGCCTCCCAAGTGCTGGGATTAAAGGCCTGCGCCACCACCGCCCGGCCCATTATCACTTTTTATTAAGCAAGTAAATATTAATTAATACACACTTAAGGTTTACTTATTATTGCTTATAAGTCAATACATGTGTGGATTTGGTATCTCATATCTCATTGTCCAAATTATTAACTCTCTCTCTCTCTCTCCCACCATCCGTCCATCCTCTCCCTTATGTATACATAAGTATACGTATGTATACTTAATTTTAAGGAAGAAAAGGAGTAGGAAATTGGAACATCATTGGAACAATAGAATTATCAGAATTCTGCAGAAATGACTTGAACAATATGATGGCTAATCTTGGCTGTCAACTTGATTACATATGAAATAAACAGGAATCCATATATGGAGTGTGTCAACTGCAAGGGATTTTTTTTTCTTAGTTTGAAGTGGGTAGATCCACTTCTAAACAGGATGAGAACACACACCTTTAATCCATATCATTTGAGGTAGGAAGTCCTACCTATAATCTGTTCTGTGCCTTCTGCTGGAAGCCTATATGAGGACATGGAAGAAGTAAGATTTTTTGTTCTTTGCCTGCTTACTCTTACCTGCCTAGTAAGTCAGTTATTTCATTGGCATTAGAGTCTATTTCTTCAAGATTATGATATGTACTGAAGACAAGTTGAGATAGGAGATACCAGGATTGAACAATTACTGGATCTGTAGACCTTCTGTACATATGTAGACATGCAGCAATTGGTGGATTAGTTGGACCATCCGCTGTAAGTCATTCTAATAACTCATATATATATATATATATATATATATATATATATATATATATAATTTTATATATAAAAATTTATCTATAAATATATTATATAATATCTAATATTTATATATGTATGACTTATTTATGATTTACATATTTACATATGATTTGTACATAATATAGATGATATACCTATATATGTGTATGTATAAAAGACAGAGAGATTCAAACTATAAATTTTATTATTGCCAGGCAGTGGTGGTGCACGCCTTTAATCCCAGCACTTGGGAAGCAGAGGCAAGCGGATTTCAGAGTTCAAGGCCAGTCTGGTCTACAGAGTGAGTTCCAGGACAGCCAGGACTACACAGAAAAACCCTTTCTCAAAAAAACCAAGAACCAAAACCAAAAATAAAATTAAAATAAATAAATGAATAAATAAATTTTATTATTCTAAAGAATCCTAACTAATACATCTTTTTTCTTATTTCAAACCCTTCTCTCTATTTTTGATAGCTAACAGAAGCAAGTTTGCTTCAGAACCCACCATATATATTTATTGAAACATGGTAGATAATGCTTATGACCGTTTGATTTGATTATCACTTGGCATTTCTTTTTGTTTTTACAATGTATTGTGGTACTTATTTTCTGTTTATAACATTTCTAGTGAAGGGTGAACTTTTATGACACAATTTAGTTCTAGGAAACTCTAAAAAAGCTGCAGGATCTATAAATGGAAATTATTCTTATTCAAGTACAAGAAATGGAAAGGATTCTCTAAAGAAAATTGCTTCTTTTTCCTTATATTTACATATTTTATTTAAATAGTCATAAAATAAAAAGGGTTTTATAGATACGTAATATAGTATCACTTTACATCAGACACAAATGTATCAGTCTGACTCAGTTATAGAATAAGAAAAGCAGACAAACTTTTAAATGGCAAGATGACAGACAGCCTACTGATCAATTAGCCTGTTTCAAAACCCTTGGTGTTCTTCCATTATAAAACATTACAAATCCTTTCAAATCTATAAACATAATAAAATCTAAATTGAAGAGTCAAAAATTGCTGAATTTTAAGGCCATTTTATTTTTGAACTAAAGCCCTATTTAAGCAATGAGCCTCCTTCCTGCACCACCTTTTAATTGTGTATATAATTATGATATCTAACCTTAAGCTGAAGGCACTGCAGCTGGCATGAGCTCAGAATCACCAATCTGGTACCAGCTTCAGCATTTGTGGGCCTTTTTGATTTAGCTTTTTAGCCTATAAGTAGGGAATACATTCTTTCCCTAATTACTAAACCAATTTTTACTTTATCCCTAATTTATATTTACCCCACCATTTTTTTAGTTGGCTAATCTTAATAAAAACAACTAAAAACTGCAAACTGCTAATGTCTAACTTGCTCAAAGTCAATAATTAAACAGCCCAATGAATATAAGGGTTTCCTGCCTTTCAGCTAAATCACTTAATCAAATGCTTCTAATCAAAGTAACATTTCTCAGCCTTTAACCAGGGTTCCAGTCTTCTTGGGCCCCTTTAACACCATCCTAAAGCCAGTAAAATTTATATATATATTCAGAATATAATAGTTTTTTTATATGATTTAATTTGAAGCCACTTTTAGGGCAGGAAAAGGTTAACAAGTTCAAAAAATGCAAACATTTTGGCTGAGAGATCACTTATTTTTTGTTGTTGTTTTTGTTTTTTGTTTTTTGGGGGTTTTTTTGACTGCAAGGTACAAGGCAAAGATTGCTGGAGCCTAGCCAGAGTTTATGGAAACTGAAAGGGGGTGGAGGTTTAAGAGCCAAAAATTTTTGTTTTTTTTAATGTCCTAAACCTTTAAAGTGTTTTAATTAATTTTTAAATTTTTATTTCTGGTATTATTACCATAATATATTTGCTGGAATGAAAAGAAAAAGATAAAAGCTACAATATATAAAACATTTTAAGACTGTATATTTAATTGAAAATGCATTGTATTTTAATACATTCATGATGATTATTTTAAAGTAACTTGTAGCTGATTTGATAATTATTTTTGTTATGATTTGAAGCCTGTTTTTGTTTTATCTTAAAAAGTTATTGTTATTAGATTTATTATCTTTATCATTAAATTTATAACCATCATCAGGTACTATTTGAGCTTTTTTATTAAATTTTTATATGTATATAATTTGATTAGTATCATTTAATAATTTTATTGTAATTATTTGTGTGGTTGTAGTATGCACATGGGTTAGTTGTTGGGTTGAACGGTGGGTCCTGCATGTCCCTCCCCATGGGGCTAGGGCCAGAGAGGCAGAAGCATGGAAAGTTAACTGTGTTCACTCTACACTGGTGCAGACATTGGGCTATGTGAAGCTACATTACTCCACTCCTGAGGTGGAGAACACAGTCTGAGGTTCCGAGGGGAGCCATAATTTTTGGGTTGGGGAACCCCTGGCAAAAAGGCAGCTGGGAACTGGTTGGTTGTCAGTCCTTTGGGCTCTCAGACACTTCTGGGGTGTGGGGCACAGAATGACAACAGAAGTGGGAGCATATGAGCTGGATCTGCCCACAGCTGTAAGGGAGAGGGGGAGTGGTGTGCTCTGTCTTTGTTTTGCAGAAATGAGAGTCTTGGTCACCACTACTTGCTGGGTTGAGTCACAGCTGGTTCAGCTTGCTTGCTCAAGTTGCTGGGCCTCTGCTGGGCCTTCATGGTTGTGAAAATAAAGAGGTCATCTGAGGAAGATACCTAAAGGCAGGTCTGTAGTTGAAAACCTTTTCTACTATTCCCCACAGTGGGTCCCAAAGACACGAAATAGGCTATGGTCTTAAGATATTTATTGTTGGGCAGTGGTGGAACACACCTTTAATCTCAGCACTAGGGAGGCAGAGACAGATGCATTTCTTAGTTCAAAGCCATCCCTCTCTACAGAGTGAGTTCCAGGACAGCCAGAGATACACAGAGGAAAAACCCTGTCAAAAAAACAAAAAACAAACAAACAAACAACAAAAAAAAAACAAAAACAAAAAACAAAACTTTGATGTTTGATAATTAAAAAGATTTGAATAAGAAAGATATTTACTGTCATAGTGGAAAATGGATAAATGGATGAAACTATACCCTGGTTTCTCAGGGCGGGTCTGAGGTTAAATACCTTTTGAAAAGAGTAAGGTCTGGGAAGGAATGCTTAATTGGCCTTTGGCCTTTAGTTATCTCATTATTATGGAGATCTGTCTTGAAGTCTGTAATCATGCTCTCTACCTGTGGAGGGGCTAGTAGTGGCAATGTCCTACATGCCTGAAAGGCATGGATCAGTGGAGGTATTTTGCCTCATGTCAGGAGCCTGGAGTCTGGGAACAAGGCAAAATGTATGCCTTCCCTGGAAGAAAAACCTGTAGAGTCTCAAACCTGTGGGGTCTCCAGGCATTTCTAACCTGTGCCAACCGGAAACTATGCTGTCCTTTCACGGCCCTACAATTATTATATTCATAAATATAATTATTTAATAAATTCAAAAAATATAGTTTTATGTATTAAATTATAAATTTGAAAAATGTTTTGCATTATTATAATAAAGTATAATTATAGTTTTGGAGTATAAAATTAAGTTTTAATAATATAATTATAATTTTAGAAGATATAATTATTCTAAAATTTTAAAAATAGTTTAAATAATTTAGTATTTTTAAAATTAGTAGGAAATGTATTATTTTTATTTTATAAAGTTTGGCTGTCAATAGAAAAAGTTTCTGTATATTAATGCATGAAGGTGTAAGTTAAATATTTTATTCAAGACATATTTTTAATGTGTATAAATTTTTAATTTTAGAATATTATTGCATAAAATATTATTTTAATTTAAAAGTATTCTTAGAGGCCTGGAATTTGGGGTAGGTTTACGCCAAGTGGTATTGCTCAGAATGGTTTAAATTTGGAGTTATTAGTTTTAAATTAATTTTTATTATTGATATTATAAATTATTAATCCTATAATATAAATTAAAACTTAATATCTTATAATTAAGATATGAAAATGTGTTAACATATATATTTAAGGTCAGAAATAAACCTGCAATGGCTATATATATTTATATATTTCAAATTGATAATTTTAAAAAATGAGCTATAATTTAAAGGGAGGCACAATTTACTACCAATTCAATTTAAGTTTTATAGCCACTGTTTGCACAGACCAAACTGCTTGTTGCCAGCTTGATTTAGTCAGGAGTCAGGGCTTAAAGGCCAGTACAATTTTATTAGTTCTTGGATTTTTGTTGGTGGTGGTGGTAGTGGTGGAGGTGGTAGTGTTGGGCATTTGTCTTTTGTTCTTTTGTTTGGACTTTTTTTTTTTAATTATTTTTGAAAGGAGATTTAACTAAGTTAAAAGCTGAACAGCCAAAAAGTGAAGTTTTAATCTTTTTTTCTCTAGATGTTTTACACTACAGGAGTTAAAAACAAACAAACAAACAAACAAACAAACAAGAGTTGGTAGACCTGCTGGCCATTTGTTTTTTTCAAAAGATGGTTAGTTTTATAGACCAGAGAGTTAAGCTTTGAATTTTTTTCCCCAGCATTTGAAGTTTTTGAAGTATAACCAGACTAGGTTTAAAGAAGTAGAGCTGGCTGGCTGGCTGGCTGTTGTGTCTTTTAAGATAAGGGGGGGAGGACAAATGATTTACAAGCACATAAAATACACAGGGACATTGGACATTGAAAGGCGTTTCCAGGAAAGCAAAATCAAAAAGGAAAGGCTGTTTCAGACAGTCTTTCTTTCTGTGTACAGAAAGCCCACAGACCCACAGATGACTCAGAAATTAGGTGAGAACTAGCAAGTTTTTGTTTGTTTGTTTGTTTTCTGATTTTCACAATTTGGGCCATTTAGGAGCATTTATTTAAGTACTAATCCTGGTGAAAGAATATGCATCTACACTGTTCCTTTTGACCTCCAGATTGACAACAGAAAAACAAACACAGATACAGACAGAGCACTCCTGACTTACTGATTGATGGGGAAAGAATTTCTCCCAAATGCTCAACTCTTTGTGGGTATTCAGTGAATCCCACATTTAATTGTCTGAGAATTGCAATATAATGATACCCCATACTCAAATAGTATTCAAGAGTAAAGAGCATTTGTTTAATAGATTTTTTTGTATGCAGGGGTCTCCCCATTTAAAAATAAAAACACAGACATGTGCATTGCAGGGCCACTTTAAAGCCTGTTAAGGTAGGAGTGGATAACTTTTACTTTTTCTTAATTGATTGGATTTATTTTTAGGAGAATGGGTGTTTTTATAATTGATTAGGGCTCTGGAAAATTTTCAGGGTGATAAGACATCCTAGGATTGTCTGCCTGTAGCTGTGGTTGGCTGATCTCTAACTCCTGTATCCAGGTTCTCATTTAAAAAACAAACAAAACAAGAACAACATCTTAAAACTTAGGCCTAGTTTCTTAAACTACCATTCATAAAGTCAACCTAGATATGGCTAGCTAAGTTCTCTCAGAAAAAATTCCTTAAAGAAATCCAGAAGAACTCACGTACTTCCCCCCACCCCTACCCTCGCCTCCAAAATGAAGGAAATGGAATAAATCATTTTTAAAAAATAAACAAATTGTTGAAAGAAACAAATAAAGCTGTTCAAGATCTGAAAATAGATGTAGAAGCAATAAAGAAAAAACTGAGGAATTCTGGAAATAAAAAAAAATTATATATATATATATATATATATATTGATATATATTGATATATATTGGTTATATTTATATGTATAATTATATATACTATATATAATTATATATTATGTTTATATATTATATATTTATTTATATATAATCATATATATAATCATATATACATATATATATATATATATATATATTGGTTATTTGAGACAGGGTTTCCCTGTGTAGCCCTCCTGGAACTCTCTCTATAGACCAGGCTGGCCTCGAACACAGAAATCCACCTGCCTCTGCCTCCCAAATGCTGAGATTAAAGGCATGCACAATCACTGCTGGCAAGAAATTAGATATTTAAAAAACAACTAAAGAAGCAAGCTTCACCAACAGAAAACAAGACATGTAGATTGAGTTTCACTCATTGAAGATATGATAGGAAGAATGGATACAGTAGCCAAATATAATGTTAAATTTAAAATGTTACTGTCAAAGATCCTCAAGGAAATATAAAACTGTATAAAAAGACCAAACCTAATAATAGTAAGAATAGAGGAAGGAGTGGAATCTTAGATCAAAGGCCCAGAAGAATGGAGATTGCAGAAAAGTTCTCCAATTATGAGACTACTGGGAACTCGTCTTTTGTGCTGGTCAAAGGCTTTCAAGGTGTAGACTGTTGTGAGAAAGAGCACTTACATCCCTGTAAGTGACTCTTCTCCTATGATTGGGAAGCCTAGTAAAACCGTTGGTACCTCAAAATGAACTTCAGTGAATTCATGCCTTGATTTGTGGCTACAAAATTAGTTTTAGGGGAAGGAGTAGTTGTAGTTCGTGTCTTACTCTGGGAAACAATTTTGACAACACAAACAGTGAAGTTTCTATCCAAGTCCATCTTGGCAAATCACTTAGACTTCCTTACAGAAATATTGATGAAACATTATTCACAAAAGCATGGGTGACAATAAAACTATAGAATCACTGTGCAGTCTTACCAGAACATGGATGGTATATTCTTCATATATGCAAGATGGAGACCTATTTGCAAATAATCTTATATCTTCTAAATACTGTGTTATCTCCTGAGACAAATTATATCTGGAGATAAATTATATAAATGAATTATCTTTAATATAAATATAAAGGATGAATTAATAAGACCAATGAATTTCTTTACTTCATGTTCTTCCCCAGTAACCACATAGAAGAAGTAAGATTTATTCAAAACTGCAGTTCAATAGCAGAGTACTTAAATTATCTACCTTTACCTCGTATGTTAATATAGCTCTCTCCCAGCCCAGTCCCATGATACTTGCATATTTTTATTGATCTTGGTCTTTTTACCCCTTCTTCATGGCTCTAGTTCCTCCATCCTGCCACTGATCTGCCTTTTCCCTTCTCCCTTTCTCTTTCCTAAGCTTGTGGATACCTTACTCTATTTGTTATTGTGCCCAATCCTTAGGTGTTCATCATTTATTGACAAGGCAGAGAATAAATTATAAGACCTGTTTACACAAATTTGAGACAAGAGATTCTAGGTACAAGTATTACAATGCTGTGTCTGGATTGAAACAAGTCATGAAGGAAGATAAATCAGCACTTTAATAACCCATGTATAAACATTACACATCATACAAAACATTATGATTACATCTTCTAATTTTTGACTAGTAAAAGGTTTGTTTTCATATAGTAATAAATAACATACAGAAAGAAAAATTATGAAACAGTTATGAAAACTAATAGGTAAGAGTGGCATTCACAATGTTCAGTCCATTTTTATTTGCCAACTTGGGTAAAATATTCTATCATTTATCCTATCTTGGTGAGTACATGGTTACATATGTAAATATTTTTTATCCTAACTTGTATTACCATCCAAAAAAAAATCTTTTAAGAGTTACAGCATCTTCTTATATACTAAACAACTTAAGCTTATAGTAAAACTATGACTAAATATTGTTCAACCCCATAAGAGACATGAAAATGAATAAATTTTTTTCTGAGTATGCAAGAAGTGCTGGGATGTAGCTTCTAGAAATTATAAAAATGACAGAGAGAGCTGACTGCCTTGACATTCCCAATAATATTGGACCATCAGTCTTCAACTTTCTGACATTGTATATCTAACAGACCTTTTGTGAAGCAGGAATGATGGAATTTTTACCCTGTCTATGCAGAACTTGACATTCAACTTTCTTTTGTTCATTTGTCCTTTCTGAAGAAATTTATTTGGTGTTGAAGCATAGGCATTTTCTTTGGATAGTGACTAGCTTGCCACAATTGAAGTTACTACATATGAAGGTTATTGATACTCATTATTTTTTTTTGAAGTGGAATTGCTGTGCTGTCCGGATCACACCTGTCTCATAGAGAAGAGAAAAAAAAAAACTTTTCATAAAGAAATAATTTTAAATGCCAGAATCTGTAGATATCTCTGGTTTTTGAAGACCAACTATATATCTATAATATATCTGAATTGTTAAACATTGTTTATTCTTAGGTATTTACTATATCAATAATCTTGAAAACATTTTATTGTATTTAACTAAACTAATAGCCAATACGACTAAGAGTTTTATTATCTGACTATTAATTTGAATTTCTTAACCATCCATAGTAGTTCATAACTTGTAACTTTTATCAGTCCTAAGAGATTATAATATCAGTTTTCAAAAAGACTAAAACTTTATATTGCACATTTAAGAGTTATATACATATAAGGCATAAAATAAACTATATATAATATATTCAAGATAATCTTAAATTTGCATAAATATACAATACCTTATACCAGTGTATCAAAAATAACTTTTCTGTATTAATATATAAAATTCTGTACCAAGATCTCTAGGGGTATCTTTGTCTTTCAAACATGATTTTTATCACTTTGGATGGAATTCATGCTATTTCATCTCCCATATAAACATATACAAAGCAGCTTTCCCTGCATAACATATTTTCTACTTTTCATTCTGAGGTTAATATATCTTTGAAATAACAGGCTGATATAATTCATCAGAATTTTTTTCTATAACCCAATTTCATCAGCCATTGTTTTTTGTTAATTAGCATTTGAAAATGTACAATCAATAAAAATATTTGAATAGAGGCATATGCTTGAGTATTGTCAGTTTTAATTTGTCTAGGTATACCTATAATTACCATAATGTTTGATAAATGGGTAATAACAAAATCAGCCCTTTCAGAAGTCAAAACGGTTGCCCATTAAAATACTGAATATATGTCTATAGTATTATGTACAAATTTCAGTTTACCAAATTACCAAATTCTATAAAATGAAACAAATGCATTTCCAAAATTTTATTTCTTTGAGTACATTTAGGGTTACTTCCTGCAGGCAATGGAGTTTGGTTTATATGGAACAGGTAGGATAATTTCTTAAGATTTCTTTGCCTTTTTGCCATATAATAGAGAATTTTCTTTAAACTTTTGCTATAAACATTGTGATTTTTAAAATGAGATTGAGAGGCTTCTACCACATTTCCTAACAATAACTGATCAATATCCTCATTACTTTGTGCTAGAGGGCCTGATAGACCTGTATGGAATCTGATATGTGTTATATATAATTTATAATTTCTTTTTCTAATCATTTGTTGATTAGACAGTTGAATAAAGGGTGAAGTCAATTCAGAATAATCCTGACTTAGTTCTGCAGTTTCTATACATAAAGCATCACTTTCTTCATATTGAGAGTCAGTTACTGTATTAGGAGATTCTTGAAAATTTAATAACATCATAAGGATTGTGTATAATTCTAATTTTTTAATTGAATTATAAGGACTTTCAACCACCTGACTTACCTATTCTAATTTACATCCTGCCTTTTCTGATTTATTTGCATCAGTGTAAAATGTATGGGCTCCCAAAATTGGAATTTTTATTTTGTGAGCAAGAAGCTAATTAGTTCTTCTTATAACCTGAAGTCACTTGCTTTCAGGGTATTTGTCATTAATTTCTCCCCCAAAAACTCCCTGTAAGCTCTTTGTCAATATTCATCTTGTGTCCAAATGAGGAAATCTCTGCATTAGTAAACAGGTACCACAATCTCAGTTATACCTAACCTAGCCAATTGACAAAGGCTATTTTTTTTTCTAATATCAATTGAGAAAACTTTTTTTTATTTATGTTTAATCTTTAACTCTGTGTGCTAAAACTACCCATTCTAAGATATCATCTTCCCCCAGCATAAGAATCCCTGTTGGAGAATGATTTAGAATGCAAGATAACTAAGATTTAGGCCACCTTTGGATCAACACAATCTGGATGTGTATACTACACTTTCTTTTCTATCAGAGCAAATTCGTTTTCAGCCTCAGGTGATAGTTTTCTTGAACTGTTTGAATCTTTATAACATTGTAAAATTTTAAATAAATTACTTAGCTTTTGAGTAGCCAAGCCAATTGTAGGCTTAAGCCAATGATGGGTTCTGACAAGCCTGTTTAATATCTCCAAATAAGTTCAGGAAATCATTAAGAGTCCTTAATTGATATCTCTTAATTTGTACATTTTGTTGTTTAACATTTTGCAAATTTATTTTATATCCTAGACATATAATAGTATGTCCTTTCTGTATTTTTTTCAGGTACAATTTGTAAGTCACAAAAAGGTAAGGTTTTCTATATTTAGCCAAACATTCTTTCTAATATATTTGTATCTGAATGAGCCAATATGATGTCATCCATATAGTGGTAAATTATGAGCTGAAGTTTTTTTTTTTTTTTTTTTTTTTTTTTTTTTTTTTTTTTTTTTTTTTTATAAATTATCCCCAATTGCTGTTGCAAACAATGTTGGTACAACGTAGGACTGTTTAACATTTCTTGTGGTAGGACATTGCAATGATACCTCTTTATTAGACATGTTCTATTATAAGTATGTACTGAGAAAACAATTCTTTCTTTATAGTGTTCATGTACAGGAATTGTGAAAAAAGCAATCTTTTAGATTAATTAATATGATAGATGATTCCTTAGATAACACAGAAGGCTGTAAAAATTCTCTCAGATGAATTATTTTATTCCTTACTCTAAGATCTGTTAAAACCCTCTGTTTGCCCAATTTTTTGTTTGTTTTTTTGTTATTTTCAAGACAGGATTTTCCTGTGTAGCCATGGCTGTCCTGGAACTCACTCTGTAGACCAGGCTTGCCTTGAACTCAGAAATCCATTTGCCTCTGCCTCCCAAGTTCTGGGATTAAAGGCGTGAGCCACCACTGCCCAGCAACTCAATTTCTTTTTAATGAGAAATACCAGAGAATTACAAGAGTTGGTGGATTCTTCTAATATCTTACACCTCCAGGTGTTTTTTAACTAACTTTTCTAGTACCTATAGTTTTTTTTGTTTTGTTTTGTTTCGTTTTTTGTTTTGTTGTTGTTGTTGTTGTTTTTTGTTGTTTTTTTGTTTTGTTTTGTTTTGTTTTAGACCATTGTTCAATCCAACTTGGTTGGTCAGTCAACTACCTTTGAGATAAAGCTATTGGTGTTTTACCAGCAATGGCTTCCCTATGTAAACTAGAAGTGTCAGCCTCTGCTGTATCTTATTTATAGACAGCCTAGACAGGTTGTAACTCTCTTTGATGGCATTCTTTATAAACTTTTTTAAAATTAGGAGCATTACTTGTTTTGTGGTTTGTCTCTAAAATTGAAAGAACATTAATGTGTGTTTTTCATTGTTGTAACAGATTACTTCCCCATAAATTTATAGTTATATCAGCAATGTATGGCCTTGATTTTCTTATCTGAACTTCAGACATTTGGACCATGTGGTACTTTGTTTTATCTGGGATAAAGTCCGACCTCCTTGAATATGGATATCTACCTCTTGAATTGGCCAGTCTGAAGGTCAGTATTTTTGAGAAATAATAGTGACATTTACTCAATTGTGGACCATTCTTTCAATTTCAATATAATTTATGAATACCTTTAGATATGGCCTCTGATCATCTATAGACATTTGCCAAAAACATTTGTCTTTTTTTTGGGGGGGGGGGCTTTTGATATCTGTCTTCAGAGTAGTACTGTTTAATTGTCTTGTGGAAAAGAATTTTCACTGTTTGGTATTGGGGACTATAAGAGCAAGCCCTGGGTCAGTAATTTGTTTACATTCGCTAATCCAATGTAGGCCTTTGCCACAACTTTTACGTATTCCAGGAGGCACAGGCTCCTTTTTGGAATGAATTTGGTTTTCTTTGCAATTCCTTTTGAATTGGCCTTGTTCACCAAAATTAAAACAGTTGAGTGTTTGTATCATCTCAAAGCCTTTAGTGGTGGCTTTTCCTATTAAGACCATATTAGATCAATGAGATTTAATATTAACTATATTTCTAATCCTTTCATTTGTCAATGTTAACCTTGTACATAATGTTCTCATTACTTCTCTGCAATCTGCATTTGAATATTCAAAAGTCAAAGATTCAATTTGTGCCTTTCTCAGTAATGAATCTGATATACTTTTTCCTATAGCTGAAGACAATCTTTATAAAACTTCAGTGAATGTTTCTTTGGACCTTGTATAACCTGAAAAAAATGGTTCATGTATTTTCCTGTTTCCTCAACCTTGACTCTAGCTGCCTAGAAGCCAGTTTTCTGTTTACAGTTGGATCAAGATATAGAACTCTCAGCTCCTCTAGCACCATGCCTGCCTAGAACCTGTCATGGATCCAGGCATGATGTTAATGACCTGAAACTCAGAACCAGTAGAGCTAGCCCCAATTAAATGTTTTCTTCTTTAAGAGTTGCCTTGGTCATGGTGTCTCTTCACAGAAAAGAAACATTAACTGAGACAGAAGTTGGTCCAAGGGATAGGGGTATTGCTTTTATAGGCCTGACCATGCTTATGTTTTGAGGAATGTGTATTTTAGGACTTGAAAAAGCAGCAGAATGCTTTATCTGTGGCTTAGTGGCCCAGCCTGGTAGGAAGATGGAAGACATTGGTGCTTTATGTGATTTGAACAGTACAGACCTGGCCCAAGAGGATTCAATGGAGAGGAATTTCAGTATTTGGTCTAGGAACGGATTTTTCTGGTATTTTGATGAAGAAAGTGGCTGGCTTTTGCTCTTCTCTGAAAAGTCTACCTGAGGCTAAGGTCAACAGATTTATATTAATTGAAGACAAAGAAAATCTTAAAAAAAATAAAATAAATAAAAACCAGCAGAGACATTGTTCTGTGGTTTAGTCTCAAGAATAATATGTTAATCAAGCTTAGCAAGCTTTGAAAGGAAAAATACAAAATGCATAGTTCAAATGATAAAAAGGGCATCAAGAAGTAGAATAGAGCTGAATCCTATGTTCAAGGAGATAAATAGATTAAAAGAGTGATTACATCAGCAAGATCCCATTCAGCTAAGCTTATTGCTTATGTGTTTGCAGTTGAAGATGGAATATTTATATCATGTTAGGCATTATTACCTGGTTATTGTTTTCGCTTGCACTTTTAATCTGCAATGAACTACAATCCAGAAAATGAGGGCACAGTTGTGGTCCAGATCTTGAAGCTAGAAGCCACAGGCTTTTGATCTTGATCTTGAAGAATAGTGGGCATAAAAAGCTTTGACCCAGGCATGGTGGTCTAAACCTTTAGTCCCAGGAAAAAAAGGCAAGAACTCAAGGAAGAGCTCAGGCCAGACTAGGGCAGAACATGTTCTAGGTGAAAAAAAGCTTAAATCCAGGCAAAGTGATACATGCCTTTGATTCCAGGATTCAAGAGACAGAACCATGCAGCTATCTATACTTAAGGTCAATTTACAGAAAAAGTTTCAGGACAGTTAAGCTTAGGCAGTCAAGAAATTGGAAAACAGAAAGTTTGGAATAATGTAAAGGAACAAGGGGGACCATGTACCAGCTCCAGCAAGCTACAGAACTTGGCAACTTGAGCCATGTGGCTCTGGCTATACAGTGAAGAATAAAAGGGTCTACTTGGACAATGGGATGTTGGTTAGTTTGAGCGAAAAAATTAATGATGACTAAGAGACCAGCATCACTGAGATGAAATCTGGGGAGTGTTATCTGAGAATACAAATAAGCTGTGATTAGAGATAGAGAAGGTTATATCTCATGCTTCAACTTGGCTTGATACTTTGTAAGAACCACCCAAGTGTTACTGGTTTTGAAGGCATGAAAGTGTCATAAGGAGCAGTTGAAACTTGGCTCTTTGTAGGCCAGGAAAGTCTATTGGGAAAGGTGCAGCCTTAGTTGCAGTTGATGGACCAGGACTGAAGGAGTCATGCAAAGAATGCTTGGTACTATGAAATGAGCCTTTCAGAGGCTATTGGTGAATCCTTGCTGCAAGAGAAGTCTCCAGAAAATTAGACATGCCAGTACCATCAGATGATTACCAAAAACAGCAGCAGCAATGGAGTAGACTCAACCAGAGCCTAGAAAGCTACAGAGGGAAGAGATGAAGAAGTGACCCTTTGGAGGAGCTCAGAAGACATGTGGATTCCAGACATTAAAACAAAAAGCTGTAAAATTGAAGTTGCCTTGGATACTCTAAAACGTTAGAAATGTCAATGTTGAATTAAATATCAATTAATAAATCCTAGTTCGGGGTTCACTGCCTGCCTCAATGTATGTTCCCAAATGAAAGGCACACACATAATAACCTTTATATTTTAATATGCCTTAACAGCACAATAGCTGGACCACTGCTTAATATCCACTGCTGATAGAATCTACATCCTGCCCCTTAATTCTCAGTTATGACTTACTAAATTTTGTGTTCTATCTTGGCTGCCCTGGACTCAGTTGGGCAGCCCTCTAAGCCATGCTCTCCCTGTTTCTTCACATAGCAGCTACTCATCTCTGTACTGCATTTTTCTTGGGCATGGCATCTTTCCTTTCCTCCACACAATCCCAGCATGACACATGTTCTTCTACCTGTTACTGATCCCAAGCCTTGGAAATCCTAAAAATCATTACTCTATCTGTCCTTCCTCACTATTGGCTGTTGGCATATTTGTTTATTAATCAGAACCAACTGAAGGCAGGTTCCCAAAAGCTACATGCAGACTTCTCATGGGAACAGACTTTTGGGGAATATAATTAGTAATACAAGCAACTACATGTCAGAGCCATGGAGTACTGACCATGGAATACCTGCCAAGGAAAGCTACTAATACTGAGTAGAATGAGCCAAAGAGAAAGAATTGTTATACTCAACAAAGCTCAAAGGCTTTGGAGATCTAAGGAGAACTTTGACCTCAGACACAGAGATACAGAGTTTGGAGTTTGCCCAGCTTGTTTTCTGCCTTCATTTACTTCAGTATTTACTCACCATCATGCTCTGGAATGGTAATGTATATCCTGAATAGTGTTGGAGGTATGTGATCTGTATTTTGATTTTGATTTCTTAAACGGTTACAGTTAAGAGATTGCATTAATCTCAGAAGAGACTTTGAATTTTGGCATTTTAGCATTGTTGAGACTGTCATAGATTAGGGGACTTTTAAAGTTGGGCTAAATGTATTTTGTCTTATGCTATGGCTAAGTGTGTCCCCCATGGACTAATGTGCTTGAAATACCCTATGTGGGCCCAGGATTGGAATGTGGTAGTTTGAATAAGCTTGGCCCAGGGACTGGCACTATTAGGAAGTGTAGCATTGTTGAAGAAAGTGTGTGACTCTCGGGGTGGGTTTCTAGAGACCTTCCTTCCAGCTGCCTATAATCCAGTCTTCTCCTGCTTACAGTTGTATAGGGATATAGAACTCTCAGCTCCTCCAGTGCCAGGCCAGCCTGGACCCTCCCATGATTCTTGACCTGATGTTAATTGACAGAAACTCAGAAGCAGTAAGCTAGTCCCAATTAAATATTGTACTTTATAAGAGTTACCTTGGTCATAGTGTCCCTTCAAAGCAATAAAAACCCTAAAATGAGTATTAATATATATCTAGTTCCATTTTTCCATGCTATCTACATAGCCTCTTTTTCCCATGATGAAACCCATTATAAATCTGGCCCAGGTTCTAATATTGCTTATTCCATATCAATTCAGTTTGAGAGGATTATTCTATTTTTGACAGCCCAAGAAGTAATTTTTTTTAAAGATTAATTGGTTATTTTACTTATGTTTCAAATGTTGTCTGCCCTCCTAGTTTGCAAATCACCCATCCAATTTCCTCTTTTCAAGGCCTCTAAAAGGGTGTTCCCTTAAACACCCACTTCCATGTCATGTCTCTTTCATTCCCCTACACTGAGGCAACAAGCTTTTACAGGATCAAGGGCCTCTCCTCCCATTGATGCCAGATAAGGCAATCCTCTGCTATATTTGTTGCTGGAGCCATGGAACCACCCATGTATATACTCTTTGGTTGGTGGTTTAATCCCTAGGAACTCTGAGAGGGTCTGGTTAGTTGATATTGTTGTTCTTCTTATGGGGTTTCAATACCTTTCAACAGTTTCAGTCCTTCCTCTAACACATGAAGCTCATGAAGATTGAAGACCAAGTATGGGTCCTTTGATCCTTCCTAGAAGGAGTAACAAAATACTAAAGGGAGCAAATATGGAGACGATATGAGTGACAAAAACTGAAGGAGGGTGCCGTCTGGAAACCATTCCACCTGGATATTTATTCCATGTGCAGTCACCAAAGGTAGACACTGATGTGGATGTCAGGAAGTACATGCTGACAAGAGCCTGATATAGCTGTCTCCTTAGAGGTCTGTCAGATTCTGACATATTCAGAGGTGGATGGTCACAGCTAACCATTCATCTGATCATGGGGTTCTCAATGGAGAAGTTAGAGAGAAGACTGAAGTAGCTGAAAGGATTTGCTTCTCCATTAGGAAAGCAACAATACCAAACAACCAGAGCTCCCCAGGGTCTAAACCACTAGCCTGGGAGCACATAGGGAGGGACCCATGACTCCAGCTGTATATGTAGGGGAGGATGGTCTTGTCAGGCATAGGTCGGAGAGAAGATCCTTGGTCCCAAGAAGGGTGGACAGAGTGTGGGGGAATTTGAGAGAGGGGAGGTGGTAGTGGGGGGTAGGTGGGGGCACATCCTCATAGAAGTAGAAAGATGGGGGATGAAATAGGGGGTTCCTGAGCATGGGGGTATTGGGGTAAGGGGATAAAATATGAAATGTAAATATAATATCAAATAAATAAATAAATATTTTTTTTAAAAAAATGTGTCAATTTGCGTTTTTCATCATGCAGACCTCCAGGTGAACCAGCACCATTTGTTCAAAATGATTTCTTGGTTTCCACTGAATGGTCTTGGCTTCTTTGTCAAAGATCAAGTGACAGTACGTGTATGGGTTTATTTATGGGTCTTCAATTCTATTCTATTGATCTATCTGATTGTCTCTGTACCAATATCATGTGGTTTTTATCTCTATTGCTCAGTAGTAGAGCTTGAGTTCAGGGATGACAATTCCCCTATAAATATTTTTATTATTGAGAATTTCTTGTTCACTATTTTCATTTTTTTTTCAAATTTTTGTTATTTCAGGTGAAGTTGAAAATTGCTCTTTCTATCTCTGTGAAGAATTGAGTTGGAATTTTGTTGAAGATTGCATTGAATCTGTAGATTTCTTTTGGTAAGATGGCCAATTTTAAATTGGTAATTCTGCCAATCCATAAGCATAGGAGATCTTTCCATCATCTGAGGCCTTTTTTGATTTCTTTATTCAGAGATTTGAAGTTTTTGTCACACAGATCTTTTTAAATTCTTGGTTAGAGTTACACCAAGATATTTTATGTTGTTTGTGATTTTTGTGAGTGGTGTCATTTTCCTAATTTCTTTCTCAGCCCATTTATCTTTTTTTTTGTACAATAAGGCTACTGATTTATTTAAGTTAATTTTATATCCAGCTATTTTGCTGAAGTTGTTTATCAGCTGTAGAAGTTCTCTGGTAGAATTTTTGGGGTCCCTTATGTATACTATCACACCATTTGCAAATAGTGATATCTTGACTTCTTCATTTTCAATTTGTATCCCTTTGACATCATTTTGTTGTTTAATTGCTCTACCTAGATGTTTGAGTATTAAGTTGAATAAATAGAGAGAGTGTAGGCTACCTTACCTGATTTTAGTGAGGCTGCTCAATCTAAATGTTAGCTATTATTTGCTGTATATTCTGTTTATTATGTTTAGGTATGTGCCTTGAATTTCTTATCTTGCCAAGACTTTTAACATGAAGGGGTATTGTCTTTTATCAAAAGTTTTTTCAACATATAATAAAATGTTCATGTAGTTTTTTCTTTGAATTTGTCTATATAGTGAATTATATAGACAAATATATTTTTAGATTTTATAAAGACAAATATCTTTTTCAATCTTAAACTTGTTTTTCAAGTGTGTTGGCGTATCCAGGTCTTGTTGTGTTAGGAGAACTGGATTCTAGTGTTGCCAAGTAGCATTGATTTCTTGTTGTAGTAATTAAAGAATGGCCTCCAGTCAAGCCGACTGTCTAGGCTGCAGAGGCTCTGCCTAGCTTAACCACATGGCCAGAGGTCACGTGTGCACTGCAGCTAGAAACTGCCAGCTAGAAGCACCATCCCTGCCACCAACAAGATGCCAGCTTGGGAGATAGCTCTGTCTCGGCAAGGCTGAGCAGTGCCCGAACCATCCTGCCAACCACACAGGCTCGGTAAAGATGAGACTCTAATGCTTAGATTATCCAAAGGCTTTATATATTTGGTAATGATCAATAACAAGATACCCTTACAATCAGAGGTGTAACCCAATACCCAATCTAGATATACCAACTACCTTTAACTGCTATAGAAAAGTGATCGTCAGCCTCCATTTCCTCTCTTTCTCATTCTCCATCTCTCTCCTAGCTCCTCCTCTTCCTTTTCCTCCCCTTCCTTCTCCCTTGCTCCTCCCACTTTTTTTCCTCCTACAATTTCTTTAGCTTATATTCTTATGCTTGCCTCTCATCATCTGGTTATCTCTGGTGTCAACTGGTCCTGTTGTTTCTGACTGGAGCCTGTCCCTCCTGTAAGCCTGTTTATGTTGATCCTCCTTGAGTCAGGATGTCTTTGGCTGTAGGAGGGTGTCTGAAGTGCCTGATCTGTGAACCTGACTGTGGTACACTGCCTGAGAGTTCAGATGACTCTGAGTATGGATGAGATAGGGTATGCTGGAACACACAATCTAATCCAGGCTGCAGTAGCAGACAGGAAAAAAGATGTGTCTCCAGCAGAGAGGGCTATCCTTTGTCCTCTGGGCCCCATGAGGAGGGGTAAGTGCTTCCAGTTAAGGCAGTTATGGGTGACATGTTTATAAAAACATAGAGAAAATTTGATATGTTTTATGGAGGTGTGGTGAGCTGTGGGAGAAGGGGCTGCCTCTGCTGGCCCATGCTGAGGAATAGCTTCCACATGAGGGACCAGCCACAGAAGGGTATAGTATAGAATAGAGTTTATTCAGGACACAGGGAGAGAAATCAAGAGGATAGTAGAGGCAGAGAAAGGCAGAGAGAGAGAAAAATTATAGTAAAGGCCAGTCATGAGCATGTGGAGAGAGAAAGGAGAATGAAATGGAGAGAGAGCAGGAGCAAGAAGGCAAGAGCAAGAGAGAAAGAGCAAGAAAGCAAGAGTAAAAGAGAGAGGGTGGGGCAATCAGCCCTTTTTATAGTGAGTCAGGTATACCTGGCTGCTGTTGCCATATAATTGTTGGCAGAGCTAGGACAGAATGCTAACATTCCCTCATTTTCGTTTAATTAAAAAAGAAAAACATTGGAAAGAGATGATGATGAAGAAGGAATAGAATTGTTGTGATTCTTGACTACTTTTTTGCTAGCTTTGGTGTGATGTGTTCCTTAAAAACATAAGAAAATGGGTATGGAAATATTGGTCTACCCTTAGAAGAGTTGGCTGTTTCCTTGCTCTCCAGGGTCTATGGAACCATTTGTGAATAGATCAGAAAGAACAAATTCAGTAAAAGTGTCTTCTCTGGAGCTGTCCTAGATGTAGCAAGCCTCTGTACCTGAGAAGAGTCTATAGATCAGTAGATGTACTTATCTGAATGGGATCGATTTGGTCCATGAGAGGTAAATCAGAGTGGGTTTCCTGTAGCTTATAATAGATATATAATTGATAACAGCATTAGTTAACAACTTGAATATCTGTAACCTGAGCCTCTTGTTCAGCAGGAACAATAATTTGTGATTATATATAGTTAGATCATATAGCAGAATGTTTTAATAAAGTTAGGCAAATTTATAAGAACTCAAATAATGTTAGGACAGTGGCATAGCAAGAAGAGGAAATATGAATCATTTAATTGATGGAAACTGAGTTTAGGTAAGTAAGTAACAGATTACATCCGTGATAGCTTACATCTGAACTAGTTACTAGAAACTGAATTTAGGTAAGGAGTTAGGTCTTTTATCTAGCTGTCAAGTTACAGTTACTTTAAATGTCGATATAGTCAGAAATCTAAGGAGAAATATATTATAATCTAGCAGTCATATATTATTTAAAAAATGACAGAGTTCATCTATAATCCACTAACCAAAAGTTCCCTGTGGTCTCTGTTGTCATCATGGCAACTTGAGTGGAGTCAGTCTGGGTTTCAAGCCCCAAAAAAATTTTTTTTTGAGTCCCTTTTTACTCTGTGGATCAGATAATGCATGAAAATGAGAAATGTCTCACCTTGGCTCAGACAATTTGAGGCATTTCTCTTGTCTGTCCACAGTGTTGACTAAGCCTGGGCAGAGCCACAGTGGTGCTTTTCAGTGTTTTTCTAACCACAATGCAGTCTGTCTCTTGTAGTTGCATTCATAACTTCTTAGACATTATGGGTAAGCTGTTAGGACTTGGGAGATTCTGTTTGACATAAACTTAAATATATTAATAATTAGCAGAATTATGACAAGATTGAGGGATGTATCGATTGGTCATATCTGAACAGAGCACACCATAATTTAGTGGCAGTAGCAAAAATCATTATTTATCAAGACAGGATAGGAACAAAAATCTTAAGTAACTTTGACAGGTTGTATAAGTGAAGAAAAACACATTTTACGTTAGTAGAGAAATACTTGGCTTGGAGTTGGTGTGGACCAGAATAAGAGAGACGACAGCAGTGGCTTGAGATCATGGTGACAGAAAGTGTGTTTGTCCAGGCAGGTTCAGGCCTGTGACACCAACTGAACTGGCAGGCAAGCCATGGGAATGGCTAGTTTACAAGGGACAGGCCCACCTGCACATGTGATGTTGAGCCACCAGGTGCCCTACGGCAAGGGCTGGGAGTACAATGGCTCTGGAGCCTACAACCTAAAGAGCACAGATTTCTTGGAGCCTGCTTAGATAATGACATGTGTGCCCAGGGAGGGCGGAGCTATGGTGTTTCTGCTGAACCTTAAAGGTAGTGGCAACAGCAATGGCAGCAAGTTTTCAAGGGGAGGATGGGTTCTGTGGTATGCACAACGCAGACACAGACAGGTGGAGTGGAGCTTCCTCCTAGTAGCCGGAATCCCCAGACCAGTGCTTCCCACTGTGGGCTGGTGCAGCCCTGCCCCAAGGTGGGTAGGGGAAGGAAAGCACCCGAAGTAGCTTGTTCCATATCCCAGCAACACACATGCTATTTTTGTGGTGCATGGCAGAGCTAGCCAATCACTTTCCTGGCAGAGAGAGAAAGACAAAGCAAGAGAGAGAGAGAGAGAGAGGGAGAGAGAGAGAGAAAGAGAAAGGACACACACCACATAGGGTATGAGCAACCATGTGCAGACTGATGAACCTGCATTCAGGTAAGCAGTTTCTCAGTGAACAGTGTCAAAAAGGGGACAAGGCAAAAGCTGTTTTTCCTTTGGCTATGGTGGGATGCTTAGCATTGGCTGTGGTAGGCAGAGCGCAAGAGCCCTGAGCAAGGAAGAGCACAAGTATAGGGATAGTGAATGGCCTCACACACACACAGGAAAGTAAGTCTCACATACAGTATCTAGCAGGACACAAAGAGCAGAGCCAGATCCACTTTTCACAGGGCAAACGGGTAGCAGAGCTAACAAGCGAATGTGAGAGGAGGGAAGGCAGCAGATAGAGTCCCTGGAAGGGGGCAGGGCCAGACCCGCCTTTTGAAGAGAGAACCAGTGTCTGCAGTGGCCATCAGTAGTGGGCAGGAGTGAGCAAATGAGGCAGAGAGGAGGGGGAAGCCTATGCTGTAGATTGCTAGTGAGAAAATGCCAGTTTAGTGGCCATGTAGAGATAGTGCTTTCTGCTTATAATGAATTAGACCAAGATATTCCAGTAAGTAGGGACAAGGCCATGAAGACAAACCCATGTTTGAGAGAATAATGTTATTGAGAGCCCCTAGCAGCCTCCTGGGGGCATCATTAACAACCAATGATGTCTAGCACAGGCCAGAACACCAGATCGTCACATGAGGGCTATAGGCCAAGCTCTCTGGGCCAGTGCTCTTGAGCTATTACCCAGGCTAGGCCTGGAATTCTCAGCAGGAAGAAAGATACTGTCTCAAAAGGAGGGAAGAAAATCTCATGCAAGAAAAAGAGTCCAAGAACAAGGGTTAGTGAAAAGACTGAATGTCTTTATCCTTAAGGGAAGCACAGTAGTAGCTCTGAGCTCAAGAACTGTTCCCTGGGAACATGGGGAAAATTACTCTGACCAGTGGGAGGAGAGGACTAACTAGTTCTCTGAAGTTTAGGGTAGCAAGTGTTGGATCTCCATGTGGTATCAGGGGGCATGCAAACCTGCAGAGTTTCTAAATCCAAATCACAGAACCATATGATGTGTTTATAAAAAGATAAAGAGGTGGGATTTGTTTTATGGATATGTAGTCAGGAATGGAGGAAAGGGGTGTCTCAGCCAGACCATGCTGAGGCATCCTACCCTCCTGTTGGATCAGCCACACAATGGTATAGTATAAATTAGTTTATTCAGGGCATGAGGAGGGGTGTCAAGAGGGTAGTAGAGACAGAGAAAGCAAGAGAAAGAGAGAGAAAGAGAGAGAAAGAGAGAGAAAGAGAGAGAAAGAGAGAGAAAGAGAGAGGGAGCGAGAGAGAGTAGAAAAGTAGAGGACAGCCATGAGCACATGGAGAGAGGGGGAGGGGAAGAGGGAGATAGTGGGAGCAGGAAGGTAAAGAGCTAGAGAACAATAGCAAGAGAGAGGAGGGAGCAAGCAGACCCTTTTATAGTGAAGGATCCCTTCCTGTTGCCAGGTTACTATGGAGTGGGGCATAGACATAATGCTAACTATTGGGTTTGGGGATACTCAACTGTGAGCCTCCTCAAGTTGTCAAAACTCCTGGGTATGAAGCTGTCTCTGGGTATGAGCAGGCTGGACAAGGCTGGAGCATACAATCTGCCCTTGGGAGCAATTGCAGATCAGAATGAAGGTGTATTTCCAGTTGGGCTAGAGGTCCTGTGTCCTCTGCATCCTGGAAGTGGTCCCAGTTAGGCCAAGTACTGGGACTGTATAGGGGAGTGAGGATTCCCTCGTAACCCTGGTGGATTCAGAACTTCCCTGGGTCAAGTTGTCAAGTGTGGGTAGCAGGGAAGAAAGGGTGAGGCTGGAGCACACAATCTACTCCTAGGTTTGCAAACCAGAAGTCAGGGTTTGTTTTAAAACGTGTGAATGCATTTCAAACTTAGTGACACTTGCTTTATATTTTCTCAGTTCAAATATATCCAAGGATTGCCATTAAAATTTCTGATAATTTTGTGGTTGGTTATTGTTTACTGGTCTTTGTTGTATACTAAGTGAATAAACTAAAGATTTTTTCTACCAATGTTGGGTTGGATGTCTTATGCCTTTTTATCATCATCTCTATTTAAGTATTTACCCTAATTAATATTTTAAGTTCCTTTCTTAAGGTCTGTGTCCACATTTTATTCCTCTCTAGGGCTTATAACTTTACTATCCTAGCAGTTAGTTCAAACTAAATTAAACAGTTTTGTAATGGCTCTTCCAAGGCCTGTCCCAATTCCTCATCTTTTTGTTGTTTCTTCTATTTTGTAAGTTCTTGTATTGTAATACTCTAGAGAGCAGAGCTTTAGTTTACCAGAGACCCCCTGAGAGAACCACAGGAACATGAGAGAGATAGCTGCAAAATGCAAGAGGAATTTTTAATGTACCAGCATGCTGGGGCCATCCTGCATCCCAAAAGAACAGGCGACCATATGCTGGTTCAGTGAGCTCTTATACAGTCCTTAGGGAAGCAGTTATTAGGTACAATGTGACTAGCAGAACAGTGTGACTTTTTAAACTCACTGGTCTCTAGGGAATGAGGCAGCAAGGACCTCCCTTGTCTGTAGGTGGCAGAATGTGTAGTCCTGCAGAATGTGTCTATGTGCTCTGGGCCTTCTCCAACATGTGGTCTCTTCTATGTGATCTGAAGAATGTTAATCAGCTTTTCTCTTCCTCCTCTAATGAAGGAAGAAGAATGTTAATTAGCCTCTCCTATCCAGGGGGACAAGTGTTCCAAAATTACTCTTCAGTATCTTCTGTTCCTTAAATTTTATTTCTGATATTTTAGTATTAACTTTATTTCAATTAATTTTAGTAACTTTTCTTCTAAGCTCTGTCACCAATTTTTCCCTTTTGGTATTCATTCTGATCTGTAAAATTCTGCACCATATATTATAGTGCCGATTCCAGAGCTAGTCACCAACCTCCATTTCTCTCTCTCTTTTGCTTATCGTGACTTAAAAAACCGTGTAACTTTTGTTCTAGTGTTTCTGAAGACCCCCAAAGTAGGGAGACCCTCACTCAAGTCCCGGAAAGTCATGGCCACCCACAAACTCGTACCTGGATGCATTCAGCAGAGGCTTTATTAGGGGAAGTTGGCAGGCCAAGGTCAAACTATGAGCTCTCGCAGGAGCAGAGTTTGACACAGAGTGGTGGGGTAAGGGGCCTTTTAAAGAAGAAAACCACAAACCAGGGGAGTGAGGAGGGGGTGAGGGGTTGTCAAGGTTACATAACATAAAAATAGCGGAACATTCCAGAGAAACCTACCCTGAATGATTTAGAGTCATGTGAAAATCACTCTGTACACTCATTCTTCTCAAAAATGTAGTTTTACCATGTCACTGTGACCTACCCTATCATTTATCAACTATTTCTGATTAACTATTTCTCACTTGCTTCGACCACAGCCGGGTCATTGTGTTTCGCCATCTAAATGACTTACATTCTTTACTTTCCTTTTCTGTACAGCCTGTTCCCAAAACTGGCCTGGCTCGTTTCAGAGGAAATTTTCCATGCCCTTTAAAGAAAAACCTAAAGGAAAGCCTATATATATCTTATTAACTATTTTTCACTCTTCATTTCCTCTAAGCTTTGCTGCCAAGGCTTAAATTTCTCTCTCTCCCTTGTTCATTGTGCTCTATAGTTCCCATATATTTTATTCTAAGCCTTTCTTTTATAACTTTACTTTTTATTTATGTTATAATTCTGATATCATAGCACCTACTTTATATTGATTTATTAATTTTAACAAATTACCTTCCAGGCCCTATTTCCAATTTTCTTTTATTTTTTCTCTCTCTTTGTTGGTCACTCTGAACAACACTTTTTGTTATAATGTGTCATCTAAGCCCTACTTCCAAATTTCATATTTTTTCCTCTCTGTTGTTTCTCTAAAGTTTTGGTCACTGAGAAGTCATAAAAGGCCAACCAAATTACTATGGTAAAATGAGAATTATTGTTTTAATAATTGTCATAATTTTTAATCTCTCTTTTATTTCAACCTTGGAAGCATGTAAGAGAGTTGCAGACTTTAAAGTCCGTGTCATGTTGAAAGGTATAGAAAACTTATGAATATATAGAACGTTTTTATGACCCCTAGACCTGAGCAAAAGAAAGCAGAAGTAAATGTAAGATTTTAAGCTTTCACTGTCCCGGGATACATTCTACATTCCAGGAGGGGTACATTATCCCTGAGTCAGAGGACACTTCCTGGATTAAAGTTCAGGAGAAGAAGGGAGGGGCTGATTAACATTCCTCCAACCTCAGGGAAGAGAACCCACCTTCGGGTGGGGAAGGCCAAAAGCACAGATTATTGGACAGGTTACATTCTTGTGAAAGATGAATATACAAGATGTTTCCGCATGTCTCTGGCTAAATTTGGGGTTGGGACTTCTTGAGACTTTCCACTGTTTTTGTTTCCTTGGTTACCCCTACACCTCTCATCCCCCACCCCCCACCCCCCGTTTATGGGTTCCCCTATATAAGACTGCCCCTAACCAGGCTGTCTTGTCAATTTCTCTGCTCCTGTGTGGGTTATGAATTGACCATCAGTCGACTGATCCCAAAATATACCTCTTGCTGTTGCATCAAGAATGGAGTCTTGTGAGTTATTGGGTGGCCGTCAATTCCTGAGGCTTGAATAAGGTCCTCCCTTTGTGGGGGGCCTCTTACAATGTAAAGTCAATATCAATGGGAAATTACACACTGACTCCTTCCCTTCCTAGAAGGGTGAGAACACACAGTCCCAAGGAAAACCACAGAATCCCTTCCTTCCCAAGAAGGGTGAAGACATATGGTTCTAAGAAAACTACAGGTTAGCATGTTGGACTCTAAGATCTAACACTGGGGAATGCGCTCCCACAAAGACACTCACAGATGGGGGATTCACTGCAAAAACATGAAGTTTAATGATAATGAAAATAAAAATCAGTTCACTGGGGTTCCCATGTATGCAGACAAGACAAACCCTGAGCCAAAGTTGGAAAAAGATTTTATACCAAGTTCACAAGGGCAACCACAAATGCTGACCTTCTCAGGTCTGGTGTTTTGGTAACTCAGATTCCCTCATTATTTTTATGATGAGTGTCTTCCTTTTGCCCAGGTTTATTACGTTAAGAGCGCAACTGCTGACATCCTCCCATCCTGGGCCCCTCTCCTGGAGTGTGTCTACCTGCTCCTGGCCTGCCTCACCCCACCCACTGGTGGGTTTCCTCCCCTGTGGTCTGAGGAATGTTAATCAGCCTCTCTCTTCTTCCTCTGAATGTTAATCCAGCAAGTGTCCTCTGACTAAGGAATATACTCCTCCTGGAATGCACCCTAGGGCAGTGAATTCTAAGTTCAGACCAAGACCTGAATATCTCACAATCAGACAAATAGAGCCATCTGGCAGTAGATAGCTTCTCATTAGAGGGTCCCCCACAGCCCCAAAACACCAACTGACCAATTTATTGCTAAAAATACGCCCTTATCAAATTGTATATAACCTTCTGCCCAAGTGCAATCACACATTGCTTCTTCTACATGAGCAAAAGGCCTAAATACATTGAACCAATAAAATCCTCTTGCAATTGTATCTATTGCCCTCTGAGAGCTTCCTTCATTGGGTCCTGGTACTGTAGCCATAGGGCTCCACAAGACAATGTGCAAAAAACCTGGGCTATTGTATCTTCCATCTTTATAGGCTTCATTTCTTTAAAAGTATCAATTTTGATGTATTTATAATTGACTAAGATGTTTTATATTTAGTTCCTTTTGTTTTTAGCATAAAAGTATAATGTTTATACAATTTTGCCTGCTTCTGTGCTATGCGCAGTTCTGCCCTCTTTTTTTTTTTTTTTTTTTTTTTCAGAACACAGAGAAGATTTATGTTTCTGTTTTTCACTTGTAACTTGAAATACCTTACTGGATTATAATTTTTACCACACTCTGGTAAATTGTGGGGGTTAAAAGCATTAGCCCCTTAGAAAAGCACATATCTGACAAGGAGGGGTCTCTTTGGCTGGGTCTAGTAGGCTGGGTTTGCCTCTCTTAGGTAAACTTTTGTCCTGAAGCTCAGTCAATTTTCCAAGGGTTTGGAAGAGATTCAGCCTCCAGCAGACCTTATACTACAAGAGGTCTGAACTGTATACCCAGGCAGTTGCCTTAAAGCAAGAGTTGCTAAGTAATCAGTGTTATGTTATGTATACAGGAGGTGTTTTCTCTGCTATCCCTGCTTGACTCTTCTCTTTTTGGCTGGAGGCTAATACTTTGAAATTTGGGGGTAAGGAGTGGCAGTGGTGAGCCTGGTTCCTGCCTAAAGTCAGTTAGTGCTTCCCACAGTTTGCCCAGGCCCAAGTATCTCAGTGGATCCATGCCAAGTGGAGGAGCACTAGTCTTTTTGGGGGGGGGAAAATCCAGAGAAACTGTCTTTGCTAAGAATGCTTGCAAGCAGCTTTGCCCTACATCTCCCCAGTGAGTGCTGGGAGGTACAGAAAATGGCAGCAACTGCAGGGCATATTCTCTCACTATCCCTGGCTCTGCTTCATCCCCTCTCTGTTTGTCCGGGCTCTAGGCCAAAGGAGGTTGCTACCAAGATGGCTCTGGAGAATGAGATTGGACTGAGGCTGTAGCAATTACAACTTTCTACTCCCCTTGCTATATTGTCTTTTGTCCTGAGAGTGCTAGGTTGCACTTGCCCTCTGGAACATTTTGTTTTAAGGCCTGAATATGAACTTTATTAGTATAGATAACATGTCTTTTGGTTGGTACTATGGGTAAATGTATTTGCCTAAAATAAATATAAGGGATGAATTAATAAGGTGGCTGTGTTTATTTACCTTATCTTGTTCCTCAGTTCCACAGAAGAAATAAGATTTATTCAAAACTGCACTTCAATCACCAAGCAGTTAAATGATCTACCTTTACCTGCTATGCTAATCTGGCTACCTCCCAGCACCATCCCATGATACTTGCATATTATAATTGATCTGGATCTTTGGCTGCCTTCTTCATTCTCCAACTCCTCCATCCTGCCACTGATCTGCCTCTCCAAATTCCTTTTCTCGTTTTTATGCTTTCAGACCTCATACTCTATTCTGCTCAGTCATTTGGGTGATCAGCATTTATTTACAAGTCAGAAAATAAATGGAAAAAATGTTTATACAAATTTAAGACAGGAGATTCTTGATATAAGCATTACAATGCAGTGTCCAGGTTGAAACAAGATATTGGGCCTGAGAAATCAGCATTTGAATAACCCAGAGGTAAGCTTTACATTATACCCATGGAATTACATATGGATGGGAGTAAATTCAGAAATTGAGAAGGGCTTTTGAATAGAGTGACTGGAAATCTATGACTTTAATGACATTTTTGTTTCCCTGCATCTTTGAGGAAACAGAAACATACCTGATCTTGAGAGTCTCTTAAAAGTAATCACAGCTGCCCTGACTAAGATGGTTATGGCTTTTCTGTTTGTAGGGCAACATTTCAAAACACATTATCATATGATTTTATTGACAAAAATCTTCTAATTCTAACATAACCTAGTCTATGTCTTTTTTAGTTACTTATACATTCAATATCAGATTTAAGTATCTATTGTCAAATATAAGATCTGAAGTTCATTTAAACTTCTCTTTTCTTTTATGTTTTATAGTTTCCCCCCTTTTTTCACATAAAAATAACAAAACAAATATTAATTAACATTTCATTATTAGCATCAACACATTGTTTTGGTAATACCAATTGCATCTTTCAATAAATAGCATTAATGTGTAGCACACATGCATCTTGATTTCAATAAAATATAACATAGATAACTATCTCTTTTTCATGTCTACATAGTTAAAATATTCCCCAAATTTTTATTCTTTTATCATTTTTAACTTTGTTTCCTTGTTTCATTTTCTTAAATAAGAGTGATTGGTATCATTTCAACAATCTTGTTTCTCTTAAGACCTGATTCTATATGATTTACACAGGAAATTTTTTACTATACAAGTGTTGGAAAGACAAATTTACTACTTGTTAAAATTAATACATACCTACTGGCAGTTTATTCTTATTGTACCTCACTTCTTTTTTACTAGATAGATATTTTTAACCATGTGTACATTTCATAAAACAGAAAAGTAGGATTGCAAGACTGCATATTGCCAATTTCAATGGCTTTGTAGATGATAATCTCACTTTAGGATAATTTAGAATTTCTATTTAGTGTTTAAGTATAATTTTAACTTAAATAGAATCACAACTCTTTCTTCCTCAATTTCTTCCCTCTAGTCCCTTTAGCTAACTTTGTTCTCCCCCTCCCGTGTATCCAAGTCTCAAATCAATAGCCCTTCTCTTTGATTATTATTGTTAGATATATGCACATATATAACAACAATCTAATGAGGTCATTTTTTATTATTTTGGGTACACATTTTCAGGGCTGACCAATTTGTATTGGATAGCTAATAAATGGGTCCATACCTTGAAGACATCATTTCTCCCTCTCCATGTACTCATCAGTTGCGTACAACTCATTGTCTATGGGTGGAACTTCATGAAAAATTTCCCTTCCCACATGAGTATGTCTATTGATATTGTATTTTTTTTCTGGTCTTGTTTATTCAGCTAATTTATGAAAGACTGTTTTGCAATAAACTTCTTGGTATTAAAAGTGGTCTGGACTATTAAAAATGTATTAAAAGGTATTAAAAGGTCTTGGACTATTAAAAATGGTCTGCTCCTTCTTCTATTATAACCCCTAGACACAAGAGCAGTGATGTAGATATATTGACTAGAGCTATAATCCCCACAATCTGTTAATCTATGAATCATGACCACTTGTGAAAAAATAATGATTGTTGATGAGGTATTATGTGGGGTGGTGGGCTGTGAGAGGTAGCTGTGTACCTGGTTGAGTACAGGCCTCGAACCCCAGTGACCCTAAAGGGATGGTTGTAGTTTGGTCTTGCTCCTGGGCTCTGGTACCTTTCACTTAGCATCAACAATCCACAGCCCCTCCCAAAGAAAGATTTGTGGCCTTCTGTCACATAGCACTGGGAGAGGGCATGAATACAGGTCACAGAGCCTCAAGAGATCCCCATAGTAATGAGATACCTAAAGGCCAGAGAACACAGCCAATTAAGCATTCCTTCCCAGAGCCTCCTCCTTGTAAAAAATATTTAACCTCAGGCCTACCCTGAGAACATGGGGTACAGCTTCATTCACTTTCCACCATAAAAATAAACCTTTTAAAACCATGGAATTCCTCTTGTCTTTGGGGCCCACTATAGAAAATCATCCATGCGTAAACTGCAGACGCACAGGATTATAGTCATATTTATCTGTGAAAATAAAGATAAGATTCAGTATGAAGTAAGGAATTACATGGGTCTTATAAAGTGGTGGTAATAGGTACATTTCACTGTCCTGGACATCAGTAGTCTAGGGAAGGTATCTAGGTATCTAGAACCAGATCTCATTTCTCTCTCATTGAAGCCTTAAGTCAAATTAAGCAGCAGTTGGTTACTGCCAATATGAGTACAACTTACTGTGTCTTAATAGAAATATTTTCATGCTGTACATTGTAGTCATTGATTTGTGCCACAGCTGAGTAGAAATATTAATTAATTCTCTCTACTGGCAATAGTATAATTTGTTACTAAGAAAACTAGACTACAGGAATGACGCTTTAAACTTAGATCCTGTTCAAATGTTCAGACCTGTTTCCTATATATTTGGGGTCTTCAATAGTAGGGAATTATTTTTAATATCTGAAAGTTAACCTAGGGCTATATTGTAATAGTTGAAATTTTAAAAAGCCATAGTGTAGTCTGGCTTTGCTAGGTATCTGGGTCACCGGCAATGTTCCCACACTAAAACTGGCCTGAGACCAAGAGTGCCACAGGTAGACCCCCGAGACACCAGTGTGATGGTTGGCTCTGCCAGTCTTCCATGCTGCCCCAACAAAGCTCAACTAAGCACCAAATAACATCTGCCATGCTAGCAGTACCTCATAGAGTGAAGACTCTTTTTATTTATTGGATATTTTATTTACATTTCAGATGCCTTCCGCTTTTCCATTTCCCCTGCCTAGAAAACCCCTATCCCGTACCCCCCCTTTTTTTTTCTTTTATACAATTTTTTAAAATGTTAATCAAAGGCTTTATAAGTATGGTAATGCTCAATCAGAAGTGTAACCCAATACCCTACCTATATATATAAACTATCTTTGACTGGTGGAGACACGTGAACATCTGCCTCCATGTCCCACTCTCTTTCTCTCTCTTTCTCTCTCTCATCACCTAGCTTCTCTTCTATTTCACCTTCTCTCCTTACTCCATTTCTTCCACTCGGTGCTCCTTCCCTCTTAACTCCTCCTATCTATCACCCTTCCAGTTAAAGTAAAACCTTTCTCTCAAAATACAATTAGAGCATAATTATTCCTATTTGTATCAGTGAGGTACAAGAGGGTTCTAATACCCACTCCATCATTTTGTTGACTAACCAGAACCTCTGTTGTCTCTCCTAACTAAGAAACTTAGTTTTGAACCTAGCTTTTTTCTTGGCTTTAGAATGAAAACCATCCACTTAGATCTTTTCTCTCAAAGTAAATAGCCAGGATTGGCTATGAGACTATAGGTCTTCAACCCCGTCAGAAATCCAGAATGACTGAGTTAGCTGAAATTATGGGAAGCACAAAGCATAGCTTCTAAAACTTAGCCAATTTATAGAGACCGCTGAAACACGTGGACAACCCCTATACTACAGAACATTGGAGCATCAAATCTTCAGCCTTCTGGCCCAGAATCATCTGACAGAACTTAGTGATGCAGAATTATTAAGGGCTGATTACTCTGTCTAGGCAGATATAATCAGTCGACTATTCTGCAAGTATGTCCTTTTCTGGACAGTAATTTGTCTGTAGATGGAGAGAGGCAACTCTTGCCTGGTGGCTGTCTCACCACAACTGGAGTAACACCAAGGATGTTCAATTTCTTCTTAGAATCCAAGACAGGAAGCTGTCAGGAGCAAACAGTTCTCTAATCAAAATGAACATTAATATATAAATATTTGTAACGTCAATTCTATGGACTTCTGACGTTTTGAAATCTAATTATCCATGTAAGGTAATCTGAACTGTTGTCTGTTAACTCCTCTCAGCTATTTCTAAATAAAATATGGAAAACATCCTAACAATAAGCTCAAAGCCATGAATTTGCTATAGTCCCTTAACTCACAGGCTAACTGTACCAAATCAGTTAAAAAAGTTAAAGAACGACTGGGTCTAAGCCTTGTATTCCTTAATGTGCTATACAGGCACAATGCCCATGAGACTATCAATATTCATCTCAATTTTATATCTATAAGAAGCTCATACCAATGAAAACCTTAAATTTGAAATCCAAGTGAATTTTGTACCATTTAAGAAATTATAACTTCATCTTGATACTAAATTATACAGATTTCTACCAATAGGTTATGGTTATGCAATAAATCCTAGCTAATCCTCCCTGTTCCAACAAAACCACTACTTTTCCCTAGAAAGATAGCCCAATATTAACCACCTCTGTCCCCAAGCCCAGGGAATGGGGGCACTGACTCTTCTGTAACTTCTTCAAGATGATTACGGGCATTGAGATATTAGAAGAGGGGATAGGGGGAAGAGTAAATTAATAAGCCTCTGACGCTGTGTCTTCACTGCATCCAGATGGAATTCCAGGACATCAGAGGTTTGAGCAGGTCTGCTCAGTTTGCTTGATGAGTAGATACACCATGGCTGTGTATTCTGAAATATACAATTCTCAGAACAAGTTTTAGTATCAAGGAAAAAAATATTTTTTCCTAGAGGGCTGACATTTTTTTAAAGATGTTGGTTCTAACAACTTTTCTTTTTTTTTCCTTTTTAAAATTGGTTATAATATTTACATTTCTAATTTTATACTCTTATCTCATTTCCCCCACCACCCAGGAACCCCTTATCCCATCCCCCCTCCTTGTGCTTCTATGAGAGTGTGGTTTTTCCAGTTTCTATGATGCTGTTTCCATTAACATAAACTGCCTCCTAGATTTTAAATTCCTTCCATTTGTGTTATTAAATCTCCTAGTTTTTCTTTTTTTTTTCCTTTTTTTCTTTTTTTTTTTTATCTCTCTCTCTCTCTCTCTCTCTCTCTCTCTCTCTCTTTTAAATTGGGTATTATATTTACCTTTCAGGTTTTATCCCCTTACCTCACTTCCTCCCACCACCCAGAAACCTCTTATCCCATTCCCCCTCCTCATTCTTCTATAAGGCTGTGCCTGCACCTGGGTCCCTGCCACCAGTACCCCTCCCCACCATCACACTCCTCCCCAACTCTGTGTTCGTATTTCATGGGACACAAAAATCTCCTCTCCCACCTATGCCCAACAAGGCCATCCTCATCTACATATACCTCTGGAGTCATAGGTCCCTCCCTACGTGCTCCCAGGCTGGTGGTTTAGACCCTGGGGGGTGGGGGGGTTCTGGTTGTTTGGTATTGTTGCTTTCCTCTTCGGGTCACAAACCCTTTTGGCTCCTTCAGTCTTCTCTCTAAGTTCTCCACTGGGAAACCCTTGATCATATCAGTGGTTAACTGTGAGCATCATCCTCTAAATGTGTTAGTCTTTGGCAGACCTCTAAGGAGATAGCTATATCATGGTCTTGACAGCATGTACTTCCAGCCATCCACATCAGTGTCTAGCTTAGGTGACTGTACATGGGATGGATACTCAGGTGGAATGGTCTCCTGATGCCCCCTCCTTCAGTTTCTGTCCCATGTTTTGTTTCCATATTTGCTCCCCTGAGTATTTTTGTTACTTTTTCTAAGTAGAACTGAGGTGTCCCTTCTTGGTCTTCCTTCTTTATGAGCTTCATGTGGTCTGTGGGTTGAATCTTCGATATTCTGAGCTTTTGGGCTAACATCTGCTTAACAATGAGTAAATACCATGTGTGTTCTTTTGTTATTGGGTTAACTCACTCAGGATAATAATTTACCTAAAAATTGCTCAAATTCATTATTTTTAATAGTTATGTTTAATAGCTACTCCATTGTGTAGGTGTACAACATTTTTTGTATTTATTCTGTTGAGGGACGTCTTGCTTCTTTCCAGCTTCTGGCTATTATAAATAAGGCTGCTATGAACATAGTGGAGCATATGTCCTTATTATATGTTGCAGTATCTTCTGGGTATATGCCCAGGAGTGGTATAGCTGGATCCTCAGGTAATGCTAAGTTCAGTTTTCTGAGGAACCTCAATGTGGGAAGCTGACACCTGACGCACGTGAGATAACAAAACCGCGCATGCACAGTGGCAAAGGAACCCTAGTCACCGCCCAGCTTGGGACGTCACATCCGCCACTGAAATAGTAAAACTGCGCATGTACAGTGGCAGGGAAACATGGGAATTTGAGCAAGCAGCCAATCAGAATTGTCCACCCCAAGGGGTATATAAGGCGGGCGCCATGTTCAACTCTCTCTCTCTTCCTCCATGCTTGGAAATAAAACACGTGCTGCGGAAGAATCCTGTGTGTCCACGTGAGTTCTTGCTGGTGAGAAGATTGCGTGGGTTACACCTCAAGACAGATTTCCAGAGTGGTTGTATCAGCTTGCAACCCCACCAACAATGGAGGAGTGTTCCTCTTTCTCCGAATCCTCGACAGCATCTACTATCACCTGAGTTTTTGATCTTAGCCATTCTGACTGGTGTGAGGTGGTATCTCAGGGTTGTTTTGATTTGCATTTACCTGATGACAAAGGATGTTGAACATTTCTTAAGGTGCTTCTCAGCCATTCAAGTTTCCTCTGTTGATAATTCTTTGTTTAGCTCTGTACCTCATTTTTTAATAGGGTTATGTGGTTGTCTGGAGTATAATTTCTTGAGTTCTTTGTATATCTTGGATATTAGACCTCTATCTGATGTAGGATTTGTTGAGATCTTTTCCCAATCTGTTGGTTGCCGTTTTGTCTTATTGACAATGTCCTTTGCCTTACAGAAGCTTTGCAATTTCATGAGGTCCCATTTGTCTATTCTTGACCTTAGAGCATAAGCCACTGGTGTTCTGTTCAGGAAATTTTACCCTTTGCCTAGGTATTCCAGGTTCTTCCTCACCTTCTTTTCTATTAGTTTCAGTGTATCAGGTTTTAAGTGAAGGTCATTTATCCACTTGGATTTCAGCATTGTACAAGGAGATGTGAATGGATTGATTTGCATCCTTCTACATGTTGACTTCCAGTTGAATCAGCATCATTTGCTGAAAATGCTGTCCTTTATCCACTGGATGGTTTTAGCTCCTTTGTCAAAGATCAAGTGACCATAGGTATGTGGGCTCATTTCTGGATCTTCAATTCTATTCCATTGATCTTCCTGCCTGTCTCTGTACCAATACCATGCAGTTTTATTACTATTGCCCTGTAGTACAGTTTGAGGTTAGGGACAATGATTCCCCCAGAAGTTCTTTTGTTGTTGAGAATAGTTCTCACTAGCCTGGGTTTTTTATTGTTCCAAATAAATTTGCAAATTGTTCTTTCTATCTCTATGAAGAATTGATTTGGAATTTTGATGAGGATTGAAATGAATCTATAGATTGCTTTTGGCAAGATGGCCATTTTTACTAAATTAATCCTGCCAATCCAGGAGCATGGGAGATCTTTCCATCTTCTGAGATCTTCTATTTCTATCTTCAGAGACTTGAAGTTCTTGTCATACAGATCTTTCACTTGCTTGGTTGGATTCACTCCAAGATATTTTATATTGTTTGTGACTATTGTGAACGGTGTCATCCCCCTAATTTCTTTCTCAGCCTGTTTATCATTTGAGTATAGGAAGGCTACTGATTTGTTTGAGTTGATTTTATATCCAGCCACATTACTGAAGTTGTTTATCAGGTTTAGGAGTTCTCTGGTGGGAATTTTAGGGTCACTTAATATACTATCATATCATCTGCAAATAGTGAAATTTTGACTTCTTTCTTTCATATTTGTATTTCTTTGACTTCCTTTTATTGTCTAATCACTCTAGCTAGGACTTCCACTACTATATTGCATAGGTAGAGTGAGAGTGGGCAGCCTTGTCTAGTCCCTGATCTTAGTGGGATTGCTTCAAGTTTCTCTCCATATAGTTGTATGTTGGCTACTGGCTTGCTGTATATTGCTTTTACTATGTTTAGGTATGGACCTTGAATTCCTTCTCTTTCCAAGACTTTTAATATGAAGGGATGATGAATTTTGTCAAATGCTGTCTCAGCATCCAGTGAGATGATCATGTGCTTTCTTTACTTTGAATTTATTTATGTACTTGTTTACATTGATGGATTTCCGAATATTGAACCATCCCTGCATTCCAGGGATAAAGCCTACTTGATCATGATAGATGATTGCTTTGATGTGTTATTGGATTCGGTTTGCAAAAATTTTATTGAGTATTTTTGCATTAATATTCATAAGAACTACATGAATACATAATATTCATGTAGTTCTCTTTCTTTGTTGGGTTTTTGTGAGGCTTAGGTATGAATGCAATTGTAGCTTCATAGAACAAATTGGGTATTGTTTCTTCTGTTTCTATTCTGTGGAATAGTTTGAAGAGAATTGGTATTAGGTCTTCCTGGAAGGTCTGATAGAATTCTGTACTAAAACCATCTGGCCCCAGACTTTTTTGGTAGGGAGGTTTTTAATGACATATTCTATTTCGTTAGGGGTTATATGACAGTTTAGATGGTTTATCTGCTCCTCATTTGACTTTGGTACCTGGTATCTATCTAGAATACTGTGCATTTCATCCAGATATTCAGGTATAGACCTTTGTAGTAGGATCTAATGATTTTTTAAATTTCCTATGTTTCTGTTGTTATGTTTCACTTTTCAGTTCTGATTTTATTGATTTGAGTGCTGTCTCTGCACCCTTTGGTTAGTCTGGCTAATGGTTTGTCTATCTTGTTAATTTTCTCAAAGAACCAGCTCCTGGTTTTGTTGATATTTTGTATAGTTCTTTCTGTTTCAAATTGGTTTATTGCAGCCCTGAGTTTGATTATTACCTGCTGTCTACTCCTCTTGGGTAAATTAGCTTCTTTTTGTTCTAACGCTTTCAGGTGTTCTGTCAAGTTTTTAATGTATGTTCTTTCCATTTTCTTTTTGTGGGCACTTAGAGCTATGATTTTTCCTCTAAGTACTGCTTTCATAGAGTCCCACAAATTTTGATGTGATGTGTCCTCATTTTCATTTGAATCTAAAAAGTCTTTAATTTCTTTCTTTATTTCTTCCTTGACCAAGTTATCATTGAGTAGAGCACTGTTCAGTTTCCAACTCTATGTGGGCTTTTTGTTATTTTTGTCCATGTCAAAGACGAGTCTTAGTCCATGGATGTCTAATATGGTACAAGGGATTATTTCAATCTTTTTGAATCTGTTGAGGCCTGTTTTGTGACCAATTATATGGTCTATTTTGGAGAAGGTACCATGAGATGCTGAGAAAAAAAAGTATATTTTTTTGTTTTAGGATGAAAAGTTCTATAGATATCAGTTAAGTCCAATTGGTTCATAACTTCGATTAGTTTCATTGTGTCTCAATTTAGTTTCTGTTTCCATGATCTGTCCATAGCTGAGAGTGAGGTGTTGAAATCTCCCACTATTATTATTGAGGTACACTGTATGCTTTAAGCTTTAGTAAAGATTCTTTTACGTATGTGGGTGCCCTTGCATTTGAGGCATAGCTGTTCAGAATTACAAGTTCCTCTTGGTCCTTTTTTCTTTGATGAATATGAAGTGATCTTCTTTATCTTTTTTGATTACTTTTGGTTGAAAATTGATTTTATTTGATATTAGAATGGCTACTCCAGATTGTTTCTTGGGGCCATTTGCTTGGATGTTTGTTTTCCAACATTTTACTCTGAGGTAGTGTCTGTCTTTTTCACCAAGGTGCGTTTCCTGTATGCAGCAAAATGTTGGGTCCTGTTTATGTATGCAGTCTGATAGTCTACGTCTTTTTATTGAAGAATTGAGTTCATTGATATTAAGAGATATTAAGGAAAAATGAATGTTGTTTCCTGTTGTTTTTGTTATTGGCTGTGGCGTTATATTTGTATAGCTACCTTCTTTTAGGGTTGTTGAGAGATTACTTTCTTGCTTTTTCTAGGTTGTAGTTTCCCTCCCTGTGTTGGAATTTTCCACCAATTGTCCTTTTAAGTGCTGGTTTTGTGCTAAGATATTGTGTAAATTTGGATTCGTCATGGAATATTTTGGTTTCTCCATCAAAATTGATTGAGAGTTTTGTTTCGTATAGTAGTCTAGGCTGGCATTTGTGTTCTCTTAGGGCCTGTATGATATCAGTCCAGGATCTTCTGTCCTTTTTAGTCTCTGGTGAGAAATCTGGTGTAATTCTTATAGGTCTGCCTTATATATGTTACGTTGTCTTTTTCCCTTCCTTTAGTATTTTCTCTTTGTTATTTATATTTGATGTTTTGATTATTATGTGATAGGAGGTATTTCTCTTTTGGTCTAGTCTATTTGGGGTTCTGTAGGCTTCTTGTATATTTAACGACATCTCTTTCTTTAGGTTAGGGAACTTTTCCTCTATAATTTTGTTGAAGATATTTACTGGCCCTTTAAAGTGAGAGTCTTCACCCTCATCTATACCTATCATCCTTAGGTTTGGTCTTCTCATTGTGTCCACGATTTCCTGAATGTTTTGTTTTAGGAGCTTTTTGCATTTCACATTTTCTTTAATGTTGTGTCTATGTTTTCCATGGTATCTTCTGTGCATGAAATTCTCTCTTCTATCTCTTGTATTCTGTTGGTGATGCTTGTGTCTATGACTCCTGATCTTTTTCCTAGGTTTTCTATCTCTAGGGTAGTCTCCCTTTGGGATTTCTTTATTGTTTCTACTTCCATATTTAGATCTTGAACAGTTTTGTGTAATTCCTTCACCTGTTTGGTTGTGTTTTCTTGTATTTCTTTAAGGGCTTCTACCTGTTTACCTGCGTTCTCCTCAAATTCTTTGAAAGTGTTGTTTATGTCCTTTTTAAAGTCCTCTATCATCATCATAAGGAGTGATTTTAATTTTGAGTCCTGCTTTTCTGGTGTGATGTGATGTTCAGTACTTGCTATGGTGGGGAAACTGGATTCTTGTGATGCCAAGTAACATTGGTTTCTGTTGTTTACATTCTTATGCTTGCCTTTTGCCATTTTGTTAGCTGTAGTGCTACTTGCACTCACTGGTTCTGACTGGAGTCTGCCTTTCCAATTATTTTGGTCGTGTCAGAACTCCTCTGAGTCTGGATGTCTCTATGATCCTAAGCTCCCACTGTTTGGGTACAGTGGCTCCTCCAGGATGTCTCAGGATATGGTGTATCCACAGTAATAGACCAGCTAGGTGTTTGCTGCTCTGAGTGTACTTGCTCCTCTAGGATGCTTTAGAATATGGTGTCCCCTGCTCTGCCGCTTTGTGGTCTGTGACCTGGCTGCAGCTCTGTGGTCTGTAATCTGGCTAGGATGCCGCGGGACCTGACGAAGTTTCCTTAGGGGAGCAGATCAGCTGTGTGACTGCTCCATCCACCAGGAACCAGGCAAGGGGTATAGTTTTCCACAGGTGCGGGTTCTGGATGCCAGGTGCGCTCTGGGGGCTCCCTACTGCCAGTTGTGCTTCTGGGGCCTAGAGCCATGTCCTGGTGCTCCTACCTGAAGCTCTGCAGTCTGTGACCTGGCTAGGATGCCACCAGATGCAGTTTCCTAAGGAGAGCAGATCAGCTGTGTGGCTACTCCATCCACTGGGAACTGGGCAAGGCAGAATGAAGACTCTTAAAACTTAAAAATTATCCAATGAATTTATATATTTGGAAATGCTCAATTAACAAGATGCCCACACATTTAGAATTGTTACCCAATATCTAAACTTTAGATATAAATAGTTACCCAGGACTGCTTTCAACTCATCCATCTTGCTCCATGGTTGCTAGCTCTGCTCCTTCTCTTTCTCCTCCATCTCCTTTTCCTCCCAACTCCTCACTCTGCTACATCTTCTACTGCCCAGTCACTGAGATCCACTGCAAATACAATGTAGCAAAAAAAAAAAAAAAAAAGAAAAATACCCTGCTACACATCACACTTTCTGTTAGAATAAAAGAAACAAAAAATTTTCTCTCAAAATATAATTAGAACACAATTATTACCAATTTGTATAAATAAGGTTTGATAGACCTAATACCCAGTTCAACATTATTTTCAATAAAAAGACCAATGTCTTCTATCTTAAATTAAAACACTATAGTTCTATACCTGGCTTATTTCTTGGCTTTAGAATGAATGCCATCTGAAAACCATCTTTTCAAATCTGTTCTCTCAAAGTAAATAGCCTAAGTTGGTTATGAGACTATAAATCTTTAACCCCATCAGAAATCCATAATAACTAAATTAACTGAAGATATGGAAAGCACAATGTATAGCTTCCAAAACTTAGTCAATTTTATAGACTGCTGATTACTTGGATCGTCCCTTATACTTCAAAATATTGGAGCGTCTGATCTTCAGCTTTCTGGCCCAGGATCATCTGACAGACCTAGTAATGTAAAATTTCTAAGGGCTGATTTCTCTGTGTAGGTAGAGATTATCACTCAACTATTTCACATAGAGTTTCCTATTTTGAACAATAATTTGTCTGTAAATGAAAAGAGACAATACTTGCCTTGTGGCTGTCTCACTACAACAACAACAACAAAAACAGTTAAAGAAGGACCAGGTCTAAGCCTTGTACTAACAAATTTTTGAATCAATAGAATAATTTTATATCAAATAAACCCTTGAATTAATATCAAAATACATTCTGTAACAAAATAAGAAACTATAACTTCAGCTTAGTAACAATTACATAGATTTCTACCAATATATTATGGCTATGTAATCAATTTTAGCTCTTCCTCCTTCTTCAAATAAAAACCATTATTTTGCCCTAAAAAGACAGCCTAATAATAACCACCTCAGCCACCAAGCCCAAGGAATTGGGGCAAAGACTCTTCATAACTTCTTCAAGCTGAATCTGAGTATTGAGAAATTAGAAGAGGGGCAGAAAAAGGGTAAATAGGGGAGTTAGTTGGCCTTAAGAATACCACATCAAGAATTGGTAAGCCTATGATGTCTATGTCTTAACTGGATCCAGGTGGAAATCTAGGTCATAGGAAGTTCAAGCAGGTCAGTTCAGCATGTTCTGACAAGGAGATTCATTCACCAAGACTGTATATTCTATAATATACAAATCTTAAAACAAACTTTAATAACATCAAGATAAATTTTTATTTGATTCTCTGGATCTAGTCTTCTGGAGGACTACCTCTGTCATGTCTAATCCATACAAATCTGGAGGGTATAAATTCCTCAATCATCTTTTCTAAAAACACAGTTATAGAATCTTTTTGCCAAGTCAGCATATCCTCAATACAGTAACTAGAAAAACTTTTATATTGACTTTTTTTCCAGAGGGAAAAATATAACTACAAAACTCAAAATCACACCCATTTTGAAAGTTAAATCAATCTAAACCAAATGAAGTAACTAAAGTACTGTATTTGCCTATTTTAGGCCTTTATTATTTTGCCAAGTAGGATAAAACCCAAGATTTCACCAGGCAGTGGTGGCACACACCTATAATCCCAGCACTTGGGAGGCAGAGAAAGGTGGATTCCTGAGTTCCAAGACAGGTCTACAGAGTGAATTCCAGGACAGCCATAGCTACACAGATAAACCCTATCCAAAAGAAAGAAAAAAAAGAAAGGAAGGAAGAAAGGAAGAAAACAAGGTTTCTGTGGGGCCCACATCATTAAGAGTATCCTGTGAGGCATATTAAAACAACATATTTTACAACATCTTCATCATAACTGATTCACATTTCTATCTATTCAGCTCTCTGTTTAGAGCAGCCTATAGCTTTACCATCTATCTGTTTGGCTCTCTGTCTAGAGCAGTCTTCTAGCTATATATCTATCTGTAGATCTCTTCACCAGGAGCCACAGAGAAATTTTATTACCTGATCAAAGAAGGTGATGATTATCATTGCACTCTCTTCTTGGAGTCAGTGACAATTTTCCCTATCTTAGTTCAGAACAGTAGGCGAAAATCCCCATGTGATTCAGACAAATCTGTTTTTAAATTTTTCTTAAAAGCAAATCATCTCTCAGCCCTAAAACTAGGTTACTTGATTATTTTCCTAACAAAAATCTGCCTGCAATTTCTCACAGCAGGGGGACCTCTGTCTGCAAGCAGTTTCTTTGATCAAAGTTCCTGCACTGGAGACAGGTGACTAATCTCCCAGCTACTCATTCATTCACTTTTAAAAAAATACAACTTTAACTTTCAGGGAAATAATATTAAATTTCTAGTGAATTTGTGTCCGAAGTTGGTATGCCATTTGTAATGGGTGAATTTTAAAATAGTCACGGAGCTGTCTGGCTCTACTAGCTATCTGGGTCACCTACCATGATCCCACATTAAAAGTGGCCTGAGAACAAGTGCACCAGAGCTAGACTCAAGAGACACCAGTGTGATGGCTGGCTCTGCCATTCTACCATGTTGCCTCAACAAAGATCTGCTGAGCCCCAGATAATATCTTTTATGCTGGTAGAATGAAGACTTGTAAAACTTAAAGATTATCTAATGGATTTATATATTTGGAAATGCTCAATTAACAAGATGCCCACACAATTAGAATTGTTACCAAATATCTAATCTTTAGATATAAATTGTTAGCCAGGACTGCTTTCAACCCATCCATCTTGAACCATGGCTGCTAGTTCTCCTCCTTCTATTTCTCCTCACGCCCTTTTCCTCCCAACTCTTCACTCTGCCTACCTCTTCTACTGCCCAGTCACTGAGCTCCACTGCAAATACAATGTAGCAGAAAAATATCCTGCTACAAAATATTACTACTCCGTAGTGTTTTGATAGTCAGTTGGACTACTCTATTGAACCTTAGAAATGTGGTTTCTCATGCCTTTGTACCTAGGATTGTGTTAGTCTATGGTTCTTATGAGTACCATTGTCAGCCTAATGGCATAACTTTCATGTAAAATCTATATGTTTTATTAAATAAAAATTTAATAAATTTTATATATAATATGTACTGTACAAAGAGCATATTTTTGATAAATATAAAATAATATAATTCAAGCTATATCATATGACCTTGGTGTTATTTTATCCCTTGTTCCTCTTTCACCTTCAGTACATTTGCCACTTACTATAATTTTTTTTAGTGAAACATTAAGCTACTCTGTATTTTTGGTATGACTTGTCTCCTAATTCATTAATTTACATATGATTATTAACAATTATATTCACTTTTTGCTGTAAATCACTTAAAATTAACATTAACCAAAACATACACATGTCTTACTTACATATAGATGGTAAATAAATGCAAAGTAAAAGTCTGGGTGCTTTCCTTTCATTTGGATGTCTCTTTTATTTTGGTTTGCCAGCTTTTGTCTACAGGTCAGTTTATTAAACAATCAAGGAGGATCTACACTACTTCATCCCCTCTCAATGGAAAAAAAAAAACATAGAGAAAAGTATTTTTTACATTCTTGCAGCTACCTTAAATTCTAGGAAAATTAAACATTCCCATAGAAATTAGCCCCCAGTGAGGGAAAATACTACATCAAGGTAAGGCAAATAGAAGTGATCATCTTTGTGAACTGTATTGACTCCTCTTAAGATATGATAGCAATAAGGATTTCTTGAAGTCACCTTATATTTATTGGAATTGAAAAAATTATCAACTTGATCACACCTAGAGCAGGACTGCTCAATAAGATGCATTTTTCTTGGATGTTGCCAAAATCATTCCTTTGTGTGTATCCAGTAGATCATGTTATAGTGAACATAAATGTTTATTGATTCCTTTTTCAATGTTGGTACATCAAATACATTTCTGATTTTCACTATTGTCATTTTAGTTTACATATTGGGAGAGTTGGCCAAAACTAATGGAATTGGTAGGGAGGAGTCTTATTAATGATCTAAAGACTTGGTTACATGTCATAAACAACATAAGAAGTAGAATATATAAAATACTGTGTTTCCCACAAAACAGGGCTACAGTTGAACTCTAGGTATTGGCATAAAACCTTTTAGAGACAGAGCTTTCAGTAAGCATTTCATCATGAATGGGAAAAGAACTCACATGATTCCAGCCCTCCTTGAGGCAGTTGTTGGTTGACATGGGGAAAGGTTTCACTGTGCATCTTTCCTTAATGGTTGCTATAGGGATTCCTAGAGTTTTCACTTGGGGAGTAAACTTTCCTGGGTAGTTGTAGTTACCAAACCTCACCAAATAAGCTTCTCTTTATAGCTAACAAAGTTTATCACTACTAAAATCAATAAAGAGATCAGCAGATTGTAGAGAGTCCAAACCAAATCTACATCCATGTTCCTGTTTCAGAAAAGCTAAGTTTCAGAGAAGATCAGCAAAAAGCCACAAAAAATATGTATATTGTGTTTATGAGTGTATGTTTATAAATTTAACAAAACTTCATGGAAAAGAAATTATGAATTTAAAAAAAGCAATGAAAGGTATATGGGAGAGTTTGGGAAAAAAAGGAAAAGGGGACATTATATATTTATATTATAATCTCAAAATACTGAAAAATATGATTAAAATAAAAAAATATTATAAAACAAATATAAAAGTATATCCATTAAAATGAATGTTATCTTAATTTCAATATAAAGAAGAAGTGATGTGGTAAAAGTATTGCATCCTTTTTAATGTTACAATAAAATATTGCAATTTGTTTTATAAAAAATATTTTGACTATTTCTAAAGGTGAACATGTACTTGTCTGTGTGCCAGACCCTATTCGCAAAGATCTCTAGTATGGTGGGAGCATTCAAGCAAAGGGGAGAGGCTACCAGCAGGGAAATGTATGTGTAATGGGTGCCATTACTGCTTTGGTGGTGCTACTGCTCTTTCTGCTGTTGCTTCTATATCTGTACTGTGCAGAGACTAGCCTCCAGTGTGGGCTCAGATATCAAGCAGGGTGCAGAGAAGCTTTCTGTGGTGAAAGCTTCAAGAGAGTGTTCTCTATACTAGGGGGTATTGCAGCTCTTCTAGAACAGATGCTCTCAGGAGATAGAGTAATTTTCACATATCTTTATTCTTTCTGGATAGGATATTGTATACATTTTGGGGGTGGATAAGAGTCTGACAGCAGATCTTTTTATTGGCTTAGTCTGAGATTTTAGAGATGGCTCATCTACATGTGGAAAAGTTTGGGAGTGTTCCCTTTATGTGACTGATGGTCACAATCCTCTCTATGGGATGCTGCAGTAACATGATTGGGGACTAGTTAAAAGCAGATGCTATCCTTTTACAGATTCTGGGGCTTCCTACCAAGCTGAATCTTGCCAGGTTTCTTGGCATAGTCCATTGCCATACAGACATGACAAAATGGATTGGGAATATTCCAAAAGGAGTCAACCATACAAAAGAAATGAATACTGATAGTGGAAAAAAGTAGTCTTCCTGTGAGAAGAAAATACCTGTTGTCAACTCTGAAAACATACAAGAAGGATTATCCAGGTAAAGCAGATTAGACCTTGGAATATGTATATATAAATATACTCATGAAATTACAATTAATAAAAAAAAGAGATGATGAATTTGAATGAGTTAAAAATGTGTATATAAGCCGGGCAGTGGTGGTGCACGTCTTTGATCCCAGCGCTTGAGAGGCAGAGGCAGGTGGGTTTCTGAGTTCGAGGCCAGCCTGGTCTACAGAGTGAGTTCCAGGACAGCCAGGGCTACACAGAGAAACCCTGTCTCGTAAAACCAAAAAAAAAAAAAAATGTGTATATAAAAATTTTTCTTGAAAGACATGGAAGGGAAAAGTGTAAAATATAAATCTCATTAAGTAAATTTAAATACTTTTAAAAAGAGGTGTTTTCTACAGTGGCATTGCCACTGGTAAGTTAGCCATATTCCTATTAAAAATTTTAAATAAATTCACTAGTTTCAAACAGTAGGAGGGATGTATAAAGAAGGATGATTAGAAAAGGGAATGAAATCAATAAGAAGATGATGGGGTCTAGAGCAGGATAATTTTATAGTGAATGAGATGAAAATAAATTATGAAAATTTTTTAATGGCAGTAATAAATAATAAAACTACAAATTAAACTTTCTCAGGTCAAGACATTCTTTCCTCCATAAAGTTGTCTTAACATGGTCCTTTTAAAATTAAATATCTATTAAAAAAAGATTATTATTTTATACACTATTGGTCTTATTTCTTTGGCATACATGCTTATTTCCTTGCCAATCATATACGACTATTATGTTTATAGCTTTGTAAATTACCAATCTCCTAACAATGTTCTTCTTCATGAAAATATTTTGGTGAAATTTAAGTTCAACTGTAATTTTACATGAATTTGAATATGACAAAAGTGACATTTTTGACTTTTGTTGCTCTGGATATGTAGGTTATATTACATAGTTTTTGTCATTTGAATGAGGATAATGTTTATAACCCATGGATATGAAATGTCTACCCACGTATTTTATCTTTTTTAATTTAGTAAAGTGTGTAGTTAAAGGTTTTATTGTATATGCTCATTAACTGTTGATCTGAAGTTTTCTTACTTATTTAATTATTAATGAAGTTTTTATTACAAACCATATAGTTTTCTCAATTTCTATTTCAAATTGTCCACTGATTGTACACAAAAATGGTATATTTTATGTGCTAATTTATTACGCAGAAGCAACTAAACTCAGTAGGTCAAACATGCATGTCTTGCAGTATTTTCTCTATATATGTAATCCATATAATGTATGAATCAGGTAAGAATTAAATAATTGTGAGTTAGTAAATTAAGTATATGTAGAATGGGTTTGGTCATTAGGTCTTTTGATTTTATTATGGGAAAAATATTGGAAAGCAGGAGAGGATTTGTAAAAGATGTTTAATTTTTGCACAGGTAAGAATATGAGGAGGCAGAAATAAAATATTTAAATATGTAGAAGAATTTTAATCCAGCAACATGACTCTTCTGATCATATCCAAAGATGTGTGTTTTAATTGTCATTCAGACTCACCTTTAGTACATACCTTTAACACCTATGAGTGGAATCTTTTTGTATACACTTCTAATCCCAAACAATGATGTTTAATTAAGGGATAATGTGAAAAATTAGAGAAAGATTTGACAGAATGTGTCAGAGATAGGATATGTTCAACACTCAGGAGAAAGGCTATTGAAGAGCAATGCAGTGAAAATCAGTTTAGTCAGTTGGGAGTCAGTGCAGTGAGTGTAGTTAAGTGTAAATAAACTCCTTCTTGAGTTCAAAAAGAGGCAGTTGAAGTCAGAGAATCAGAAGAACCCAGAAGATTAGAACAAATTACCAGAATTAGTTTAGTGCCAGTCAGAGTAGTTAATGAGAAGATGAGGGAAGCTTGATTTAATCAGTCAGCTTGGAGAGGAGTTTGGACCAGAAGAGCTAAGGTGAACCAGCCAGCCACAGTTAAGAAAACATGAGAAAGGGTGAGGTTATTTTGACAGTAAGCCTTTGAAATAACAAATACATCTAGTGAATATATATTACTTTACAACAATTCCAGTTAGTATACAGAAGGTTAAAACTTAACCTTTATTCAGTTTTCCAGTTGCCTCAAACCCTCTTAGGTGAGTCTCGACTGAGGAGTAGATTTTATGGACCTCCATATGTCATAGATAATTCTTTTCATTAGGAAACCGCATAAAAGAGAAAAGGCTATTTAGAGTTGTTCAGAGGGTTCAATAAATTCCCCAACAATACAGACTGTGTTGATTGCCCATGTTTGCCTTACAAGGGTTAAGTCATATATGCTAAAAACATCATCTATTTTATGTAGGGAAAATGATGGTTCATGCATGGTCAAAAGGGTGGGTTTCTGAATCTTGTAAAGTTCTCCACTACGGCAGTACTACGTCAGGTCCCAACCAGGACCAGCTCTACCATACAGCTCAGGTGAGATAAATGATGTACTTTCTGGAGTGTTTCAGCTAATGAGGGACATTAAAAACTTTCCCACTCTTATAATCCTGTGGACAGCTCTACTCCCTGCCAGAGATAGTAAAGGATGAGGGAGCTGAATATAAAGGTGAGCTGGATCCAATAGTATGAGCATGGGAGAGCTATCTCTGCTTCTCAACTTGTGGCACCATAGTGGATAGAGAAATGACCTCCACTACTCTCACTTATTGCCACCTAAAACAGGATGATAAGCTGGCCCTGGAGTTATAGAGCAGGAAACCTAAGCCTGCTCTCTATTTGTTGATACACTAAGGAAAATAGACCCTGTAACTTACCTGGTCAGCACAGTAGAGCTGGCCCTGGATGTGAAGGTTGCAGGTGAACCTGCCCTTAAGGCATAAACACAGGATACATGGGCATGCCTCTTGGCTTCTGTGTGGTTGGACAGATGATGGAGATACACATCAAATCTTACAAAAGAAAAAAATAATTGGGGAGGCTTAGAGTTTCTTAGTTTTAGCTCATTATCAACATGGCAGGAAGCATGGTGGAATACAGGCAGATATGGTGATGGAGAAGTAGCTGAACATTCTACATTTGGATCAGCAGGCAGCACAGGGTGGAATACATACAATAGGCGAGCCTTGAATATCTGAGACTTCAAAACCCACCTCCAGTGACATACTTCATCCAACAAGACTATATCTCTGAATACTGCCAGTCTCCATGAGTCTTGGCATCAGCAATAATATCTGAATTTGGTGTTTGCATATGTGATAAATTCACAAGTGGAACAGTCTTTGGAAGTTCTTTTCTTCAGTCTCTGCTTCACTCTTTTTCCCTGTATTAACTTTAGACAGGAGCAATTCTAGGTTAATACTATTTTTAGATAGATGGGTGATCTCATTCCTCAACTGTGGATCATGCCTAACCCCTGGATGTGTTCTCTACAGGTTCTTTCTTTGGATATTTTAGCTAATGTCATCTCTGTTAGGTACTGGGAGCCAAATCCTTATAGGCTGATTAGAGACACTTCGAAATGAGATAGGTTTTATTTTATTTTATTTTTTTTTATGTCAAGAAAATAGACTTCTTTTAAGTCTGGCAGAGTTAATGATAAATCATGAAGCTCATATATCAATCAGGGGTTCATAATGTCATCTCTGATGAATAATTATAAATGCCAAGAAAAATGCCAGGATCTGTTACAGAGCAAACACACTAATAGTTGATAGTGAGCAATTTGTTATGAAACTTTTCCAAAGCTCCATTGTCAGTTCCAGTGCATACTCTGTAAACTTTATAGTCTTTAAAATGCCATTATTATTGTTTTATAGTAATAGTAAATGATTTAGGGATTACTGAAGGAACACAAGGTATTTCCTCTAAAAGCTAATTTTTTCTTCTGAGTGCTCATGAACTACAAAATCTTGATTTGAGAGGCTCTAATTTTAGTATCTACATATTTGCATTTTAATTTATGGAAGGCTACTCTTAAATTTTTTTTCCCTGAGTTTCCAAAGGTGTTTTGGAATTTGAATGTTTGAACTGTATTGCAACTGTGAAAAACTATGTAGATTTTGAAGTTAAATTTAATTTATTTTACATTATGATATATCTACTGGCCTATGAGGGACAGAAAGTAAAATACAATGGTTTGAATTAATGGGACACCCATTGGTTTATATATTTGAATGTTTGGCCTGTAGTTGGTAAAACTGTTTAGGAATCATTAGAAGATATGTCCTTGTTAGAGTAGGTATGTCACTGGTGAAGGGCTTTGAGGTTTCAAAATTCCATCTCATTTTCCAATGTCTCTCTCTTTCTGTTTTGTAATTGTCTTAAAACGTAAGGTCTCATCTACTGCCTTAGCACTATACCTACCTATCTGTGGTTATACTCCCTGTCATTATGTGCATGGACTCTACAAACTTCTGGAACTATGAACCTCAAGCTAAATGATTTCTTTTAAATGTTGCCTTGGTCATAGTGTTTTATCATGGCAATATGAAATTATTTAATGTCGGGCCATGGAAGAATGTCTTGGTTCTTGGGTGGGTATGGGCCTGGAACACAGAGACTACAAGGGAGTTGGTCTGTGGTTACAGGCCTCAGCCTCGAGATTTCCATATTCATGAGTTACCTAAAGGCTGGGGGGCATAGCTAAATTAAGCTATTCCTTCTCAGTCTCTCCTCTTTTTCCCCTCTCTATTTAAGCCAGCTCCCCTCTGGCTTAATTGGGGACAAGGGGTGCACACACCATCTACATTCACCATGGACAATAAACTTCTGGAACTCATGAATTCCCTCGTGTCTATTGGGGCCTGCCATCTTGTGACCAGCATGGAAGACTTCCCTGAAACCTACCCACCTGTCTACTCCCACTGTGATTTTACCAACATAATGGAGCAACCAATGTCGAGCTACAAGAACAGGGCCTCTGAGTTTGCTAAGCAAGTACAATAACCGAGTCTCTCCCATGGGGTGCTGCCAGGACCTCTTTCTTCTCCCCCCACCTTATTTCTCTTGGCTGTGGGCCAGGCGGTCATGCACCCACATGCCCCCAGTCTTGGTCCTTCCATTGCCTCTCATCAGAGTCTGAGAACCCAAGGGATTGAGACCAGTCAGTCCCTGGCTGCCTCCAGGCCCAGGGATTTCCAATTCAAGAGCTCTGCACCACCATCCCCAGACTGAGTGAGAATTCTCCACGCCAGGCTGGAATAAACTCAGCCAAGATCCCATGCACTCCTGCCATGCTGAACTGCAATCACAACCGACTGCATCGTGGCAGACATATGAACCCACAACGCAACAGACTCACACCAGCTCATGCCTGTTCATGGGCCTACATCATTCCCTACGGGTGGTAGAACGCAAAGCCAGCTCAAAGAAACCCCCCCCACTGCCACCTGCCTGTAAAACCTCTCTCCATGAAACCTTGAGTAACTCCAGCCCAGTTCACAAGACTAGGCAAGTCTCTCTCTGTCCCCCCTCCCATTTATTTTTCTCTCATGTTCCTGGCTAATGTCTTCTCTGATTCTCAGCTACCACTAATTCCTGCCTAGTTCACAAAACTAGTCAAGTCTCTTTCTGTCTTTTCTCACCTCTCCTTTCCACGTGTTCTCCAGCTCAAGGGCAAGATGGTGGCAATTCCCTAAGCCCCACTCTTTGCCCCTCCCCCAGGAGTCACTCTTTCTCATGCTCTGCCTGCCAGTGTAAGCTTTTCCCCTCCCCCTCCATCATTCCTCTGACAAGTTAGTTCAGCTGCTTGCCTAAAGCAGTGCCTGTAAATTTTCCTTTTCGCTTTGAGACTCCTGACTCTCCTATCAAGCCCCAATGTTTCTTGCTTTGAGTATTTCTTCAAAGTTGGCGTTTCTTCTCTTTCTTTACATTTAAGATTTATTGGCTAAGAAAAACAAAGGGGAAATGCCTTGTTAGTGCACCCAGAGTCCACATGGCAGGGCAAGCCCCTCCCCCTTGAAGAAGCACACCTGAGACACTTAACCCAAAATGTTTTTGCTTTTATTTAAACGTTTCCTTTTCTCCCTAACAGGAACTTCTAAAACAACAATGTTCACAATTTTCAATCACATTTTTTTTTCAGTTTTTGTTTTAATGTTTTCTTTTCTCTCTAACACTCGTGATATATGACCAACATTTTTTTTTTAACTTTTAAGATTTCCTCAAGGTTCAAAAGCCATCTAATCTACTTCCACAGGTTAAATCATCATGCTGATCACCATTTGTCAAGTCTTATTTAACAACTAATTTCCTTTACAGACAAAATGTTGCTGCCTATCCCAGATACATAATTAACATTATGTTTTTCTCTCTCAGCCACTCAAAAACAGATTCAAAGATACTTTCCAAGACTAAAATTTCCTCAAACACCTTTGCCTTTCCAGCATCTTAATGACAGACTATGATGTGCTTGCTCACAAGTGATTTAATTCTAAATATTCAGCCTTTGCAGGCATCTCCCCACTGGGATGCTGCTTCCATGTGATTATATCCACATATCCAACAGAGTCCATGCCACCTGTAAAATCTGACTGAGACACCAACTGCCTTCTCCCAGCCATCCCTTCTGACTGCAGACCCAGAGGCAGCGCCATCTTTTAGAACCTGCCTTAGATGCCAAACTACATTCTCCCAGCCACCTCATCTGCCTGCAGACTTCAGAGATGCATTCCAAGATCCAGAGATGCTCACTGAGTTCTACAGACAAATCCAGACCTTCCAACTGCAGATGAACTCTTTTGCCAAAGTCACATAGCCGAAGTTACATGTTAGTAAGGAAAACAATGTCTATCTAGATTCATCAGATGTTAATACCCTCAAACTTTACAATCTGTATTTAATTGATTCAATAATTCCCTGCCTTCCAAACCCCACCCTCAATTCCCTTTACCCTATGGCTTAATTATGCTGCACCCTCCGGCCTGTGTAGTGTTTTCTTTTGACTTACTCATCCAAAATTTTCACTAGAAGAGACTGGGATGTAAGATGGTAAAGGTGACCCTGGGGTAGGGAAGGCACATATCTCACCACACCTCTGGATTCCAGACTCCTGACACATGGTCTATCTCTCCATTAACCTGCACCTTGCAGACTACAGATGATGCCAAGATGCCCCTCCTTTTATGAAAGAAAAGAGAGTAGAATGTCAGGCCATGGAAGGATGTCTTGGTTCTTAGGTGGGCATGGGCCTGGAACCCTGAGACTCCAAGGAGAAACAGCAGGTGTTCAGTCATGTCCCCGGAATCCAGGCTCCTACATGCAGTCCACATTTCCATTTTACCTGCACCATTCAGTCACATAGAACACAGGTAGAGGGTGTGGCTACAGTCCTCAGCCTTGAGATTTCCATATTCATGAATTACCTAAAGGGGTGGGGTCATAGCTAAATTAAGTTATGCCTTCACAGTCCCACCTCTTTTCCTCCTCCCTATTTAAGCTAGCTCACCTTGGCTTAACTGGGGGGAGGGGTGTACACACCATCTACATTCGCCATGGACAATAAACTTGAAACCCTCGAACTTCCTCGAGTCTATTGTGGCCTGCCGACCTGTGATAGGTGTGGAGGACTTCCCTGTGATGCAGCTGCAGGTACACCACTGCAGATTTGCCCCACATTTTAAAATATGTATATATGTGTCTTTTCTCCAGAGCCTGTAAATTGTGGGACAGGATCCTTGAAAAAAGCCTGATGATGCTAACATAAAATTGACTAAGGTGCTCATTTCAGAACTCATGCTAGATGTTGTGATCTAGCATGAAGAGAATAAGGTGTTTGGCTCTGGTGTAAAATGTGTAAGACTTGGCTGAGAAAAGGTTAGATATGCAACAGAAGAAATGATATCAGATGGTCAGAAGGATTTGATCTTAAAATTATTTTCTGTGTACTGTTTCATGTAGAGAAAGGCATGAAAATATATTCTTTATGTTCATCAAAATTAGGAATAACTATTATTCAAGGTTAAATAATTCTTTACGGTTTTCTAGGCCCAGTATTTAAGAATAAGAATATGTAAATTGTTATTCTATTAACTAAAAAATATTTAGCAGCCAGTTTCTATTATTTGAGATGAGGAAAAAAATTATTGTTTGAACTCACGTATCTTTTGAATCAAATGAATTGTAAAACTGTGTATCCACCATAGCAAATACTGTATAAAATAAAGATTGACTTCCATGTAAATATACTGCTATACTACTTTGAATAATATCATACTGTCAATTTCGGGTAATCTTTTAAGTGGGTGATTAATATTTACTATATGTTTATTTTATTCATTTGTTTATGTTAAAAGTATTTGAAGTTACAAGTTAGACATCAACAGTCCAAATAACACAGTTAATAAATAGAGAACAGAGCTAGACAAAGAATTAACAACACAGAAATCTCAAAGGGCCAAGAAGAACCTATAGAAATACTCAATATCCTTTATTCATTACACAAATATACATCAAAATGGCTCTGAGATTCTACCTTACAACCATCAGAATGACTAAGGTCAAAAACAGAAAGGACAGCACATGCTGGTAAGGTTGTGGAGCAAGTAGAATACTTCTCTACTTCAGTTTGGAAAGCAAACTTGTACAATCACTCTGGAAATCAATTGTGTGATTCTCAGGAGACTGGGAATAGTTCACCCCCAAGACCCAGCTATACCACTCCTGGGAATATAAACAAAAGATTTTCTACCATCCAACCATGACACTTTGCTCAGCTATGTTCATTACAGCTTTATTCATAATAGCCACCTAGATGTCTCTCAACAGAAGAATGGATATAGAAAATGTGGTATAACTACACAATGGAATACTATTCAGCCATTAAAGACATGGATACCATGAATTTCACAGTCAAATGGATGAAACTAGAAAATATCATCCTGAGTGAGGTAACCTAAATGGAAAAGAATGTGTGTGGCAGATACTCATTTATAAGTGCATATTAGCCATAAAATACAGGATAATGATTCTATAATCAACTGACCCAAAAAAGTAAAGTAACAAGGAGGAACCAAGGCAGGATGTTTGAATCTTTCTCAAAAAGGGAAAACAAAATATACATCATCTGATAGGAGGAGGAAATTGTGGTGGAATAGGGGATTGGGAGTATACTGGGGTCAAGGAGATAAGGTCACATGTAGAAAGAGAAGTATAGAGAGGAGGGAGATCTGGTGTGTGTGTGTGTGTGGGTGGGGGGGGGTTGTTGTTGGCAAACTCTAGGAAGTGCCAGAGATCTAGAATGGGAAGATGCAAAGACCAAAAATTAAATATTACAGGGAGCTCAGGGAGTCTTACTGATGACTTGAAAGAAGTATTAAGGAACCCAAAGAGGACAGAGACTCCACAGGAAGACCAACAGGGTTAACTAATTAGGACAGGCAGGAACTCTCAGACTTACTCACCAGCCAAAGCATGATCATGAACTGGACCTAGAGCACCTGCACTTATGTAGATGAACAGCTTGTTCTTCATGCAGTTTCCCCAAAAACTAGACAGGGGATATCTCTGATCATGTTGCCTGTCTACCTGCCTGCCTGTGAGTTTTACACTCCTAATTGGACCTTCTTTCCTGGCCTCAGAGGAAGAAGATGCTCCTAGTACATCAGGGAATGAATGTGTGAGCAAAGTGTATTACTCAGGGCTTAACACACAGAGTAGAGTTTTTGTCTCAACAATGAAGGGAAGAGTAAAATGGGAGGAGGACTTGTAAGAGGGGGTAACTGAAGGAAAATAAGGGCTGGTATTGGGTTGTAAAGTGAACAAAGTTAATTAAATAAAAAGAACTATTTCAAGGGTAAGATTATAGTTTTCTTTATTTTCATTTATATATCAATAAGTAAAATGGTAAAATTTGCAAATTACACAAAAATTCATTAGAATTCTTTCTACACAGAAACATTTTTCTTGGGTAAAGATCTAAAGAAATTTATCCCCCACCACAGAGTTATTAATACTTCTAACAGTTGCTCTATTCACAGTACATAAGAAATAGACACAGTCTATATATCTATCAACAGATAAATAGATAAAAATTACTATAGGCAAATGGATTAACTTATTCCTATAATAATAGATACAATGTTTTCATGAAAATTGATTGAGCTGTTAAATATCACCCAGTGTCAGAAAAACTAATACAACATGTTTTCTTTTATGTGCATCCTAGATGTTGTTATTTATTTATGTATACATAATTGTGAATGTGAATGTAGGTGTATGTCTCTTAATTAGACAGTGAATTATTAAAGGCAGAAAGATGAGTATTAATGATGTCTTGATGACATATAAAATTCCTGGAATACCTCAGTAGAAAGATAACTTTTATTTAGAAGGGAAACTAGAAAAAGAGAGACAGAAGGTTTTAAATGGGGTCAAATAACAATAAAATATGAATGATTACATCTCTACCTGAAATCTTGGGTCTGCATATTCCTCCTTGTGGTCATAGCTCTTCCTCCATCCCAGGATGCCTGCTGCCAACCTAGAAAACATGCCAGATTCACACGCAACAATGCCCTACCTTTTGGGTACATGGCAAGCCTAACAGCCCTGATGTCTGCCCCTTCCTTTCTGTGTTCCATCTTCTGGTCCACATCACTATCTGCAATCACAGATCCACACACTACTTCCTGGGGCATACCTTTGCCAGCCACCCAGGAGGCTTACTGCCAACTGAGACAAATAGAAGAGATATACCTATAGTCACAGAGGCCTGCTACTATTAGAGACAACAAGGCCAGCCAACTAGATGAATATAGGCAAACATCAAAACATAATCCAAAAAGCCAGTGAAATATGGCACTGTTAGAAGCCAGGTATCCTACTTGAGCAAGCCCCGAATAATGTAAGAAACATGAAGAGTAAGACTAAGATATTGAATTTCATCTTATGAAGATGATAGATTGCTTTAAAGATGAAACCAATAAATCCAATAAATGCAGGAAAATACAGTCAAAAAGGTGAAGTAAATAAAACTGTTGAAGACCTGAATTGCAAATATATTCAATAAAGAATGCACAAACAGAATCAAACCTGGAGGTGGAAAACCCAGGTAAGAGAACAGAAACTACAGATCCAAACATCACCAACAGAATACAAGAGCTATAAGAGAGAATCTCATGTGTAGAAGATACAATAAAAGATATTGATACATAAGTCAAAGAAGATGCCAAAACTGAAAAAAGAAAACATAAAATATTCAGCAAATTTGGGATCCTATGAAACACCAAACCTAAAAATAATAGAATAGAAGAACATTCCCAGCTCAAAGTGCCAAAAATTATCTTCAACAAAACTAAAGAAGAAAACTTCCAAACCTAAAGAAAGATGTTTATAAATATACAAGAAGCTTATAGAACAACAAATAAAATAAACCAGAAAATAAATTCCTTCTGCCATATAATAATTAAGACACCAAGTCTACAGAACAAAAAATGAATATTAGAATTGCAAGGGGAAAAGTTTAAGTAACATATAAAGAAGACCTATCAGAATTACACATCATTTCTCAACCAAAACAAAAGAGCCTGGATAGATGTATGACAAAACATAAGAGATCAAAGATGCAAGCCCAGACTATACATAGTAAAAATTTCCATCACCATAGTTGGAGAAAACAAGGTATTACATTACAAATCCAGCCTTACAGTAAATACCTGAAGGAAAACTTCAACCCAAGGAGCTTAAGTACAACCAAGAAAACACAATAAATTAGCTATCTCAGAGCATAACCAAAAGAAGAGAAACACACACACACACACACACACACACACACACACACACATACACACACACACACACACACACACACACACACTAACACTACCAACATCAAAATAAGAAGAATAAACAGTCATTGTTCATTAACATCTCTCAGCCTCAATGTACTGAATTCACCAATAAAAAGACACTGAATAACAGAGTAGATGTATAAACATGACCCATCTTTATGCAGAATACAATAAACATACTTTAGCAACAAAGATAAATATCATCTCAGAGTAAAGGACTAGAAAAAGATTTACCAAAGAAACAGATCCAGGAAACAAGATGAAGAAGTGATTCTAAGATCTAATTAAATAGATTTATACCAAAAGTAGGCAAAATAAGAGCAGGAGAGTTCATATTCAATAAAGGAAAAAAATCCACTAAGATGACATTTCAATTATAAACACCTATGCCACAAATACAAGGGCATCCACAGTCATAAAAAAAAATCACTAAAGCCTACATCAAACATCTAATCCCACACATAAATAGTAGTGGACACCAACATCCTGCTCTCACCAATGGACATCATCAAAACAGAGAAATAATGAAAGTAACAGATGATATTAACCAAATAGACTTAACAAATGTCTACAGAACCTTTCACTCAAACCCAAACCCTTCTTCTCAGTATATAATAGAACCTTCTCTATAATTGTCCATATACAGTCACAAAGCAAGCCTCAACAGACAAAAGAAGATTCAAATAACATTTTGCATCTTATCAAATAACTATGTATTAAAGATGAACTTCAACAAGAATAGAAACAAGAGAAAGCCTACAATTTCATGGAAACTGATCAACTCTATAATTAATGACTCCTGAGTAAAAGAAGAAATAAAGATAGAAATAAATACCTTTTTGAATTCAATGAAGATGGAGGCAATGTACACCCAAACTTATTGATCACAATGAAAACAGTGCTAAGAAAAAAGCCAGAGCAGTGAGTGCCTTCTTAAAGAAGTTTGAGAGATCTCATATTAGCAACTTAATAGCAAAACTAAAAGCTCATAAAAAGTATTGAACATACCAAAGAGGAATAGACAGCAAAAAATAATCAAACTCAGGGCTGAAATCAATCAATTATAAACAAATAGAGTGATACAAAGAATCATCAAAATCCAGAGCTGGTACTTTGAGAAAATCAACAAGATAGACAAACCCTTATCCAAACTAATTAGAAAGCAGAGAGACAGTAATAAAATCAACAAAACCAAAAATGAAAGGGAAGCATAACAACAAACAAGGAGGATTCTCAAAAAATCAATAAGTCTTACTTCGAAAGTCTGTACTTAACACACTTGGAAAACAAAAATGACATGAATGACTTTCTAGACAGATACCTCTTAGTAAAGTTACATTAAGATCAGGTAAGCTATCTATACAGACCCATAACAACTAAGGAAATAGAAATAGTCATTAACTTCTGCCAATCCAAAAAAAGTTCTTTTCCAGATGTTTTTAGTGAAGAGTACTATCAGACTTTTATGAGACAACTAATATAAAAATGTCTCAAGTTATTTCACAAAGTACAAACAGAAGGAACACTGCCAAACACATTCTATGAAGCACAGTCACCTTGAAACCCAAATCACACAAAAATTCAACAAAGAGAATTTCAGCCAAATTTCTCTAATAATTCTTTACAAAAATGCCTAATAAAATACCCAGAAATTGAATTAAAAATAAATAAAAAACATCATTCACCATGATCAAATAGATTATATCCTAAGGATGTATAGAAGGAACCCCAAAGACTCAACCAGAGAACACCTACAGTTGATAAACACCCTCAGCAAATTGGCTGGATACAAAATTGTCTAAAAAAATCAGTAGCTTTCCTTTATACAAATTATAAATGGACTAAAAAAGAAACAAAAGACACAACACCCTTCACAACAGACACAAATAATATAAAATACCTCAGTGTATTTCTAACCAATAAAGTGAAAGACCTGTATGACAAGAACTTCAAATCTCTATAAAAAGAAATTAAAGAAGAAATCTGAAAACAGAAAGATCTCCCATCTTTTGGATTAGTAGAATTAATATAGTGAAAATGGTTATTTTATAAAAATCAATGTACAGATTCACTGTTCTAATCAAAATTCCAAATATGTTTTTACAGAGCTTGAAAGAGCAATTCTCAATATCATATAAAAAAAAGTAATCCATGATAGTTAAAATAATTGTGTACAATAAAAGAACTTCCAGGGTTATCACCTCCCTGATCTCAAGCTGCATACAGAGCAATACTAGCAAAAACTGCACGATATTTGTATCGATACAGACAGGTTGGTCAATGGACTCAAATAGAGAACCCAAAAATAAATCCTTACACCTTAAGACACTTGATCATTGTCAAAAAGTCAAAACCATAAAATAAAACAAAGAAAGCATCTACAACAAATGGTGTTGGTCTAACTGAATGCCTCCACGTAGAAGAATGCAAATAGATCCATACTTATTACCCTGAACAAACTAAAAGTTCAAGTCTTTCAAAGACCTCAACATGAAATCAAATACACTAAATCTCATTAGAGAGAAAGTGAAAAATAGCCTTTAATGCATTGATACAGAGGACAATTTCCTGAACAGCACACCAAAGGTTTAGGCTCTAATATCAACTATGGATAAATAGGACCCCCAGGAAACTGAAAAGCTTCTTTATGGTGAAGGACCCTGTCAATAGAATAAAATGGCAGCCTGCCAATTGAGACATGATCTTCATCAACCCTACACCCAATAGATGACGAATATTCAAAATATAAAGAACTCAAGAAGTTAGACACCAACAAACAAGTAAAACAAAATTTGGTAGTAAGCTAAGCAGAATTCTCAACATAAGAATCTCAAGTAAAAAAAAAAAAAACAAAGAATCTCAAATAGCTGATAAACACTAAAAGGAGTGTTCAACATCCTTATCATCAGGAAAGGCAAATCAAAACACCTCTGTAATTCAATCTTACACTCATTAGGATGGATAAGATCTAAAATTGAAGGGTGATTATATTGTGGTGAGGATGTGGGGCAAAGAAAATCACACCTCCATTGTTGATGGAAGTGCAAACTTGTACAACTATGCTAGAATTCAGTCTGAAGGTTTTTCAGCAAATTGGAAATAGTTCTACCTAAAGACCCAAGTATATTTCCTGGACGTGTACTCAAAAGATGCTCCACCATAACACAAGGTCATGTGCCCCATTATGTTAATATCAGACTTATTTGTAATAACAAGAAACTGGAAACAACCCAGATACCCCTCAACCAAAGAATGGATAGAGAAAATGTGGTTCTTTTATACAATGGAATATCATTTATGTATTAAAAACCAGGATATCATGAATTTGGCAGGCAATGTAAGGAACTAGAAAATATTATCCTGAGTGAGGTTCAGAAGAAATGAATGGTATGTATTTACTTATTTGTAGATATTAGATATAGTGTAGAGGATACCCAAGTTGCATTCCTCAAACCCAAAGAAGCTAAAGAATACGAAAGGAAAAAAGAGAGGGTATTTGAATCTCACATACAAGCAGGGATATAATAGTCATAGGAGGCAGATGGAGTGAGAAACTGGATAGAGGAAGAGATGGTGAGAGGATGTGTGTGTGTGGGGGAGTAAAGGATTAGCTGTGGGGAGAGACAAGAGAGAGAACCAGAAGAAAGAATGGAAATGAACCTCTGGCATATGTGGAGGGGTAAGGGGCTTCTTCAGGAAGTGCCAGAGACCTAATATGGGATCAGACTCCCAGGAGTCTAAGGGGGTGACTTTAGCTGAGTCTAATAGCAGTGGTAATATGGAAACTGAAGTGGCCCAGCTTCCCTAGCCAGACAGGATGCCCAGTGGAAGGATAATGACACAAATGCAGTCACATTTGTGTCTCCCAAATTGTCCTGTTTACAAGAAATTCAGGTAAAAATGTAGACCAGAGATTGAAGGAGTGGCCAAACAATGATTGGTTCAACTTGAGAAAATGGTCAAGCACCAATCTCTGACATTACTGATGATACTGTGTTATGCATTCAAACACCAGTCTTCTAGGTAATATTTTCTTATATTTTAATATAATATATCTGAGCCAGTGCCCTGAGCATACCATGGGTGCTAGCTCTGCATCCAGTCCCACAACACCCAAAGGAAGATTCAACCTCATGTGCTCTAACACTCACAAATCATAAGTGAGGAGGCCACATTGTTTGCTCCAACAACAGGAGTAACTGGGACCACAAAGATCTAGGGATGCAGGAAACCTTGCACAGCCAGTGGCATTGCTTCCTTCTGGTCTGAGAATGTGGGCATTGGTTCTGAATCTAGTACCACAATGCCCAGAGGAAGTTCAACTACCAGGATCTAAAAAATGGAAATAGCAACAATAAATAAATCACAAAGAGAGACAACCCTGGAGATAGAAAACCTAGGAAAGAGATCAGGAGTCATAGACAAAAGCATCACCAACAGAATACAACAGATAAAAGAGAATCTCAGGTGCAGAAGGTATCATAGAAAACATTGATACAACAGGTGAAGAAAATGCAAAAAGCTCCTAATGCAAAATATCCAAGAATTCCAGGACACAATGAGAAGATAAAATCTAAGGATAATAGGTACAGAAGAGAATGAAGACTAACAACTTAAAGGCCCAGTAAATATCTTCAACAAAATTATGGAAGAAAACTTCCCTAACTTAAAGAAAGAGATGCCTATAAACATACAAGAAGCCTTCAGAACTCGAAATAGACTGACCCAGAATAGAAATTTTTTCCATCACATAATAATCAAAACACCAAATGCACAAAAACAAAGAAAGAATATTAAAAGCAGTAATGGTTAAAAAAATGGTCAAATAATATATAAAAGCAGACCTTTTACAATTACATCAGATTTCTCACCTGAGACTATAAAAGCCAAAAGATCCTGGACAGATATCAAATAAAACCTAAGAGAACACAAATGCCAACCCAAATTACTATACCCAATGAAACTCTCCATATATGGACAAACCAAGAAATTTTATGACAAAATGAAATTTACACAATATGTTTCCACAAATCCAGCCCTACAGAGGACAGTAGATAAAAAAATTCCAATACAATGAGGGAAACTACAGTGTAATAAAATCAAGAAAGTAATCTTCTTTAAACAAACCCAAAAGAAGATAGCCATATCAACATAACTCCAACTCTAACAAAAACAAAACAAAACAAATCAGGAAGCAATAATCACTTTTACATAATATCTTAACATCAATGGACTCAATTTCCCATTAAAGACAGAATAACAGACTAGATATGTAAACAGGATCAAGCAATTTGCTGCATGTAGGAAACACACCTCAGTGACAAAGACAGACACTATCTCATAGTAAAAGGCTGGAAAAAAATTCCAAGCAAATGGTTCCAAGAAACAATCTGGAGTAGCCTTTCTAATATTGAATAAAAGTAACTTTCAACCAAAAGTTATCAAAAAACATAAGAAAGGACACTTAATCCTCATCAAAGAAAAAAATCTACCAAGACGAACTCTCAATTCTGAACATCTATGCCCCAAATGCAAGAGCACCCACATTCATAAAAGAAACTTTACTAAAGCTCAAAACACACATTGCACCCCACACAATAATAGTGAAAGACTTCAATACCCCACTCTCATCAATGGACAGATCATGGAAACAGAAAATAAACAGAGATACAGTGAAACTTACAGAAGTTATGAACCAAATGAATTTAACAGATATCTATAGAACACTTCATCCTAAAACAAAAGATTATACCTTCTTCTCAGCCCCTCATGTTGTCTTCTCCAAAACTGACCATATATGTCACAAAACATACCTCAGCAGATACAAGAAGACTGAAATAAACCTATGCATCATAACAGATCACCATGGACTAAAGCTAGTCTTCAATAACAACAAAAATAATAGAAAGCCAACATACACATGAAAGATAAGCAGTGCTGTACACAATGCCGAAAAATAAAAGAAATTAATGACTTTTTAGAATTTAATGAAAATAAAAGTATATTATACCAAAACTTATGGGACACAATGAAAGCAGTGCTAAGAGGAAAACCCATAGGTCTAAGTGTCTCCAAAAAGAAATTGGAGAGAGCATGCACTAGAAGCTTAACAGCAAAGCTGAAAGCTCTAGAACAAAAAGAAGCAAATATACCCAAGAGGAGTAGACTGCAGGACTTAATCACCTCAGGGCTGAAATCAACCAAGTTGAAACAAAAAGAACTATATGAAGAATCAACAAATCCAGGAGTTAGTTGGCTGAAAAAGTCAACAAGATAGATAAACACAGATGGCCAAGAAACTAAATGGAGTTAAGCAGCATCAGGTCCTGAGAAGTGGGGGGGGGATCATCTACAAAATACCAGAGACCCAGGAGGTGAGAGACTCTAAGGGGTCAAAAGGGGTCTCCCTAGCCAAAATGCCCAACATTAAGGAGAGAGAACTTGAAGAACCCACCTCTAGTTGATAGGACCTTAAGCGAAAAGATAGTGTCACTAACCCACATTCAAAATTTCTAACAAAGAATTGTTCCTGTCTAAAAGAACTACAAGGACAAAAATGGAGAAGAGACTGAGGGACAGGTGTTTCAGTGACTGGCTCAAGTTGGGATTGATCTTATGGGAGGTATCAAGGCATGACTCTATTTCTGATGCTGAGGTATGTTTATAGAGAGGAGCCTGGCATGGCTGTCCCCTGAGAAGCCCTCACAGAACCTGACTGAAACAGAAGACACTTACACTCAACTACTGAACTAAAGTTGGAAACTCCTGTGGCTGAATTAGGTAAAAGACTGAAGAAGCTGAAGGGGAGAGAGACCGTATAGGAATATGAGTAGTCTTGACTTACCCAGACCCCAGGCAGCTCTCAGAAGACTGAGCCACCAGTAACATACAGAGGTCAGTCAGAGGCCCTTGGCACAAATGTAGCAGAGGTCTGCTTGGTAAGGCCATAGTGGTAGAAGATGAGCACAATTCTTGAGAGACTTAAAGCCCCAGGAAATTGGAGGCCTGGTTAGGACCACCCTCTCACAGACTAGGGGGAGGAGAAATGAGATGAGAACCTGTGGCAGGGGGTGAACCAAAACAGTGTGCAGAAAAAAGACTGTAAATAAATAAAATAATAGAAATTGAAAAAAATAGTGGACATAATTTATTAGCTCACTAAATTATTACCTGCATTATCTGGGGGTAAGGGAGCAACATGATCATCTAGGGATAATCTTTTTTTTTTTTGAGAGAGCATAATTTAATAAATAAGATTCTTTACTACTTTGAATTGCTTGTATGTAACTCTTCAAAATTATTCCAACATTATTTGAGATTCTGTCTACATAACTTGACATCTGTTTCCCTGTATTTACAAAAATTTTCCACGTGTTCATATAAACAAAATGAAGCAAAGAATAAATCACCACAGGACATTCAAGCTGCTATTGAATGAATGACATCTGTAGAAATAAGTGATGTAAAATTAGCTCTCTGTCTATTCAATCAGATTTTTAAAGTTTTTTTTTTATTATATACTTTCAAAGTTTTCATACTGATTTGTTCTGCATCTGAAGTTTCCATTTTGCTGCACTCATTTTGCCAGACCATTAGTTATACTGATTTACCCACTCCAAAATAACATGAAAGATAATTCAAATTCAATGCATTATCATAGAAAGTTAAAACAATATATTTTTGCAGAACTATGAGTATATTTTGGTTACACCCTTACCACTGTATATTTATCTTAAATTTCTACATTAAAATTGCCCAACTGCTTGATTAAATAAAAAGTATAAATTTCAATTCAAAAATAATATTCAAAAACTTCAAGAGGATTAAAAAAGTAAGCAAAGCCAATCAGTAACTTACTAAATTGGGGTGGAAGTGCCATGAGTGCACATCTATTATTTCAACACTCTGGAGGCAGAAGGAAGAAGTTGTGGTATTTGAGACCATCCTGAACTTTCTAGTAAATTCAGACTAGCAAATCCAAGGTAAAGGAAACCTTTCTCAAAAACAATAAGTAAATAACTCTTTTTTCATAGAGACAATGTAAGTTCTTTTATTATATATGGTTAGATAAATTTCACATGACATGTAATACTGCAAAACAGAATTATTCACAATAATGTTCAAGATTAACTAAACCTCCAAAAACAGTTTATAAAAAGAGAAAGTATACTGGAGAAAAAAATTCAGAGAAGGCATGGCATATAAATCAGAAAAGTTTCATCAGAAATTTTAAGGTCTTCAGGCACAATTTGGATTCAATATTAAAATAAGCTTTCAAATAACATTCTATCTTTATAAAGCCTGAGTGGGCTATAGTTAAGAATGTATGCAAGCATGAAATAGCAGTTAAAAAATATGCCACAAATTTGAAAAAGAACATGGAGAGGTATGTGAGAGGATTTGGAGGGAAAAAGACAGAAACAAAAATATTTTAATTATATTATAATATTAAAAAATTAAAAATGAAATCATGGTAAATATCCTGATATCAACTTGGTGTACCATGCATCTGAACTTTAGTACTTGAGAGTTATACTGATGGATAAAAAAATTAAAGTCAGTATGAGCACATAAGTTTGCAGTCTTGGCTACAAAACAAACAAATTCATTCTCAAGACTTGACATGAATGTAAACTTCTACTCTAACTATCTCCAATCTAAGAAACTTATAATTTTTGTTATTATTTCAGATATAAACTAAAAAACGAGTTAGAGCTATGTTGATTTACCATGGTGGTACTGAACATCTGACCAGATCTATTAATCAGAATCAGTTAGTTTCTTGGAGATGTCAATATGGCCCAAGTTACACTTGGTACACTCATATAGAAGACTTTTGAAGATTGATGCTCTTTCCACTGGGGTACTAATTTATAGTTGAATACCTATATATTATATGGACAAATTTTTTTCTTCTTAAAAATTTTTTATTGATAATTTTATTTATTTACATTTCAAATGTTACCCCCCTTCCCTGTTTCCCCTGCTCAAACCACCTATCCCAACTCTTACCCTCTGCTTCTATATGGGTGCTCAGCTACCTGCTCACTCACTTCTGCATAGTGGCCTAGCATTCTACTACACTGGGGCATCTAGCCTTCACAGGACCAAGGGCCTCCGCTCCCTTTGATGCCAGGTAAGTCCATCCTCTGCTACATATAGAGCTGGTGCCATGGATCCCTCATAATCTTTGGCTGGTGGTTTAATCCCTGGAAACTCTGGTTTGTTTGGAAATGTAAATAAAGAAAATATCTTTAAAAAAAAGAGTTAAAAAAAGGCAAGAAATGTGAAAGATGGATTCACCTGCATGTTTGCAGAAGTCATAGAGAACTAGTTTCTCCAGGCTGTTAAGCTAGTGGAAAATCACTTGGACTTGGAAATTTAGAAACTGGGTCAGATGGGTAAAGATCAACGGAAGTTTCTCAAAGAAGAAAGTCTGGCAGTGTTCAGGAAGGCTCAGTAGAAGAAACAGAATTGTCTTTCCAAAGGCATGTGGAGTACAGAGAAATCATCAGGAGAGAGACTTTTTCCAAAAAGTCAAGGAGTGTGAGAAAGTGTTTACCAGTTCTACAGAGACACCACATTCCGGTGTAAAATACTAGACAGACATTTGGCAATTCTGGCCAAAGATATCTTGAAACCAAGGCTTTGAAGCTGAATGTGGAGAAGGTACCATTCCTTTGTGAGAGACTGCTGATCAAAGTCATTCCCACACTAGCTCTCTTGAGAGACAGCAAGACACAAGATTGTTTTTGTATTCACTGACCTTCGTAATACAGATGACTTCACACTACAGAAACTTTAGAATGAAGAGATGGTTGTTCTGATGTTATTAATTACAGTGGAAATTTACTGGAGCCAAAAGAAATTTGGTATAAACTTTACAAACCTAGAATATAGCACTATCAGAGCAATGATACACGGGTCTGATTCTGATGATGATCAAACTGTGTTGTACTTTAAAACCTTCTGTCTGTCTGTCTGTCTGTCTACTTCAGAGTTAAGTGTGTTTTCAAAATTCCACTGATTTCAGCCTATTGATCATGTGATATTCTTGTCCCAGCTTGCACACTAACCATTTTGTCTGCGGTCATAACATATAACTTGAAACAGGTATTTTAAGTTAAACAAAAAAAGAAATTGAATTCAAATTTTATACTCCAAATATGCATTTTCCTAAAATTTCTATCAATGTGGTATAATCTGATTGCAATTTGTCATTTATTCATTGTAATATAGCACATACACTAATTATATTAGAAAAAGTATTTTTTCTGACCTAACAGAGAAATATTTGATGTTACATTCAAAAGCAATTTCTTTTTTATATGAAATTATCAAATACTCTACTGTAACTAGTAATAACATGTTATAAAATTTCATCTTGTTTTTCACAGATTACCAAATGTCATAAATGTCAATTGATGTGTTTCAGAAGCAAGATGAAAGTTTGACATTATAGTATCTAAACATTCACATAACCGTTCATTTAATGTCAGACGTTATGCTATACTTAGACATAAATTACAGCATACATGAAAGGCATACATTTAAAATGTTGGCTTCAGATTTATTGTGGGAAGATAATGCATATTTTATCAAACCTTAGTGAAATTATGACACTACTGAAAAATAACACTTTAAATATTGAATTAGTATGATTTATGCAATTTACTAAATATATATTTTTGAAACCTACAGATAATACTACTCAGCAAGATTCCTACAGTTTGAAAATTATTTTAATTTATCAAAAATGTGACAAATAATTTTAATGATTTTATGAACTAAAATGCATAAATTTTGCAGACAAGTCACAAATATGTGGTATTTAATTGTTCCCTTCTATCTGTAGGGATATGTGATTATTTGAAAATCAGCACCATCTGTTTAGGTGGTAAATGTTCAAACAGAAATTGACTGTCAGAAATTTCTCAACCAGTACTGCATTTTTTTATTCCTAAAACACATATAAAATCTTTATCCCTGATTCTTGACACAGAGCATCTGAGCCTTTTGCAATTTTCTCAATACTGAGTATGATAAACAGGTATTTTCTCCTAATATGTGGCTTTTTGGCCCACTTCTAAGTAAGGATATTAATACTTTTGAGTTTTCAGGTTTTTTTTTCCTTAGGGAGATAATTCTTGGTGAACATCTTGATAGGGGCTGGTAGTTTATTTTTTACTACTGGATGAATCATTGTGTAAAGATTTATTGTTAATTTAATTACAAGTCTTTCACTCAAACATTAAATTTATTTTTTTGTTTCTTTTGATTGTATTGTGTTTGCTAATTTTTACATAAACAGATAAACCTTGGCTGTATATTAGTTAAAACAAGATACTGAACCTCTTCAATATTTTACAGAGCTGATTATATATATATATATATATGTATATATTATCATTATGTGTAAATACATAATTTTTTATATTTTATTTACATATCAGATGCCAATCCCTTTCTCCATTTCCCCTCCCTAGAAAACCCTTATCCCATGCCCCCTTTTCCATTTGGCTTTTATACAATTTTTTTTAAATGTTAATCAAAGGCTTTATAAGTATGGTAATGCTCAATCAGAAGTGTAACCTAATATCTAACCTAGCTATGTAAACTATCTTTGACTGGTGGGGACATGTTAACTTCTGCCTCCATGCCCCCTCTCTTTCTCTCTCTTTTTCTCTCTCATTACCTAGCTTCTCATCTACTTCATCTTCTCCTCTCCTTACTCCATCATTTCCTCTTGGTGCTCCTTCCCCCTTATCCCCCCCTACATATTACCATTCCTGTTAAAATAAAGCTTTTCTCTCAAAATACAATTAGAGCATAAGTATTCCTATTTGTACCAGTGAGGTACAAGATAGTCTTAATACCCAGTCCATCCTTTTGTTGACTAACCAGAACCTCTGTCATCTCTCTTGACTAAAACACTTAGTTTTGAACCTGACTTTTTTCTTGGCTTTAGAATGAATGTCAGCTGAAAAACATCCACTCAGATCTTTTCTCTCAAGGCAAATAGCCAGGATTGGCTATGAGTCTATAGGTCTTCAAAGCCGTCAGAAATCCTGAATGACTAAATTAGCCAAAGTTATGGGAAGCACTAAGCATATAACATTAAATTTATAATCATGAATTTCATTATTCATTATATAAGGTTATATCCAACATCTAATGTTCTAGAACACCAAAT
>JANHMN010000005.1:52808420-52833041 GCA_030674055.1 Rhabdomys pumilio
AAGGTTATATCCAACATCTAATGTTCTAGAACACCAAATTAAACACAGATATTCATGAGATAATTCATAATATAATTTTAAGTTAGTATTTAAGGAAGTTCTTTGTTACCCAACAATAAAGAAAACAAAAATCTAGAATGTTTTTGAGGTGCTAAACATTAATGTGATTAGTTTTGAGGTAAAAACAGTCAAAGTATTACTTAAAGTATAAATGTAATAAAAATATATGGGATCACATGGAAGTTTAAAAAATTGGCTTTGCTACTTTAAAAAAATAGAAGTGAAATACAATGGCCTATCTCAAGTTGCAGATCAATATTCTGAATGTATGGTATTATGAATTTACTTAAGGTTTTAAAAAACAATGTTATCCAAGCCAACATAGAAATATGAAGACATATACATATATTTTGCTTCAAAATACATAGTTTGCCTGGCGGTGGCGTCGCACACCTTTAATCCCAGCATTTGGGAGGCAAAGACAGGCAGATTTCTGAGTTCGAGGCCAGCATGGTCTACCGAGTGAGTTCCAGGACAGCCAGGGTACACAGAGAAACCCTGTCTAGAAAAAAAACAAAAAAAGAAAAACAACAACAAAAAACCAAAATACATAGTTCATAATTCATATTTTAAGTAAGATTATGTTTTTATTTAGAAGAAAATTTAGATATATAGTAAATAATTGACTAAATTATTAAGTGTTAGTTTTCAGAATTAATGCAAAATAATATTGTTTAAGAACATATTATAAAACTATTTAAAACCTTACCAATGAATTTACTTAACTTTATAGATATTTTTATTGGATATTTTATTTATTTACATTTTAAATGTTATTCCAGTTCTCCATTTCCCTCCCTCATTCCAACCCCTCTATTTCTGCTTCTATGAGGGTGTGCCCCCACTCATCCTCCCACTCCCAGCCACCCACCCTTGAATTCCCCCACACTGAGAAATCCCTCCATGTGTGTTCCCAGGCTGGCAGTTTAGACCCTGGGAGCTCTGGTTGGTTGGTATTGTTGCTCTCCTTATGGGGCCACAATCCCCTTCAGCTTCTTCACTTTTCTCTCTAACTCTTCCATTGTGGACCCCTTATTCAGTTGAACGGTTCACTGTGAGCATCTACCTATGTAAATGTCAGAATCTGGCAAAGCCTTTCAGAAGACAGGTACATCAGGCTCCTGTCAGCATGCACTGCCTGGCATACACAACAGTATCTGCTTTTGGTAATTGCATATGGGATGGAAGAGGCTCTCAACAGCCCCTTCTCCAGTCTCTGCTCCATACTTTGTCTCCATATTTGCTTCTGTGAGAATTTTGTTACTCCTTCTAAGAAGGACTAAAGCACCCACACTTTGTTCTTCCTTCTTCTTCAGTTTCATGTAGTCTGTGAGTTGTATCTTGGGTATTGTGAGCTTTTTGGCTAATTTCCACTTATCAGTGAGTACATACTATGTGTGTTCCTTTGTGACTTGGTTACTTCACTCAGGATGATATTTTCTAGTTTCATCAATTTGCCTAAGAATTTCATGAAGCTGTTGGTTTTAATAGCTGAATAGTATACTCCATTGTGTAAATATACCACATTTTCTGTATTCATTCCTCTGTTGAAGGACATCTGGGCAGAGATAGGCAAGAAGATCAATGGAATAGAATTGAAGACCCAGAAATGAACCCACACACCTCTGGTCACTTGATTTTTGACAAAAGAGTTAAAATCATCCAGTGGAAAAAGAAACCATTTTCAACAAATATTGGTTGTTCAACTGGAGGTCAGCATGCATTTGAATGCAAATCTATCCATTCTTATCTCATTGTGCAAAGCCCAATTCCAAGCAGATCAAGGAATCCCACATAAAACCAGATACACTGGAAGTAATAGAAGCTGAGGGGGGAAGGGGGAGCCTTGAACACATGGGCACAGGGAAAATGTTTCTGAACAGGAAACCAATGACTTATGCTCTAAGATCAAGAATTGACAAATGGGACCGCATAAAATTGCAGAGCTTTTGTAAGGCAAAGACACTTTCAATAGGATAAAATAGCAACCAATAGGTTGGGAAAAGATCTTTACCAATACTACATCCAATAGAGAACTAATATCCAGTATATACAACAAACTCAAGAAGTTAGACTCTAGAGAATTAAATAACTCTATTTAAAAATGGAGTATAGAGCTAACCAAAAAATTTTCAACTGAGGAAACTTGAATGATCAAAAAGCACCTAAAGAAATGTTCAACATCCTTAGTCATCAGGGAAATGGAAATCAAAACAAATCTGGGATTCCACCACACATCAGTCATAATGTCTAAGATTAAAAACTCAGGGCATAGCAGATGCTGCTGAGCCTGTGGAGACGAACACTCGTCCATTGTTGGTGGGATTGCAAGCTGGTAAAACCACTCTGGAAATCAGTCTGGTGGTACCTTAGAAATTTGAACATAGTAAGTATTACCTGATGACCCAGCTATATCACACCTGGGTAAATACCCAAAAGATGATCTAACATATAAAGGACACATGCTCCAATATGTTTACAGCAAACTTTTTTATATTAGGCAGAAGCTGGAATGAACACAGCAAAATTTAAATAAGCTTTCAAAATTCTTTCTTTTCTGAGTAATAACAAACCAGAAAAAATGTATTCTTTGAATATTACTTGGTTAAAAATTATTGCTTCAAAAATATACTTTATTTCTGTGAATTTCCTGTCACATGTCTATAATTATTGTTTTTAATCTTTGCAGAGCTCCAGATAATCTAAGAGAACACTCTTACCTGTTCCTACTGATATAAAAGATATCACATTCCTAATAACATGTGCTGGTTTCCAAATTACCTCTAAGTATTACTTTTTGTAATTGTTTGAGTAACTAATGTCCATCATAGCTTCAGATATTTGAACATTTAGTTCTCACTTAATGGAGCTATATGGAGAGATTTATTGATGGGCTATGAAACTAAAATCTTCACATTTCCAGTTCTCTCTCTGTTCGGTTACTGTATTTTAAGTTCTGAGCTCTCTTCTTATTCCTGTTTCCATCCCTGCTACTCATTGCTATGCCTTCCTGACATACCAGAGAATTTTTCTTCTGGACACATAAGCTTAAGTATACAGTTCCTTTTTTGGTTTTCTTTGGAAATTTTTTTTTCACAGAAAGAGAAAAGTAGCTATATTGCTCCAGGAATTATTACTGGAAATTTTTATTGTCACATCCTAAACCAAGTAGAGATGCATATTGATTTTCATAAATATTGTCTTTGTTAAAATAATTTTATACTCATGTGCCTTTGATTTTGTCTTTGATTGTATTAAAGAAAGTAATTCTATTGCATTCACTGCTATTTATTTTCAATTTAGTCTCCTCTTGTCACAAAATGAATATTTAATAAATATGTATTGTTGATTGAGTTACTTAAATCTAGTACAATTAACCAGTCATTGGTATAATTTTCAGAAATTTGAGCCCTTAATCACATTATTATACTCAATAATGGAATTGGGGACAAACAAGCTAACTTTTCTGATCTTTTATTATCTTACTCATAAAATAAAAAAAAAAAAAAAATCATACCGAAACATTTTAAAGCAAATGGATAGACTGTGTATTTTTTTCCATTTTAGAAATATTTAATGTAAAGTACCTAACTCAATGGTGTGAGAACTAAAACTTCAAAGAGAAGGAATCTAAAAGTTTATTGGCTTTCCTCACTCACCATAGCATGCCAATTTGTCATCCTTGTTCAGTCACATTGGTGAGACTTTATGAATATAGCTTTTGGCATTTCTATGAAATATAATTTCATAATAAATTCTGAATTATCTGGCTTCTACCATATTTCTGCCCCTTCCCTTTCAATGTTCTCTAAGTCCTAGATATGGGAGTTGTTTTGTAGATCCAGATACTGTAATTATTTTCCCAAACTATGCATATCATGTGTTTGTCATTCTCTGTAATGGCCAATGTCTGTTTCAAAATTTCCTTGAAGATCACCCTTATTAATATATATATGGTTATAGAATATTGTTATGGTAATTTAGTAAACTGATGTTTTTTGATTCTCCTTCAAGCTTCACAGTGTCAGTAGTACTGGATAATTGACTAGGTTTGTAAAATTGAGTGAGATTTTTCTCTTGTGGAACAAGTCTTTAGTCCAGTTACAGGAATGTTGGTTATCAACAAGGTATTCTTGCCACTAGTGCACTTGTAGGATTATCATGCTGTGTAGACCATTATGCGTTGTATGTAATATAACTGTGTAAAAATGTCAAGGGCAGCCTTGCTTATACACTAAAGGCCTAAAATAAGCCATAGGCCTAAGTCAGCCTGCTAGCACAAGTCTTGGTCTCTGTGGAAAAACACTGAACAGGTGGCTATAAGATTTTGTAAACAGGTAGCCTTGGTGGAAATTTACCAGCCTGGATAGTCATAGACCTTGTAGATAGAAATACTTGGTGGATAGTACCAACTTAGATAAGGACAAGTGATTCATAGACAGAGTCATAGTGACATGTTCCCTGAAACTTCACCCAGCTGATACCTTGTTCTGGAAGATATCTGTATTCACCCTGAACACCTATGCTCCTGCATCACCACGCTTCACACATCCTGCCTTTATATGTTTATAACCACCGTGTGAAAAAGTAAAAATTATGACTTGATCAGACTATAGACAAATCATTGATCTTTGCGTTCACCTGTTTCCCCCCATTCTCTCTTTCAGGTGATCTCCCCAACCCTATTCACTGCTCTGCTGGTTGGGGCATAAAAACATTGGTTATTTTACTCCCTTGAAAATTTGTATGATACCTTCTGTTATAAATTATAGTCATTTGAAGAAAGGCATTCAAATATCACCCACGTCATATGTCTGTCTTTCTAGTTTCTGAGGTGACAGGAAACCAATAACAATAGCAATTTCTTATTTGTATTGATAGTTTTGTGGATAACTCTCTCCAGCATCTCAAAAGAGGACTTTTTTATGCCTGATAATGGGGGTTTTGTTAGATGATCTTTATCTCTTGGACGAAGCATTGCTATCCCAGATGGGAACATTTTTCTTAAATGAATGTGAATACTTATAAACAGAGTCGACCATATTGCATATTGTTTTTGTGTAGATGCTTAGTATTGTGGTTTATTCAAAATTTCTTTCCTTCTTCTGTATATCAAACCTAGAGTTGTAGAGCTATGAGCCTCAGATGAGAGAATACATGAGATGTTTATATTTCTGTGTCTGAGTTAAGTATCTCAGTACCATCTTTGTAAATCCATCCCTTTATCTACAATGTTCATAACCGGACATTTCTTTTACTTTGAAATAGAATTGCATCGTATATCTGTATATATTTATTACTCATTTGTCTATGTAAGCACATTTTCATTGTTTCTGTTTCTTAATTATTGTGAAAAGACCATCATTGGACATAGTTGATCAAGTATTTATAGAATAAGGTAATGAGTCTTTTGAGAATATGCCAAGGACAAATAGAGCTATGTCATATGGTCCATTTATTATTAGCATTTTGAAAGTTCTCCACACTTATGTCCACTGTTAATAGAAAACTTTACAGTCCCGTAAATAATGAATGGCGACTTCTTTCCTCCACACTCCCTCCCACATTTGTTGTAGGTGGTTTGAACAAAGCACTTTTACAGAATGGTAAGGTATTCTAAGTATATGATATTAATGATGGATATACATATAGGAAGACAGATATATATATAAAATTCTTAAGTTGAAAAATTCAGGTAATTTATTGTCATCTATGGGTTGCTGTCTGTTATTTCTTTTAAAATATTTATGAGGCTTCAGCTCTGTACCCAACTCCCTAAAACCCAGAGGAGACTGGACTCCCAGAAGGTCTAACACATAGAAACACAGGATAATAGGATCACAGCATTCCAGGACATTGGACACACCAAGATTTTAGGAGCCCAGAAATAGCCTGAATTCCAGGAGCTATCACAACCAGGGTCTCAGGATTACAGAATCACAGAAACAGTAGAACTCTGAGGAGTTCTGACAAAGGCAATATAACAGGGCAGACAGGATCTAGTAAGAGATAGTGAGTGAGGATAACACTAGAAATAACCAGATGTCAAAAGGCAAGCACAAGAACATATGATAGAAAGCAAGGTTACTTGGTGTCACCAGAACCTAGCTCTCCAACTATAGCAAATCCTAAATACCAGATGACACCAGAAAAGTGATATTCAGCTTTAAAATCACTTTTCATTATGATTATAGAAGACTTTAAAAAGGACATAAATAATTCCTTCAAAGAAATACAGGGGAGACTAACTTTGTGAAACAACAGATAGATAATTTGGTAGCAAAACCTATACAAATACATCATCATAAGGTAGCTATGGAGGACCACGAGGCTCAAAATAAGGTTGTTAATCTATCCAGGGTGTTCCCAAAACCCATATTCACTCAATCTAAAAGGGGGCACTTCTGCCCCTAGACCAAACAGAGAGGGTCCACACAAAATCCCCTCTGACTGGCGATCTGAATTATTGCTTAGGCTGTGAGGCAAAGCACTGTAAAGGAATATAAATGAAAGTTAAAAATATCTTTCTAGAGACGGGTGGTGATGGTGCATGCCTTTAATCCCAGCACTTGGGAGGCAGAGGCAGGCAGATTTCTGAGTTCAAAGCCAGCCTGGTCTACAGAATGAGTTCCAGGACAACCAGGACTATACAGAGAAACCCTGTATTGAAAAACAAACAAAAACAAACAAAAACAAACAAAAAAACAACAAAAAATATTTTTCTGGGTTTCCTGAGGGACAAGCTTGACTGTATAGGTGTTGATGTCAAAAGTATCCCCTATCCAATAAAAAGACATCAAAATGGGTATGACCCTCATGCCTCACTGGACAACAACAGGAGGACTGGAGCCATTACAAGGTCTCCTTTAATAACTGGAGATCAGGCCTCTATCCCTGCCTTCTCAAGATTAAAATCACCACAGTCCTTCTATACGTGAAGAAGGGAGATGTCAGGAGCAGCCCTGCTTATACACTGATGGCCTAAAATCAGCCGTAGGCCTAAAATCATCAATAGGCCTGACATACATGCATGCTAACACAAAGTCTTGGGTCTCTATGGAAAAACACTGAAACAGATGGCTATAAGCTATTGTAAACAGGCAGCTTCTGTGGAAATTTACCAGCCTGAGTAGTCATAGACTGTGTAAATAGGCAGCTTTGGTGGATAGTACCAACTTAGATAAGGACAAGTTAATCATAGGCAGAGTCATAGCGACCTGTCCCCTGAACCTTCACCTGGTTGATACCCTGTTCTGAGAGATATCTCTATTCCCCCTGAACACCTATGTTCCTGTGTCAGCCCCTTCCCTACATCCTGCCTTTTTCTGTTTATAACCCCTGTGTAAAAAAGTAAAAATTACCATGTGATTAAAAAATAAATGAAATAAAATAAGCCCCCTCCAGATCAATGTGGCTGAAACAGACACCCAGCGAGTTTGCTCCCTTGTGGAAACCATATCCCAAAACACCCCAGAGAGGCCACAGACCTCAGAGAGGCAGGTAAGATCAGTTGTGCACCACCCTACACCCAGAGCCCCAGCTGGGAGAAGGAAGCTCACAGGACACACCAGACACCCAATCCCTGACCATGCAGAATACCACTCCCCTTCTGTCCCCCTCAGGATCCCTTTGGCTGGATCAGACACCCAGCTGGTCTGCTCCCTTATGGAAAACTGTATCCTGAAACAACCCAGTGAGGCCACTGACCTCAGAGTGACAGACAGCTAGCTGGTCTGCTCCCATGTGGAAACCATATACCGAGACATCCCAGAGAGCCCATTGACCTCAGAGAGGCAGATACCTGTGGCTGGAGCAGACACCCAGCTGGTTTGCTCCCTTATGGAAAAGCATATCCCGAGACATCCCAGAGACGCCACTGACCTCAGAGCAGGGGACATCATACCCCGAGACATCCTAGAGGAGCCATGGAACTCAGAGAAGCAGACACCATATGCTGAGACATTCTAGAGGAGCCACTGCACTCAAATCAACGAACACCTAGCTGGTCTGCTCTCATGAAGACACCTTATCCTGAGACATCCTAGAGGAGACACTGCACTCAGAGTAACTGGAGCTCAGGACCACAGGATCACAGAGACATCTGAACCCTGAGGAGTTCTGACACAAGCAAGATAACAGGAAAGACAGGCTCCGGTCAGAACCAGTGAGTGCAGGTAGCACTAGAGTTAACTAAATGGTGAAACGCAAGCGCAAGAATGTAAACAACTGAAACCAAAGTTATTTGGCATCACCAGAACCAAGTTCTCCCACCATAGCAAGCCCTAAACACCACATCACACCTGAAAATCAGGATAAAGAATTAAAATCACTTCTCATGATGATGTTAGAGGATTTTAAGAAGGTCATAAATAACACTCTTAAAGGATTTGAGGAGAATACAGGTAAACAGGTAGAAACCCTTACAGAGGAAACACAAAAATCCCTTAATAAACTGCAAGAAAACACAAACAAATAGGTGAAGGAATTAAACAAAACGGTCCAGGATCTAAAAATGGAAGTAGAAACAATAAAGAAATCTCAAAGGGATACTACGCTGGAGATAGAAAACTTAAGAAAAAGACCAGGAGTCATAGATGCAAGAATCATCAACAGAATACAATAGATAGAAGTGGGAATCTCATGTGCAGAAGATACCATGGAAAACACTGACACAACTGTCAAAGAGAATGCAAAATGCAAAAAGCTTCTAACCCAAAACGTCCAGGAAATCCAGGACACAATGTGAAGGCCAAACCTAAGGATAATAGGTATAGATGAGGGTGAAGACTCTCAACTTAAAGGACCAGTAACTATCTTTAACAAAATTAGAGAAGGAAAACTTCCCTAACCTAAAGAAAGATGTCCTTAAATATACAAGAAGCCTACAGAAACAAAAATAGACTAGACCAGAAAAGAAATACCTCCTGTCACATAACAATCAAAACATAAAATATACAAAACAAAGAAAAAATACTAAAAGCATTAAGAGATAAAAGTAAAGTAACATATAAAGGCAGACCTATAAGAATCACACCAAACTTCTCACCAGAGACTATAAAAGCCAGAAGATCCTGGACTGTTATCATACAGACCCTAAAAAACACAAATGCCAGCCAAGACTACAATACCCTGCAAAACTCTCAATCACTATTGATGGAGAAACCAAGATATTACATGACAAAACCAAATTTACACAATATCTTCCCACAAATCCAGCACCTCAAAGGATAATTGATGGAAAACTCCAATACAAGAAGGGAAATTACAACGTAGAAAAAACAAGAAAGTAATCTTCTATCAACTCCAAAAGAAGATAGTTACACAAACATAATTACAATTCCAATAACAAAAGTGACAGGAAGAAACAATCATTTTTTTCTTAATTTCTCTTAATATCAATGGACTCAATTCTCCAATAAAGTACATAGACTAGCAGACTGGATACATAAACAAGACCTAGAATTTTCTTACATACAGGAAACATAGCTCTGTGACAAAGACAGACACTACCTAAGAGTAAAAGAATGCAAAACAATCTTCCAAGCAAATGGTCCCAAGAAACAAGCTGAAATAGCAATTCTAATATCAAATAATATTGATTTTCAACCAAACATAATCAAAAAAAGATAAGGAAGGACACTTCATACTCTTCAAGGAAAAAAATGTACCAAGATGAACTCTGAATTCTGAACATCTATGCCCCAAATGCAAGGGTACCCACATACATAAAAGAAACTTTACTAAAGCTCAAAGCATACTTTACAGCTCACACAATAATAGTGGGGTATTTCAACACCCCACTCTCAGCAATGGACAAATCATGGAAACAAAAACTAAACAGAGACACAATGAAACTAACAGAAGTTATGAATCAAATGGATTTAACTGATATGTATAGAACATTTCACCCTAAAACAAAAGGATATACATTTTTCTCAGCACCTAACAGTACCTACTACAAATTAGACCATATAATTGGTCACAAAACAGGTCACAACAGATACAAAAAGATTGAAATAATCCCTTGCACCCTATCAGACCAACATGGACTAAGGCTGGTCTTTTATAATGAAAAAAAAAAAACAATTGAAAGCCCACATACATGTGAAAACTGAACAATGCTCTTCTCAAGGATCACTTTAAAAAGAAAGAAATAAAGAAAGAAATTAAAGACTTTTTAGAATTTAATGAAAAGAAGGACACATCATACAAAAACTTGTGGGAGTCCATGAAAGCAGTACTAAGAGGAAAACTCATAGCTCTAAGTACTTACAAAAAGAAACTGGAGAGAGCATACACTAACAAAAAGAAGCAAATATACCCAAGAGGAGTAGACAACAGGAAATAATCAATCTCAGAGCTGAAATCAACCAAGTAGAAACATAAAAAACTATACAAAATAACAATTTTCTTTCAGAAAATCAACAAGATAGATAAACCCTTAGCCAGACAAAGCAAAGGGCACAGAGACAGTATCTAAATTAAGAAAATCAGAAACGAAAAGGGAGACATAACAACAGAAATTGAGAAAATTAAAAAAGAAAACATCAGATACTACTACAAAGGCCTATACTCAACAAAATTGGAAAATATGGATGAAATGGACAATTTTCCAGACAAATACCAGGTATCAAAATTAAATCAGGAGCAGACAAACTGTCTAAACAATTCTATAATCCCTAAAGAAATAGAAGCAGTCATTAAAAGACTCCCCACCAAAAAAAGTCCAGGACCACATGGTTTTAGTGCAGAATACTATCAGACCTTCAAAAAAGACCTAATACCAATTCTCTTTAAACTATTCCACAGAATAGAAACAGAAGGAACACTTCCCAATTTATTCTATGAAGCTACAATTATGCTTATATTTAAACCACACAAAGATCCAACAAAGAAAGAGAACTACAGACCAATCTCTCTTGTGAATATTGATGCAAAAATACTCAATAAAATTCTCACAAACCGAATCCAAGAACACATCAAAACAATTATCCATCATGATCAAGTAGGCTTTATCCTGGTAATGCAGGAATTGTTCAATATTCAGAAATCCATCAATGTAATTCACTACATAAATAAACTCAAAGAAAAAGATGACATGGTAATCTCACTAGATGCTTAGAAAGCATTTGACAAAATTCATCGTTCCTTCATGGTAAAAGTACTGGAAAGATCAGGAATTCAAGGCCCATAATGGAACACAGTAAAAGCAATATACAGCAAGTCAGTAGCCAACATCAAACTAAATGGAGAGAAACTTGAAGCAATCCCGCTAAGATCAGGGACTAGACAAGGCTGCCTAATCATATGCTACCTATACAGTATAGGACTAGAAGTCCTAGCTAGGGTAATTAGACAACAAAAGGAATTCAAAGGGATACAAATAGGAAAGGAAGAAGTCAAAATTTCACAATTTGCAGATGATATGATAGTATACTTCAGTGACCCTAAAACTTCTACCAGAGAACTCCTAAACTTGATAAACAACTTCAGCAAAGTGGCTGGATATAAAATCAACTCAAACAAATCAGTAGCCTTCCTATACTCAAAAGATAAACAGGCTGAGAAAAAATTAGGAAAATTACATCCTTCACAATAGCCACAAATAATATAGAATATTATGAAGTGAATCTAACCAAGCTAGTGAAAGATCTGTATGACAAGAACTTCAAGTCTCTGAAGAAAGAAATCAAAGAAGATCTCAGAATATGTAAAGATCTCCCATGCTCCTGGATTGGCAGGATTAACTTAGTAAAAATGGCCATCTTGCCAAAAGCAATCTACAGATTCAATGCAATCCCCATCAAAATTCCAAACCAATTCTTCATAGAGATGGAAAGAGCAATTTGCAAATTCATTTGGAATAACAGAAAACCCAGGATAGTGATAACTATTTTCAATAATAAAAGAACTTCTGGGAGAATCACCATCCCTGACCTCAAACTGTACTACAGAGCAGTAGTGATAGAAACTGCATGGTAGTGGTACAGAGACAGGCAGGAAGATCAGTGGAATAGAATTGAGGATCCAGAAATGAACCCACACACCTATGGTCACTTGATCTTTCACAAAGGAGCTAAAACTATCCAGTGTAAAAAGGTCAGCATTTTCAACAAATGGTGCTGGATCAACTGGAGGTCAGCGTGTAGAAGAATGCAAATTAATCCATTCTTATCCTCTTGTACAAAGCTCAAGTCCAAGTGTATAAAGGACCTTCACATAAAACCAGATACACTGAAACTAATAGAAGAGAAGGTGGGGAAGACCCTCAAATACCTATGCACAGGGGAAAAGTACCTGAACAGAACACCAATGACTTATGTTCTAAGATCAAGAATAGACAAATGGGACCTCATAAAATTGCAAAGCTTCTGTAAGGCAAAGTACATTGTCAATAAGACAAAACGGCAACCAACAGATTGAGAAAAGATCATTACCATTCCTACATTCGATAGAGGGGTAATATCCAATATATACCAAAGCTCAAGAAATTATACTACAGACAACCAAATAACCCCATTAGAAATGGGGTACAGAGCTAAACAATGAATTCTCAACAGAGTAAACTCGAATGGTTGAGAAGCACATTAAGAAATGCTCAACATCTTTAGTCATCAGGGAAATGCAAAGCAACCCTGAGATACCACCTCACACCAGTCAGAATGGCTAAGATCAAAAACTCAAGTGATAGTAGATGCTGGCAAGGATGCAGAGAAAGAGAAACACTCCTCCACTGTTGTGGAAAGCCGCGGTGAGCAGTGACAGCATTCGCCATTGGAACATGGCACTGGCACTCGTAGGTAAACAAGTGAAATTGCGTATGTACACGTGGTGAAAGCGCCCGAGTCACCGCCCAACCCGGGGCGTCATACAGGGTTTTGAGCAAGCAGCCAATCAGATATGTCCACACCACTCTAGGGTGTATATAAAGCAGCGCCATCTTGGGTCGCTCTCTCTCTTCCTCCTCACATGGTAATAAACACTTGCTGCAGAAGGATCCTGGTGCTCCCATGCGTTCTTGCTGGCGATACGATTGCATGGGCCACACATTGTTGTCGGGATTGCAAGCTGTTACAACCACTCTGGAAATCAGTCTGGCAGTTCCTCAGAAAATTGGACATAGCACTACCTGAGGACCATATACCCAAAAGATGCTCCAACATACCAATATATAACAAGGACATTTGCTCCATTATGTTCGTAGCAGCCTTATTTATAGTAGCCAGAACCTGGAAAGAACTCAGATCTCCTTCAACAGTAGAATTGATACAAAAATTGTGGTACATTTACACAATGGAATATTACTCAGGTATTAAAAATAATGAATTGGAGAAATTCTTAGATAAATGAATGGCACTAGAAAATATGACCATGTGTGAGGTAACCCAATCACAAAAGAATACACATGGTATTTACTCATTGATAAGTGGAGGATATAAGCCCAAAAGCTGGAAATAGCCAAAATTCAACTAATAGACCACATGAAGCTCATGAAGTCTATTAGTCTGGATGCCTAGGTCTTAGAATGAGTAACAAAATACCCAAGGGAGCAAACATGGAGACAAAGTGTGGGACAGAAACTGAAAGAGGGGTCATCTGGAGACCATTCCACCTGGATATCCATCCCATGTGCAGTCACCAAAAATAGACACTAATATGGATTTCAGGAACTGCATGATGATAGGAGCCTGATATGGCTGTCTCCTTAGAGGTCTGCCATAGTATGACATTGTAAGGCCAGACCAAAAGGGAGAAACTTTCTTCCTGTTCTCGGGAATTCATGGCCACCCCAATAACTGCAAGACACTGAACTTGATGCAATTAACAAGAGGTATATTTGATTCAACGAGTTGAGGCATCACTTCTAGCCTGTCCTACACAGAAGCAATCAAAGAAGTATGACCTCCCACTCAGAGAAGAGGGAGAGCTTTTAAAGGGAAAAACTGCAACCCAGAGAGACAAGGGGGGAAATCATGATTAAGTATCTATATAAAGCACCTGTCTAGTGTTCAGCTTCCATGACAGGTTCAAGAAATGGTCAGGGGGAAATATCTCATACAAGCTTTTCCTGGTATCCAGGGTGCATGGGCACTCTGACTTGAACTCCAAGCTCAAACTCTATTCAATCTATCTTGTGGTCAGCTCTGTTCCTGGTATCCAAGGTGCACAGGTATGCTGACCTGAACTCCCATCTCTGAACTCTTATCTTATCTATTTTGTCTTGTTGATAGCTAGTTCCCTAGGACCCAGAGGACAGAACAAGCTGATCTGCACTCTTGACTCCATCTGTGGAAGGTTTAAAAATTTTTAACTCTTTCAACATACCCAGAGGCACACAGCTAACCATTAATCTGATCAAGGGTTCCAAATGGAGAAGTTAGAGAGAAGATTGAAGGAGCTGAAAGGGTTTGTGGCCCCATGAGGAGAGCAACAATACGAACCAACCAGAGCTCCCCAGGGTCTAAACCACCAGCCTGGGAGCACATAGGGTGTGACCCTTGACTCCAGCTGTATATGTAGAGGAGGATGGCCTTGTCAGGCATAGGTGGGAGAGGAGATCTTTGGTCCTATGAAGGCTGAATACTGAGTGGGGGGGGCAATTTGTGGGTAGAGAAGTGGGAGTGGGGGGTAGGTGGGGGCACACCCTCATAGAAACAGGAGGAGGGGTGATGGGATAAGGGGTTCATGGGTGGTTGGTGGAATAGAGTAAGGGGATAAAAATATATAATATTTTATATTATATGAAATATAAATATAATATGCAATAAAAAGGAAAAAAGTCACTGTTCTGCAAAACAAAATTAAAAAATTAAAAAATTAAACAAGATAAAAATGAAATAAATAAAATAAAAAAGAAAAAAAAAGAAAAGGAAAAAAATAATAAGAAATACAGGAGAACACATGTAAACAGGTAGAAACCCTTAAAGAGAAAACAAAAATTTCTTAAATAATTATGATAAAACACAACCAAACAGGTGAAAGAATTAAGCAAAACAATTCAGGACATAAAAAATGGAAGTAGAAACAATAGAAAATTCACAAAGGGATACTATCCAGGAGATAGAAACCATAGGAAAGATTTCATGAGTCATAAATTCAAGCATCACCAAAGGAACACAAGAGATAGAAGAGAGAATCTCAGGTGAAGAAGATACCATAGAAAACATTGACAAAACTGTCAAAGAAAATACAAAATGCAAAAACACCTAACCCAAAACATCTAGGAATTTCAGGACACAATGAGAAGACCAATCCTAAGGATAATAGTTATAGAAGAAAAAGAAGATTTCCAACTTAAAGACTCAGTAAATATCTTCAACAAAATTATAGAAGAAAACTTCCCTAATTTAAAGAAAGAGATGCCTATGCACATACAAGAAGCCTACTGAGCACCAAATAGACTAGGTCACAAAAGAAATTAGCCCTGTCACATAAAAATCAAAACACCAAATGAAGAAAACAAAGAAAGCATATTAAAAGCACTACGAAAAAAAGATCAAGTAACATATAAAGGGCAGACCTATTAGAATTACATTAGACTTCTCACCAGAAGATATAAAAGCCAGAAGATCCTGGACAGGTGTCATACAGACCCTAAGAGACCACAAATGCCAGCACAGGCTACTATACTGAATAAAATTCTCAATTACCATAGATGGAGAAACCAAGATATTCCATGACAAAACCAAATTTACACAATACCTTTCCACAAATCCAGCCCTACAAAGAATAATAGAGGGAAACTACCAACACAGGGAGAAAAATTATACCATAGAAAAAGAAAGTAATCATCTTCCATGAAACACAAAAGAAGATAGCCATACCAACATAACTCCACATCTAATAACAAAAATAACAGGAAGCAATAATCACTTCTTCTTAATATCTCTTAACATCAATCGACATAATTCCCCAATTAAAAGACACAGACAAAATGACAGGATATGTAATCAGGACTCAACATTTTGCTGCATAGAGGAAACACACCTCAGTGAGAAAGACATACACTACCTCAAAATAAAAAACAGGAAAACAATTTTCCAAGCAAATGGTCCCAAGAAAAAAGTTGGAGTAGCCATTCTAATATCGAAAAAAAAAATCGACTTTCAACCAGAAGTTACCAAAAAAGACAAGAACGAACACTTCATAGTCTTCAAAGGAAGAGTCAACCAAGATGAACTCTCAATTCTGAACATCTATGCCCCAAATGAAAGGGCACCCACATGCATAAAGCTCAAAGCACACATTGTACTTCACACAATAATAATGGGAAACTTCAACAACCCAATTTCATCAATGGACAGATCATGGAAACAGAAACTAAACAGAGAAACAGTAAAACTAAGAGAAGTTATAAACCAACTGAATTTAGCAGATATTTAAAGAATATTTCATCCAAAACCAAAAAACTATACCTTCTTCTCAGCACCTCATGGTAACGTCTCCAAAATTGTTTTGGTCACAAAACAGGCCACAACAGATAAAAGAAAATTGAAATAACCCCATGCATTCTATCAGATCACCAAAAGCTAATTCTGGTCTTCAATAATGAAATAATCGATGGAAAGCCCACATATACATGGCAACTGAACAATGCTCTACTAAATCATAACTTGGTCAGAAAAGAAATGAAGAAAGAAATTAAAGACTTTTTAGCATTTAATGGACATGATTACACATCATTCCAAAATTTGTGGTACACAATGAAAGCAGTGCTAAAAGGAATACTCATAGCTCTAAGTCCCTACAAAAAGAAACTGGATAGAGTACACATTAGCAGCTTGACAGCACACTTGAAAGCTCTAGAAATAAAAGAAGCAAATGCAGACAAGAGAAGTAGACAACAGGAAATAATCAAACTCAGGGCTGGAATCAACCAAGTAGAAACAAAAAGAACTGTACAAAGTATCAACAAAACCAAGAGCTGGTTTTTTTGAACAAATCAAAAACATAAAGAAACCCCTAGCCAGACTACCCAGAGGGTACAGAGACAGTATCCAAATTAATAATATCAGAACTGAAATAGAGACATAACAACAGAATCTGAGGAAATTCAAATAAATCATCATATCCTACTAAAAATGCCTATACTCAACAACACTGCAAAATCTGGATGAAAGTTTCAATTTTCTAGACACAAAAGATACCTGACACAAAATAGATAACAGACACAAAAGTTAAATCAGTATCAGATAAAACATCTAAATAGTCCTATAATCACTAAAGAAATAGCATCAGTAATTAAAAGTCTCCCTAACAAAAAAAGCCTTGTACAAGATGATTTTAGTACAGAATTCTGTCAGACCTTCCAAGAAGACCTAATTCAATTCTGTATAAACTATTCCACAAAATAGAAACAGAAAGAACACTACCCGATTTGTTTTATGAAGCCACAATTATGCTCATACGTAAGCCACACAAAGACCCAGTAATAAAAGAGAACTTCAGACCAATCTTCATTATGAATATTGATGTAAAAATACTCAGTGAAATTCTCTCAATAAAATAAAATTCATCAAAACAATCATCCACCATGATCAAGTAGGCTGTATCCCATGAATGCAGGGACAGTTTAATATGTGGAAATCCATCACCATAATCCACTATATAAAAAAACTCTAAGAAAAAAACCCACATGATTATCTTACTAGATCCTGAGAAAGTATTTGACAAAATTCAAAACCCCTTCATGGTAAAAGTCTTGGAAAGAACGGGAACCCAAGGCCCATACTTAAACATAGTAAAAGCAATATACAGAAAACCAGTAGCCAACATAAAACTAAATGGAGAGAAACTTGAAGCAATCTCACTTAAATCAGGGTCTAGACAAGGCTGCCCACTCTCACACTATATTCAATATAGTACTGGAAGTCCTAGTCATTGCAATTAGACAGCAAAATGAGATCAAAGAGATAGAAATAGGAAAGGTGTGGGGAGCCAACAGAAGGTGGCTATCATCCTTGTAGCCATCTTGAGCCATATACCCTGGCAAGAAACTTGATTACAATAGCCTACAACAGCTGAGCACACTCTGATAACATCTTGCTTTAGATAACCAGGATCCTCCCTTGGGTATGTGAGACTTAAAGGTGTGATTTAGAGCTGAGACTTAAGAGCTGACTTAGGGATCAGATTTAGAGATAAGACCTAAGGGCATGACCTAAGGGCATGACTCAAGGGCGTGACTTAGAGGCTGGCTTAGAAGTGAGACATATAAAAGGTGAGAGGCAGACAGAAGAGTTGATACAACTTGGAACAGAGAATTAGGTATTAGGCACTTGGCACTTGGCACTTGGCACTTGGAGGAAGAACTTGGAATTAGACAGTACAACTTGGAGTTAGCAATTAAGTATTAGACAAAGGAACAGATTATTAGGCATTAGACATTAGGCCCTTAGCACTTGGAAGAAGTAACTTGGAACTAGGAACTAGGGACTAGGGACTCAAGACTTGGGACTTGGACTAGAATAAGAGACTGAAGAATAAACAAGATTGAATCACACTCTGTCTGGTCTCCATTCCTTGAGTCCGTTCTCACTCTCTCTCTTGCTGAACCCTGACCCGTGGACCAGAGCAGCTTGGGGCAGTGTTGGCTGGGCTAACAAGTTAGCCCCCAAGGCTTTTGGCAGTGTGGGTTCCAAAATTGATAGAGCAATCCCCAAACGTGGGGTAGCTCGGGATGCAAAAGAAAGGAAGAAGTCAAAATTTCACTATTTGTAAATGACATAATAGTATATTTAAGTGACCCTAAAACTTCCACCAGAGAACTCCTAAACCTGGTAAACAACTTCAGCAGAGTGGCTGGATATAAAATCAACTCAAACAAATTAGTAGCCTTCCTCTACTTAAAGGATAAGCAGGCATTAGAAAGAAATTAGGGAAACGACACCCTTCCCAATAGTCACAAATAATATAAAATACCTTGGTGTAAATCTAACCAAGCAAGCGACAGATCTGTATGACAAGAACTTCAAGTCCATGAAGAAAGGAATTAAAGAACTCAAAAGATGGAAAGATCTCCCAAGCTCATAAATTAGGAGAATTAATATAGTAAATCTGTCCACCTTACCAAGGGCAATCTACAGATCTAATGCAATCCCCATCAAAATTCCAACTCAATTATTCACAGAGATAGAAAGAGTAATTCTCAAATTCATTTGGAATTACAAAAAAAAAAAAGAATAACAAAAACAATTCTCAGCAATAACAGATCCTGTGAGAGAATCACCATTCCTGACCTCAAGCCGTAGTACAGAGTAATAGTGATAAAAACTACATGGTATTGGTAAAGAGATAGGCTAGAAGGTAGATGGAATAGAATCGAAGACCCAGAAATGAACCCACATACCTATAGTAACTTGGTATTGGACAAAAGAGCTAAATCCTTGCAGTGAAAAAAGACAGCATTTTCAACACGTGGTAATGGTTGAAATGGATGTCAGCATGTAGGAAAATGTTAATCAATCCATTGTTATCTCCTTGTACAAACCTCAAGTCCAAGTGAATCAAAGATCTCCATATTAAACAAGACATACTGAAACTAATAGAAGAGAAAGTGAGAAACAGCCTCAACCACATGGTCACAGGGGAAATCTTCCCTAACAGGACACCAATGGTTTATGCTGTAAGATCAAGAATTGACAGATGGAACCTGCTAAAACTGCAAAGCTTCTGTAAAGCAAAGGACACTGACAGTAGAATAAAATGATCACCAATAGACTAGAAAAAGTACCTTACCAATCTTACATTTGATAAAGGGCTAATATCCAAAATTTACAAAGAACTCAGGAAATTAGACTCCAGACTATCAAATAACCCTATTAAAAATGGGGTACAGTGCTCAACAAAGAATCTTCTAATGAGGACCATCGAATGGCCATGAAGAACCTAAAGAAATGTTCAACATCTTTAGTTATCAGGGAAATGCAAATCAAAACAAATATGAGATTCCACCTCACTCTAGCCAGAATGTCTGAGATTAAAAACTCAGATGACGGCAGATGCTGGCAAAGATGTGCAGATGGTGGAACACTCCTCCATTGTTGGTGGGATTGTAATCTTGTACAACCACTCTGGAAATCAATCTGGGGTTCCTCAAAAAATTGGATATAATATTACCTGTGGATCCAGCTATACCACTCCTGGGCCTATACCCAAAAGGTGTTCCAACATATAACAAGGATACAAGCTCCACTTTGTTCATTGCACCCTTATTTATAATAGCCAGAAGCTTGAAAGAAAGCAGATGCTCTTCAACAGAGGAATGGATACAGAAAATGTGGTACATTTACAAAATGGAGTATTAATCAGCTATTAAAAACAATGAATTAATGAAATTCTTAGACAAATGGATGGAACTAGAAAATATCATCCTGAGGGAGGTAACCCAATTATAAAAGAAAGACCAAAGTGTGCGTGTTTCGGTCCTTCTTAGAAGGAGTAACAAAATACTCACAGGAGCAAATATGAGACAACATATGGGGCAGAAAATGGAGGAGAGATCATCCAGAGACTGCCCCAAATGGAGAACCATCCCAGATCCATTCACCATATGGAAACACTATTGTGGATGTTTGGAAGTGCATGCTGACTGGAGCCTGATATACCTGTCTCCTGAGAGGCACTTCCAGAGTCTCACCTAAACAGCGGTGGATGCTCACAGCTGAAAATCATACTGATCACAGGGTTTCTAGTGGAGGACTTAGAGAGAAGACTGAAAAAGTTGAAGAGTCTTGTTGCCCCATGGAGAGAGCTATAATTCCAACCAACGAGAGCTCCCTGTGTCTAAAAGCTAGCCTGGAAACACATATGGAGGAACCCATGTCTCTAGCTGTATTTGTTGAGGAAGATGGACTTATAGCATCAGTGGGAAAGAGGGCCTTGGTCTGTGCCCTTCCCCCAGGTCTGAACAGGCCTGTAATTTACCACAATAGACCAAACAACAGTAGGACCTAGAAAGAGGCATTGCCTTGCCAGTCTTGACAGGAGTTAGCACATGTGTTAAAGCTCTTTTAATTGTCAAGTTAAAAATACTTTGGTTTCTTCTACAGTATTTAATTTAAGTTGCATTGATTGTATACCTTCTAATTGTTTGTGTTTTGAATTCTGGCATGTCAGTTATGGAGGTCTATCAACCACCTTTTTCTTTTAGTGCCCTGAGTATTACAGAACTTTGGTATTCTAAAAGTAGCTTGCAGGTACTAGAATAAATTAGTCAGGCTTTAAGCAGAAGCAAGAGGGTAGAGGTCTTGATCATTCCTGGTATAACATATTAAATTACATTAACTGCTAGCACCACTGCTTTTGCAATTTCTGTGACACAAGAAGTTAAGACAGATACTTTTGTTAATCATTTAGCAAAAAAATTGTTACTAAAGTATTGAATATACAAGAAGATTTACATAGGCATTTGGAACAATACATTGATATTCTTTAACCTATTAAAATTGTTATAAGGAGGTCCAGAATTTAAAGATAAGAAGTCATCTCTAGTGTCATGCCAAATACCATTGGATTCATATCAGTTGTACAATTTACAGTGGTAGTCATTATAATTAGGAAGAAGTTTAATGACACTTTCAGTGTATTTGGCATAATTCTAAAACTTCTTGGGATGTTTTAAAGATACATAGGATGCTTATGAATTTCAATAATGCTGTTCTGCTGAGTGTTGATGAGGTAAATACTGCAGAAAAGATTACCCATGGCCTGAGGTCAGTATTTCTATTTTGGTCAAGCTTCAAAAATGGCACATATAGCTTGATCATGGGAATATATTTATTCCTGTCCATTGTGTTAAAGCTGCTCTGTAGCAACATCAATGTGTTGGCAGCCAAAGTACATGACTTGAAATTGAAAATGGACCCACAAACAGAGTTATTAAATTAACAGGTTGGCAAGTCAAAGACCGGTAAGATTCTGCACAGAGCCTTACCAACCTAAGACAGAGGTGCATTGCTTTGAGAATACATATTCCATGATTGGTAAAGAAGGCAATCTTGTTAGATTGACCCGAGACGGGCTCAGTCCTGCTAATGAAATAAAAAAGGGGGAGAGGCAGAGAGCCTTTGGGACTGCTTGGGAAGACTCAGACATGGGTCAAAGACAAGGAAATGGGCTATTTGGCAGAAATATAACATTGGCCAAGGACAAAAAAGTAGGCTTCAGGCAGAAATTTGACTTAAGCTAGAACAAAGAAATAATTTCAGATAGGAATATAAATCTTATACTAGAATAAAGAAGTAATTTCAGACAGGAGTCTAAATCTTAGGCTAAAACAAGGAAGTAGGCTTCAGATATTAAAGTGAACTTGGGCTAGAACAGGGAAGTAGGCTCAGATACTTTGGTCATCCTGATAAACCCTTAGAAACTGTGATCGTGGGAGTGTTCATGTAATTGGGTTTAATGTCTTACTTATTCTTAGACTATTTGTGTTTATTGTCTTGATTGTTCCTTGACTATTTTCATCTATTATGTTGCTAGACCCTCAACCTAGAGCTGACCTTAATACATGAATGTAATTAAAATGGTATAAAGGCATAAAGGATGAGAAGGTGTGTCAGGAGCCATAATGGGACAAGCTAATACTGAGTAGATGATCATCCTGAAATGCTTGCCTCGGATTATTATATAATCTTCGAGGAGTGTGCCCCATTAGCAAGGCTGTGGTGGACATGATTTTAGGAAAGATTCCTGCTATTAATATGCTTCTCCTATTATTATTACTATTACTATTACTATTATTATTATTATTATTATTATTATTATTATTAGACATATGCAACTATTACTAAGCAATAGCACACACCTTTGTAGTAGATCTTTGCAGATCCACGAAGATGTAGTGATACTATATAGAAAAATAAATGACTTCTTAAGTCTTAATGATGATCCTATGAGAATTCCTAAAATTATATCAACAATTACTATGCTCTTTATATCAGGACTGCTATTAAGTCCCTCAGACATAGTCAAAACTGCAAAGTGAACTCTGCCAGTCTCCCGAGTGTTATCAGTTAATTGCCCCTAGACCTTCTCCTGCTTAGAGCACATTCCAAGTGGTCATAAAACCATTAGCCTAGGTTACTACAGGAAACCCAGGATTTATTATAGGTACCAGGACAGAAGAGAAAATATTGCCTGGGTTTATTTATACAAAACTTCACTAATTTCTTAAGTTATAGTTTCAAACTTTCTGGGAATCTGTGGAGCTAGACAGGTGATGAATGTCTAGTTAGATAATTGCTCCTAATGGATATTCATGTAAACATTCTGTGTTGTAAACTTCTATTTCAATTTATGATTTGAATTTTGGTGTGAACTTGTGATGAACTGTGTAACATGTGATCATGTACTCTGAATGATGTATAAATACTGAAGACAAAGACAAAGAAGTGAGCTAGAATAGCGAGTTAGGAATCAGTTAGTTAGTTAAGACCCCGTCACCCTTTCCTTTCCCCCTGCCTAGAATTTTTCTCTCTTAGAATTTTTACTTTGTTAGAATCTTTTCTTCTTCCCCACTCAGGACTTATCACGTTTCCCCTCAGATAGCTTTCATAGGATATTTTTTTACACTTTATAAACTCTATAGCAACTTTTCTAAGTGTCTTTTCTTCCTGCAACCCAGCTGCAAGTTAGAGCCCAGCAGTTCCTGCTGAGATAGAACAAAGACCACGTTGCCTAATCCTCTGCAGTTAGGCTACAGGTGTTAATCACCCTAGCCTGCAGTCTCTAATCCTCAGAAGAAGTTTTTAGGATAATAGAAAGCTATTTACTTAACCCCTTGTTGGTCTTAGGGCAAGGATGCTGACTACACGTCAGTCAGCGACAGTAGCATAGGGGCTGCCTTGAGAAGAACTGGTGGGAGGAGGAGAAGAAAGAAGAAGCAGCTGCATCTCTCCCTCTCACCCCACCAGCAAAGGTGATGGGATAAGGTGATCTAGGGAGATGAAATGGGCAACAGGGATGACATCTATATTGCAAATACATAAATTATCCAATAAAAATTAAATTAAAATAACTTAAATATTTACAATTTCAGCTATTCATAAATGTATAATAATGGCATTTAGAACATTTTATCACAAAGATTTTTCGATGGTTTATATGACAAAATTGTAATAAGTTCTTAAACGTAAATATCACTAATTTTAGAGTTGTTTCAAGTATATATATTTTTGTTGTTGTTGTTGTGAGAAAATACCAAGAACAATGGCAATTTATAGAATGAAAAACTTATGTAACTTACAGTTCCAAAGAAGGAGTCCCTAATGACAGGGGAGGCATGGCAGCATCTTTCTTGAGCAAGAAGCTGAAATTCAACATTGTTAACTATAAACTGGAAGAAAAAAGTAGAAAAAGAAAGTAGGACAATACAGTAAACTCTCAAAACATGCCTCCAGTACCATACTACCTCCAGAAAGAAGCAACTTCCTAAAGGCTCCTTAGCCTCCCTGAAAATCATCAAGTATTTTAGTATATGCACCCATGGAAATTTGTCACAAAAGCTAAGAACATATATATATATATATATATATATATATATATATATATATATATATA